>CM071959.1:3302500-4015000 GCA_036784905.1 Acrossocheilus fasciatus | reverse complement strand
AGCGGTTACACACACGGCTGATGGCTAGCACTGTGATGCTAGTGTGTTCTGGAGCTGGGTTTTTACCAGTAGTTGTGTAATATGCATGTTGTACTGTTATCTCATTGTTAACAGAAAACAGGAAAAATGTTTTGGAAAAGCATGTTATAATAAATCTCTAACCATTTATTGTGTAATAATTTAATCTATTATATTATATTATATTATATTATATTATATTATATTATATTATATTATATTATATTATATAGGCTATATTTTTTAAATTACTTACACAATATATTTATTATTTTTATTTCTTAAAATAGTGTTTTATTTTGTTTATTCAGGAACAGTTCAATTTAACCTAAATTTCTTTTGTATTCTTAATTTATTTAAAATTGTTCTTTTTTAGTGATTTATGTTTTTAGTTACGCCATTTTTATGGCATTTTAGTCAGGGTAAAATGGACTAAATATTGAAATTTTACGTGTCTATATATATATATATATATATATATACATATACATATATATATATATATATATATATATATATATATATATATATATAATAAAAAATTAAAATAAATTGAAGTTATTATATTATATTGAATGTATTATATTATGTAATTTAGGCTATATTTGTTTTTTTATTACTTGCACCATATATTTATTATTTTTTATTTATTAAAATAGTATTTTATTTATTCAGTAACAGTTTAATTTAACTTAAATGTATTGTTTTTTTTCATTAATTTATTAAATTTTTCTTTTCTTTTTTTTTTCCTTTTTTTTTTTTTAATTTTTTTTTTAGTTATGCCATTTTTATGGCATCTTAGTCAGAGTAAATTGGACAAAATAAAAAATTTAATAAGTTGAAGTTAAATTTAACCTTCTAAATATATTGTGTAATTTTGGGGGGAAAAAAAAAAAAAAAAAAAAAAAAAAAAAATATATATATATATATATATATATATATATATATATATATATATATATATATACACACACACACATACATACATTTTATATGTACTATTTTTATATATTTTAAGTTGCATTTTATTTTATTTTTTACATTTTTCATAATGTTGCACATTATTTTCAGCTAAAGTGTAAAATTTCAGTTGCCTAAAAAAATGTAGTCAAGGCAAAATGAACTAAAATATATGAATGTTTCATGAAGAAATACTGACTACATTTAAGGGAAATTTTCCCATTCCTACTGGATTTTATGCGAGATGATTTTTAATATAGTATTCTAATGGGTGTTTACATCCTCCACTGAATGTCAGTGAGAAGCTTGGACTGGAGTCTTTTCTCTCTCAGTTGTTGTAATGAAGATCGGACGGATGACAGCGATTGGATTAGATGTGTGTTACTCGCACACAGCTGTATTTGCCCACTGCATTATGACTCTCCTCCTCTCATAAACAAAAGCTATTCCCATCCGCACGCTCAGCTGCTCCCCGGTGTATAATGCGCTTGTTTAGCGGCATTAAGATCTGGCAAAATGCATGGACTCTGTCGCCGGTGTATTCGCGCGATCCATTATCGGTTCCCTGTGAAAGCGCGAGACTGTCGTTTAGTATCCCGCATCTGTTTATAAAGCCTTCCTGCTTTGGGACTAGACTTTGCACCTGTTCCCGTTAGCCTTCCTGTTTGGTGCTATTTTTAAAACTATAAAAAAAAAGTGAATTCTAAATGTGTGTTTATTTACTTCAGCTCAAATTCATCTAGAATTTGTTCAGACTTTTTAATTTGATTCATTTCAATTAAATATATTTAGAAATTGTATTTATTCATCCATGTATTATTCATTCATTCACTAGCGATGTATGTATTTATTTATGAACATGAAGGAAATATATTTTTATTTTATTTGTAATAAATAAAAAATGTCAATGCTACTTTAAAATAAATTTAATATTTAATATTGTGTATAATATTTATTTAAAATAAATAAAACATATTTATTTAATATTGTAAATAGTATTTTCTTGTTTGTGATAAACATGAGAAAAATAAATTATTTTCATTTATTTAAAAATCTAAATATATATTTGAAATGTATTATAATATTTAGTAATTTATTAATATTTATTTAACAGATATATTGTAAATATGCTTTATGCGCATGTTTAAAAATGTAGGAATTAAAAATCCTTTATTCAAGCATATTTATTTTTAAGAAAGATACATCCTTATTATTTTTAAAAGGTACAGATGTTCATAAATATACATGTAGGAAAATTTTTAATTTTTTTAATTTTTATTTTTTATATTTAGGAGTAATATCTATCTATCCATCCATCCATGTATTTATAGGAAAAATATTTACAATTTACATAGATATTTATTCATTAATGTATGTATTATAAACATCTAGGAAACATATTATAAACTTCTAGGAAAAGATTTACAATTTATATATATATAAAACATAAATAGCTATAGCTATTTATGTATTTATTTATTTTTAACTTCTAGGGAAAATATTTATAAGTTATATAAATATAAATATTTTTTTATTTTATTTTAGTATCTGGCATCTCTTTATATAGCCTCTCTGCTCTGGGACTCGATCTCGCTCTGTTCTCGCAGACGACTCCAGTTTGCCGCCGCCGCTAATGATGACAAGCCGCTCACTTCCTGTTTGTTGCGTAGAGATAATTGACAGTCGTGGAAAAGCATCAAACTTCTCCATGCGGCTCTGAGATCACGGCGGCGTTTGATCCTCGGCGCCGCTGTCAATCAGACGTTTGCGCGGCTCGCGATTGTTTACGACGCTGATGAGGTCGCTTAAGGAGCACCTCGAGGAACCGGGAGGTTCGCACGCAGCACATGCTCCGACTCGGAGAGAGGAAGCTGGAGTTTATGCTGCTTTGATCCTGTGAACCTGTAGAGCCACAATCAGGCCTGATTGGCCACGGGGAGCGACGGGATGCAGACGAGGATCAAACGCTCGTCCCCGGAGCAGAACCTTTCAATGCTGAGTCGAGCAATGCCTCCTCGAAGACGGAGAGAGATGATGGAGAGTCGCTGAGGTTGGTTTGCGTCCTTCAGGCCATTTTCAGAGATGGAAATAGTCAAGTTCTTCTGCATTTGTTGCTCTCAGTTTCTACTTTCCAAGACCTAGTTGTTCTCCTGTTTTTTTTTTTATTTGGTTTGGTTTTGTTTTGTTTGTTTTTGTTTAGTTTTATTTTGCTGTAGTGTGTCTTTAAGTGTGTACAAAATAAGGACTTCAACATGACTTTGTACTCAAAGAATGGACTGTTGTCATTTCGAAGTCCTTATTTTTTTAAATACTTAATTTACATGAAATTTATTTATTTTTAAACACGTTTTTATAAATATGTTAGAATTGCACGTCGAAAAAAAAAAACATTTAGAATTTACAAATAAATGTACTTATTAAAAAATATATTTTTTATTTTATTTATTTTTATTTATTTATTTTTTTATTATAATAAAAGCACATTTATCCAGGAGATTTTTATCTGTACATTAAATTAATATACTATTTTTTTTAATTACCATTCATTCAATTACTTACTTACTTATTTAATATACTTTTTTTTTTAAAAAATGCTTTATTGTGCATGTTGAAAAAATATATATTAAATAAAAAAAAACTGAAAAAAAAAAATGTTTAATTAAATAGATTTTTTTTTAAATTAGCATAGGAAAAAGTCCTAACTATGAGCTTTATTTTTTTCATACTTATTTGCATGTTACAAATATTTTCTTTTTATAATTTATTATTTTTATTAATAATAATAATGATGATTTATTTATTTGCTAACTGCTGAAGAAATATTAAACACCCGTTTAATTGTAGAATATTAATTATGATAAAAAAGGTAAACATTTTTTGCATTTTTGTCATTTATTATTATTATTATTATTATTATTATTATTATTATTATTATGCTTTGAGTCTTCTTCAGCCAGCCCTAATCAGCATTCATACTAAACATGTGGTTTAAACCTCAAACCTCAGTGTTTATGCTCTATTTTGTCGTTCTGCTCCTCTATCTTGAAGTGAATGTTCTGTGGCCGATGTCTGCCTCGATTACTGATCTTGCCGGGTCTGAACTACACTGAGCAGCAGCAGCTGTTAATATTTAAAGCAGAGCGAGTCAGAAAGGGCATCTTTCTGCTCAGACCGCTGCCGTTCACCACGCAGAACCAGCATCTGCTCCCTCCAGCGCTCGCGCTTGCATCTCAAACATCACGGCCCGCTCCGAAGCCGTCGGACGGACGGATGAGTCACAGAAAGCTTCTTATTCCTCTCTGGTGTCTGGCAGGCTCTTTGTTCGGAGTTTCACTTCCTCGAGTCCAGGCGCCTCCCAAGCTGCGTTTGCAATTAAGTGCAATAATAAAAATGGCTCCATTGAGGCGTTTTTCCATTTGCCCTCCCCAAAAAAGCCTCCTGTCGGGCCATTTAGTCTGTGGATGCTGTAATTAGATGCCCGGCTAAAAGCGTACAGAATACAAATGTTTGCGCAGAGCTTCTGCGATGTTGTTTCATCTCGTATTTACAGTCATGCAGCAAGTATTTCCCATCAGTTTTGCAGTGGTGCATTTTCCTTGATCTGATTTTTGAGGAGTTTGTTTGTTTGTTTATTACAAATTCAGAACTTAAAAACAAAAGCTTGCTTTTAAGTTCTAAGTGACATTTATTTATTTGCATAAGTATATACTTGTTTGTTTATTTCAAAAGGTGAAAATGTTTTTGTAAATGTTTAATTTGTATATAGAAAAATATTTAGAATTCAAAAAACAAAAAAATTGTAATTTAAGTACATTTTTTTAAATTTTCAAATAGGCATGATGTACGTTAAAAAAAAAAAAATTAATTTATGGTTATTTATTGTCAATTTATTTTTATAAATATGCTTAATGTACTTTATAAAGTATTTTTAAATATTATTCTAAATGTATTTATTTAACATACACACAACATTTTTGTAAATGTGATTAATGGACATGTAGAAAAATGATAATTTAAAAATGATTTTTATTTTCTTTATTGTAAAAACAGCTGCTTTTTGTAAATGTGCGTGTAAAAAAAAAACATTTAGAACTGTATAAAAATAAATTAATACAAAGTTTTGAATAAATTAATACGAATGGTATATTATTCTAAAATTTCCTTAATATGCATTTCAAAAATTAGCATTTAATATTCTAATATTGTAAGTATATAGAGACTTACCATAAAAATATTGGCAAATGTACTTTAAATAAATTGTAAATTAATAAATAAATAAATTACTTTTTACTATGTTTTTAAAGTATATTAGCAAAAATGTCCTTGGTAACAGTCTATTAATTTATTTAGTTATTCCTAATTGAAGTACAGTCTTTGGTTTTTAGTTTAATTTTATTATTATTTTATTTGTGTGTGGGTGTATGCGCACACATTTTTGTGGCAAATGAGGACATAAATTTGTATAATGACCGGTATTACAAGGAGAAGGTGACTTTCAGGACATTACTCCATGTCCCCACTTCTCAAAACGCTTATACATCACACAGAATGGAGTGTATTGAAAATCTGAAATAGCAGAAAGTCTCCTGTAAGGGGTAGGTTTAGGTGTAGGGTTGGTGCAGGGCAATAGCACATACAGTAAGTACAGTATAAAAACCATTACGCCTATGGGATGTCCCCACTTTTCACAAAAACAAACGTGTGTGTGTTTGAGGGTTAGATGGCTGTTTTATGAACAGATCTGTTTGTGTTTTTTTAGCAGAAGGAGTTCCCCTTCCCTCTGATCGTCGTCACACGGCAGACAGTGGTATTATCAGTGTATCACCTTCCAACGTCTCATTTATCAGGGCCTTATTTTGAAGAAACCCACAGTAGTACATACAGGGTTTTGCGCTAAGATGTCCCGTTACGCGTTACTAACGACGGCGAAGCAGGAAACGGCTTCATTGACATTGTGCTCGGCCTGATGGTCTCCCGGAGCAGATAAATAAACGCAGGAAGGCTGATGATACTGTACTCTAGCGAGCTCTCAGTCGGTCTGCGATCAGCTCCTCAGGTGCTGATAAATCAGCGCGACAGGAGCATCTGGACTCGACCGAGCCGTGCGAGAGCCCTGTACCTCACCGCTGACGGAGAGTCTCACACGGCCTCGCTGCTTACTGTTCTGTTCTGAATTACATAACGTTATTATGTTTTAAAAGTAAGCTATTATGTGATACCTATAGTTCATAAGCTTTATATTTAGTATCAAACATAATATTTGGCTTTCTTTTTAGTATCATACGTCATATTTGGGATTGTAATTAGTGTTATATGCTATTTAGGCATATATGTACAGTTTTCTATGATATTTGGGCTTATATTTGCTATTTTATATGCACTGAAAAAAAAAAGTTGACCTAACTCAAAAAAAGTACTCAACTAGCAACCGACAACTTAAAAACTTTAGTTAATCTAATGAATAAAAGTCAATCTACTGAGTGTTCAAAGATCTGTTAGAGCAACCAAAGATGTTTTGGTGTTTAGCAATGCTAATCTTTTTTAACAATGTTAATAGACAAATGTATTAAACAAGTTGCAATGAGATGCAGATATACAGTACCTCAGCACACGATTCTCAACCACGGTGAGGATCAACAAATATTAAATCAGTCAAAATATGAACTCTGATCCACATGAGAGCTAACTGACAGTGACAGCAGCAGCAGCAGCAACATAAATTAAGCCAGTAAAATTTAAAACAATGATAATATTTTAATAATAATTCACATAAAATGTTTTCAAGCTGCAATGCATGCTGGGAACTTGTGCAATGTTGTTCAATGTAAAAATGTTTGTTCTGTTGACTCGATTTGAAAAGTTGCGAGAACATTAGGATATGTTGTGAACAAATACTTGAGTATCTAAGTAAGGTAAACAAAACAACTTTTGCTAGCGACATGTTTAGAGTATTTTTGTTCAGTTCACACAAAAAAATTAAACTGACTTCTACTAAAAATTCTTTGTTCAGGCTACTTTTTTTAGAACTTTTCGAAAGTTGGATTTTTTACAGTGTGATTTTGGGGTTTAAACATGATGTTTGCACTTGCTTTTATTATTATACATGATAGATGGGTTTATATTTACTAATTTCTATTTTCTAAGACTTATTCAATATCATGCATGATTTTTAGGCTTATATTTAGTATTTTATGTGCTATTTTGGCTTATATTTGGTATTTTATATGATTAGATTTGAGCTTTTATTTAGTATTTTATATTATATTAAGACTTATTTAGTATTATGTGTTATATTTAGGTGTATTTTTGTATCATACATAATATTTGGGCTCATATTTAATATTTTATATGATATTTATGCTTGTATTTAGTATTATGCATGATAATTAGGTTTTTGAGTTTATTTTTAGTATTATATGTGATATTGTATATTTACAATTTTCTACAATTTTAATATTATGCATGATATTTAGTATTTTATATGCTTTTTTGAATTATATTTGGTATTTTTTTGGATTATATTTGGGCTTTTATTTAGTATTTTATATGATATTTGCCCTTATTTTTAGTACATGATAATGGGGCATATATTTAGTATTTTATACTTATTAGGCGTTATATTTGGGTTTATTTTTATATCATGCATAGTATTTGGGTTAATGTTTAGTATTTTAAATATTTAGGCTTATTTAGTATTATGCATGATATTTTTGTATTATACGTATTATTTAGACTTATATTTAGTTTCTTATATGATTTTTAGATGATTCTGCATGATATTTGGGATTATATTTAGTATTGTAAATGATTTTTGTGTTTATGTCTTATATTAGAAAATGATAAGCTATTTATAATTTAGTATCATACATTATATTTTGGCTTGTATTTCATATTTTAGGAGATATTTGGGCTTATGTTTATTATGCATGCTATTTTGCATGCATGCATTTTTAGTATTATACATTATATTCATGCTTATATTGATATTTGGTTTATATTTAGCATTGTGCATTATATTTGGTCTTATCTATAGCATAATACATAATATTGTGCCTTATTTTTAGTTTTATTTTACTATTATTTTTCATAGTTTTAGTAGTATTTCTGATATATTTTATTAGTTTTAATATTATACATGATATTTTGACACTTAGTTGGTATTATAATAGGTAAAGTCATCAGTTTATGGCTTCAGGCTTTTTGTTTGACGCCTGTAGTAAAACACAAACACACCAGCAGTAGCTGCAAATCTGTTGGGTCCTATTAGAACAGAGGCGATAATTAAGACTGGGGTTGTGAATTACCATAATTTGTGCGAAATCCCGAGCTTCACCGATGCTGATGGAAATCCAGCAGTCCACCCCACGTTTTAGGATTTGAAATGCTAATGTAAAATAGCTCTGCTCCTGAAGAGGATTTGCTGGTAAACAGCGACTTGGTCTGTTGTGGGAATTTAAATAAAAACAAAATAATTCTTAATTAAAGTTAATAAATCATTGTATGACTATATACATTTTAAAAAAGAATATATACATTTATTTTATATTAAATAAATAAATTATATTTTTCCAATGAAATGCCCAAGGCCTTACATTCATCTGCTCTAGTTTAAGAAACTTCTTGAAATTGGGATGATCAGAGACGGCGTTCTTGATCCTGTAGCAAACTTAAGGCATACCAATTGGCGTATACCACTAGGCACAGTGCCGAGCACAGAAGCTGGACTGTGATAGTGTATCTGGAGAGGCAGAAATGGGATTCACGCTCCTTAATGGAGCATTATGTGGTTCCTCCTCCACCCTGCAGCCCTCGCTCTGTCTCTCTCTCTCTCCGTGCCCAGTCCATTATTCGTTTCCTTGCACTTGTGTCGCTGTCTCCTGTGCAGCAGCCCATGCTGACGGCGCAGTGTTTGACGTGACAGGCCAGCCGAACCCAAAGCGCCGTGACCAGTGACTCTCCCAGACTTAATCAAGTAAGCGCGCAAACTCCCGTCCGCGCACTTCCTGTTATGCAAATTGAGCTGTTTTTGGACCGCAGGAAATTAAATTGACCACCTCTCAAATCCAAACAGCTGGGACGACAGATTAGTTAAATGTCGTCTTAGTTCTGCGTTTGAAAAAGCGCGTCTTGTAACCCATTTTTCTCTCTTTGGCTCCCCAACCCTCGCCGAGTTCTGGGTAATATGAATGTGCTTCTAAAGCCATCTCTGGCTGTGGCGAGAGCTAATCAGTTAACCTGATTAAGGAACTGATGAAATTAAATCATTTCTGTAAGTGAAAATAATAAAATAGCCAACACATGGGAGGATACGTCTGCGGAATTTGATGCCGCCCCTGAGACTTTTATCAGCAGGAAAGTGTTTGCTGGAGAGCAGTTTTTAAAAAGGCACGCTTATCAAAGAATGCTTTGTGTAATTATAAAATGTGTCTCTGGTTGATAAAGCTGTTAACAAGAATGCCACGGTACCGGCAGAAGGCGGCAGTTGTGTCTATATTACCTATTTATTTTGATGTACAAACTGCAATAGCCATTTTACTTTTAATCTGTGATATGAAATATTACACCTGCACGGGTAATGAGCTTCAGAGATCATCATAAATCAACTAGAACTCATTTGCTTATGGACACCCAGTGGCGAATGCTAGGTATCAAACAAACCCAGTCTTAGTAGTGTACATAGTAATTGGTCTTAACTGTTGTATTCCAAGAGAAAAACCAGCAGCTGTATATATATATATGGTGTACAGGCCGCAATAGTCATTTTACTTTTAATCTGCACGGATAATGAGCTTCAGAGATCATCATAAATCGATCAAAACTCATTTGCTTATTACCATGGATGCACGTCTGCAAATCCAACTGACCGCTCAGGTTAAGAGGCTTTGCACCTGTCACTTGCGTAATGCCATTAAATCACAAGCTACAATTAAATGCAATTACAGATAATAACAGCGGGCGTAAAAGCCCATGTCAAAGCTAACGGATTGAAGGTTTGGGGGGGTGTTGTTTCGGGACGACTTCAGTGCCCTGTTGAATCGGTGAAAGCGCAGCTGTTGGCTAAAGTGGCCGGCGCACTCAGCCCGCTACACTGATCATCATAACAGCATCATTATCATTGGGGCTTAACAGCCTCTTAGTCAGGCCAGGGGCGGCCTTCAGAGCCGCCCAGATATAAACCCAGCACGAGGCCTGTAATTGCATTCCAGTTCTTATTTTAAGGAATTATGGGGGTAGAATTAGCCCTCTGCAAAGTGCAGAACAAAAAAGACCTCAGCTACTATCCAACACCTGAAATGCATGAGGGAAAAGCTGAGTTTTTTTGTCTAATGGGCATCTATTTGAAAGCCTTTCAATTGTTGTTTGGGGTACTGCATTCAAGGATAGTACTAGAGAGGTACCGAGAACCTCAGACCTCAAGCCTAATTGTAAATCGACTGGTTGTGACAATATCAAAAAGCTGTTGTGGAGAGAATAGCCACCTAATCATGTGATCAGGTTGGTGGGGAATGCTGGAATTGTAACTGCAGGGCTTTTTCACCATGAATACAAGCCAGGCAGGACAGGGCTAAGGGCTCTTGGCGCAGATATGCCTGATTTCCTTCGTATTTTACCAGAGCAACTGACCCTGAACCAATTTGTGCGTTGGAAGAGTACATCTGCAAGGCAAATTCTATTTCTAGCCCTTCTCCATTACTATTACCCGAAGAGGACATCTTTACTTTGGAGTGCTTGCGGTGAGCCTCTCCTAGTGGATGATTCCAGGTCAGTTGTTGCATCCTGGTGACAATATAGACACTCTTTCCATTTGCATTCATATGCCCGACAGTTGTTAATGCCGTATATAAGCAGTGCTAGCACCGTCACACTGGTTTTATTTTCAGCTCCTGTCTCGACCTCTTTCACCGACACTATAATAGAATTTGCATTGCTTTGACATTTCTATCAGTGCCACTGTTCGCTGCTCTCACTCGCCCACCACCAGTCCAAACTCTCCAGCACTTGCCGCCTTTAATTAAGCTCAAATCAAATTACTCATCTTGTGTTAAAGGCTTAATTTGTGTGCTTTGCAGAAATCCTATTCTAGTGTCACGGCATGGATAATCCGGCCATGGATCACAGTTACAGTAAACACAGAACATTGCTCTCCAAAACTGATTTTGGAAGGACAAGTACTTGTGTGCTATCCTTTCCCCCAAGCTGGAACATTTAAACATCCCATCTCCACTGGTTAATAATCAATAGGCAGCCATAATGCTTCCCCAGCCAACACTGAATAATTGAACATGGAAATGAAAGGTCACTGCACAAAACATTGACTCAAATCCTTTCTCTTGGTGTCAAGGCCCGTGTAAAAACAACAGTTTCCGGTACTAGGTGCACTGCTTGGGTTTCTTGTAATGTCATGAGCCCTGGCACACCTTTGTGACTCTCAGAGGGTTCGAAGGATGTGACCTTCACACTTAGAGCCTGATCTGTGCCCACTGGCACGGTCTACGGTGTCTGCTTTTCTCTGCCAGCATGTGAGTCACATCAGGTCAAAGAAGTGAGAGGTTTTCCCTCCGCCTTATCCATCATTGTCTTTACAACAGATCCAATGAAGAGCGTGAAGGCTTGTGTTGGCCTACAACAGCAGGCATCAGCCACACTGGATTCTGTTGAAGAGCAAGAGGGCTGAATTGTCAAAATCTATTGTGTGTGTGTGTCAGCTGTCTCTTCTAATCGACTCAGTGCAGTAAACAACTATGGAGGAACCGGGGGTGAAATGTCACCAGTGCTTGCCCCGATTAAACGACTCTGTCGCTAGTGATGTAAACTCGGATTTGTAGGACTCGAATGATATGTATGACGGTGTGAGCAACAGCTCAGTGTGTGCTTTGCTATGATAATGTTTGATTATCTCTCAGCAAGTCAACCTTGAGGGTCCCTGAAGGGAAACAGGTCCTAGCCAAACCCGACTTGGCTACTTACTCATTCGAGGCCAAGTTTGTTCATCCAAAAACTTGCTTCTTAGCAACTTTTGAGTAGGTTATTAGCATCTGAATATCCACTGCTCACCTTTAAACTTCTACATGTCCACCCCAACAGAGAGCCTACTTGTTTATTCCAGGCCACGTTAGTTCTTCCAGAAACTTGCTTCGTAGCAACTTTCAAGTAGGTTATTGCCATCTAAATATCCACTGCTTATCTTTAAACTATATCAGGGGTCTCCAAACTTGGTCCTGCAGAGTTTAGCTCCAGCTCTAATTAAACAGACCCGAACCAGCTAATCAAGGTCTTACCTAGGCATGCTAGAAACTTCCAAACAGGCGTGTTGAGGCGAGTTGACACAGGAATTTTGAAACGCCTGTTCTATATGTTCACCCCAAAAGAGGGCCTACTTGTTCATTCTGGGCCAAGTTAGTTCTTCCAGAAACTTAGCATAGTAGAAACTTTCAAGTAGGTTAACATCATCTGAATGTTCACTGCTCGTCTTTAAAGTTCTCTAAAGGTGCTTTCGCACTGGAAGAACCTCTCCATGGTTCATTTTGGCCTGTTCGTACCACAGGAACCAGGAGCGTATTTAGGAACTCTGTTTAGTGGAATTAAATTAGCTCCTACTTAAGAGTAGAGTCTAAAACAGTTCTATAGGAACTACCGGTGACGTAAGTACAAGCTGATTGGCCAAACGCATACGAAACACCGGCTACCTGGCATTTTTAAAAAGCTGTGTAAAAATATTTACTCCACAAACATGAAAAACAGCGATTAATAGATTTTCGTGCTCTTTCAATTGCGTAAACTGTGCATTTACATAACATCTCCATTGTCATGACCCTGCTGGCTAGTTCCTAGAACTAAGCTTAAGTTAAGATCTCCCCTACAGAGGGCCTACTTGTTTATTCCAGGCCAAGTTGGTTCTTCCAGAAACTTGCTTAGTAGGAACTTTTGAGCATGTAACTGGTATCTAACGGTCCACTGCTTGTCTCTAAACTTTGCTATGTTCTCTCCTACAGAGGACCTACTTCCTGCTGGCTTCCCCAACATCGACATGGGTCCACAGCTGAAGGTGGTGGAGCGCACACGCACGGCTACCATGCTTTGTGCCGCGAGTGGTAACCCCGACCCGGAAATCACCTGGTTCAAAGACTTCCTTCCCATCGACCCCAGCACAAGTAACGGACGAATCAAACAGCTCAGATCGGGTAAGACAAACGGATGCGCTTAAGCCCTACTGCTAATGTTCTTCTGCTTCTGTATCAGTGATTGTAGGTACCCTGCGCTCTTCCAAAACAACCACCCACAGAGTTAGTGCTATAAGTTGCTAGGGAAGCTGAAATGGAAAGATAATGACTTTTAATGAACTGTGTCAGAGGAGCTTAGTCCAGATTTTGTGGCAAGCGTATGATTAATGTCTGGTTTAGGCTAATGAAACTTTATTGAAAGACCCAGTAAAACAGTCTAATTATATATCTCATTAAGTCTAGCGCTCCAGTCGCCCCAAGGCCACCGTTGTGGGTCAGTGATTCGTCAGCAACAGAGAAAAGAAAAATCTATTGGATTGCATTTGTTTCGGAGCTGTTGATGTAAATCAGTATGGGCAGCAGATACTCGGCTGGCAACCCTTGACCTGAACTCGCTTACCCAGAGTTTCCCTTTTCACGATCCATCATGGCATTTTCAAAATAAAGTTTCAGATTCAAGCAAAGTGGTTTGGCGGTGAGCGGCTACATCTGCTCTCGCTTATGCTAGACTTGAGTGCTTTGTTTTGCACCGTGTTAATGGACGACCCAGACTCGCCGAGGGGGTATCACAGGCCTCTGTGACGCCGTTGGCAGTGGTACAGGAACACAAATGCCTTTGACTTCTCTAGTTGAGGACAAGAAGCCAGATTATTGTGCAGCGTGTTGGGCCTTTCCCAAACAGTCAGTCCTTTTAGCTTCCATTAGTGAAGTCACTAGCCGCAAGGTTAGCGTTCATAGCTCATTTAGCAAGCTAATTTCTCTGCCCTGCTGACAGACGTACAGATTAATCAAACAAATTTAAGGGACTTCGGGAATGTGTATTTCTGAAAATGCTCATGTTAGCCTACAGTTTGACGAAGCAGCGCTAAAAGTTTAGCGACCTGTCCTCCCTCTGTCTGTGTTTGTCTCTTTGTCATCGTGTGAGTGGGTCGTACATGTTGTTGTGCCTCGCTCTTCGTTGTCTTGTTTGTGACGTGTCTGTTTCTGTTTCAACTAAAGCAGGTTTCAATCGGCATTTCCGCATTCACATGCACAACATTGACTTACCCTCGATAATTAACATACTACTAATTACACAAACTAAATTCAGTATGCACAGCATACAGCGTGTTCAAATGAGCTATAATCATGGTCTTAATTCAATTTGTGTGTTATTGAAGTGAGTTATCTAAATGCTTTTAGTACTATTTGTTTGGTGAGTCTAATTGGTCATTAAATATGCCAACGTTTTCTAAATCTCTCAAGATGGTAATGAATTTTTTAAGGCAATAATTGTTTTGCCAAGGGCAATTAGTTTGACTGTTTTCACGCACTATATATAAAACATAACCCCGATTCTAACTATACATAACATATTAGTTTTGATCAATGTGAAAAAAAAAAAAGTTTTCAAACTCTAAAACTCACAAAACTTGTCAAGAACATGTTCAGGTAGTATTTCACTACCGAGATGCAAATTAAAAGAAGAGATATGACTTAAATTATATTACTTGTTTATAAATTTAATTATTTATTCATGATGGAAGCTTATATTTATTGTACTTGCACTGATCTTCAATTGCTGCGTCTTTCAATTAAATATTTTATTTGTAATTATTTCAATTAATTATCTTAAATTAATAAAATTGATAATTGTATAATTAGGTAATTAACCATTATGTAAAATTATTATAAAATAAGTGTTATTTTTAAATGTATTAAAACATTTGAATTATTATTATTTTACATTTATAATATATAATATATATTTTAAATTTAGTGCTGTCAAAGGATTAATCGTGATTAATTGCATCCAAAATAAAAGTTTTGTTTGCATAATATATGTGTGTACTGTGTATATTTATTATGTATATATAAATACACATGCATGTATATATTTAAGAAAAAAAAAATATATATATAATCTTTTTTTATAATATTTACATGCATGTGTATTTATATATAAATAATAAATATATAGTATATGAATATAAATATATACATGTAAATGCATGTAAACATTTACAAAATGTATACTGTATGCATGTGTAGTTATAAATATTCACAGTACACACACAAATATTATGTAAACAAATCTTTATATTGGATGTGATTTAATCGCGATTAAACAGCAGATTAATATTATTTCAAGATAAGTTTAGATTTGTTGTACTTGTATTGAACTTGTATTGACCTTAATTTGTGCTTATTTCAATTAAATATTTAATTTGTGCTATTTAAATGATTTTTTTTTTTTTTTATTATGTACAGTAAATGAAACTATTAAAATCGTCATTGCGAATAATTAAAATGATGAAATAAGTTTGATAATGAGAATTTGGAGACGGAGACTTATTCATTTAGATGTTCTTGACCGGTTTTGTGAGATTCCCTCATAATCTAGTCTCTAATATCATTAAACGTGCTCATAAAACGACTTAAAGTCTGTGTGTAACGTGTCGTCCTGCAAAGGGGTCTTCCGCACTAAACTCTCTTGATTTCAGGGTGCGCGACTGCTGTGAACCCGACCCTAAAATGTGCTGTTTTGTTCTTCCTTTCTGCTTCTTTTTTCTGTGTTATCATTTCCAGAAGCGATTGGTAAGTGTCTCAGTGAGCGCGCAAGCTTCCTCGTGTCCCTGAAGCAGATGGCATTTTAACTTGGTTTTAAAATGCATGTCCTCCCCTCTCCTTTCCCTTGAACGTCTGTCTGTACCCTCCGTATTTCTTTCTCTTCTCCTCGCCCACTAACATGAAACGATTCCCTGTTTCTCTCGAGCTTTAGAGGATGACACACTGCAGAAAGCGCGTGTGTGTATGTGTGTGTGGGGGGGTTACTAGTGTTCTCCGTTCACATGCAGCTCTCGAGCTCTCCAGAGAATCCACAAATATTCAGATGCTTATAAAACAGAAGAAGAAGAGATTAGGGTTTCAAAAGCTCCAGCCAGGCGTTTGCGGTTGCGCTGCTGACCGCCGGACACACCCTCGCTCGGCTCCGTCACAATCACATATTCATCATCTGAGCAGGAGCCGCCGGGGCCTTGGAGCCTCACGGCCCAGCCTGAGATACTCAGAGCAAACACACATCCTCCTCACTGCATGTGCTCGACAGGTGAAGTCAACACGAGACACCTTCAGAAGATAGTTTACTTCTGTAATGTAGGGCAGCGGTCGCTTTTGTTCATCAGGAAGCCATTCGATTGTGAAAAGGGTTCATTATAAGGCCATAATCTGTTCATGTAAAAATTTTATATAATTATTATTTTAAATATATTACATAATGATACATAATGATACTAATAATAAATAATGATCATTATAATAATTATTATTAAAATATGTATTATTATTATTATTATTTAAATGTATTTAAAATAATAGTTATTATTTTGCCATTAATAGATTTTAATAATATTAGAGTGTGTTAGAGGTACATATATTTAATTACACATTTGAGGCAATAATTTAAACAATAATAATAACTATTATTATTATTATTATTATTATTATTATATTTTTATTTTTTATATTTAAAATAATAGTTGTTGTTATTTTGTCATTAACAGATTTTAATAATATTATTAAAATATAATTTTATGTAAAGCATATGAGTTTGTTAGAGGTACATATATTTTATTACACATTTGAGGCAATGATTTGAATGATAATAACAACATTATTATTATTATTATTATTATTATTATTATTATTATTATTATTATTATTATTATATTGTGTGTAATTATATTTTAGCCTTATTATTAATATGTATTATTTTAAGTAAATTAAAGTATATGTGTGTTAGATATTTGTCTAAATAATATATTAATTATATAATAATTATTATTTAATTATTATTTATAATGTAATATTGTTTTTGCTAATTAATATCAGCGTAAAAATGCTATAGATGCTTTTACATATTTAAATTGAATATATATTAAATTGTATATTAACATTATTTTTTTATTCAAATATATATATATATATATATATATATATTCAAATATTTATTTTATATATTTTAAGTATAATTTATGTTTTATTTTATTTGTATATAAAATGTAGATGTATTTATTTGGCTATTATTAACATTATTCTGTAGCCTTTATGAGCTTCAGGTCTGTTCGCTGGTTTTAATAGGGTTTTGGACTCTCTTCGGTCTGGAAGTCCAGCTTAGACTAGTTGAAGTGTGTTTTTGTGCATTAAAGAGGTAAAAGCGTTGACGGGACGTTTCTTGGCTCCTCCGTCCTGGAGGGATTTACGCTGATGAGAAAAGGGCCTGTAGCTGAACCTCCTGCGTTCCTGTTTATATCTCCGTCCTGAAGAGAAACTGATCTCTTTAGTTTCCAAACCAGGGGCCCGGAGCCATTTTTCTTGAGAAGAAAACAAGATCTGGCATTCTTTTGAATGAGCCGTCCTGATGTTTGGGAAAAAATCAGTGAGAAACGAACACACAGCTTAAAATTATTTGATTTTAAAAGATCAATTAATATTACTCTATTACTTTCTCTCTCTCTCTCTCTCTCTCTCTCTCTATATATATATATATATATATAATATTAATTGATCTTTTAATATATAATATAAAAATTATAAACATTTTTTATAAACATATATTTAATAAATGCATGTATTTTATATTATATTCAAATATCTAGTTAATAAAATTATTTGTTCAATTGATTTTATAATTGGATCATTTTAATGTTATAATAAATTATAATTTAATTTATCATAAGCAAATATTATAATTAAATTGTTTAATATAAATGTATATTAATACATGTTTTATTTATTCATATATTGTTAATATTAATCATATTAATCAGTAATTATATGTTTTAAGTATAGATATAAATGTGAATATTTCATTTATTATAATGATGAATACATTTACGTTAATTTCATTAATATAAAATATGACTCTTTTATTTATGGGACAATACAAATATTTCAGTTAGGTAACTATGTATCTAAGCATGTATTTGTCACATTGATTTTTTTATATATATATTAGAATAAATGTATGTATATTAAAATAATTGTGTATTACTTATGAATATTTTAGTACTGTTAATTACATGAATCATTAATTATAAATATAGATATAAACTTGAATATTTAATTTATTATAATAATTAAGACACACATATAATTATATTATTGATTATATTATTATTTTATTTAATAAAAATGAAACCATAGCCATAATGTACTCATCCAGTATAGATGACTTTGTAGTGTTGATTTCTGACTTTGCTTCGGTTGTTGTTCACGCCTGCGGCTGACGGAGCATTATTGTAGTGATATTAAGATGAGACTGGCATGTCAATCCCTGCTTATTTTTATTATTATTATTATTATTATTATTCTAAAGCTTTTTAACGCACATATAGACAGTCGCATGGGACATCTGTGCCTCGATGAGCTGTTTTTAAGGTCACTGCGGCCCAAACGTGTGGCGCGGAGCCGGACTCGCTCTAAACCGCGCAGATGGATGAAGACGCGGCCAGATTGTCTTACGCCTCCTTATAAACCGCGACGGTCTGGGAGCTTCTTTGAGCAGTCTCCACTTGATTTGTGACGTTTGTGTGTTTGCGAACCTCTAACCTTTGACCTTTATCCTTTAACCTTTAACCTCACCTAACCAGTTCTTTCCGAAGCTAACCGTGACTTTGTCTCTAGCTGGAGCTAAACCAGCTAATTCTGCTGCCCTGATACTAACGCCCCTAACTCCTAAAATATACATAAACTACTCTAAACCAGGAATATTTTGCCTGCTTGTGGAAACCACGTCAACTGTGAGCCTCAGAACGCACGTGTAGCGTCAATTATTCAGCGCGAGATCCGCTCATTCCTGTTGTGTTTTGCTGTTAGGAGGCTCGTCAGTATAAATACTGGAGGAATCCTCTTATTTACACTCGGTTTATTGCAATTTGTTAGTCAAGGCACATTGTTATTCAAGTAATTATTTTAATTCCATATACAAAATAAAAAAGTTTTCTTTACTGTAAAGCCTAGCCAAGTGAAATTCAAGCAATAAAATAAAACGATAAATATTTGTAAATATTGATATAGCAATTACATGAATTAATTATATGCTATATGAATTAATTGTTGACTTTAAGTCAAGTATCAGTTATATTAAATAATGAATGGATTAATTAATTATTAGTATATAATTTACGCAGTTTATTAATATTATTTTAAAAGTTGCAAATTAAGTTAAGAATTTAAAAAATACAACAAACTATTTTAAAAACGTATCATTTTATTTAAAACGAAAAAAGCATTATTATTATATATTGTTGATATATAGACAATATAATGTAGTCATTAGTATGAACTGTTTTATTTACACTTTTATTGTATTTTGTTCATCAAGGTGCAGAATTATTCTAAAAATATTTTAATTCTATTTAAATTTATTTTATATAATTTATATTATTAATTAATTGGTTTTTACAATTAATAATGTACTATATTAATTAATAATTGATTATTTTAATCGTATTTATATCAATTAATTTTTAGTATACCGTATGTGCAATTTTATATATAATTTTAGTATATTATAAATTTAGTATTTAATTTATGTAATACAGTATTTTTATTATAGAAATTGCGAAATGAACAAATAAAGCAATGTATAAAAATGTATCAGTTTGTTTTATTTCAAATTAAAGTTTATTATAGGATTTGTGAAAAAAATAATTCTAGATTCTAGATTTGCTGTTAGTAAATAGCAGATGGAAGCTCTTTTGGTCGAGGCGCGCTGTTATTTCCAGGCCTGATGTGAGCGGTAAAACAGGAATACTGTGTAAACGTGCGCTTGAGGAGTTCATATGAGGCAGGCAAAATATCCTTCATGCTCAGCGATGACCTTCATGCTGCTGCTGGACAAAGAGCTCAGCGAGAGACATGATTCCAGCACTCGTGATAGTGAAGAAATACAGAGACAGTGCTGCACTGTGAGCCTTCAACACAGGAACATATCAGCTTACTTACGAATAGTACTCTACTATATTCACTATACTCTAGTAGTTAAAGGGTTAGTTCGCCTAAAAATGAAAATTCTGTCATTAATTACTTACCCTCATGTTGATTCAAACCCGTAAGTCCTTCGTTCATCTTCGGAAAACACAAATTAAGATATTTTCCGAGAGCTCTCTGACCCTCCCATAGACAGCAAGGATCCTGACACGATCAAGGTCCAGAAATGTAGCAAGGACATCGTTAAAATAATCCATGTGACATCAGGGGTTCAACCGTAACTTTACGAAGCTACGAGAATACTTTTTGTGCGCAAAGAAAACAAAAACTGCTTTATTCAGCAATTCGTATCCTCCACGCCACCCTATAGTGCCATTTTGGAAAGCATCACATGTGTAAACAACTTATGCAACGAATACACGCGGATACATTGTTTACGTTCAGATCAAAGCGTAAACGACGTAAACAGCATACATTGTTTACATATGTGATACTCTCCAAAATGGCGTCATTTTTGTTTTCTTCGTATTCTCGTAGCTTCGTAAAGTTACGGTTGAACCCCTGATGTCACATGGATTATTTTAACGGTGTCCTTGCTACATTTCTGGACCTTGATCGTGTCAGGATCCTTGCTGTCTATGGAGGGTCTGAGAGCTCTCGGAAAAATATCTTAATTTATGTTCTGAAGATGAACGAAGGTCTTACAGGTTTGGAACAACATGAGGCTGAGTAATTAATGACAGAATTTAAATTTTTGGGCAAATTATCCCTTTAATGCTAACCGTTACTGGATATCTTGAAAAAAAACAACAAAAAAAAAACTAATAATAAGATAAATTAAAAAAAAATATATATATATATATATATATATTTTACATTTTATATTTTACATTTTATTTATATGAATATGTATAATGTATTTATTAATTTATTCCATTTATAAACAATTTACTGTTTTTAAATATTTATAAAGAAATTCTAATTATCGTCAACTACTTCATTTAAAAAATAAATAAATACAATTTTCTTTAGCGTCATTAACCTTCATATTATCTTTTTTTCATTTTATGTTTTTATACTTATTATTATTTTTTACATTTATTTATATTAATATTTAGTATGTATCAATTTATTGCTTTATTGCTATACTGCTTTTAAATATTTATAAAGAAATTACTATTATTATTACTATTTTTTTTTTTTTTTTTTTTGTAATTCAAGTTTTTATTGTTTTCATCTGGTACATGACAATATCACACAAAACACAGATTACAGATTTATACAAATACTGCTTGTAAGGCCAGAATATATACAGTGGCTGAAATTAACAGCGATAGATGGAATACTAAATAGAAAATATATATATAAATATATAAAACTACTTTATTTTTTTAAATAAATATTTGTTTTAATATATCTGTTAGCGTCATTAGCATTGACTGATCAGATTGTTTAGGAAGTGGAAATAGGAGAAAGATGAAGCTCCGCGTCCAGCACTGGAAGGTCTTTAACCTCTACTAAATCTGTGGTGGTGATGATGATGCTGATGATGATCTCAAACTAAACTAACCAGTACATGAGGAGACTCATAACCTGGCCTCACATTAACCGTCAACTAAACTGATGTGTGTTTCGTTTTGTGTCTTTTTCCAGAGAGTACTCCTATCCGAGGTAAGACATCACTATAAACACAACTAACCTTAAGCTAACCACTAACTAATGACTCCAGAGCAGCTCAGACGGGACCGGCTCTTCTCCTCCTCTTCTTCCAGCTTTCATACTGTATCCGTGTGTGTGTGTGTGTGTGTGTGTGTTTGTGTCTGTGTGTGTGTGTGTGTGTGTGTGTGTGTGTGTGTGTGTGTGTGTGTGTGTGTGTGTGTGTGTGTGTGTGTGTGTGTGTGTGTGTGTGTGTGTGTGTGTGTGTGTGTGTGTGTGTGTGTGTGTGTGTGTGTGTGTGTGTGTGTGTTTGTGTTTGTGTCTGTGTGTGTGTGTGTGTTTGTGTGTGTGTGTTTGTGTCTGTGTGTGTGTTTAATGTCAGTGTTGGGAGTCAGACAGGTGTCGGGTTGCTGTTTTCCTTCGTCTGTGACATTTGCGCTCGGCCGCACGGTTCACGCTAATGACGACGCTGCTTTTCTCTCAGTCCTGATCTCATCTCATCTCCAATGCCAACGCTAACGTTACACAAACGAAAGCAATAGTTCGTCAAATTCAGCTACTCTTTCCTGCTCAGATGTGTGGTTTGGAGGTGATATCAGGACTGATGTTCGGAGGAGTCGCTCCTGATCTAGATCCATGTTCATGTCACTATATCTGAAGACTATCTGATGTTCAATATCTAACTTCAATAAAGTGCCTTTTTTTCACAGCGAGCAGGTAGGTACACATCAAACATTTGATTTTACATTAATATTGTGTGTGAACGAAGGGTTAACAACTACACTTCACATGTTAATTATCTCAATTGTAATTTTGCACTGCTTTTAATTTTGTATTGTATTTTTCTTTGTTCAGATGTTGGTCAATTTTGTATGTTTACTGGTGCCTACATTGATTGAGATTGTTTACATTCATCTAAATTAGTTGACTTAGTTAGCGATATCATAAACATTGCGATACGTGTCATGATTCAATATGCACTGCAGTATAATGATTGGATCGCAAGTGAATGCGATTATATATTTATATATATATATATTATATGAAAATTTTGATAGATACTTTTGTTAGTACTTTAGTACAGCAGCAAGAAAAGTTTCCAGCCTAAAAGCTCTTTCTTAGATTACACACACCAACGTGCGTATTTATAATGCAAAAACGCAGCACATTAATCATTTTGCTGCTCGCTAAACTGAACGTGACTTATAACGCAACATTTGCATAATGGGATTAGTGATCCAAGACAGAGCTCTCGCCCAGGGCGGCTTCTGCATACTCAGGCCCGGTCTGGGCTAAATGTGCCGGAGCAGGACAGTTACGCTGCGCTTTCGGCTACATTACAGCATGCGCACTCTGATTGGTTAGCGACTCAGTCACATGTTTGCATGTGCTGCGTAAACGTTATGTTAACTCATGTCGGTTTGGTCTGCTTGAGTTTTGACCTGTGCACCGCTAAATGACAGTCAGCGCAGCCTGTTCGGTGTGTGCACGCGTCATTGGCGCTTTTATGCAAGCGCTACAAGCCAACAGATGGAAGCTGACAACAATTGCATTACGTATCGCCCCCATGATGATGCTCTCGCATTTAATGACCTTGGTGTGTGTCAGTACACAAACACACGAGTCCTGCAGTCATCGCACACCAGCTTTTTAAAGCAAAAGTCCCTTTTTTGCACATTTTTTCACATTCCCTTTTTGCATATATTTAGAGGTTTGTTTGACATAAAATATGAATAAGAAATATAGGGGAGGATCCATTTAGAATAAAAAAGTTATGCTGCCAGCTTTAGTTTAAACAGTAAAATATAAAGTAAAATATTGTAGTATGTTGACATTTCAAAAATACCTTGAGTATCTTTTTAAAGTATTTTTTTATTTGATTTCCGGTAAAAAAAAAAAATAAATAAAATTGTAAAAATGTAAAATTAATAATACATAAAACAAGATAAATGTAACACTGCATTAGATATTTAGACTTGTTTTCATAAATTATATCTTGATTTAAGTATGCAGCATCATATATTAAAACGTATTTTCTTATATTATATCTTGATTATATGTGTATTGAAGAAGCAATTTATAAACACACCCCTTTAATATCTTATGAAAAAAAATTCAATTTTTGCAATATAGTTACATCTAAAATAAAACTGTTATTTGGGCATATTTAATTCTTTTTTTATTTGATGTTGTCTTAACTTTTGGTGGATCAGTCTAAAAAATATATAATTATTTCTGGGTCATTAGTTGCACTGAAAAATGGAGGGTCAACTAAAAGTGCATTGCATTACAGGATGCAGTATATTGCACTGTGCTGTGCAAATCTAGCAGCCATCTGGATACAAAAAAGTATGCATACTAAATTGTGCTAGCAGCCTTCACCTCTCTCTCCTAATCAGTTCCACCCGTTCAGGAGAAGAAAAAACAAACAAGAATATGGTCGATTCCACAAACAAATCAATCATGCCTTGGCATCGCCCACTAATTGAATTACCCAAATGGGACTGTAGGTGCTGGAAAAAGTGTGTGTGAGTTGAAGATGGTCAGGTTCCTTTTGGTTGAGAGCTGTTACCGAGCCTAATCAAGCATGCCGAGAGCCGTCACGTGCACACGGCCTCTAATAGACAGCTGCATGGTAGCGCTGGTCATGGTTCACGGCTCCCCTCGCCTCCACACCTGGCTGCCACGCTCCACGCCCCAGCAGAGCTGCCTCCTGACACGGCCTCCACTTAACAGACAGCCCAGCCTGTTTTCCCCCATGATACGGGATCGGATGGATGACGGGAGATGACAAGACTTCATCTCCTGAGGCCATCGCTAAAGCCCGAACCGGTCACAGGTCAACGGTTACCCCGTGTCCGTCAGTCACGAGCGCACGCCAACTCCGGCTGTTCGTGACAAAAACACTTAATGGCCAGTTTAAAGGACACGGGTCGCATTGACACCGAAGCAGTGGAGAATTCCCAAAAAGAGCTTTCCGCAATCTGTGACTAGTTGGATTTGCCAGAAGAAGTCGTTTTACTTTTTAGCCAGTTTTACTAAACAGGGCAAATTAGCGCGAGAGCGCAATTCCAAAACAGCGCCGATGGACATGGAAATTTCTGCGGGTGATTTACTAACAATGCGCAAATTAAAGAACACGGATGCAAAATCTCATTTACATATCGACCAACACAATATACCAAGGGCAGCGCAAATTGGCGTAATCGCAAATAAAGAAATAAAGAAGCCACAGTATGTTGAAAAGAACCAGAGGCCAAAAAATGAAGGGTTGCAATAGGTTTTGATAGAGCTGCTATTGCATGACTCCTGGTTGAGGGTTCTTTTATTTCCTGAAGCAAATTAAAAATAACATGGCTTGGCAAACGATATGTTCGAATAATGTGTTCTTCTGGCATTCAAAATAAATTAATTCGTATGGAAATATCCTTTCCCTTCTACCACACGCTCTCTGTTCTCTGCGGTGCCTCTCGTAGCAACAATAATTGCAGCCAATTCAAGCACAAAATAGTTAAAGACATGCTTTTTTGGAGGGCGTTAAATATTGGCGCAAATACCAGTAATTTGGCGAGTGCAAACTTTAGTAAATCTCATTGCGTGATTCATTTGAATGCTCTCCTCCCATAACTTTTGTGTCTGAAAGGGAAACTCCTACAAATGCATATTCAATAAGGTCAGGCGCAAATATAACTGTGTCCGCGCCTTTTCAGCGCTAATTCATCACTGCACATCTTTAGTAAATCCTGACAGTACTATTTTTATGCCAAAAGACGGTTTGCACTGGCGCAAGCTGTTAGTAAAACTGGCCTTAGGTCATCAATAGACTGTAGGGCTAAAAACAGAATGGCTGTCACTCACCAGGACATTACACAACCTTGTTTGATTATGCTAATTTGCTGCACCAAAAAACTCCACCAAATTCTGTAGATTTCCACCCCCCTAAAATTGGCTTACACACAGTACACTCAGAAAGCATTTGAATCCGCTAATGTATTCGTTATTGTTCAGCTTCAGATAATAGTTCATAGCTAGAGGGCTCATGTCAGCTAGCTTGGTTGCGTCTTGGCACGGATATTCAGAAAATGACTTCCACTTGCCTTTTATCATAAAGGGTATTGTGCCGCGTTATGACTCTTTGAGGTTGACACTATTGGTTAAAGTAAGATAACAGCTTGTTTTGTCGCTAGCGGTGCCGCTAACGGAAGGCTACACCGGCAGCCTCAAAGACGCAATGGGCAAGATGAATAATGGAAATTCTAAGTGTAATTATACATAAAAGATAATAATTGAAAACATTCTCGGGCTGAACGAAAGGGAGATTTGAGGGAAAAGTGAGGGGGATCAAAGACGTTTTCTGACAACATAGTCAGGGAATGATTTTGTTGTTGTTGTTAAATACCCCTCTTGCATGGTGAGCTTAGGACTATTTGGCAGAAAAGCACAAAATGGGATGCCAATAAAGGCTAGGACAGTAAAGGTATGCAAAAACCTTAATGTTTATGCTAAATTTTCCTCTCTGTACCAATGAATAGTAAAAACAAGGATAGATTTGAGAAAGACTAGGAACACTGTCATTCCCTTTCCAGATTATAGATTCTCAGTGAGCTTATCCAAACCCAAGTGGAAACGGGGATGGGGGAAAAAAACGCAGCTGCAAATATGTAATGAAGTCAGTGGGGAATCGTCAGTCGGCTGAATAGCAAGCAGGAGTACCCAAAATAGTCCGGTTCAGGCAGGAAGGAGCTCTGAGAAAATTTGCTTGCTTTGGAGCCGCTGGGAATTAATTTGTATTTAATGAATTTGGATATGCTATGTTCCTTGCTAAGATTTCCTCAATGACATTACTCAATCATTAGCTAACTGTTCATAGAAAAGGGCATCGCAACCCCAGCAAAGACGGGGAGAATTCAGAGCTCCCCAAGAGCTCGGCGTACCACTGTGGCATGGTTTATTTATCAGCCCCTGCTCCGATAACATTAAAATTCGTGCCTGTTTTCTGCAGTCAGAGGCTCCAGAATCAACGGGAGAAGGAGTCCGAATGCCTGGTGGAGATTTCCACCAGATTTTCCGTCGCCATCATGTAGCACAGGTTGCGCACGAGCGGTTCCCGTTCGGCTGTGCACCTGAGGAGACTTTAGAATGCTCTCCAAGCCCACCTGCTGTCGCCCGGCTGCCCGCTGCGCCAATGTGCACATCAAACGATCCATGTATGAACGCACACACTCTAGACACCACCTTCCATTTCTGTCTCTCCCTGCCACGCCTCTAAACTCCCTGATCCCATCATGCTGTTGATCCGCCACAAGCAGGTGTGAGTCATCGACCCAGAAGCCAGAATCTCGTTGGCACACAGAATGTTCCACAGGATGCAGACTGTGCGCTTAAACCGCAGCGTGAGTCCCTGCTGTTGATGTCCCGCCGCCGCATGTGGCAGTAGCCGAAGGTTGATGTCTTCGTTCAGCCAGAATGAATGTCTCTCCAGGAGAGAGGGCCGTATTGATGCTACCTGTCGAAATGCAGCGGTAGAGTACTGAAAGACAGATAAAGAAGTGTTGGGGTGGGGTGGGGTGGGGTGGCTTAGTGGGTAAAGCACCAGTGGTAATGGAACGGTTGTTGGATCCAAAAACTTAGCATTCCTAGTCACCTCAATCGCAGTTGCACAGGTGGTACATTTAGGCCTAAATTCTGCTGCTTTTGCTTCAAGGAACTCTGTTGTCGCAATGCATCACAGGAACCATGGGAAAGTGCATTTAATGCTGTTAAGAGCCCTCAAAACAATTGATCACATATAGTATAATATAATGATAATGTTGCTTGCCTGAAATGTTTTCACAGGCAGTTGAAATAAATCTCAGAAAATTAGTCCCTGTTGGTAACTGCAGCTTTACAGTTTGCAAAAACCACACTTACCCATCTGCGGCCTTCAAAAGTAAGGCGAAAAATGCAATAGTTGCTAACTTCCTGAAGCTGCAATCACACATGCTGTTAAAAGCGCTCAAAACATATGATCACATATAGTGTAATGAAATGTTGCTTGCAAAAATGTTTCAGAAATTGGGGGAGTTGGTTTTGGTTATATATCCTCAGAAAACTAGCCTCTGTTGGTAACTACAGCATTTTGGTGGCAATAATACTTGACAGCCCTCAAAAGTACAGCTAGAAATACAGGAAGGCTTACTTTCTGTTGCTACTCACTGAACCTAACCCCTTCTTCAAACCCTATGACCCTAACCCCTATAGCCCTTAACCCTAGTCCTTACCATTTCAGTCAGACCTTTAGAAAGTTTTGATAAATTTCAAACTTCTCACATGTGCTTTGGCATACGTGGCAATGACCTTGGTTATGACCCAACCCTGCGGCATAATATCTAGTTTTTATCATGCACTGCAAAATAGCTGTTCTCACTGCCGAGGTATGCACTGACATGAGTATTACTACAGCTCTTGGGGGCCCGAAAGAAATAATTCATGCCGTGGGATTTAAGTGTTGTGCTAAGCTTCAGCCCTGTGCAGCACAATTCGACATGAACTAATGGATGTTCAGCTCACAGCTCACTCTTGACCCTCACCAACTTTCCCCCCCTTTGGGACCGACAGTGGTTTATCTCCTTCGACTCCACACCCTGATACTTCCCGGCACGCTGATTGATGCGATCCAGCACTCCTGCGAACACCATAACATTGCTGCTAGTTCTTTTCCATTTGCGTTTGACGGGATGCATTCGGACATATTTAGATCAGTCTAATTTTTCTTGCCTTGAGTGTGGGACTGCTCAGATTCAACACAGTGAGTTAGCGTTAAAAGGCGAAGTTGGCTTTCAAACGGGAAAGGCCTTTGAGCAATTTATGAGGATACGATGTTGCACCAAACATACAAAATAAAATGGTTTCTGACAGTCTCGTTACTTTCAAACTTCTAATAGTTTGCTGTCTTCTCCCTCTCCCTCTCTTTTTTTCTCTGTCTTTCATCCCTTCCTTTGGGGTGTATTTTTTTTTTGCTCTCCCAGGTGCTCTGCAGATAGAAAACACTGAGGAAACCGACCAGGGGAAGTACGAGTGTGTGGCGTCTAACGTGGAAGGCGTCCGATATTCTTCCCCTGCCAACCTGTATGTGCGAGGTAGGGAGCAACCTGGCCGTGGAGCCCATCGAAAACATCCAATTAGAGATGCACGACTGGTCACATGACCTGTTGTATATAAACTAATAGAGTCTTTACTAAAGCACATATTGCAGTAACAAAATATGCTCATTTTCGATACTTAATGGATAGTTTTCAGTCTTCTCTTTGATGGGCGGAAACTTGGGTCGTACAAGGTATGTTGTCTTATCAAGTTTTCAGGTTGAAGAGGATGATGGTAAGTCTTGATTTTGATTGGCCGATGCAATAAACCAATCAAAATGCTAATCTCATTCCCTCCAAAAAGGTAAAAAGGTAAATTGTTGCAACGTAAACGATATGCTTGTTGCTTATCACAAGTGTATACATTCAAAATGTAACATGCTAACAAGCAATTGATCAATCTAAATAATTACTTATCTGTCTTGGTTCAGTGATTATTATTATAATGGAACGACTGTTTTAAGGCATTGCATTAGCACAGATGACTCTTGCCGCTAACCTTAAGAGGAGCTGAATCTCTAGGTTGATGATTTTAATAAATCGAGGCAGATGCATTTTGCGCATGTATTATTTATTTAATGCATATTAAAAAAAGACAGCGTATGGGATGGGTTTTACCCGCTGTGTACCAAATAACTTTGTTCCGGATAAATTATTCACCGGCCATTATAAAATAGGTCAGAGAGTTGTCTTTTCATTATTATAGTTATTATTGTTCTCCCACTAGAAGAGATGCAGACGCTCCATCTCAAAACGATGGATACGGTTTCAATGAAATTTCTGTCATTTACTAACGTCAATCCAAACCAGTCTGAATTTTGTTCTTCAGTAGAATGCTAATGATGAGATTTCAACCCGAGACTTTATTTACTTTCATTGAATGAACAAAAAATATCATCTTTTGTGTTCTACAGAGGAACAAATAAAGGTTTGGATCAACATAAAGATGAGTGAATGATAGAATGATCATTTTGAGGTGAATAATTCATTTATTAATTCATTTACAAATTATAAATGCATAGTTGCGGCTATATATTTTTAACTGTGATTATCATAAATGATAAATGATTGACTGTTGGTGTGTTTTAGCAGTTACCACCAGTTTATTAAAGGAATAATCCACAATAGGCCTTACTTTACAGTGGCATTACCATGGTAAGGCTATTTTAGGCACATTATGCCTTATAGCACCTCTTAACCAGGGTAAAGTCAGTCTAAAACTATGACCTCATGTGGATTATTGCTGTTTTACTCTGTATTGAAGTATTTTAGTCATACAATTTTAAGAGACTTTAGATGTTCAGTTACATTTGATCTGATGTCTAGTGACATTTCAGTAATTGGCCGACTGGAGATTTCTGAAATCCATTCAAATTACCACAGTGATAATTAATTCAACATAGGTATGCTAATGTCTCACTGATTATGCGCATACTGCATTAAGACAGCATCCCGTCTCCTTTTGTTTTGTTTTCAAAGTTTAATCATTGGGTACAATCAAATGTTTTCTGTTCTAGAGTTAACGCACTTAAAATTAGCAGCTACGATGGAGGAAACAACTCCGTTTACACGAGCGAAACTGCATTTACGTGTCGCATAATAACACGATGCCTTTAGAATCGGTTGTCTTGATTGTAGCTGCTAACTTTAATGCTAATTATGTGGGTTTTTATTTGTACGGTCGGTTTGATTTGGTTTGCACTTTGGGTTGTTTCATTGATTTCTGTTTTTGTGTCTTTGTTTTGTTTCTGTAATTAAAGCCGCAGCGGCAGCTCTTCAGGTGGCTAAAGACCTTGTAATTTTACATTGTTATAACATGCTTGAATAGACGCCAGTGGCCGAACGCAACCACTGGGGAGAATCAAACTGTTTGGGTCAAAGCAGGTTAACGCGGCAGACATGTCGCGTGTCACGCAAGAAATAATCAGGCGACATCAGTCAGAGAAAATGTAGCAGCTAAAAGCCTTGAGGTGGCCTTTTTTACTCTCTCTGTGTTTCCCCTATTTTTCTCTTCTCCTCATGTCATTGTGTTCTGCATCAACCCCTTTACATCCCTCAGAGCTTCGAGAAGGTTGGTGTGTTTTTTCTTTTCACTTTTTTTAACCCACATTAAAAACGCAAAATCAACATGTATTAAAACCTTAACCTTGACTGATCTATTGGAAGGATCATTGGCGATTCGGAGTTAATTAAGCTGCTAAATAACTTTTAAATTCTGAGAGATTTGATTTAATTGCATAAACTAGTAATAACTAACCCGCTAATTCGGGTTCGTTTTCCTTTTTACGTTTAAGTTTGCATTGTGGGGCCTTTTCTCGTTTGCATCCTTCAGTATTGCTTTTGCCCAAAGAAAATGCTTATGTTGTCATGGAAATCTCGCATTTGAAAGTAAACCACGGCCTGATGCATGATGGGAGAATGTAACTGCGCTTGCATGCCTCGAGACGCAATTCCTTTGGCTGTTGTGCTTTGTTGCATTCCTGTGTTTTCGTGAGTTTTATTATTGTCTTTGTTTTTTTCCAAAACGAGAGTTCGAGCCTTTGTTGGCGACTCATTCAGTCCGTTCCTTGTGTTGTGGTGTTTGTGTGATGTGCACCCTTAGTTTTGTTCATTTCCGTTCTAGTTTCTGGTTTGTTAGATGTGGTTTGTGTTTCTGTGCTCTGTCATCTCTTGTAGGCTCTTTCTGCAGACAGTTTTCCCGCCATCTTCTCAATTACAAAGCCGTTCTTGCACACAGAAGCTTGCAAATTCACTTCTGCTAATTAGTTTTTTGTGCCACATGGATCATTGGCAGATATAATGATCTCCGCACTTCATGTGGCCCCCCCAGAAAACAGGCTTTATTTCACAGCCGCAACAAGCTAGCGATATTTCCTCGTGATGACTGACTGCCTCTTGCCCTTTCGCAGTCTGCAGGCTCAATCAAATCAGGATTTATCATCCGCTTGAGTCCTCATTGCCAGCGTACATCTGAAGCGCTTCTTACATCACAGCTACGTGCCGTATTAAAACCCCCAAATTGGACCAGAACAAAAAGCGGGTGCTTTGTTTGGAGTCTCTCTATGCTAATCCTTCGCTAATGCAGCTGAGCACAGTAATTGCACGCCTGTTTCATATGCATATCGAAGTCCCGTCGGCCTTTTGGCTTTAGGTAATTTAGCTTTACGTGCTGGATGCATGCAGAGCTTTAGCAGCCGCTACAATATTTGCCATTTTTATGCTCATCCACACACTTTTGAGGAGATTTTCAGAAACTTTGTCTTGTTTTAGAAGCGAAAATATCTAAACACACTTTTAAAAAAATTACTTCAGAACAAAAAGTGTGTACATTTTCAAAATTCTGTATTATATAAAATTGAGATAATATCAATTTTGAGATAATATTATTTTTAAAGTATTTTCTTTCTTATTCATTTGGCAAAAAATAAGATTATTAGATTAATAATATCTCCAAGTTTACATTCAACTCTTAATTTAAATTCAAATTTGATTTTAAATGAAATTTAAATGATTTTTTTCTTGTGACTTTGCAAGAAATTACATTTTATCTTACCCCATTTAAACAAAAACAAAATCGTATTAGTGTAATATTATGTCTTAAAGTTTAATTTCATTTTTAAATTTAAATGTTTAAATTTCAACTACTTTTTTTGTCCAAATAGCATATTTTTATCTTGACCTATCTAAAGCATAAAATGTACAAAATTTTATAAGACCATTTTTCCAACAACAATATATATTTATTTAATTTTTTTTTTTTTTTTTACTATTCTTTAGTGGTTGCAATACATTAATTGTGTTTTTATGTAGCTGTAGAACAATAAATCAGGTGGAAAGCTCACATTTAGTCCGATAAGTTTGTCCAATCGTGCGGACATCTCAGCTCTCTCCCCAGTGTAGTGATGTTTCAGATGGCCGTTTGTCTGTCTGTCAGGGATAATGACATAGAACAAGAGCCTCTGCTTCACTTGGCTAATGCTAACGTGTTGCTGGCTATCTCGTGATGTCTGAGACTAAATGGCTCTCTGAATTATTCAGTTTTTACAGACACTGTGTTGTTGGGAGGGGGGCGACGCCACATGAATTGAGGGTATAAATAATGAAGTGCGCTTTGCCGCTACTCTGTCTCTCAGGGTCTGGCATTTATTGACAGAGCTTTATTTTTCATATCCGGCTGTTCCCACTGTGATATCTGTGCCCCCTTTACCCTGATAGCTTGTTACTGTTGCCTAGCATGTAGATAGTGTAACAGACTAAGCGTATTAGCGTTCTCTAGCTGCACAATAGTAATAACAAAAATACATTTTAAATGTTAAAGAAATGCTAGTGGCTAGCATGCTTTAGCTTGAAAATGAGACCAGCAAAACATTTTCAGTGGAAATGTTTCATTTTCACAGAGAATATTTGCAAGCTAGAGTGTTAGCCACTATAATTGCATGTTTTGAAACAATATGCCATTTTTGTTAACAAAAAAAACCTCCCAAATGAAGTTTTTGTGAGCAAATGTGCTGCAAAATACAAAAATTGCAATTCCGTTTGTAGCTTTAATAGATAGCCACTCTTTTCAAATTTCTCTTGATGTTTTTTGACTAGATCTTCTTGTTAGCCGTCTACCTTAGGCATGGAAGTTAATTGCCTCCGTATGGCAAAAATCCCCTTCTGAGTCTCGACTTATCTGGCTCTCTTCTATTTCGCACCGAATTAATAACAGAAATGATGATTCTTCTTGTTCCAATGAAGTCGCTAATCTTTCATTGTTGCCGACTGACAATGAAGCTCTCAACCGTTCCGCCATTCAACTCCACATAATGCCAAAATGTTAAGGATTCAAGATCCCAGAATGTTTCCAGGGCATTATTAATAGTAATTAGCCCCCGAGACGAGGAAACGAGACCTCACAGATCCACTCTAAGATGCTGGAAGACTGAGCTGCACCGAATGCCATGCTAAATGTTACGAGTATGTTCGGTGTATGCGCATGGAGATGCATGTGAACCCCACTGCCACCACTTTGGGATGTTTTGCATGTCCTTGCATGCTGTGTTGGTATTCAAATAGAAATGCAAGCTAGATCACACCCTCTACTTGTGGAAACAAAGGCTAACTTTGATCCGAATAAGTGTCGTAAAGGGACAGGTTCTAGGGTGCAAAATCTAAAATGCAGTTCAGCCTCAGGCTTTAGTTGAATGCTACTCATGCATTGACCACACAATCAGGAAGTAGTGTTTTACAAATGCACCAATTTTCATTACTAGAACTGGTCCGAACCCCAACTGAGGCTGCTTTGCATTGCAGCGGCGGAGGTGTGTGTGCGCGTGTGTGTGTGTGTGTGTGTGTGTGTGTGTGTTAATACGGGGAACCCCTGCCGTCTGCATGCAAATGGCCTCGCTACCTTCAAGCGAAATGGATTATTGCGGGTTTTGGACATCAAACAGGGTGTAATCTCAGCTTCAAGGTGACATTAAAGGCTGCGCATTATTTTGGCTTCCCTTCCTACCTTCATTTTGGGGCTGGACAGACTGTCTCACCAAAATGGCTGCAAATGTCCACCTTCGATTCTTCCTAGTCAGGAAGCACAAGGAGTGAGGCACTCTTTGGCCTTTTTATTTTGTCTTTCTCTGTCCGTTGTAAGACCTCGTGAGTTGTCTTTCTCTCCACATTGGGCTTGAAATAGGATTTCGTCTCTGCACCTCAAAGAGATCGCTCTCGGCCTGCTGGGCTCCTGGTCGTAGTGAATGAGGAGCGTGTCCATCCGATTGGACTGTTCCATATTCCTCCGAATATCACAGCGGAGAGCACCATCGCACATCAAACGTCAGGATTTGAGCTATAGGACCATGTGTCAGGACTTAGATAAAGCCCAGGATGGCTTCATGCGATGGCATTTCAAAGGCTGATGCATCGATAGCGGCAGCTGTAAATGTCGACATGCATCTGAAAACATTAGACCCGCTTATGATTCCCCCCTTTGCCGCAGTTTATTTGCGCGCGATGCTTTGTTGCCTGTGACTTTGATGTTGCCAGGCTCCTCGTGGTCTTTTCAAATGGTTGTTCCGTTTAGAAAAAGACCCAATTGAGTCTGACTTTTGATTAGAAACGGTAACGTTCTAGTGCAGATTGAGCGTGCAACAATAGGATGAATAATTCACAAGGTGAAAGGTTGCAGCCCTCATTCGCTCAACTACCTTAGCAGTTGGTCAACCGAATTTGACCCTAGGAAAACAAGCTTCAGTTTTTAGCCTCTTGTAGACTTGGTTTTAAGAACGGCCAAATGTTGCATCACCCGTTTTCAGGCCCACACGCAATATGTGTCAAGAGGAACTCACATAGTATGTGTGTTTATTTGATATATTGGCTTATTTAACATATTTACCATATTTATTGTCCTTAAATCAGTGCAGGATATGCTTAAGCATCAGCAAATTACGTCTGGGCCTTTCCATCATTAATCCACACTAGAAGAATCACGCTTGTCTTGTCACTATCACATTGCACTGTGTTCTGTCATTGTTATAACACACCTGCACTGCGATTATCTGTGTGCGTTGTGTCAAATTCACCAATTTTGACATTTCAGTTGTGTGGATTCCCTAAAATGTTGCATTTGGGGAGGGTTGCATGCTTCAAATATGTGTTGACTGTAGCTGTGGGCCTGGTTGATAGTTTGGTGCCGTTCTGTTGACACCATTCCTGAAATCACAGTCATGCATGCACATTGTGATACGTGGGCTGCCCTTTCACCTTTGTTGAACATTTGTTCAATATGCATTTATATGGGGGTGGGGGTCGTTTCAGTATTTCATTGTTTGTTTTAATGTTGTTTTTGTTTTCTAAGCAAATCAAGAAGTATTTTTCCTGAATTAAAGGAGCGATCCAGGTTCAGTGCCAATGTTGCTCTGTTGCATTTGTGGTGTGATGTTGATTTACCACAGAAAATAGTTTTGTAAAAATGATCAAATTTCAGTTACGGGATTAAAAATATACACTATTTTAAGTTTAGCCATGTTTTTAAAATATTAATAAAAATTATTATTTTTAACAAGAAATAAAAAACTTTTTTATGGAAGTCATCATCATGCCTTCAAATGCTATGGATAGAGCTTAACTTCAGTTGAACCTGGAAATTTCCTAGATATAGATTATTATTTTAACTTCAAAATCACACAAAATCAGCATTAAAATGTATAAATTTATTAATAAATAAATGTATTATAAAATGTATTAAACTGTTAAATAGTACTATAAATATTATACATTTTTAAACTAATGACTAAGTTAACTTGATCTTGTTTTACTCCATGATTATGAAATGGATTGAGTTATAATGTGATTTTCACTCACTGGACACCAACCGAGGTCATTCGTTACACTGGCTCTCTGAAACTGAGAATATATTCATGTTTTATTATTCCTGTAAGGTATAGATACAGAATATATTGTGTAACAGTAGAGCCTGTTACCTTGACTAGCTCTAACAGTATTTCTAAATTTAAAAGTACTTAGCAATGTTTATTTTCAAAAAGCTTTTAAAATTCTAAATATTCTAAACATTCAAACTAGATTTAAACCCACTGAACTTTCGATGGTGTTTACAAATTCAAGACTTTATGCTCTTTGGCTGCTGTTGTCTGAGGCGATGGTGAGAGTTTAATCGTGTATTTCAAGCCCCATTGTGTGAGAAGTCAAACCAACATGCTTTTACTCCAGTTGGCCCAGAGTTACAGTCTCCTCTTTGCCCCAAACCCCACCTCTCACTCCCTGTGTTATTTTCCTTCTGTCTCTGTCCCACATGTACGTCCACCATTTTGTCCTTCCAGTCTGTCTGGCCCTCGTCTGCTGTCTTGCAGCCTAGGTCTTGTTCTGCCTTGTGCCCTGTCTCTACCCATTGTTCCTGTCCTTGTTGTGTCTTTGTGGGGTTGTTAATTTGGTTTAAAGTTTGGTTGTTGTAGTTTTTTTTTTTTTTTTTTCTAGCCCCAGCGCCCATTGCTGTTCCTCTGTCTTTCCTTTCTCCTCTTGCCAAATGTAAATGAGGCATGACCCCCTCACCACCCGCCATCTTAGGACACACCTAGCACCACCCTACTTCTTGTTTCATTGTCATTTTACATCCACCAACATCAATAAGGCAGTTGCCTTGAAGATTCTTGGGGAAACCAAACTATAAAGTTTGGCGCAATACTAAATTTTACATGTAACAGGTAGCACTCCTTTAACCTGAACGCTACTACTAGTAACATCTGTATTCTAATTGTAAGACTATTGCACTGTTCCAAAACCTTGCAAGATAACTACCTAGATGTACAAATGTACACCTAACACCTAGTGTTTCATAAGCAACTATATGTTGCTTTCTAAGATATCTAGTTTTGCCGATAAGAGAATTGCATGTATCCTTCTGGTAAAAGGTCAATCCCAAAATCCACACAAAAGGTCAAAATCTACCGAATAATTTTATTCAAGATGTTTCAATCCAATTAAAAATTTACTGCTTTACCCAATATTTGTGTCAGACTAAATTGGAAACAGTTGTGAGTATTTGTGTATTTAGAAAGTTGCCTTAGAATGTATCTGCCTAGGCAGCTTGCTAGGTTTTGGAACAGAGTCTGTATTTTAAAGTCTTATATGTTTCCATTGTTTCTTGACTTTTTATCAAAATAGCAAGGTTACCAAGAATGAACATGCCAGACAGGCTATGAAAAAAGCCTGTTGCACAACCTGGCCAACTCCATCTCCGCCATAACTCATATCGAACCCTTTCCCCCAACAAATCCGTCATATTTTCTTTCGTGTGTAGGTTTGGCATCTCAGTAGTTGAGGTGCATCGCTGTCATCATCGTAGACTAGCATTTGTTCCAATCATGTGCCCTTATTTGGTCAATTTGTAATCATTTTTTGTTTTCTTTTTATTGTTTTATTGATGTGTGTGATAGTTAGTTGAGCTACTTATTGACTGAATACAGAATTTCCGCTGTAAATTTTGTGTTACGTCTAGCCAGGACCGCAATGTGACAATACGATCCTGTCACATTACGTCATATTGGCTGGAGACGATAAAAAAGCCTTTCTCTGCATTGAAGTGGGTTTTCCCCCCCTCGTTCCTTTTCCCAACCCTTCCCTTTCTTCCTCTTCTTGCTCTTTTGCGCGTTCTATTCTCTTATATTTCTCTTTTTTTTCCTCTCCAGTTGTCTTTTGTCCGGGCATGCTAGCGACCCTTCAGTTATATTCCTCTATGCATTTTATCTCAAATACTTCTCTCTGGTTTTATTGTTCCCATTTACTCTTTGGTTGACCTCTACCTATTTCTGCATGATGTCTGTGAAAATGACAGCTGCATCTATCAATGGAAGCGTGTCAGATCTTAAAAAGGCTTTGTCCAGTTGATCTACTCTCAACCACAAAAATCTGATTAAGGTTTCTCATCTTTAGTCCCTCTTGGAGGGACTCACATTTCTAGTGCATGTACGTACCAATGTGTACGTACAGTCATACATATGTTAGGTTTCTTTAGCACGGGCAGATTTTAAAAACAAATTTTAAAAAAGCTTTAATTTATACCCTTAGAGTATTCTCTGTAAAGTTTTTCTTCTTTTTAACAGTAATGCATGCTTTTCATTTTTTTACTATAGTTAATAAGCCACAGAGATCTCATTTTAAAGATGAGAAACTCATAATAGATTTTTGTGCAATTAATTGTGCTGTGATGGGTCAAATATTGGTCAATGGAACCTTGTTGCTATGAACTTGTTGCTTTAATGTCAATCTATATTGTTGGTGAAGCAGTTTTGTTAATTTAGTTACTTTATCATTATTTTATTTTATATAATCCGAAGTGTTTGTGAAGTTTTAGTCTCATTTTTTATAATTTGTTGTCCTCTCTTTAGACAACATCATGTACGTTCTAAAGAAAGGCTCATTTTCATTGGCGTGTCATTACCTTTCTCTTTCTCTTTTTCTTTTCGCAATTCCTCCGCCCTTTGCAGTTCGTCGTGTGCCCCCGCGTTTCTCCATCACGCCCCCCACCACTCAAGAGATCATGCCGGGCGGTAGCGTCAACATCACTTGCGTCGCTGTCGGCTCACCCATGCCCTATGTCAAGTGGATGCAAAACTCTGAGGACCTGACGCCTGAAGACGAGATGCCAGTGGGCAGGAATGTTCTGGAGTTAAACAGTGTCCGTGAGTCGGCCAACTACACCTGTGTGGCCATGAGCAGCCTGGGCATCATCGAGGCTAATTCCCAGATCATTGTCAAGTGTAAGATTCCATTGAGTCCTACAAGGTCACTCGAAAGATCTCTGGTCAAAAGAAATTAAAACTAAGCCAAAGCAAGTATTTCATATACTGTCTAGTTCCAGTATTGAATGTTTAAGTCTACAGTATTTTCTTATCCCCTACTTGCAGCCTTGCCGAAACCTCCAGGTACTCCTGTCGTAACTGAAACTACCGCCACCAGTATCACCATCACCTGGGACAGTGGCAACCCTGAGCCCGTCTCCCATTACATCATCCAGTATCGCGCCAAATCTCCCGAGAGCAAGTTCGAGACCGTAGACTCCATCACCACCACTCGCTACAGCATCGGAGGACTTTCTCCAAACACTGATTATGAGATCCGCGTGTCAGCCTTTAATACCATTGGCCAGGGCCCGCCCAGTGAACCAGTTGAGGCTAGGACTGGGGAGCAAGCTCCCGCCAGCCCACCGCGCAATATCCAGGCCCGTATCATCTCCCAGAACACCATGATGGTACGCTGGGATGAGCCCGAGGAGCCCAATGGACAGATCAAGGGTTATCGGGTCTACTACACCATGGATCCATCTCAGCCCATGAGCATGTGGCATATCCACAACGTACAGGACAGCGTGATCACCACCATTCAGAGTCTGGTGGCTTCCGAGACCTACACCATCAGAGTGCTGGCCTTCACGTCCGTAGGAGATGGACCCTTCTCGGATCCCATTCATGTCAAAGTGCTTCAAGGAGGTTAGTTTGTCAAATTTTTTTTCTGTTTGTAAATCTCACGACTAGACCATTGGCGCCAATAGTTTTTCAATTTTGAGTGTCTATTTTCAGTGTTGGGTGAGCGAAAGATGTAGCATGGCAAGTTTCGCAATTAAAGAATGTTGCGAATATTGGGTGAAGCAAATTAAATTTAGAGGTTGATAAAGTCTTTTTTTTGTGTTCGTGGGCTAACAATGTAGCAAGATGACCTTAGTGATTGAAAAATGTCTGTCGTCACTGTTTGGTAAGCTAATGATGTAGCAAGGTAAGTTTCGCAATTGGAAATGTACGTTGTTATTACAAGGTGAGTCTACTGCTATTATTTAGCAATTGAAAAATGTCTGTTGTATTTGGTGGGCTGAAGATGTAGCAAGGTGACTAACTATTTTAAAAGAATCTGTGTTCAGTGGGCTAACAATGTAGTGATCTGAGAAATTAAAAATGTAAAATGAAAATGTATTGGGTTAGTTCAGCATTTCCCAATCCCAGTCCCCCGCTCTGCGTACTTCGTATGTAATATTGGATTGGGAAACGCTTAGCTAAATGGTTAAATGACTGAAGAGTTTTGTTTTCAGTGTTTGGTGGGCTAACGAGTTTCGCAATTCGAAATGTCTATTGTTAGTATTGGTTGAGCTAATGGTGTAGCAAGGTGAGTTTCACGACTGGAAATATCCTTTGTCGGTTTTGGGTGAGGTAGCTGTGTAGCAAAACCAGTTTAACAATTGAAAAATGTCTGTTGCTAATATTGAGTAAACTAATAGAAATTTAGTGACTGCAAACGTCTGTTTTCAGTGTGTGGTGGGCTAACGATGTAGCATGGTGAGTTTCGCAATTGGAAATGTCCATGGTTAGTATTAGGTGAGGTAGCAGTGTAGAAAAAGCGAGTTTAGTGATTGAAAATGTCTAGTTTCTGTGGTCTAAAGATGTAGCAAGTTGTGTTTAGTGGTTGAAAATGTCTGGTGTTAGTATTGGGTTAGAGAACAGTGTAGCAAATTGAGTTAAGCACTGTGTTGTCAATCTTGAGTTGGTCAAAGATTTAGAAAAGTTACTTTACCTTTGGAAATGTCCGTTTTTATTGTTGAGTCAAAAACATAGCAAGATGAGGTTAATGATTGGGTATGAGTTTGCAATTGTAAATTTCAGGGTTACAAAGTACACTATTTTCATCCTGGTAATCAGTCGGTTGCCATTGAGTAAATGTTTTTTTTATCTACCACATTCACTAAATTTACAGTTCTAAATCTTTGTTTATTAAATTTGTTGTGTATTGAACTGTCAACACTGGCTCCATTTGTAGTCCCTGGACAGCCGACCAACTTCCAGGTTGGTGAGGTGTCAGACACGAGCATTGAGCTGACATGGGAACCGGCCTTCGAAAAAGAGGGAATCATCAGTTACGAACTGCATTACAAAGAAGGCGGGCAAGAATCTCAGGTGCCTTCTTTACAACAAACCTTCTCAAATGCGTTGTCAGGACCACTGTTGCACATGTCATTAGCAGTAACATTATTATTTTCCACCAAACAGGAAAAGAAAATATTTGGCCCAACCTCTTCCTTTGTGGTGGTGGGTCTACGTGCAAATACAGAGTACTACTTCTCTCTGGCTGCCGTCTCCAACAAAGGCATTGGAGCCTTCACCAACGAAATATCCCAAAGGACATCCCAAGCCAGTATGTAGTCCATTTCCTTTCCTAAGGACCCGAATGAAGGGTTGGGGGGTCTAATATTGTATTTTGATTGAGAAATGCCAAGACATAATGGCTGATTTGAGCTTTCGATGGGGTCGGCATACAACGACACTGTTTGAAAGGGCCACTGTAACCTTCACCCTCGTTTCCCAATCCAGGGATATTGTTTATCGACTCCGGAAATGTCAAGAGTAAATGATAATGGTGTGCTTGTGTCTGCAGCAGATAGGTGCAAAACAACGGACACTTGTCTGGTCCCTGGTTCATGACAGGTGTTCTGCTTTGGGTTTTCTGGCTTTGGTTCTTTGTGTTGTGTTTGTTTATGCATCTAAATTGCGCAAAACAGCATCACCTTTGAGCCAGAAGTGAGTTTTGCTACATGCAGGCTGCAATGGTGATGTTATTTTGATGAGAATATTTCCAAATGACTTGGCAAAGCTTTTGAATAATTTCTTTCTGTGCACGTTGACAACTTGTTTTTAATAAGACGATAAAAACGAGCAGAACAAATTTGTGTAAATTGTTTGTGAAAACATTCTTATGTAAATCTCTGCAAACGCATCAGTTTATGTAAGAATGGTCGTACGCGCGATTAGTTCTGCTTGCGTTTCATGAATGAGGCCCTCTTACTTTGATGTTTTAAACATTATTTATTTTGTTTAAGTGTCTAAATGTAAAAGCCCAAACTTTTAAATGACCTGTGTTGTTTAGTTTAATGGATTCCTCGCCCCTTGGATTGTGTCACATGCACTTCTTTTTCTTCTTTGTTTGGTTATTCTTTCATCTGGGTCTCTCTATGTCACAGTTATGTACTTCAGAGATTTCCTACATGTGAAACAAACAAATCAATGTGGGTTGATTGATCTGCAGCAAGCGTGCCGTTTGGCTCCCCTGCGCGCTCCCTTCTTTCTTCTGTGTTCGTATTTCTTTTTCATGTGTCAACAGCAAATGCACTTTTTTCCTCCCATGTGACTGAAGCGCACAAAATATTATTGACTCTGGGGTCTGCCATGGCTTTCCACCACATCTAGTCCCTCACTGTGTATTACTGAAAGCAGCACAGTCAGTGGCCGCTGGCGCCTGCAGGTAGTCAGCATTTACGCTGGGAGACCGGCTGAATTATTCAAGCCTCCGGCCTAAAAATACACCCTCGCTGAGTCGCATCATGATTCAGTGCATGAAATCATCAGTGCTTGTGGGGAACCTTGCAGCTGGCATGTGCCCTGCGCTAAAAAATTGCAGTTACTTGTGTTCAGCTTGTACATACAAAGGGGACCAGAAGTCTGAGAGCATGAGTGAAAATGCATCTACTTTTATTTTCATTGTGGTCTCAGTCTTTTATTCCAAGCTAAGAGATATTTCAGTTGTAGTTCTCTGAGTCATTAAAATTATTACATTTTTTTGAGCACAGAGCACTTTCAGTTAAAGAGTAAATGAATAATGGGTGACAAATGCATTTGTGAATATGGCATTTCTACAATTCCACATGATGCTAGCTAGCTTCCACAAAAAAAATAAACAAAGAAAAAATGATGTGCACCTTCAAAACGATTTCTATAATTGAGCTTAGATTAGTTTTTTATGCTTTCATATGTTTTAGTGTAAAGGTAAAAAAAAAAAAAAAATCAACGAACTAACATTCAAAAACCGTTTTACTTCTGATATCTGGCATGTTTCTTAGTGAAATGGGATATTGGAGAGCAACTTTTTTCAATCAGGAACTGATTGGAAAATTGGAATTGAAAAATAAGGCAAAAGCTGCCTCAGAGGCAGAGCAACTTATTACATTTTGATGAAAGATTGCCTACATAAACTTTTTTTTTTTTTTTTTTTCTGTGAAAAAATTAATGCATTTTGTTTTCATGATGCTCCTTTTGTTTAGAGGTTCCTTTTATAGATTAGTTTCTTCAGACTTGGATACACTTGCAGTGGGCGGAAGATGCCCGAAAGCCATGGCAGCAGACGTGGACCATTTTAACTCATCTTCTGTTTCTACCTGTGCAGCTTGTTGGTGCAGAATGGGTGGGATGGGGTTGGTTGAGTGGGTGCTGGGATGCAATGAACCTGCTCCATTGACACACAACGTTACACCTGAGCGTGAGAGAGCGAGCACTGAATGCATGTATTTCCTCCCATTACCCCCGGGGGGCGCTCTGTTAATGCATCCTTTGACCTCTGGCATGTCGTACGCTGTGTGTGTCCCCTTCTGTTCCATCTCTATATGTCTGTCCTGCTGTTGGTGTCTTCATATATTGTATTCTGAAACAATGCGGTGCACTTTCTACCTCCCTTTTGTTTTCTAGCTCTTCTGTTTCACTTTGTCTCCTGAAATGAAACTAAAGATCACCTTCTCCGGCTTGACGTCACCTGGTTTTAATTTATTTCTGTTCAGTATACAGTTCAGTCAACTTTATTTCATTTTGGTTTGGTTTTATTCAAACACACTTGAGGAAACAGCTCTCAGCGTGTTTTTTTTTTTTTTTTGGTATCGGGGTTAAGTTTACCGTGACAAGCTCGACATGCAGCAGCAGCACTTAGCATTGCCAAAGCAAATCCATTAAACTAAAGGTGAGAGTAAGTATCCTGGCGGGACGGCCGTAGGCTTCTTGCTTGAGTTACGGGACTCCGCTTTGTCCCGCAGGGTCTCACACAGATGGGAGACGTGGTTCACTACATCTGCCGATGTCTTCCCTCGAGCATAAACTAAAGTAGCGCAGATTTACCCATAACAAGGTCAGGGAGGCGACAAGCTTGGACAGTTAGAAGCAATTTAGCACAAACGCCCCACAACCTAACACATAAACAAACATTACAGTGTGGATTCCCATGAGGTAAGTGACCGCCGTTCGGAGGAAAGCCCAGTCTGCCACCTCACATTTCAGAAGTCGGCCAACTTGACAGTGCATATATGTAGGCGTATAATGAGCTTGAGGTGCAGAACTGTCATATACACCAGAGGAATTGGTTCAGATCCCTTCACAACTTTGTGCGAGCTGGAAAGAGTTCCTAAACACTAATGAGCCAGATTATACATGGATTCCCTCTTCATATATCAGTTTTGAACTACACCAAGTGGCAGACTGGACTTCCTCATGAAGGCGCGAAAGAAAAGTGTATTGTGTTTGTTTCATTTTTGGTACAGTGCTGTTCAGTTGACGCCCAGTCAGGTCACTGTGTGTGGGTCAGCCCACAATTACGAGCCCCTGCAATGGTCCAGCAGAGAGTACTCACCTCACCCTCCATATCCCCCAACTCTTTGGAGGATATGTTCAAACTTTCGAGGGTTAGTGGAGATAGACACTCCTGCCTCGACCAAGTGGGTGCGAGTGGGAAATGCGCTTAAGAGTCAATGGCTACTGAGTGATGCTAAAGGTTTCAAACATGGTCATAGAGGGTCCACAAACTGGGGGCAAGGGTTTCTGCACCAGTCTTTGTCTTGGGTTTAGTGCAAGAACATCTTGGAGGTCCAAAAGTAGATTAAGTCCAATCGGTTTAATCAGTTGCCAGCGTCCAGCTTGCAAACTAATTCCAATCTTTTCAGTCAAGCAAATCTCGAATTGTCGTTATTTTTCACCTCTCATTTGGCTTATTTGAAGCAGCACCACAATTTGGATCTGGAAGTTAGGTAAACTAATTCCAACCTTTATATCCCAAAAAATACGAGTTTTTCACCTCCCAATTGCCAGCGCCACCATTTGGCATGGATCTAGATTAGTAAGTCATAAATTATAACAAAACGCCTTTCGATTTTGGTGTTGAGGCACAACTCTTGTTTTTTTTAATAGTCATTTCACTTTGAATGCTGAAATTCAAGGCTTTGTTGCGTTTGATGTATAATACATTCCCAGAATCATGAGTCTAAACCTTCAGGTAGTTCTGCAACTCTCAGATACCAAACTTTCTTGCCACACTCAAACCAGGTCGATTTACGAGAACTGAATGCAAATACTCTTCAAGAGAGGAAGTACATCTTCAGAATATATCTTCAAACGGAAGATGAAAATCCAATAAAACTTTAATCCAATAAGCCCATTTGGTGAATAAACAGGGCTCTGAATAATGTCGCTCACTGAACTCTGGGACACCTGTGATGAAAGCTGGCTGGTGATGGGACAAATCGGTTAACCATTTCTCAAATAAAAGCACAAGTGGGCTGCTGATGGGCTGAATTGGGGTGGATTATATAACTTGGGTATGAATGGCTGGGTGTTAGCAAGGTGCTAGCACCCTGATCTCAATCTTGTGGACCCTCAGGCTAGTGTAAACAGTGAATAGTGCAGACTGATGAAAGCACAGGGAAAGCTCTCTCCCTCCGACCACAAAAACATCCCGATATCCACATTATTGGATTAAACCAATGGGCTAGACTAAATTAACATGAATAGTTTGAATTGAGCTATATTGGGTGAGCTTGGCAGCAGAGGGAGAGGGCCGAACCCAACCGACTCTGGGGAAACATAGCCTCCCTGGAATCGGGTGCTTGTGGTAAGAAAGTCTTTAAAAGTTAGTGTTTGAAGATGTCAGGTACGTATAATGTACAGGAAAATGCTTTGTGTTTTTTGGTTTTGTTTTGGTTTTTGCTGTTTTTAATGGTCTTACTTTCTGTTTGAAGCTTGGTGGCTTTCCATGATTCTTCTGAGTTGACATTTCGGGTCCTAACATTTTCTTTCCAGCCATTATTTCGCAGAGAGTTTTCCTCATTTTCCTGTAATCCGTTTTGAATGATTTTGTTTTGCTTTCCAACGATGGTGCTCATCCATTTGAATTTCAGTCACAAATATGTTTTATCCCCGTCTGTCCGTTTCCCACTCATTCATTTGTGTTACTTATGGCTTCAGGGATCAGCGCGACAGAGTAACTTTTAATGCTCGATTTTACAATGGAGATAAATGTTACAGCGCTTTAAACGGTATAATGCATTCATATGCGCAAGCATTTAGTAAGCAGAGACTCTGTGCATTTCAAATGAGACTTTTATATTGATTTAGAACGGCACAGACGTTGTAATTTCTGATATGTGCGAGGGGAAGTACCCCGACAAAAATGCCTCGAAATACCGCAATGAATGGCCTTCATTCAAATGCAAATAATGTGATCTATTTTCTCCTCATGGTGGAAATATATCCTGAGAGCCCAGGGTATTTACTGTGAAAGATGGGCTAAATCTTGGCTCGCGTACAGCCGGTTGTAGTTGGATAAACTGCTGTATCTTACGCCCAACATATGTGGTGTTACTTCTAGATCTGTGACACAGGAAATCAAGCCAAAGTTAAACCTTCATGCTTCATATTTATTCGTGCATGCCAAACACCCTGACCCCTTCAAAACCAAGCTCTTCTGTTTGCATTTGCCCTTTGCGTTTGTTTTTTTTCTTCTTATGTTTCAGTATGTCTCTGCTTGTTTTTTTCAGTTGGTTTTTCCCTTTTATCATTTTCTTTTTCTCTTTCCCATCTTTTCGTTTTTTGTTTTCCACCCCCTCCTCTCCCCCTTTCCCAAACCTGAGCAGAGCCCTCCGCCCCCCCTCAAGACATTAAGTGCTCCAGCTCCAGCTCCACCACCCTGCTGGTAAGTTGGCGCCCTCCGCCGGCCGAGAGCCAGAACGGGGCGCTGGCCGGGTACATAGTGCGCTACGCGGTGGTGGGGGCCGGGGCCGAGGTCAACACGGAGCCCGTGGAGGAGCCAGCTGTGCCCCCCAGCTCCAATCAGATCCAGCTGCAGCGGCTGGAGAAATGGACCTTGTACCGAGTCACCGTGGCGGCCTCCACCAGTGTGGGTCCGGGCCCCGAGAGCGAGCCGCTGCTGTGCCGCACGGACGAGGACGGTAATTTAAAATTTTGACCTATTTTCTAGCTGAAATATCTAAAAGTTTGCTAGAAAAGAAACTTATTTGAGAAACAACACTGTATAAGATACCAGTATTTAATTCATAGATTGAATCTAATTGCTTTTTTTAAAAAAAAACCTGAAATAAGTGTTTTTTTTTTTTTTTGGTTTGTTTTTTTTTAAATCTATACTGGAAAAAAAATCACTCAGAAATTGCTAGTAATTTTTACAATTAATTACAAATAAATGGCAAGTAACACACTGAAATTTTGAAGCAATGCATGATTGTGTATCTTTAATCAGACTCATTTACATTGTGATTGTGCCTCAGATGCAATCAAGAGAAACTGTCTGTAAAGGTGTGAACCGAATGGTCCGTACAATTAGAATAACAAAGGAATAGCACTCCTCAGGAACTTCTACAGAAGGTCCTAACATTATCTATTGTTTGTCTCACAGACAGAACTTTGGGAGAAGCTGAGATTCTTACAAGGGTTAAGATTATTTGAAGACCAACAAGCTAACATCACTGTTGAAGAGCTGCTACACTGCTACCTTCAATAAATTCTTCTCCTCACAAGAACTCTGGTCAAGCTTATTTATTTTATGTATTGGAGAAATTGGCAAGCCACCCAAACCACTGCTCAGCCAAATACAGCAAAATCTAACCATTTTAAAACTGAATTAGTATTTTTTTGTAAAGTGTACTCCAATAATCTTAATTTACAACTTTGAAAAATATATATCTTTTTACAATATACCAGTTCACCAAGACAAAATAGACTTGTATTATCGTACACAGTGTTGATTCTCAAGTACACTGATCTTGTTTTACATGTTTTAAATGTTTAACATTTTTTATCATTAGATCTCAGTTCAAGCTAAAAAAAAAAAAAATTGGTCTAACGCAATTGGCTCTTAACTAAAAGGCTGTACCTACTTTCCTACAGCCACCGTATTTGGTCTTATAATTTCCCCCATTCATTTTCCAGTGACCTTATATGGTCTCTGGCCAAGTTTAGTGAGAAAATAAATCCAAGATGGTGGATGAGGTGAGAGAAATGTTGATTATATGTCTGTGTAGACAGCTTACTCTTTTCGGGACAAGATCTATTGACTAGCATTATGTGACCGAGGAAACATTGACTTAGCATCATTTTCATCTGTCACTTCTCTTTGTAAAGCACTCGGACAGCTTATGAGCAGTGAAATAAATCCAGCTAGAGTAAGAAATTGTGTCGGACGTTCCCCGGTGACAGCAGTCTTTCTCCATGACTGACAGCGCTAGTTCAAGATACAAGCTAGTAATCAATACGGAGCGCAGCCTTTCACTGGCGCTTTGGGCTGCCCTAGGATAGATGGTTTTGACGGGGTGGTCAACCACTGTAGGCGGGTCAGGAGAGAGGGAACGCTACCCCAAGACCTCCGCTGGGAAATCTCGTTTAACCAACCCCCAACATGGAGTTATTTGAGTAGTGATGCGTTATGACAGTCACATCCTTGGAGACTTCTACTCTTATAGCATCTAATACGGAAAAGTCAGGCCCCAAAATACAGTACATCCCCTTACGGTGTCTTTTATTGACCATCCAGGAAATCGGTCTCCTCCTTACAGCAGTACTGAATGGCCGGAGGTATTAAACATCAAGGCCTCGTATAAAAGGATTTTCATTAGCTCGCAGGTAAAAGACTGCAGACGGCAGACTCACGAATTGATCAGTGCTCAGATAAGAAAGATAGTGAAATGGAAGGGGATGAAATGGTTGCTTGGGTATATGGGGGTGTGATATTACAGTTGATTAAATGTCCCTGAAGATGGGCGCTTAATCAGTAACCTGGTTTTCACATAATTGAATGTATGTACTAGCTGAGACGCAGGGGCTTAGTTTCTTTTCAGCCGTACAGAGATGGCGTAACGTACGGTCTTAAGGTGCTCAGTAAGGATTGGCACGTTGCACTATTTTTAGATCACACAGAGAGTCTGTCCTTGCCGAATCAGACGCAATTAAACATTTTGTTTATATGGGACTGAAACTGAGGTCTGTAACACATTTCATGTAGATCCTAAAAGTTTCATATTTTTAATAGCTAATAAATATCGGGGAAGCCATGTTTAGGGTATGATATCTCAGGAAACATAATTGCTAGCTATGTATAAGTTGGTGGATTGGTAGAAAAATCAGGGTTGAAATATTTTTGTAAATTTGGTAAATAGTGAAAAAATTGTAGATGATCGAGTGGTAATCATAAAGTAAGTCACGAAGAAAATGAATGGACACGTGTAGATATAAGCATTCATGTTGAAGTTAAATTCTCATGTAAACAGTTTTATCGCACTGAAAGATTTTTAAGATGAACTGAGGTCTGTAAAATGTTTAATGCAAATTTTAACAATTTTTAACAATAATTTTTTGTTTTTTTATTAAAGCCCAGAAAATGTTTTTGGGGTGATATCTCAGGAACTATGATCGCTAGCTATGTATAAATTGGTGGATTGGTAGGAAAATGTGTTCCCTTCAAGTTCAAGTGGTTCAGAATCTCATCAGGATAAAACATATTTTTAAAACTGGCCTCCAAATTTGGTAAAAAGTGAAACATTTCTAGAAGAGTGGGTTTTAATTTTGCTCGTTAAAAACTAAAGAAACTTATCAGTGTGTTTTGATTATAAAACTTGTTTTAATTGACTTCTTATGTCCCTTTCATGATGAAAATACTAAGGCAATTATCACTACTACCATAATCAAACTAAGAGTTAGTAATATGAACAAAAATTAGGTAAGTAACTCAAATAGCGCAAAGCAACCACTTAGCATCATATTGGTGAGTTTTGCACAGGCAAAAGCCACCATAATGTGTTTAAAAATGTAGTTTTAATGATAATATGTTAATCTCAATGCCTCATGGCATGTCATCTTTTCCCATCGCAGTGCCTGGGGCCCCCCCACGGCGCGTGGAGGTCGAGGTGCTAAACTCCACTGCCATCAAGGTGATGTGGCGCTCCCTATTGCCAGGGAAACAGCACGGACAGATCCGCGGATACCAGGTGCACTATGTCCGTGTCGAGAACGGCGAATCCCGCGGCCTGCCCCTCATCAAGGACGTCATGCTCGCCGATGCACAGGTAAGTTAACGCAACGATGCCGCTGTGCTGATTATTAACATTTCCTGAAACAAATTATTGTTGTTGTTTATTATTTTTCTTGCCAATTTTCTTTTTAACTGACCTCATCAAGGGTGCGCAGACAATTGGTTAATGTCTATTTTTCGGATACTGTTGCAGCAAATGCGACCCAAAATCTTGCAAGTATTTAACACACTCCTGGCCACTGCAACCAATGAAAATATGAAAATCCTTTTATAAATAATTTAATCTGTGAAGTTCTTTTATAGCCTCTAGAATGCTTTCCACAAGCAGTCCAAAATATCTTATCAGCCATTAGAATTGCACGGTTTAGTCAAACCTCTAATAAGTTTAACCTCTAAGGCTCTAGTGTCATAGATAAAGTCAACAAAAGCTGATTATGTCTGCCGTATTGAGCGCCCCGAGAGCTCCACAAAAACATGAGGCACTTGAGCACTGCGGTCACAATTCAGACTTGATTTAAAAGCACAAGCAGCAAAAAAAAAAAAAAAAAGAAAGAAGAAAAAGCAAGCGAGCGCCTCTGGCTGCAACCTAAAATTATAATACAAGCTTCTGTCATGAAAACAGCAGTGAAATTACAGATACCATGCGCCTTATTCTCCTCACAGCTGTAAATATTACAGCTTTGAACAAACCGTGACTAAAGCTTTTGAATTTATTCCGTTTATGTTTAGGACAGAATCATTTACAATTGTCAGCTGCATGTGAATCGGTTGATATTATATCGATATCTGGGTCACGATACAATATATATACATTTTTGGGGTTGAGGTGAGTTATCCCAAAACTTCTAGACATCAAATTAATTTTGCATTGCATAAGACTTGGAGCATTTCTTAGAAGAATAGCTGTTGTGATCTGATATTAAACTCCAAAACAGCCATTTTATACTCTTACTAAATGAAATGAAGAAAAAACTGCAGGAATGACATGCTCAGATAGCAGCGGCCACTCAATTTCCTGCCTCGTCTTCAATCTTCATGATTTTTTTTTCACCCTAATCCACACTGACCTACTTTAAAACACTCTGCCGTTCTTCCATTTCCTTGGCACTTTTACCTTGTTTCGTCTTACGCTTTCCTCTCTTTCTTTCTTTCTGTCTGTCTTTTTCCTCTCTTTCAAACCGCCCTCCCTCTTTCTCCTCCCGGGTGGGGGATGTTAGTGGGAAATGGACGACACAGCTGAATACGTGAGTATGGCTGTCGGCAAGCGTTCGGTGTGATGTTAAAACCTGTGATGTTACATCAGACCTGCTTTGTATCTCGGTCATTGAACGTGTTTATACGCTGAAATTCAAATGCTGTTTTTTTTTAATTGGTGAAATTTCATAAACACTGTAGATCATGTAGATTTTAGCAAAAATGCCTGAGGAGTCATGTTCAGGGTATGATATCTCAGGAACTTGGATTGCTAGCTTTGTACAAATTGGTAGATTGGTAGAAAAATGTGTTCCCTTCATGTCTTAGTGGTTCAGAGAGTCATCATGGTAGAAATATTTTCTAAACTGGCCACTAAACTTGGTAAATGTGAAAAAATTTAAGAAAATTGAGTGCACAGATTTATGCATGGATATTGAAGTTAAAGTCTCATGTAAACCTTTTTTTGCATTGCAAGATTATTATAATGAACCGAGGTGTGTAAATATTTAATGTAGATTTTCATTTTTTAAAGCATATAGCCAGAAAGCCAAGTTTAGGGCATGATATCTCAGGAACTTTGATTTTTGGTTTTGTACAAATTGGTAGATTGGAAGAAAAACATGTTCCTTTCAAGTCCAAGTGGTTCAGAGTCTCGTCAGGGAAGAAATATTTGTGTAACTGAACTCTATAGTTAGAAAAAGTGAGAAATGAGACAAACAAATGGGTCTATGAGAGGCATAAACCCGGGTCATTAAAATAACTCAAATAGTATTTATTTTTTTCTTGTGCATTGATGCATATAGATTGACACATTGAAGATAAAGTGTCATGTAAACCATTTTTTGTGTTGCAAGATTTTTATAATGAGCTGATTTTTGTCAGAGAGAGAAAACTAATGCAACCTCACGTCCATTGTGTGTGTATGTGTGACGGCGATAGAAAAATATTAATGGTGCACAGGGGGAATGATGTAACATTAGGGTTCCTTTATGCCTGGCATGAAAGAGTGTGTTTTGTGCTGTGATGTTGTGCATTAAGTAAAGTACAAACAAAAACGAAGCTTATTTTGTGCAAAATTCAGCGACCTTTTGAAGAAATGAGATATGCATTGGTGTTATTATTTATTTTTATAAATAGATCATTTGTGTAACCCAAAAATTGCATGAATATCTTGAACTGGTTTAATGTGGAGCTCAATTCTCTGTAAGCCTCGGGACCCGCAGTTGCTTTTTTCTCTGCAAGCGCTTGGCATTAATTTCCTCTCCGTCATGCGCACTGATCAAAGCTCACTCGCTTTCACGTGAAATATTGGAAAATAGGAGGCCGTCAGAAGGGCGTGTGTGTGCACAGCTTACCGGCCGACTCGGAGAGGAATTCATTATTCTGACGGTCTGTTTGCTCAGGCTCTCTGTTGAATTAATTCACAGACATGTGTCGTAGATGAGCAGGAATTGTAATCTATAACCTGGTCATGCTGGATGACACACTAAATGCCAATAATAATGATCCACACTGCTGTAGAAATGAGGTGCACTTCTGAATATATATATATATAGAGAGAGAGAGAGAGAGAGAGAGAGAGAGAGAGAGAGAATTTAGAACTATATATTATTTATTTATATATTTATAGTGTTAATGATACATTTACCATTTATTATAAATAAAATAAATATACCTTTTATTTTAATGTAATATTATATGACATATTAGACATACAATAACACTATTTGATGGAACAATTCGTGTAATAATTAAATTTAATAATAAGTAATAGTAATAGTAATAGACACACACATTTTAATGGCTAAGAGGCATGTATAAATTAATATAAATTAGTGCTGTCAAACGATTAATTGTATCCATAATATATGTATACTGTGTATATGTATTATGTATGTATTTAAGAAAAATGTTATGTTTATATATTAAATATATTTATATATAATATAAAATATAAGAAAATTAATATATAAATGTATAAACGTAAATATTTTCAGAATATATACTGTATGTTTGTGTGTTTTTACATACATAAAAAATATACACAGTACACATACACATATAATGTAAACAAAAACTTTTATTTTGGATGCGATTTAATCGTTTGACAGCACTAATATAAATACAAATATAATAATTATTTTTACTCATATTTTGATGTGTTTATGTATTCAGATTATTCATGTAATTATTAAATTGTGTATAAATTGCATGCATATGTGTATTAAATTTATCACATTTGAATTGGCATATTTTTCTATTCGATTTTTTTGTACTTGGATTCATAAATAAATTGACCATATTTATTTATGAATCTTTTATTTTGACCTTATATTTAAATACATATATTTTAATTTCATTTTTCATATTTCATTTTTTATTTAATTTAATGATATTTGAGGTGTTAATATCAGTCACTCATTCGGTATTAATGTTACAGGTTGCTAGGTTAATATACTTTTTTTTTAAAAAGACAGCAGAGTACAGATTGCATTGAAAAGAGGGGAAACAGACACTGGGCCAGTGCGGGTGACATGTAGTAAAGTCTTTAAAAAATTCAGTTCCCTAACATAGTGCTAACTTCCCTCTTCGTGTCCATTAACCACAGGAGATGGTCATCGGGGGCCTGCAGCCTGACACCACATACTCCATCACCGTGGCAGCCTACACCACCAAAGGAGACGGAGCCCGCAGCAAACCCAAGCTGGTGGTGACTAAAGGAGCAGGTCGGTAATAATGACGTTATCATTAGCCGAGCTCCAGAGCACCGCAGGCCAGGTGTTATGAGCTACAGGACCAAAATGAACCTTAAGGGACTTCAGTCGAATAAGAAAAAACAAACATGGCCTATATAGTGTGTCTGGAGTACATAAAAGCTATAAGGGAATGTATAGCTGGGATTGTGCATTAGCGCTTAGCCACACATGGTCTGCTACTGCGACAAAGTTTAGTTTTCAGGAAACATGAACTGATGTAGAGGGCTGAAGTCTGAGTAAGGCATTAGTGGGTCAGAATGACAGACTAGTCAACCACAAATTAGTAAATTAGCTTGCTAAAAATAAGCTAAACAGCATGCTAAAGTAGCATCTTTACGTTTTTCCATTTTAAAGCACTGTCAGACTCAAAGTGTTCCTAATTGTTGGTTTATGTGTAGATAGACTTTTTGGTTGTCCTTAGTGTTACAATTTTAGGACTTTTAGACTTTAGAAATGTGTCTCAAAACATTAGCATTCTGTTATGCTGTTTTAGCCTAATTGTACAGGGAAGTGAATTACTATTTCCATGCAATGCCAATACCAAGTGCTTTCTCTCTGTACACATGCAGACAAACATGTTTTTTCCTTCTTTTTTTTTTATGTGTCTGATGCCATGAGTGTTTTATGTTAAGGTTCGACATTGAGAAAAAATGGCACTAATCCTGTCTGATTATTCACTTCTACAAGCCAACTAACTGGTCTCTTTTGAAAATATGTAAGAAAAGTGAATACCATGCTAGTGGGTTTTGGACACTACCATCATGCTAATACCATGGTATTCTTGTAAGTATTCTATCTCTGTACACATGCAGACGATCGTGTTTTGGCTTTTGCGTTGCTTCTCATTGTTTTTTATGCATCTGACGCCATGAGCTTTTTCTTTTAAGATATTTTGAAATACTTTTAAAGCAGTATATTATATGAATAATGGTGTGTATGTAGAGTGTTATTTTGTAAGATATATTAGCTAGCCACATCGCACTCAATCTCCAGATGCTGACGAGACGGGTGTGCCGATCGCAGGTGTCAAGTGTGACAGCGGCGCCACATATGCATGTCATCCTGAACGTCTGTCTCTCTCCCTCTCAGTCACACAGTGATGTGGCACAGTCAAAGGAAGGATGTCCCTGTGCTTCCCGCCTCCGAAAGTGTGGCGAAACGCTTACAGCAGACAAAAGAAATAAATAAATAAACAAGGGCAGACTCAGCCCTACTTAAAGAAGCGGCATCGCGCTCTTTCATGTGCCAGAACAGAGGGGAAGCTTGACCAATGGGGCTCAGAGGAGCCACTCCGGGGCACTTTCATGCCTCATTTCTGCTACATAATGCTGTCAGACAACTTAAGCCCTTGCCTTATTGTATTGATAAGGGCCGACCCGCCCCTTTCAAACCCCGAACCTTCCACAAGGCCGCCTGTCATCTGAGAGAGCCGGCCGTCCCCGAGCTGCCATTCTGCATGTTGGAGATACACTTCAGAACGGAGACTCGGCAGCATGAAGCCCGTCAGTCAGGCTCTGTGGTCACGCCAAGACGTCATTCCAGTTGCATGCAACGAAATAATGTGCGCTGGAGTGAACAGTAGTATTTTTAGTGATGAAAATCAGGGTGGTTATTGATAAATAAATTTTTTTTTTTTTAAAAAAACATCAACTGAATTGAAATAAAAACCATGTATTTATTTTTAGCTCGGTGCCAAGGCAACATTTCTCATTAATTAAGTGAATAACACAATTAAAATAAAAATTAATAAAAGCAATAAAGGCAAAAACACACAACAAAATTACTACAACTAAAATTAAATTGGAAAACCTAAAAAAACATTTAAAATATTCAGGGTTATTGGCATGAATTCAAATCATTAAAAAAAATACTAATACTAATATTACTAAAATAACAAAATAAAAGTCCAAAAAATGAGTAGAAACTATATAGTTCATTTAAGAAAAATTACAGAATTATTAACAAAATGAATTCAAATTAAAAATATTATATTAATATAAACTATGCTAGTATATGAATGATCCAAAAATGGCACCAGTTCAAACGCACACAAAAATGTCCACCATTTCTGGTGTTTTTTTGTATTATGTTTAAGCACACGTCAACCATATTGACAAACATTATTAATGCTGCGTTCAAAGAGCTGCGTTATCGGTTTCCCGCGCCTTGATCTCAAAGCAGATGTCCTTGTATCGATCTAATTGATGCTGCCTGTTGTCCAGGAGGAACGACACAGGAATGATTGATTCTGTTCTTGTTTCAGAGCCGATGGACTGATTGATGTGCATGCTGTCAAACCTTTTGTTAATGCGCCTTATCATTCGAAATTCCACGTGCTTTAAACACAAACCGTCACATCTTTAAGTTTAAGCATCGGTAGGCCAGATTCCGATCAAGTGTGAGCCTTCCTTTTTTTAATTTCCTCCTGTCTCCCTTCATCCTTGTGGGAGATGAGCAGATTGCATGCTAATGCAGGGGCTGGAGGTGTTCTTCACGAGTGTCCGCTTGGACGGCCGCCACGGCTCAGGGAACAGAGAGTCTGGATGACTCACAATCCTCCCGGCACTGTGGTTATTCTCTTCAATTAATTGGTCCACTTAGGGCCACTTGCTCCAGTCCTGATTGTGGAGAGTGAAGCTCCTCGTTGGTCTCTGGAGCTTCTTGTCTAATATCGTCTGATGCCAGGATACTGTGGCATGGAGTTCTCAATCTTTCTGTAGATTGAGATTTTTGGATTATGGGATTACAAACTGGTATTATGGTGCTCAACAATTAATTTTTTTATGTATTGAACATTTTGTATCTGTTTTTGCTGTTGCTAAAATTTTACAAAAGCAACAACTTTGCTTGATACCCGTGTGCCCTTTACCATGGTAAAATCAGTACAAACATGGTCATTTGTGGAATGTTACTTTGATTAATTTCATGTGTATTGTAGAAAAATTAAATACTCTTAATTACACTGACCTTTTTGTTATCCTGTGCTGAGGAAATTTAGTCGGATGGTTATATTCAGACATATTTGGTTGGTTTTGCCCTTGTCTTTTGTATATTTGATATCAGTTCGGCCCAGAATGCAGCGCTGCAGTTTTCTCAGGGCTAAGTCATGTCAGCTGGCAGTCGTGCTTTATACGCTTAATATAACTCACTGTAAGTCCTGTCGGCAGGTTAATTGCATGTTAGCTGAAGGTTATTTTATTTTGTTCCTCTTTTTCGTAGCAGCGTCTCCTCCACTGGAGATGAGAAGGACAGAGAGAGAGAAAGGGGGGAGGGCGTGAGTGTGAAACGCAATCCTATCTTAATCAGTGGCTGTGGGTCAACAGTGGCCGTTAATGCAAGGCCTAATGGGAAACGTGCCTGTGGTCTGGTGGAGAGGATTGTGTATCGTCCAGTGGAGTGGACTGGAGTGCCGTTGGCGAGGGGAAGCGGGCCACAATCACGGCGTCTCTGACCCTCGTTGTCCTCTCGCTGCGGCAGATTGCGCCGTTTCCCCGTCACCTTCATCAGCACTTCTTTTTTTTTTTCTAGGAGTCATTCGTCCTCCTGTCTCTTCTCATGCTCTCCTTCTCTATCATACGGCTGTTAACCCACCATCTCTCATCCAGTGATCTGTTCAACAACCATCTAGTCACTTAAAACTTAATAGCTTTTTCAAAACAGGTTGTTCAGACTTTGTGGGTAACATTGGAGTATAGAGTATATGTGCTGTTAGTGCCTTTATGATAGTTTGTACAAAATGTACATGCTTATATAATGGTACTTTACAGGAACTGGGTTTGTAATAAATCCCTTTAAAGTCATTGTAGATGGCTTTTCTTTAGTAGGGAGTACCAGGATGAAAATACACCTAGTTACGCTACAACAGACTTAAGTGAGATACGGTTCATTTGAATTGAATGTAATGTTCCTCTTTCTCTCTCTACAGTGCCGGGGCCTCCCTTTCTCTCCGTCAACCAAAACTCAGAGACTACTGCATTAGTGCGCTGGCAACCCCCAGATTTCGTCGCTCCGGGTCTCGAGGTGCAAGGCTATCGGCTACAGTTCGGCCGAAAGGATGTGAGCCCTTTGGCCACGCTGGAGTTCGGCCCTCAGGAGCTGGAATATTCCATTAGCAATATCCACCGAGGGGCCACGTACGTCTTCAAAGTGTCCGCCAAGTCCAGATCGGGATTTGGTGAAGAGGCTACCCGAGAACTAAAAGTCCCAGAGGAGGTTCCTCGAGGGTATCCCCAAATAATTGAAGGGTCTAACATTACCTGCTGCTCGCTCCAATTTGCCTGGTTGCCTCCGGTGCTAGCGGAACGCAACGGCGCTATAACAGAATACACGCTGGCTTACCAGGAGGCCGGGACAGCCGGCGGACCCAAGGAACTGCGTCTGCCGGCAAGTGAGAACAGCTACACCCTCAACAGCCTAAGGCCCAACGCAGTGTACGATGTGAAAATTCGAGCGCACACCAGTGTAGGTCCAGGGCCCTACAGCCCACCGATCCAGTATCGAACAGTGGCCTACGAAGCAGGTACGGGTTGCTCATTTCCCCGCCTCAAGGGACAAACCTCTACAATGCAAGCACCTACACCCGATTATATAAAGTTCTCTGGGAGCCACATACCTCACTAACACCCTCCCCCACAACAAGGTAAAATAAGTCAGTAAGTTAAAGTCAGTCAGTTTTGAAAGGGGAGGAGCATCAATTTTTGCGAGGTAAGTGCCAATTGGTCAGACACGCCCAGCACATTCACTCATCCAATCACAAAACTCCCCTAGTATTCCAAGGTAGGCGAGAGCCATGTCAAGGAGATCCCAGATCTGAAGTCGAATCAGGCACATTTGTTTCCTTTGTTTGGGTTTTCTTCTGCATTTTTCGTTATTTGGTTTAACGGTTCCTCTTTTCTGTACTCACCTTTCCCCCTGCTCCCACACTGGGATGGTTTGCAGCATGGCGTCCCATGATGCACTGCTAACAAGTGTGGGCATGACAACTGTGTTTGGGGTTTGTCCTCGTTCCTGTCGGGCTTTCTGCCACGGCAGTGCCTATCCAAATTTGAGAGCACGCAGCAGTGGGTTACTCAAACATAATGTGGGTTCAGCTATTCTGGAATCGTTCAGGGGGGATTATGGGAGTTGCTTGCCAAATGTTCTTGTTGGGGCGGCACTGCCGGGCCAGGGCAGGCAGAGTACTGTGCGATCCTGTGGTTCTGTGTTCACCAGTCCAGTCTAGCGTGCTGTTTGTCCCAACTGAGCGCCTCCCCCTCCCCTTCACAGCTAACGCCACACACCGCTCACTCAGAGGGACCAAAGCCCCTCTCCTTTGGGGGAAAACTGGTCGCAAGCGTCGAACACTCTGTCAGCCTTCTTTCCCTTCACTATTGTTGTGCTTTTTCCATTTCTAAAGTGTCTTTCCCAATTTGTTTCCTCCATTCAACTCTGGACAGATGTTCCTAAGAACTTCACCGTGAAGCTGGCCACCAAAACCACAGTACTGCTGACCTGGAAGTTTTCCGATAGCCGCTTCCCGTACCGCTGCATGGTAAGCGAACTAATGAATCCTGTCCAGTCAGTATCAATCTTATTGCCAGGATCTGTTTTTGAACAATTTATCAATGCACATTTTTCCACAGATCGAGTACAACCGGCAGAAGGTTGACATTGATGCTAGGATGACCAAAGCTCTCATCACTAATTTGCGACCCAACAGCACCTACGAGTTCAGAATCACCTGCCAGGAGAGCAGCGACGGTGGACCCAAACACAAGCTCGTCGCACGAACAGCGCCACCTATTCTGGTCCGAAAGCCAGAGTTGGACCTGAAAAGAGAGCCAGACAGTACTCTGACCATTGTCTTCCCACCGCTGGAATCAAAAGAGTTGATCAAGTAAGGAAAACCAAATGCCGTTCTAGGCCAGAAAAGCATGTGAATGCAGACACAAGCAAATTGGAAATGTGGGGTTCTTTAAAAGTGTTTCCTATCCTGTCCCAACCCCCTCACTTCGCTTCCTGTCAACTTACTGTCCTATCGAAATAAAGGCAAAAATACCGTATTGACCCGAATATAAGACAATGTTTTTTTTCTTGGAAATACATTTGAAAAAACACGGTCGTCTTATATTCAGGGTCTAGACTTTGACATATCAATAATACACCCACAACAATAGGTGCCGCAAAAAACGCATAAAATCAGTGTGCCATGAAATATGTAATGTAATGTGTGTTGTAAAGATCGCGAGTGAAAACAAAAGAAAAAGAAAAGCTTACAGCGGCATGAGATTGTCATGTTAGCCTGATGGGATCAAACTTCCTCTTTAAGTGATTTTAAAACGTAAGACTGTACCCAGTTTTGAAGACTACAATAAGATTTCACTTCTACTCATAATAAAATTTTGGTAGGCTACTATGAGATGGATAGCCTAAATGTTATATAATTCAGATGGGCTACCTGTTATTTTTATGGTATATCAAAAAAGTGTATATTTTTCAATGTCATTGTTGGTACATTTTACCAATATTTACCATACTTTCAAAACCAAAGTTAAAATAGGAAACACATGCAGTATGAAAATAATTTAAGAAAAAATGAGAGAGAGAAAAAGAAACATGCTTTTCAAAAAGCCTTTTTTCCAAAAGGTACATCTAGAAAAAGGGGGGTCGTCTTATATTTGGGTCAATGCGCTATATCTTCAAAAAAGTGCCATATTGGAGTAATGACAAAAAAACTCACAGTAGAGGACAGTTTGCGCTATTGTTTACTATAGCGTCCCTTGTGGCCAAACTGAGAATGCAGCACATACATAAGAAATTCGTTTTGTGTTTATTTTGAAAAGCAACGTCAAGCTTGCTTAGCTTGAAACTTCTGAGTTCACATACTTGTGTAGGAAATTTTTCAGGTTTTGTTAAATCGTTTAGCTAGATGTTCCCAATTTTATGGAACATGGAAAAATAATCACGATTAGTGGATAAGTAGTTATTTTTCTGTACAATTCCTTGACTAGCGATTTTTGTAATGGTTTTGTGCACCATCTTGACCTCTTGCAGGGCGGTCTATGTTGTGGTGGTTCCTCTGAAGAAGGGAAGAGGTCCGATCCGACACATCAAGAGCCCAGATGAATTGGACCTAGAAGAGGTGAACATACCTTATTTTTTGTAGCTTATTTTCTCAAGTCTTCGTCCTTGTGTTGCAGACACAGTGGAGCCAAAGCCATGGAAAGTGTTGGTGCAGGAGCATTGTGGGAACTTTCCCGAGGGGTTTGTTAGGGAGAGGGGACAATTACACAGCTCTCATCCTTACCCGCTGGCAAACTGCCACACTTGGCCACTTGACCTTGAACTGTGAATGGGTGCCTGTATTCTGTTTAAGTATTATTTGACTTCAAAATGTTTGGTTTTGTGTTTGTTTGTTTGTTTTTTGAGTAAACAACCCATTTTATTTAGCTTCAGCTGCTAATTATTTGATTGTTTTGTTCCCAGAAGAATCTACCAGAATATGTTGTGTTTTAGATGCTGGTTTCAGTTCTCCTCAAGCAGTCTTTTTCTCCCACAGTTGTTGGGCGACAGAAGACTCAGTCAACGTCACGCTCGAACCACCCGTCAGCTCAAGCAGGTGGACGGGAAGCGGCCCTACATTGCTGCCAGCTTCAAGCCCTCATCCATGCCGCAGTCCTTCACCCTGGGCAACCAGATGGTGTACAGCGGCTTTGAAAACAGGGCTCTAGACCCCGGGCAGGAATATGTGTTCTTCATCCTTGCTGAGCTCAACACCACCGGAGGGGTGAGTGAAATTTAAGTTTTAAAACTCATGCAAAGTGGCGAATGCAGATAGCTATAGCCTTTTTTTTGCTTGTGTAGAAATCGTTTGCGTCCAGCCCCTACACGGATCCAGTCACAGCTCCAGACGTGGACCCTCAGCCCATAGAGACGGGAGGGGACGGACTCATCTGGGTGGTGGGGCCCGTTCTCGCTGTGGTCTTCATAATATGTATTGTGATTGCGATTCTCCTCTACAAGAAGTGAGTGGACTTTTGACTTGTTAATAAATATAAACTTTTTAAGTTTGTACAATTTACACTACCAGTCAAAAAGAGAACTAATTTAAGCTTCTCATCTTTAATGCTTTAATGCTATGAAAAATAGTTGTATGTTTTGTTAAAATAAATATATAAATATACTATAAATATATATTTTTTTTATTTAAATTCATTCAAATTGAAAATAAAAAATATAATAAATTACTATATTGAAAAGTTTTTATAATTATAATTTATAGATTATTATGATTAGTTACAATTGAAAAATAGTAGAATTAATTACTATATAAATTAAAATATTTTGTAAAGACATTTAAAATGTCTATTAATATGAAGTATTTATAAATTTCAGTTTCTAAGCCAATAAATTTAAATCTAAATTGAAAGTAATTATAATAAAATACTATAGTTTGTTTTGTACAGACATTTATAATAAAAAAAAATGTTGTTTATTAATATAATTTAATTATAAGTTTTGGTCACAATAAATTCAATAGAAAATAAGTAAAATACTGTTTTCTATTATTATTCATTAAAATATTTAGTAGGGACATTTATAAGTATAATTAATATATTAATATAATATTACTGAATTATACATTTCAGTTTCACAAATTTCAGTTCTTCAGATAATGAGTAGTTGGAGCAGTCTTCAACTAACGCTCTGACACTAGATGCATTTTGAGGTGCAGAAATGCTCAAAGAACGATTTAAGCTTATTTTAGCCCTCAGCATTGGCATAGTTTGGAAAAGTTCAAAGCAGAGCTGAGAAAAGCAATCAATTCATTCGTATCAAAAATTAATGAGGTGATAGCTAATAGCTATTAGCTTCAGAGTGCGGCCAAAGCAGACCGCTTTGACTTTTAGCATGCAAACGCGCTGAAACTCAAAGGGAAGCTATTCCTCATTAGCGCCTCAAGAGCCAGGTTAAAAGTGGATGACTCCTGGCTAGTATTTCCTCCCTCGGCAGGACCTTGAATTTGACCTCTAGTGTCTGGAGATCGTATAGCCCCCCGGTGGGTGCAAACACACATCTTTTACAGGTCTGTCCAAATGCAGATGAGCTAATCTGGCTCCGCTAGCCTGCCCTGTGAATTTAAATGCACTCTATTGATTTTTTTTCCCTCTCCTCTCCCTTGTTCTCTTGTTGTGTTTTCTCCCTTTTATATATTTATTTCACTTCCATGCTTTCTTTGGAAGCAGCAAGCCTGACAGGTAAGGCTTAGCTGTACTTTATTGCTGTTTTCAAGGGGCCAAAAGAAAACAACCTGCCTCAGCATAAAAGCAACTTTTAATTAGATGGCAGAGAAAAACAGTGCAATGAAATGGCGGGTTCAACCAATGTGCCCCTTGGCTGTGGTGTTTGTGGACATAGCTTTGTTTGTGCTAGCATCTAGCTTCCTCCATTATAGACCATAAGCAGTGTTTTCTGCAATGGTAAATACTGACAAACAAAGTAATGACTTTTAAAAGACTTTTATTAATACCTGTAAACAGTATAAGTGTATGGCACTAATTGAATCAGTCAAACTGATTGATGAATCATTCTAAATCATGAGGCATTGGTCTGAATCAGTTAGGAAACACTGGGTGGTCATTTTGTGCACTTGTCATCATGATCATGATTTGGTGTAATTGTTCTTTTTTGGTCTCGTATGTCAGATTTCATTGAGTCCTTGCGTTTTCTTTCCTTTTCTAAAGCAGCAAACGTAAAGAGTCAGAGCCACGGACGAAATGTCTGCTGAACAACGCCGATATCACCCCTCACCACCCCACAGACCCAGTGGAGATGAGACGAATCAACTTCCAGACCCCAGGTATATACACATAAACAAATCACCTCAATCACTTGAAACATGAACTTTTCTCTGAACTCATCTCACGAAACTTATGTGAAATGTATTTCTAGGTCATATTTGACCTCAAAATCAAGTGAAAAATCAAAAGGAATATATTTAGCATAAAGAAAATAGAGCTTTTTTTTTTTGCATTTCAACATTATTTTCATATCATTCGTCAGGTTCTCCTTTCAAATGCGTACTTTGAAGTGTGCCAGAGTGACATATATTGTCAATTAACTTTAATTTAACTGTCAATTCCAGGTGCACCTGCTGTTTTTTTTTTCTAATTAGTGTCTCTACTGATGCAGTTTATTAGTTAATAATCGTGTACGGCATGTCAGTCATATTTATTTCGTATTTGGCACAAGGTTTTGAACGTCCAAATGAAATTGAAGATCAATACAGTTTCAGAGACATTTTTGCCATTGCCGCCTTTGTCTCTAAACAAAATGGATATTTTGCTTCGTCCAAATCATTCAGTTCAAAGAGCGTCCTCATTTTTGCCGGCTTTGCACATTAAACCTAGTCTGACATGGGGGGGAAAAAAAGGCTTTAATATATTCTTTTAAGATTTACATAGATTTGGGAGATAGAAAAGCCAAACACATTTTTTTTTTAAGAAAAATGCAACATGTCTATTATAAATGCTGTTTGGGCACCAATGTTAGAAATTTTAAAACAATAACCAATAATTGTTAAATTATTTTATATCATTAACAATTTGTTTTTCATTTTTTAATTGTCTTCATTTTTGTTACTGATGACTAACATGACAATTTATATTAATGTTTAATATTATTATTTATCTTTGTGGACATGGATAACCGATAATTGTGCTTTTATAAAAAAAAAAAAAACAATATTTATTTAACCTGTATTTGGCTGGCAAGCAATAAATTATGCATTCTTATTTATGATGCAAATTATAATATTAATCTTAAATTATAATGCTTATAATTACAGATAACCGATAAATGCAGATAACCGATAATGCTGTTTTTATATTTATTTATTTATTTATTTATTTATTTATTTATTTTAGCTGTTTATGGTCACCAGTATCTTGTGCATTCCTATATACAATGTGAATTATAATATTAATCCTGGATTATAATGCTTAGAATTTCAGATAACAATAAATGCAGATAACCGATATTATCTCTTTGCTGTTTATTTATTTATATTAGCTGTACATGATCACCAATACATTGTGCATTCCTATTTACAATGCTAATTATAATATTAATCCTGAATTTATAATGCTAATCATAATTACAGACAACCGATAAATACTGAAAACAGATACTGAACATCCAGGCAGCTTCCGAAATGTTTTTGCCGTCGCGTCCTCATCTCGTTCCAAAGCAGACGATCTTTTGTCTCGTCCAAATCCTCCAGTTCAAAGAGCGCCCTCATTTTTGCCGGCTTTGCGCGCTAAACCTACCCTGACATTTCTCGGAAGCTCCTTGAAGTGGCACGGAGTGAATTTGTCAACGGCGTCTCTCTCCTGTCCTCTCGGCGTCTCCCCATCAAACAGCTCTCGTTTCAAAGGCGGTAATCTCAGCGCGGCCGCCCGAGGAGGTCATAACGCCGAGAGCTCTCCTTCAGCTCAGATAAAACGAGAGCCAGCTGAGAAATGGAGGTGGAGAATGCAAGAAAGCCACTATCGCCACCTCATTTCCCATAATCACCTGTCCATTGTGGGGCATCTTGTCCGGCAGCCGCCTAATAACACATCAGAAATGAGCCAGGCGCACTTTCATCTTATTTCTCGCCTCTTTCGTCCACTTCAACACTATCAAGACTCTCGCCTCGTTAAAGCCATCCTCGTTGGACTTTATTAATTGAGGAGCGTTCAATTTGCGACGCAACGTTGTTCTTTTTAAGCGCGGGGTGTCATTATCTCTTTGCTTGGTGAATTTTCATTTAAGTGGACATTTTAGCCCAATTAACTGGGACGGGGAAACATTTGCGACATTTCCATTAGCTAATAGGAGCCATTGTTCAAAGCAGCACACTTGAGTTCACATGGATGACTGGCACATATGGCGCACAACTTATCCTAATGAGACGAGACGCCGACATTAGGTTTGTTTCATAACGCGTTTAGGGTTAGGTTCTGCTCAGTTCCTCTGCGTCCCCTTCAGTCTGTTTGTATTGGTATTATGAATCGTTTTAGAAAACAAACATATTTTTTATTAGCAAACTGTTTAATGCGACATGCTTGCAGACGCTCACGGTTTTTCCAGGCCTGTGATTAATTGTGTCTGTAAACAGAAGGTTTAGAATCCTCATCAGCATCCTGTTTAGTCATTTTTTAGGCTGCTTTCTAAAATCTTGCCACAGTTATTTGTTTATTTTTTCTTTATTGATTTCTTCACTCCGTTTTACTCAGAAATATGTCATATTATGGAAGAAAATGGCTTTTATATTGGCTTTTAAGATTTACATAGATTTGGGCGGTAGAAAAGCCAAACAATGTTTATTTTAAAAGCTCTTTGTGCTTTTTATATATATTATAAATAAAGAGATGCACCTAATTTTGAATTGATAACCGATAGTTGTTAATTATTATAATAATTGTTTTAATCCTGTTTTTTTTTTTTTTTTTTTTTGTTATTTTATGTTTAATAACTATTAACAATATTTTTTTTTCAGTTACTTTATTTTTTGTTGATCACTAATATAATCATTTATGTTCATGTTTAATAATATTATTTATTTTAGCAGATACCGATAACGGATAATTGTTTAATTTATCTATCTATCTGTACATTGTTATAATATTAATCCTGAATTATAATGCTTACAATTACAAATAGCAAAATAATCATTTATGTGCTATTTTTATTTATTTATTCATTCATACATTTCTTTTGGCTGTATATGGTCACCAATATATTATGCATTCCTATTTATAATGCTAATTATAATATTAATACTGAAATGTAATGCTTAGAATAACCGATAAATACAGATAACCGATAATTAAAAAAATATATATATTATTTCCATTGGCTGTATATGGTCACTAGTACATTATGCATCCCTATATATAATGTTAATTATAATATCAGTGCTTAATTATAATGCTTAAACAGTTAACAGTAATGTAGTAAACTGATAAAGTAATTATCAATTACAGTTAACTGATAAATACAGATGACTGATAATTATCTCTGTGCTGTTTTTTATACTTCTTTCTTTCCGTTGGTTGTATATGGTCACCAGTATATTATGCATCCCTATTTATAATGCTAATTATAATATTAGTCCTAAGTTATTATGCTAAGTCAAAGTTGATCCAATACTGAAAGATATGATAACTATTTTTGTTATAAATTATAACCAGTTCGACTGTCTATTTTATAGTTCTATAATGTTTTTTTTTTTTTATTTATACTTTTATATTATTTTATTAATATTGAACATATTTACATATATATATTTTACATTTATTTTTACTGAACATACTCAACAATATATCTAAAAAAAATTAAATAAATTCTTTTTTCTTTACTTTGCCAACATAAAGCATGAAAAGATGAAAAGTACGTTTAGACTTTTTGTTCTCAAGAGCATTCCTTATTACAATGCGATTTCAAACCTGATCCGCTCGCTAGCGTGTTAATCTGCGCGTCTGCATAGGTGTCGTATGCCTAAAGTCATCACAGATGGTTCAGACCTCGACAACAGAAGCTAAAGACACTCCTCATGCGCTAGCGCTCCAGACAGCTGGACAGACGTTGAGCCGCTAAACTCTGACCGTATGTCTTTTTACCGCTTGATCGACACCACCATCTGATGTTTTGAGGATTTATTCTTTAAAAAACTAGCGTGGAGTTTGCCGTGAAGACTCACGGTATTTCTAAACAGTATCTGCAGCGGTTCATGTATGTCGACTGTGATGTTGGATGAAGGACGGCTGACATGTGAGCGAGTGTCCTACTTTCAGTGTCTGACAGACTGCTTGGCGTTGGATCCAACGGCGAGGACCCTCGCGAGGATTACCGCCTTCATTCAAAGCAGGGGTGGTCCGTTCTCCTGCCTGGTTAAAAATGCACAATATAGTCTGAAAAATTAATTGGACGGAGAAAATGCATAAAGGAGAAGTTCTATTTTCTGCTTATTAATTTCCTTGCATTTATCTTGTTTTTCCCATTTCTTTCAGTCCATTTCAAGATTTTGTTCTCAACTAATTATCAGTACATTCAAAGAGGGATGCTTTTATTTTATTTTTTGCTGTTTGCTGTTTTTCACAGATTCGGGTCTAAGCAGTCCTGTCAGTGAAGCCGGTTTTGACTATGAAAGTTAGTGCTCACATCTCGCGCTGAGCTTTGGTGTTTTCTTATCTTTTTTTAATGCGTCTGCCCCACATCCGGAATAATGGGTTGTGTTTTCCGACTACATTTGCATATGACTTTTTTTTTTCTCCCTCACAAACTGCCGGATCTGCGCTAATTTTCACTCCCGTAACCCTGGGAAAGTTAAAAGGAGTCGTAATTCAAATGAAACCTAAAACTACATCTCATTAGCAATTGCTTTTCCTATACGAGATGCATAATGTAGGATAAAATCAAGTATATAATCCTATCCTTTGCATAAAAAGACGTCATGTTAGCCAACGTATAAAAACAAAACATTTTATGCTTTTTATGTAACCTGCCATATTTAAATTAAATTGAAATAAAAACATGTTATAATTATAATTAATGAATATCTGATCACTTAAGCAAATAAATAATTTTGATAATATTATCATTTGTATTATTTTTATATTTAATTTACTTTTTTTATTCTAAATCATTATAAAAACATAATGATTTCTATTAATGTTTTATATATATGTATATATTATATATATGTATATAAGTTTTACAAATTGAGACATTACAAATTGAAGCAAACAATGCGACTGATTTTCCTAGACATTTGTTCTGCATTATGCATCTGTGGGAAGTTAACATGCAAATGCGGTTAACTGTTTCATCTTAATTATGACAGCTTTTAACTTTCATTCGTAACACGGCTTTTAATTTTTCCTTTTAAATTTGTTTTTTCTTTATACTTCTGCTTGTCGATTGCTTTGTTCTCACAGGCTGTTGGCTGAACACTATTAATCCACAGTAAAAGCAGCTGATCATGTAGAGACGGTTCTGCTGTATAATTTTTACACAAGTCTCCAGACATTCCAGCATCCTGTCCGTTCAGACCCCCGTTTCTCTCTCCACCGATGGGGTCGTTCTGCAGGCGGAGATAACGAGCCGAATTAATTAAACCCTCTGCAAACAATAGTCCGACATTTGATACATCCCTCCCGCCCCCCCAGCGAGGCAGAGGAAAGAGAAAAACGACTCCCTTTTTTCTTGTTTTTATGGGGAAATATACTAAGCGCTTTTTCTTTTATATGTAAATGAACAATCGCATAAAATCGTTTCGCGAACAGCGGCAGTGTATATCAAAAGGATTTGTTATTTGCATCACCTGTCAAGCGCAAATAAGAGACTGAAAATATGTAATTAGACAGTTTGCATCTCTCGCGCTCACTGATCTTGGGCTTGATTGCATGGGATAAAAAGTCTCAGCGGTGGAGAGAGAGAGAGAGAGAGACAGAAATCCTGGCAGAGAGAGCAGATAGGAAATGAACAGCAACAGGAATTTGTCCTTGAAAGAGTTTATATCCGATTGGACCTCGCTTAAACAGACTTTTTAGTGTCTTTCGCATAAATACTTGAAATTGAATGTAGTTAATTATAAAAACTGATAAGGTCAAAAGACACTTTTGTAATGTGCATTTAGTGCTTTCATATCCTACAAAAACCTAATGTCTTGGATAATCAGTAAATGCCAATGTCCAATTTTAATTATTTGACAAAGTTGACTGTGAAAGTTTTAATAACCAAAAAAGAAAAAGTAATCTGCAGAGGATAAAACGTTTTTTTTTTTTTTTTTTGCACCCCAATCGGATTAAATGTAATTGTTTCTTACATCTTTCGGGGAGATCATTCCTGAGAACAAACAAATAACAGCTTATTTATGAAATGGAAAAACGGGGCACGAGTAATTGTTGTTGACACGGAGCAAAGTTGAGGAATGCGTTGACATTGGAAAGTGCTAATCTTTCGAGTTTGTTTGGTTTCGATTGGCTTTAGATGGCCTTTTTCATTGCATCATGGAGGCTGTTGGCGTTTAGCATGCAGGTCTGATCTCAGGTTGTTTGCCAAAGTTGCCCTTCGCATCTTCTTCGAGAGTGCTTTGGCATATATTACCTTGGTTCACCTTAAGGCGAGTCCAGACTAAGAGCTTGGCCAGGCTGATGAGAATAACATTTGTGGAGTAAGAAAAGTGTTAGTGTCCAGAAAGTGGATGAGGAAAAATTGTCATTAGCATTGCTTTGTTTTGCATGAAAGTCTGAAAACTAACAGCTAGAACTTTTTCAGGGCATCTTGAGTGGCATTTGCTTCGTTTTTTTTCTCATAATGTCCAATCAGCAAGTGTCCTTTCTCAATCAAACTCAAGCCATTTGCGGCGCACAACATTACAAGAAGAAAAAACTGGAAGTGAAATTGAGGATGGCTAATGTGATTATGCAGATTATCCATGCTTAATTAAATCACAGTACTCTTCAAGGAAGACGTCAACGTTTATCCAACTTTTGACCTCGTGCTGAAGAAAGTCCAATGCCTTCAATAAAAACATTGGCGACCATTTTAGGGAGAGCTATGTCTGTTTTCTGCCATAATCCATTACTAATTCATAACTGGATTAACTCCACAGCGAGAGGCCTAGGAAGTTTTTCGGTCTGAGCAAACAGCAAAACTAGTGCTTGTTTGAGGAAAGGTCTTGTAGGTTGGTACAGGGATAACATGGGCGACTGCTTCCGTGACATGCTTGCTTAGCTTTGGCTGAACTGAAGCAGAGAACACAGCACTTCACTTTGCACCGGTACCATCGGGTCATCCTAACCCAGGCCAGAACTCTCAAATAAACCCCCTACCTTACCCTGATTACCCCCTTCCACCTCAAGAGCTTTATTTCCCATCATAGCACAAATGAAGGATTACATAAGGAAATTATTGCAAGCTTCTGCCAAAAGGAAAGCTGTTAGAAATATTAAGGCTGGAGGTTTACTCCAGGGAAAGGCAATATTGTATTTTTCTACCTCTGGCTCACTCGTATTTTTCGTATTTAGTGTGGAAGTATTCCAGTTTTTTCCCCCCCAGAGCAGCAAGACAAAGAAAGCAAGAACAGTAAGTCCATATTTTGGTTACGTATAAGACGACAAGTCTGTTTATGAGGCCTAGCATAAAATACAAGACAGAAACTTGTGTCCTTTCATGCTCAAGTCTACTGCAAACAGTCCCCGAATGCCAGAACAGGGTTACGGTTAGGGCAGGAATGTCCAATTTAGAAGTTTTTAGTGATCCTAGAAGTTTCTAGAGGTCCTGAAGTCCTTAATTAGCTGGTTCAGATTGGTTAAATTTGGTAAAATTTCCAGGAGGACTCCCTTAGTTTAGGGTAGCATAGGGTCAACCCTATAGCATACCAACAAGGATACCATTCCCCTATTCCAGACGTAATGTACATAGCTTCAATCTTGTGTGCTTTTGGCCTTTTGTCTTGCCTTGGTGAAAAAGAAGTTTTCAGGTTTTGCATTTGATTAAATCTATTACGTTTCAGCTCTGCAGACATGAACGTATTTCTCAAGGGCAGATCTTGGGGGTTGTTTCAATTTATTGTTCCTGTGACTCAGTTTGAAAGGAGATTTGTTTGGTTTCACAAAGGTAACCAAGCGCATTTTTCCCCTTGTCTTAGCCTGCTGAGGACAAACGTATGGTTTGTCTTACCAACAAAGTATATGAAGTGTCCTCCTGCTTGTCGTTTTAAGCTACAGCGGAGTGAGAAAGAAGAAATTTCATACTGCAAAGCTATTAGGAACCATTTGACCCGCTATCATTTTTGTAATTGGTCTGGGGTTTTTGTAGCACCTTAGCAATCGTCCTTAGGTCTTTTCTTTCATATTGTCTGTTTAAATGCATCCAGTTTTTCTGTATTAGGATGATCCTGATTGGTCCGATTGATGATGTAGAGCTCTGGCCTGGTCACACTGTGTCTCTAACATCACCCGCTGTTCCTCACTCCAGTCCCCACCTCATTGTCTCACCTGCTTGGGTGTCTTCCCCCACCCCAGTCCCGTTTTCTCCACCAACTTTTGGGATTTGGCTTCTAACTGTCTTTCTTGGCCCCGTTGGTCTTTCTGACCTTATCTTTCTGTCTCCTGATTGGTGCACAGGTATGATGAACCACCCTCCTATACCCATCTCTGAGCTAGCCGAGCACACGGAGCTACTGAAGGCCAACGACAACCTGAAGCTCTCCCAGGAGTATGAGGTACTGTATATTATTCCATTTTTTGTTACGAATAGGATTGTTACCCATTTCGAAAGACGTTGCACTTACATAAAGTGGGTTTTCTTGCTAAACAAATGCCGGTGAATTGTTTTTAGGATTTGCATGGCAGTTACTCACATGAGTGCTGGGCTCGTAAATGTAGCGGCTGCTGATTAGCCTTCGCTATTGCTGAATCAGCCTTCATTTGCATAGAGCAAATGTCGTCGTCCATCTTAAATCACAGCGTGCTACGGCAGCACCGCCATCAACACCCCCGGGGCTTAATGCCATCTTAAATGGCTCCCAGCGTGAGCCAGACCTGATATCTCAGCAGGAACATGGGCACGCTTGAGTTGAGCCAACCCACTATCATTTTTGGGACATTGGTTTAGCATATATATTAGCTTTAGCTGCATATGCTAACCAAATGACAAACATCATTCATAAGCAGCTAAGCCCGAGTAGTAGATTGTAGAATAGGTCGTTTCTGATCTCGTCCACCTGCAAAAAGGGAGTAAACAATGATGTGATCTGGTCAAGTCACCTTCTACCAGATATTAATTGATTGTTTCATAGTTACATAAATCGATTTTTAAAAAATGATCTGCTCTGGCATTGTAAATAAGTCATTCTGCTGAGGAAAGTGTTTGGGGACTGCTGCTCTAAAAGAAAAAAATGGAATGAATGTATTCCTGGTGCGTTGGCATGTTAAAAGTAGCTGCTAAATCACTAGCTGCATTTCCATTACCCTTCAAATTGCACAAAATTGAAATTGAAAATTGAAAATGCGCCTAATGGAAACTAATCAATTTTGCAAATACTTTTGCCAATATATCGGCTCTCCGCGTTGCTTCTGTAAAGATTCTGTAACTGAGGCTGATGCGATACGCATCTCGATGCATAGCTAACGATACGATACATTGAAGATACATATGAAGCAGCTTGCGATGCGATACGATTCACCCCTGTTACGATGCAGTGTGATCCGATTTCGATTCGATTCAACATGAAAAAAATATGATTGCTTTTATTTCTTTGCTTCAGACAGACAGCAAATCATAAATTAACTCACTGTCAAATTATTTGATTCCATAAAGAAAATTTAACAAAGATCAACCTCAGTCACTGTGGCTACTTATGCTGGAAAGCTAACCTGGTCCAGGGCAGGCAAACTGTCAGGCTAAGCTGAGCTCCTTTAACACTGACCAATAGGAATGCAATGATTTTACTACTGACTCTCTCATACACTCTCACAGCCATGCAGCCTTTCTCTCTGGTTTTATGACAGCTGTACCTTTTATAGTTAGAACAGATAGCATTAGAACATTACAATCTAACATTGCTCTTTAAAGCATTAACAATCACTAAATTAAAAGTTAAAATCGCTAAATTAAAACTACATTTTAACTGCTATTAGAAACACACATTAACTCATCTGAGCTTAGGACTGCATCAGCTTATTTTATTTACCCATTACAATAGTGCCTTTACAGTTACTACTGCTATGCTATCATAAAAATATACCTATATGTAGGTTTACAATTCTATAAATGGCACATTTAATGTCCAGCAACAAATATTTTAGCAAAATGCATATTTGACTCAGAATTATTGTCACACTCTTTCTGTTTAGAGCACGTGTGCAGCAGTGCTCGTTCGCTCGCATAAGCCTCGCCCACTCCTGACAGCAAAATGGATATATTTACATGACTTTCTAGCATTTACAGATGAAAATATAGTTGTGACATGTCAGTTATGCATGGAGGAGAAAACAATGTCTCAAATGCATTAAACAGCACAAATATATTCGCTGTTTGCCGTGGTGGATCGATTAGATCCATGATCAACAGTAAGGGCTGATTAAGCGTGCACAAATTAGTGAGATTGAGTGAACTTACATTGTCGTTTATGGAACCGCTTTAGCCCCAATTGATTTATGTTATTTAAGTCAGGTTTTGGACTTTAATCCCCGCTTTTCCTCGAGTCTCCTTAGTGCTGTTGTGATACGTCATATTCACACACAGCGGTGATGAGAGAACGCGCTTGAGACACAGTTTCAATCTACATATAAAATATTGGTCACTTTATAAACAATAAAAGTGTAGCACATCCACTAGTCATTATATATAAATAAATCTTTTTTTACTGATGCAAATGTGTTAGAAACGATGCATCGCGATACAAATGCCAATTTGTGGCCGATGCACACTTTTTAAACCGATGCATCGCATCATTAACTTTTTTTTTCCGATGCACCGAGCGAATCGGGGAATCTTCCCATCTCTAGTAAAGATACATGCATACGCCTCCTTCAATGAAATATAATGGCTAGTGCAGTGGCTGCGATATACATAACCCTACCAAAATCCGTCGCCATGACTTATTGCGAGAGGAAAAAATTACGTTTTAGTCACATAACATTGGCTAATGGAAAGGCTTTCAATTTGCAATACTTTTTTATCGACATTTATAAACTATTTCTAAAGTTTTGCGCAAATCTGTAATGGAAACGCAGCTAGTGAGCGAAGTCTATGAAAAACTGGGCTAGAGAAGAGAAAAAAAATGTTAGAGATAGAAGCTGATTTGAAGCAGGAAAAGATGCTTGGTGCAAAGGGTTTTGGTCAGATATGAGGATGTGGGTTGGGAGTTATGCAAAAACATGCTGTGGATTACCAAACTCCGGATTATGTCATCATGCCTCCGTCCATACGTGATCACAGCACAGTGTGGCATTTGGCTTGGAGGAGAACCAAACCAATCTAAGCTGTGTGCGTTGAAACCCACGGGCGGTTTGCAGGGTAGATGATAAGAGAGACCGGTTCGAGAGCACGGACAACCTGTGGAGGATCCGTGCTCTGTTATTTGTGCCTGTAATCATCACAGGGTAAACAGCTACATCAAATCCCTCATTGTGGGTTATTTAGTCCCAGTTTCAGCATGCAGAGACGGTCGCCTAAATGAAAACATCCCTCAAGCTAGAAGAGCTGGGACTGAGCCATTGCCCGAGAACAGGCTCGGAATCATAATGGAATACTAAATTACCCCGACAGGGGAATAGAATATTTATTCAGAAATTCTCATATTGGGAACATGGCGGCATTTATCTTGCTGGCGTCAGATAATTCACCCCCTCACAGGAAGGAACAGACTCTTTTATCAGCGTTTCCTTTGCTATTATTCACTGTCCACGACAAAGCTACCTGACCGAATGCTGGTGAATATTTAAACGATAGCAGACGGCTTTTAATTACACTTTAATGTGCGGCTGTGATTGCGGCAGGAGGACTTTTATCTTGTTGCGAATGTTTATCCAGGCCGCTTTGTGAAGGATCCTCATTTCGCTATTTTAAGTTAGTTTTAGTCCTCCCAGGACCCGTGGCCTCACTCAACCCTGCTTTTCTGAGTGTTGAACTCTTTTCTATTTCTCCACCTTCTTCTGATGTTCTAGCGGATGCAAACTCACTCACTTCTCGCATTAGTATTCGTGCCAGCGATGCTGAGGGATTGGGAAAAGCCCTGAGGGTTGTTTCACTCCGTTTTCTCTTTCCACAGTCCATCGATCCGGGTCAGCAGTTCACCTGGGAGCATTCCAACCTGGAGGTCAACAAACCCAAGAACCGCTACGCCAACGTCATCGCCTACGACCACTCCCGCGTAATCCTGGCACCCATTGAAGGTCAGGCAGAACTGCGCACACACTGATTCTTTCAAAGAAAAGCGCTGCTTCTGAAGGTTCCAGAATGACTGAACTTTGTTGTCGCCCACAGATGTGTCTGGCTGTTTATTTGAGAAATTTATTTCAGTGCAAGGTCCTAAAATCCTTCCAAAGAACCTGATAGAGCTAGGATGTGCATTTGGGAGATCGCCATCCATTTTTATGTCTTTATTATGTGTTTTTATAGTGTTTATCCGTATAAATCAATTGGCTTTCTTCCCTTCCCACGCAATTTTATCGTCTGCTCGTGCACGTACAGGAAACAAGAGTCCGATAATTCACAAGCAGCTGAAATTGAACTCGAATGGTATAGTGCACCGCCGTATCCCAGAGTGCCTTTGGTTGAGGTATAGAAGCTGTCAAGCTTTTAGAAGGAACAGTGGAAAATCGGCAGAGATTCTGCTGTAATTTTGGTAAAACGCCCATCTTTTTTTCCATCCAAAGCCGACTGTCAATTCTCAATGCTGCTTTGTGCTGTTTACATTTATGCCCCCCCCCCCCCCCCAGGTTCCCTTCCTCGTCGTCGCGTCACCTTGATTTTCGCCACAGTTCACCACGACCCAATTTAGATGAGCAATAACGCGGCGTAACAGAATCATCACAAAGACAGCACCCATAAATGCATAAATTAATCAAGTTCGAAATTTCCATTTTACAGTGCAGTGATTTCGCCATTAGACACAGCGGTGGAACAATTCGTGCAGGCAGCCGTGCTCTGTTCACTTAGCTATGACTAAAGCGAAACACTCCCGCGATCGCTTTGTGAGACGGGGAAGAGGCTTTTAATGGCATTCTTTTTTCCCCCTGATTGCTAATTTTGCCTTTTTCTCCAACGTAGCGGGGGCTAGAAAATGAGCATGGCCAAGTGTTTCATTGTTCGTTGTTATAGCACGAAAACAACAATTTAGCACCGCGGGCCTGTGTTTGTGATTGAAGCTTTTGTGTTGGATAAACTGTACAATTAAATATGCCTCTCATAGGTTATTTGCCAGAGGTCTGAAGTGAGCGCGGACCCCGAATGTAATTACAAGTGACTTGTTTCAGAGAATTAATGGTGCTTGCTCCTACTGGGGATTTGAACAAAGCCCTAACCTTAAGTGTTGAATTTTGTTGCATAATTTGTCCCTCGCTGTTTGTGCTACGTACACACGAATGACAGTTTGTCGAGAGAGGTATTTAGATGTGTGGTGGATGATGAAATTATATTAGATTTACTCTAGACTTATTTTGAAGGAGAATAACATGTAAAGCTGTAATTTTCAGCATAATTACCCAGCCTTCAGTGTCACATGATCCTTTAGAAATCATTCTAATATGCTGATTTATAATCATTGTTGGAAAACAGTTCTGCTGATTAATATTTTTTGGAACCCTTGATACTTTTTTCTTTGATTCTTTGAGAAATAAAAAGTTAAAAAGAACAGCATTTATTCAAAATATAAATTTTGTGTTACATTATACACTATTACTCAGTAAATTTTATAGTCAATACATTTTTTTTCAAGAAATTAATACTACGCTGCGTTCCAAATTATTATGCAAGTGATAAATCAGTAGGATTTCGGTACAGTAAAGAGTCAGATTTTTGTTTGTGCTGTTTTTCACATCTTTTTTAGTTAACTGGTATCAATCTGAGACAGGTTTGTTCAATAGTTTGCCAGTTCTTCTTAGGTAAATGGAAACCCTACTTAAAGAGGTTGTTCCACATTATTAAGCAAGTCACAGTTCTCATGAAATATGGTGAGGAAGAAAGATCTTTCTGACTCTTTATTGTACCGAAATGCTATATATATATATATATATAATATATATATATATATGACTTAAAATTTATTTTAAAAATCATGTGAATTTTCTTTAAAATAATTAATATATATTAAGTGTAATTCATCTGTACATTTCTTTTTCACTTCCTGTGACTGCCTTGTTTATTTACCCTTTATTATTATGATAATTGAGAATTACATGTTGTTACCAAAACTAAATACCTTTAAGGTCTAGATCCAGACCCAGAACTAACCCTAAAGACCCCAATTTCGAAGAAGATTCCAATTTCGAGGCCAAGGCCATATTTATGTAGTTTTGAGAGGTCTCAAGACCTAGACCGCAAGATCGTTACCTCTAGCAGTGGCACACAAGGGCTTTACTTCTGTTCCTGCCGCCTCACGGATCCTGAGCTTAGGCAGGAGAATGTTTGGCTGCTTTATGGGAGATTTACTGCGGGCCGCCCAGAGCGATGGCAGAAAGAGAGCGAGACGGGGTCCGGCGTGGGTTCTGCTCGCTGATTTACTCCTAGTCCAGCCTAATTCCATCGTATAGCATCTGGTCCTAAATCAGCTGCAGTGGATGCTGTTGGCTGGCCCTCAGAGAGCTAGACAGGGCTGAAAAAGCTGGAAGGAAGTGAGAAAAAGCTGCGAAGTGGCTCGATGGCTTTTCTTTCATGGGGATTATTTTCTATGATGGATATCTGTCACAAGCTCTGCAATAGCCTCTTACCAGACTGTGACTGTATATCATGTTATTGGAGCTGCAAGTTTTTCACAAGTTAAGAGACTCACACAGCAACATCGTCAGCCATTTTGGAACGGTCTAGAAACAGCGGTATTAAACCACACTTTTGAAGTCGACAAGTAACCTTAGTCACGTTTTCTTGCACCAAAAAGAACTGAAATGTATTTTTACAAGATTTTACAAGAAGTTTGCATGTGCCTTGAGGGCTGTCAATTTGTAAATGTGAATGGTCATATGTTGATGTACTGATATGTCTGCATCATAATGTGTTATGTAGCATAGCGTCAGTCAAAATCCTGCTTTTTTGTGATGCGTGCCTTGAAAAATTAACATCTCTGTCACTCCGGCTCTAACTCTCACAGTTACCAACCTTACTTTGTTTCAAGGTATCACAGGCAGCGACTACATCAATGCTAACTACATTGATGGCTACAGGAAGCAGAACGCATACATAGCCACGCAGGGACCGCTGCCGGAGACCTTCGGAGACTTCTGGAGGATGGTGTGGGAGCAACGAGCTGCCACCGTGGTCATGATGACCAGACTGGAAGAGAAGTCAAGGGTGAGGCTAAACAAAAAGAGTGTAGCTCTTATTAGCTCTGTTTAAAAACTAATAAGCTGTCTTGCTCCCCTTGCAAGGTTGCAAACTATCTGAAATGAAGTTTTATAATGGATTAATCTGGAGTCCTATACATAGGTGTCACGCAAAAGTGGTACACGAGAGAGTATTGCATTAGCATGTTGCTAAGCTAACAACATGATCCTCTCAACCATAAAAAATGTGCAGTACAAGTAAATATTTGGTAAAATTGTCCATTTTTAATTAGGTAACTATGGTTTGCAGTGCATTCTGGGATTGTCTTCTCCACAGAAAAACCTATACAGAATTTCAGTTTTGCTAAAAGGAGGTATCTTTCATTTTGAAACAGCCTTAACATCTGGAGCGTGCCGGTGATGTCTTAAAATACTGTCTAGCTAGGCAGCTCACTAGGTTGTGGAAGGGAGCTAATAGTCCCTAAGAAGATAATAGGCCGTCTCTTTTAGCCTTGTTAAAAAGACTGAGCTTCATACTGAACAAATTGACATTATTCCAGTTGAAATGCCATTGCCGGTTGAGTGGATGAGCAAAAAGGATGGAGAAAAATGGAGGGAAATAAGGAAAGGGGCTCTCCGATAACAACCGGGAATCATCTCTCGGCTCTATTGGGGGGCAGTTCGGCCCATTTACCACAAAAAAAGGAGAGCGAGACAGAAAGAGGAAGTCAAGAATCCCTCATCTCGAAGACTCCCTCAGCCGTGACGTCTGGAGGTTCATCGAAGACGATTCCGTCACACCCTAGACTGTCAGGCTCAGCAAACTCCTTCAATATCTCAGGACACCCCCTCTCACTCTCTCTCACCATCTTAGCGGGCGCCACATGGCGTATTAGAGCTCTGTCAGATGCGATCAGAGTGAGAGAGTCAATCTGCAGCATAAGCGCAAAGAACGCATTAAACCTGCACATTTTTGAAGCAGCGAGCTGTCACATCACATCAGGGCACGGGAGGCGGCCTGACTGCTCGCCATGCTCCGTATTGAGTGCATCTTTACAGCGGGCCAGGGGTCTGTCAATGTGCCAGGTGTCGGAGGAGGGAAGAAAAACATTATGCCTGGGTAATTGATGTGACGTGGGTAGACGGGAAGGGTTTGAGATTCCAGGTGTGAACCCCCAGGACTGAGTCGTTATTTGTGAATCAGTTCGGAGACTGTTAGAGGAGTCTTACTTCTCATGTCGAGAAGTAATTTAGTGTCTTTGAAAAAGGCTCTCAGATGATTATTTGATTCAATCTTGCTGAGATTTAGTTCAATGGCACCGTAATTCCTCAGCACACTGAAATTCGGGAGGTATTTGCATAGAGAGATCGGAGTCAACGACCTCCAAAAAAGACAGCTAAACCCACATGAAAGACATAAGGTTTGTTAACGTTCCTTCACCCTCTGCAGATAAAGTGTGACCAGTACTGGCCGAGTAGAGGGACGGAGACCTACGGTATGATCCAAGTGACGCTCCTGGACACCATCGAACTTGCCACTTTCTGCGTGCGCACCTTCTCTCTACACAAGGTAAGATTTTTGTTTCTTTGCATGCAAAAAACCTTAATTTGCACCGTTTCAGCTACAGCAGGGGTGGCTAATCCAGCTCCCGAAGGCCCAACATCCTACAGAGTTTAGCTTCAACCCTAATTAGGGATCGTTCACCCAAAAATGAACATTTCCCCATAATTTACAAGGATTTGTAAATAAAAATATCGTAGGATTTCGACAAAAGCCAAAATGAGTCTGGTTTTCCTTTGTTGTAAACACAACTTGGTTCTCATGATAAAGTTTTAAATAAGGATGTTTTTCTTACACAAATGCATCAATTCACTTCAGAAGGCATTATGAAATTTGGATAAGCCAAATTCATATACACCTAGGATTGTTCGAGGGTGAGTAAATCATGGGGTAATTTTCATTTTTGGGTGAACTGAAGGTCTTCAGGATTGTTAGAAACTTCCAGAGAAATTCTACAAGACCTTGGCTCTTCAGGAGCAGGATTGAACACCCCAGTCCACAATGGGTGTTTCTGATATAAAATGTACTCCCTTTCCTTGGAACACTTTGCTTTAGATGTTTTCAAGAGTTGTGCATGGGCCTCTTATTTCCCTGTGGACCCTAGAGCAGACACATTACACAGTTTCGCTTTCAGGCTCCTACAGACATACGCAAACTGGGATGATAGCAAACGGGAGCGTTTTTCCGAAACCCTCCCAGTGTTCTCATCTCGACTGCGTACACCAGCACACGCGCATGTTTTTATAATCTCCTCGTTCCACATCCATCATCTTTTAATGCTACGCCTGCCAAAGAGAGGCACTTAGCTAAGTGGCCAGAGCAAAACGACTCCATGCAAAATTGGCATCCCAGACGGCGCAGCGGTCAAGTAAACATGAAGTGGTTGGGAGCAAGGGAGGGAAATAGAGAGGGGTCAGCCAGTTGCACGGTCAGACCGTAATGTGAATTAAAATGGATTGAGCTTTTACTGTAGTGAAGGGCGCCCGTAAGACACGAACAGAAGCATTGATTAAAGAGAGACTGTTGTACGGAGCATGAAGAGCGTGCTTATGGTTACGGGATGAAGCTTTTGTTTAAACCCCCAGGAAAGAGAAATGAGATCTCTTCAATATCTCAATTGATTCTCCTAGACAGCACAGAGAGTAATTGGATCTTCTCAGATTTGTCCCAGTAATCCACTAGTTTCAGAAGAGATCTCCTGAGCTATGAATGAGCAGTTAAATTGTCTAGCACTTTGATGGTCTTCGTATGATTTTTTTTTTAACTGGAGGGACATCTTCGAATACAAATGAGGTGTGTTTTTGTTGCACCACAGTTGTTGTATTGCATTGCTAGGCTTGAATAATCAGAGTTTGCTTACAACCCTTACACACACACTTGCTGGAACAGTGAAGTGTATTTATGTGTGCGCATATCCTGCAGTCGCACACACACAGTCAACCCAGAGTCATGAATTCTTAAAAACAATCCTGCACAAGCCCATCCACTGCAGAGAAACAGCCTGCAGAAGACAGCCAGAGAGAAAAAAAAGTATCTGGCAAAACTGGGCCAGTTTGCTCTTAATTACATCGTTTATTTATTCATTTATTCAAAGGGAGCCTCTGTTGGAACAGCAGCGACATTGAAATGCAAAACCTCCCTTTAAAGACGTCCAGGATGAGAAATAAAGGCTAGCAGCTAGAACTAGCAGGACACTGATGTCTCTCCCTCTTCTTAACGAAATCTCCTCTGCGGCAGACATGTTCCTGACTGCCTTGTTTTGTTGAAATACACTGTAGAAGACATTTCGGTGACACAAGGCGATTCCCGAACATAGCATGTTTATGACACTGACATGTAAGGTCCTTGAGCTACTAGACAACTCCATGATCTCACGCTTACATGATTAAATCATGCATTTCTAGAACAAGGGCTAGATTTATCACCGGTAAGATTTGTTATTGTGCATTCATGCAACTTAGCATCACAGCTCTTGTTTCAGAATGGTTCCAGTGAAAAGCGAGAGGTTCGACAGTTCCAGTTCACCGCCTGGCCGGACCATGGCGTTCCCGAGTACCCCACTCCATTCCTGGCCTTCCTCAGGAGAGTGAAGACCTGCAATCCACTGGATGCCGGCCCCATCATCGCCCACTGCAGGTCTGAACCCAGTTCCTACTTGTCAAGGCTCTCGAAGCCTAGAAACAGTTAGGAAGTCTCGTCATTCAAAGCTGCAGTCAAGTTTGGCATGGTTCCCTAAAGTTGGCCTTTGGTTCTTAGTAAAGAAGCCCAGGCAAGCACAATGTAACAGCTGACAGGACTTGAAAATTTGTTTTTACTGACATATGGCCACAGTTCACTGTTGTTCTGTTGAAGCTGGCGCCGAGGCGAAGTTGGAGCTCGCGTTTTAAAAGTCTCCGGTCTGATATGGTCAAAAGACGTTCTGTGTCTAAATAAATGAAATTCTTGTTAAGAAAAATAAGAGACAGAAGCAGCAGTTGTGAGTGGGGTGGCCAACCGTAGCTCCGCCCCTGCGTTAACTGCATTAAATATTTTTAACGCTGTTAAACTGGAAAAATTAATCGACTGTGTTAACGCAGTAATTTTTACAGCACTAAAAGAAACCAAACTGTCCTGCAACATTCATTTCTGACTTGTGTGTTTTCAGTGCTGGTGTGGGCCGCACAGGCTGCTTCATTGTGATTGACGCCATGCTAGAGCGCATCAAGCACGAGAAGACGGTGGACATCTACGGTCACGTGACCCTCATGCGCTCCCAGAGGAACTACATGGTGCAGACGGAAGACCAGTACAGCTTCATCCACGATGCCCTCCTGGAGGCTGTCGCCTGCGGGAATACAGAGGTGGCAGCACGAAGCCTCTTCTCCTACATCCAGAAGCTGGCGCAGGTGGAGACCGGAGAGCACGTTAGTGGCATGGAGCTGGAGTTTAAGGTAACCACAAGACATATGAAAAGTAGGAACTTGTCTATTATGTGCAACTAGTCATCTCTAATTACATCTCGTCAGATACTCTGGAAAATGTTGTTCTGGAGGGCACAAGATAATCAAAAGTGCCAGATAGATCCTCTAGTAACAATCGACACCTCTTGGCGGTATGTTTTGTTACTGTAGACACAGATGTGAAGCTCTAGTTGTGACAGAGACGACCGAAAGTTGATGACAGTCACAGAGGGATTGTGGGAAGGGTAATTAACACCCGATGAAGACGGATGTTGAGGAGAAGCAATGTGCTCGCTAATGAGCAGAGAGGGATTGTGGGTTCCGTTTGGCGAGTGAAACACTCCTGCAGGTTTCTGGCCTCAAAGACCTTGAAAAGATTTCCTTCTTTCCAGTTTTTTTTGCTCTTCAGCCTGGAACAAAGTAATCCTCACCAACTCAGGGAGAAGTGTTGGAAGCATTAGCGAGGTGGCAAACCAATTAGTTTAACGATGGGACCCAGAAGCATTTCTATTTTTAAAAATTGTCGTAGTAAATCTCTTTTATTGAGTAGCATTGTAAAATGTGCCATTTTAGAAATCAAGTTGTGCCCGAGATTGTCTTACTGTAGGGAGATGAGAGGGTCTATATTACTTACTATTAGAGAAAGCGTAACGACTAACTTAGATCACGTGTGCTGTGATAACCAATCACATTACTTCCTTGACGTTGTTGAATTTCAGTTAGAGTTGTGCGACACTCAATCGTTGTTTACGGATAACATAGGAATGAACGAGAAGTGTCCGTAACATTTTTTTCGTGGTAAACTCTAAAAATAGTTTAATCCAAAAAAGTATTGTTTTGTGTAAAACATGTTGAAGATTAGCAAAAAGGCTGTCAATTCATTAAATGAGCAGTTTCCTCTAAAAAGCTGTTTATTCAGCATAGTGAAGCCTCTCCTCCATCGACATCCATTCAAAAAAATGGCCTCTGGTCTCCTTTCCATTAGCATTATCCATTTCACTTTTTTGGCAAAAGGTTGCAGGCTTGCCTTCTAGTGGTTTTGGTTGTGCATCTGGTCTAGCTAAAGCACAGCTAACAATGTCCAATTCATGACTGAATGAGTTCCTTTAAAGAGATCATCAAACTAGATAGCAAAATGCCTAAATTGGTTGGCAAATTGGTCAGAAATGGTTCCTTGTGAGCAAAAATATGAAGTAGCATCAATGTAGCAAGAAAATAAAGCAAAGCATCAATTCTAGCCAGAAAAGCAAATTGCGACGTGCTAAGCTTTCAAGCTAATCAGCTAGAGGTATGATAAGATGGCATACTAATCAATTAGTGGTATGCTAGGTTTGTAAATCAGAATCATGCAAAACTAGTCAGCTAACTAGTTAGCTAAAGAGCTAACTGGAAAAAAAAAACGTAAAAGGTTATTTTGACCATTTAGAGCTTCTGTTATATAATCAAAAATTATAAACTAACACATAATTTATTACTTTTATTTGTCATATTTACATGGTTAGCATGGGGGATAGAATCTTTCCCAACACAATGAGAGTGCTAGTGTTAATAAGGTGCCTAGAGGGCTAACCATGTCACAAACCTCTTCTAAACTCTACCCCAGCCCGCTAAACCAGCCAAAGTGTGTGTGTGCGCGTGCTTATTATTTCAACAGCTCGGTTCATAGCTGGCGCTTCCCACCGGAATGCCTCATGCCCTTCCAGGTCCCTCTTTGAAAGCTACTCAAAGACTCAAAGGAAAGACAAACAGCCAGTGGCTGCTTCTGAAAGAAAGAGAAAAAAAGACTAGGCCTGGAGCGGCAACTGAATGGATTTATAACCGGGCGAAGGCATTACCTGGCGGAACAGAAGAGAGAAAGTGCGGCACAGTTTCTAGATGTGCCAGGCTCGTCCAGTTAAAAAGAGACAATGCTTCCAGACAACTGACCTAGAAAACAGAGAAGAATTACGGGTACTGTGGCTCGGTTGATGTTAATTGATGGTTACAAGCTCTAATTTGGATCATGACACGAAAGTACGAGGTGTATGTGCGCATACAAAATGGTGGCGTCCAGTCAGAGTATGAATACAAAGTGGCTTCCTAAAAGCGACAGTGACCCATTTCGCCAATCGCCGCCAAAGTTGCACGACTTTCCAATTGTTTCAGAGCAGGGTTTCATGCCACCTGATGGACGAAAAATGGGGGTTTTGGTAATTATAACAGCAACAAGCATTGACAGGTTTCCTGCGAGCGCACGTAAACTGGGTCACCCAGTCTCACCCATTTATAAACGGTCTGAGACTGAGAAAAAATAGAGGCATTACACCAAAAATAAAGGGTCAGAACGGTTAAACGACTGTCTGAGATTCCCATGCAGCAAGTAATGTCCTTCAAGCCTAAATATCCAAAGTAAACTCTATTTAAAGGATTGGTTTACTTCCAGAATAAAAATTTCCTGATTATTTACTCACCCCCATGTCATCCAAGATATTCATGGCTTTCTTTCTTCAGTTGAAAAGAAATTAAGGAATTAAGGTTTTGAGGAAAACATTCCTGGATTTTTCTCCATATAGGTCACGCACGGTTAATTCTTCGTTTTTGTACTTCAGTTCAAAAAGGTAGGGTAGGGCGAAAAACTTCATCTCACTAGGTGCCTTTCCATTACAGATTTGCGCAAAACTTTTGCAATGTTTTATAAAAGTCGATAAAAAACTATTGCGATATGATGGCATTTCCATTAACCATTGTTATGCAACTAAAACATCATTTTTTCCTCTCGCGATAAGTCACGCCGACGGATGTTGGTAGTTTTACATATATCGCACCCACCGCACTACTGTTATTTTTAAGTGAAGGAGACGCATGCATGTATCTTTAGAAAAGCAGTGCAGAGGGCTGTTTCTGGGATGCTTATGTAAAACACAAGCATTGACTAGAGTGGCCGTGTCGGAGCCGTAATGTGCTGCAGATAAATAAGAGGTCATCCATCCAAGCATTAATGGCAAGGAAAGCCCCTTATACTTGAGAGCAGCCACATTGAGGTCTTTCTTGGAGGTTATAATGATCATGAGATTTTTACGTATGCCTGTAAACCTGTAAATGCAAAAAAAAAAAAACTGTTTCCATTGCAGTTTTCAAATTGCCTGAAAAACTGCCTCATGTGTGCGTAAAAACTGTTTTGCAATATACGGGAGTTTATGTGAAATTGACGCAATTCCATTAGGTGAATTTTCAATTCGCAATTTTATTTTGCGTAATTTGAAGGATAATGGAAAATGCAGCTATTTTCTCCTCTAATTTCAAAAACATCCAACATTGTTTCACCTTTTTGTTTTTAGGGGTGTTTGACTTTCTTTACATGTTCACTTTGTAAAGATTGGGTCAGTACTTCTGTCTACATCACACGTGCATGATTACGTAATGCATGAGGTCGAGCTAGTTCAAGACGAGCATTTTTGGTTAAAAAGTATATAAATGTTTATTTTTTTAAAGAAAATGACAGATCCTTTCACTAGATAAGACTGGGCTCGGCTGGGATTATGTAGAGCCCTTTGAAGCTGCAATGAACCTGCAGTTTGGACCTTCAACCCGTTGGCCGCCATTGAAATCCACTATGGGCCTTTTGCACAGCAGGAACCTTTTCATAGTACCTGAACTTAACTTCAGAGTAGGGTCTAAAACAGTTCTATAGGAACTATCAGTGATATAAGTGTATGCTGATTGGCCAAACGCACGCAAAACACCATCTACCTGGCATTTTTAAAAAGCCATGTAAAAATATTTACTCCATGAACATGGAAAACAGCGATAACGGCATTTACCTGTTGTCTACAGTCGGCGTCGATGATATATAACACTGCAAGCTGTCATAAAAAATTTAGTCTTTTAAGCCGGGCTCACACTGTGCAATTTTTCTTTCTTTTTTTTAATGTCCTTTAGGATTGTACTTGTCAGACTGTATGAACATGATGATCATGTCACACTATGGGATCCCTGTTGTCATTAATGTCAGACTGTACGACAGTCAAGATGAGTTAAAAACGGGTGCGCAAGAAAACTTGTCCGGAGTTTTACATTATCGACCCAGACTCGTCCAGTGACTGCGAACTGCTTTGCACGTGGGACCGAAATGTTGACCGAAATCATGAAAAGCGTATGAACGGTGGCAATACCGGCATATTTAAGAAGAATAGTGTATACAGTAACGCAACCAGTGTTTATATAGAAAAGGCAACATATCAGATGAATTCCGTGAGCGGAGGACAGGAGCGCCGGAGTTTATGGTGGATAGAATAATTGTCTAGCATTAATTCTGCTCATAGCTTGCCTTGAACATCCGTCGTAGGGGTAGTCACACTGCAGGACTGTGCGCTAAATCTTCTGACACTGCCAGAATTTCGTCGGAGGTGAAATTTGATTGCAACAGCCATTTGTTGCTGTCCGTGAACATGTCAAACCAGCAATCAAAGACTACAGATTTTAGCCACGGATTATAGGAATCTTTTAGGATTTTCTCAGACGACCAAATCATGGCCAAAATCACGCAGTGTGCAACTTTTTGCCCTTGCAATCGCGTAAATTGTGCATTTACATTCCATCTCCGTTATCACGAAACCCACGACACACAGTAAAAACAGCTCTGATCTCGGCGTCCTCCATTCACCGGTTGTTGAGGTTTGTTAATGCCAAGCAAAAAGACATTGCTGTCGGCCGCTTCAGAGTTCCTGCTGCCGATGCGAATGCAACCAGGAAAATGGCCCGAGGGAGAAATTGGTTCTCGGAACTACCCTGCTGGCTAGAACTCCGCAGTGCAAAAACCCCTTATGTGGGAAAAAATCCTGAAATGTTTACCTCAAAAATTTATTTACAACTGAAGAAAGAAAGAAAATCATGACCATCTTGGATGACATAGGGGTGAATAAATTGAGGAAATTTTTATTCTGTAATTAAACTAATCCTTTAAGCTGTAAATGTTTGGAGTTTTAGAGATTGACTTGGATTTATCAATCATCTTTCTCTTCCCACAGCGTTTGGCGAACTCCAAAGCCCACACGTCCAGATTCATAAGTGCCAATCTGCCATGCAACAAATTTAAAAACCGCCTGGTCAACATCATGCCCTATGAGACCACTCGAGTGTGCCTGCAGCCCATCAGAGGGCTGGAGGGGTCCGACTATATCAACGCCAGCTTCATTGACGGATACAGGTACTGCACCAGTGAGAAAGCGACCCGAAGTTGTTAATTTTGCCAATTTAAGTACCTTAATTCACAGGGACTCACTTTCTCTTTGCTGTAGACAACAGAGGGCTTATATAGCCACACAAGGCCCATTAGCGGAGACCACTGAAGACTTCTGGAGGATGTTGTGGGAGAACAACTCCACCATTGTGGTGATGCTGACCAAACTGAGGGAGATGGGACGAGTGAGTGTCCCTCTTCTTTAAATCCAATGGCTTTCAGCTTCCAGATCATGTCATTTAATCATGTTTTGTGTGTTTTCACAGGAAAAGTGTCACCAGTACTGGCCGGCGGAGCGCTCCGCTAGATATCAGTATTTTGTGGTGGATCCCATGGCGGAGTACAACATGCCGCAGTACATCCTCAGAGAGTTCAAAGTGACGGATGCTCGGGTGAGTCCTGAAATGCAACAAAAATGTATTGGGTACTGAATGATTACCATGTTCCTATACCATTTGTAAGGCTTTTGCATGGTACCTCAAGGTACCTACCATGTTATTTCGGACATTTATTGGAAATACAATGGACTACCATAAAATATCTCCAAGGTATTTCCAAGATTATCGTGGTATTAACATGGGATGTATCCAAAAACACAGTATCACCATGGTACCATGTATGAAATCATCTAAATACTGTAGTACTTTGATAATGTGGTATTAAACATTACCATTTTACCTGCCCTGGTACTCCAAGGCATTTCAAAGAAATACCATGTTTTCTTCAAAGAATATCATGTTTTCTTAGCATCATTACGGAAAAAATGCCATGGTATTTTCCTATATACCATAGTATTGAGTGATTACCCCATTTATATGCCATGGTACTTATTGCAAATAATGTCATGGTATTATCAATTATGCCAAAATTATAAATTATGCCATAAAAACAAGGCAATACCATGTCTCAAAAATATTTTTTTTCTTGCTTTCGGATACACATTATTGCAGATTACATCAATTACAAAGTGTTTTGGGTAAAAATTATGCAATTCAATTTTGTTCTGTATCTATTCTGAGCCAAAATCTTATTATCATGTTTCCCATGAGTCTCAGCAGTAGGTCTACTCTAGAAATGCCTGAATATCCCATCAAGCGAGCGACCGCTAGCAGAACCGCTCACTTAACGACTCCAGCTTCAGTCACTTCACTCAGTCGAGTGGCCTTTCCAGCAAACCGCTAAAGCGAAACACTCTGACTGCCGGCGTACGAACGCGAGCGGACGGGCCCAAGACAAAATGAGCATCCCGAGCGTCACTCACTCCAGCCGAGCACTTTAATTGTGATTGAATCATCCAGGCCGGCTCTCCAGTAATCAGACTGCAGCGAGAATCAAAGAGAGCTTTAATCAGAGCCGACCGGAGGAGGCGGGGCCTGGGCCGAGGCATGATGGGATGCCGCCGCACTCGCTTTGGCAGCGAACAAGTCACGTATTTAATCACACGATTGGACACACATCGCTCGGCCTGTAGTGTGTGCGCAGAGATCAGTCCCATCTCTTTTACGCCTCGTTTTCTTTCACCCTTCTTATGTTGCAGCAAAAACAAACTGCTGTTTGCAGTTAATCAAATGCAGACCAATAAAGACTCGACTCTGTCGAGAGGATATATAGACAATATGTAGTATATATGTTGGTATTTTTATATTTGTTTTGAAATTACTCAATTAGAAGAAGCATAACTCTGATTAAAGCTATTGTTGCAAAGTTATATAGTTGGTCTATGTTTTAATGAACACAAGGAAGAATTTTTTTTTTTTTTTAAATATTATAATAATTACATATATAATTAAATATTATTATTAATATTATATAATATTTGTAGTATTAATAATATAGTATTAGTATTATGAATAATAATAATTAATTAATAATACTCATTAATAAAATTTAGATTTTATTCATTTATTATAAAAAGGCATTGTTTACCTGCTTTCATTAACTTGTATATAAAAAGTGTAAAGTGTGCAATTTCAATTCAATTTTTGGAAATCACATACTGTATTTTATATAATTAAAATGTATAAAAAAATGAATATTATTGCAGAGTAATATTGCATAGTTAAAAATAATTGGTTTATGTTTTAATGAGCACATGGAAGAATATTTATTATTAATTAAAATAATAATAATAATAATTATTATTATTATTAATGCAATATTGTTGTTACTATAATATTATATAATATTTGTGATAAAATATTTTTATAAGGATATTTTATTCAATATCATGGTAATACTGGTAATGATGCATTGTTTACCTGCTTACATTAATTAATTATAAAAAGTGTTTGTGTGTGTGTGTGTGTGTGTGTGTGTGTGTGTGTGTGTGTGTGTGTGTGTGTGTGTGTGTATATTTTTTCTAAAAATGAATTAAATATTTAACTTTTTATTTAAAATTATGTTAATATTTAAAATTATTAAACAAAACAAATATAAAAATATACATTAATTGATAAACCCATTAATAATTAGGTTTTTATTTTATATTAATTGAACTGTGTGTTTTGATCTCTTAACACAAGCAAAGTAAAAAGAATCACCAGCATTAGGAAATAGAAATGTAGAGGGGGGGGGGGGGGGGGGGGATTGTTGTTTATTTTTGTCTGCTGTGTAACGGCTGTGATCCAGAAAGCCCGGCGTTAGACTGTGATTAAGTGAGTTTGACCCGTCGGACTCTGACTGTAGGGATGAGAGAATATTTCCGGCCTCTTTGGCTTTAATTGTGCCTGGTTCTGCCTGAGCTTCCCTTCGATCGCTTGTTTCTCTGTCCTGGCCGTCGCTCTCGTCTTCATCCGTCAGGGTTTCTCCGGCCCATCGATTAGCAGCAGAGTCACTCCGGCCTGTTAAATCCCGTATCGGCACGGCTGTCAGCCTCCGTCCAGATGAAGCCATCCATCCGCTGCTGTTGTGTGCAGTAAAGGATTGTGGGAGTGAAAGTGTTTGTGTTTGTCTCTCAGGACGGCCAGTCCAGGACCGTACGGCAGTTCCAGTTCACCGACTGGCCGGAGCAGGGCGTTCCCAAATCAGGAGAGGGCTTCATCGACTTCATTGGACAGGTGCATAAAACCAAGGAGCAGTTTGGACAGGACGGCCCCATTTCTGTCCACTGCAGGTGAGGAGGCATCCTTTCAGTTCAGCTTCGAGACATAAACACAGACAAATAGCAAGACCTTCCTGCTGCTTTTCTTCTTACAATGAGAGTAGGTCGTGACCAATAGAAATAAAATTCATTATGATAAAATAACCAAAATTGATGATAGATGATAGATAGATAGATAGATAGATAGATAGATAGATAGATAGATAGATAGATAGATAGATAGATAGATAGATAGATAGATAGATAGATAGATAGATAGATAGATAGATAGATAGATAGATAGATCATGTTTTTAGTTCGCGTTGCTCCACGAATCCTTTTATTTAAACAGAACCGGACTGAAAAATGTAAGTAAATTAAAAATATAATAATAATAATAATAATAATAATATTAAAGTAGCATTCATTATAAACAACATTTATTATAAAGGCCAAGCCAATTTGTTTTTGTTTGTTTTTTTGTTTTTTTACCTAGCAGTGTGTGGGAGACGCATTATACAAATAACAATATCTCAGTCATTCAGCACTAATGCAAATTATATTAAATGATATCATCATTCACGAGATGCTGATTGTTGGGTTCACACATGTTTTGAGTGTTTATGGAGCGACAGGAGGCTCTCGCCATCATTTCATGTCTGTATTTTGCTTTTCTCTCTCTCCGTCTCTCTGTCCTCAGCTTCTGCTCCGTGTGGCACCGCGTCTCCATCAGAGAGGCCTTTTTATGCTGTTTCTGGTCTTTTTTTTGAGCTTGACTGCATTGCATCATCTTGTTTTCCAGTAAAAATATCTAAATATTTTAAAACCAAGATACATTTATTTGATAAGCAAAAATGACGCAAATATTTTTTCCCACACAAATGTATCTAAATGAAGTGAGTTTCTTTCTTAAAACAAGAACAAATATCAGCCAGTAGGGTTAGAAAAATAATCTAATTTTGCCTTTGAATGAAGTTTATTTTTCTGACTCTGCTCGTTTTAAGCTTAAACTCACTTCATTTTGATAAATTCTTCAGAAAACAGCACTTAATATCTTGCTTCTTAAGTAAATGTAATTTGATTTATGAATGTTTAGACATTTGTACTGGAAACAAAATTAATTCATTTGACAAACAAAACTGAGTTTGAGGAATAAGTTTAAATGTATTTTTCTTACACAGAAAAACAAACTGTTATTTATAGTAACATTATCATATATGATTATTAGTATATAATACTGTATCTTCATAATATATCATTTAAAATACACATTTAACTTTTTTTTTCATTTTATTTATATATATATATATATATATATATATATGTGTATATATGTATATGTTAATACTATAATAATATTAATGAATACTTGAAATATTTAATTATTGATTATATATTCTATTTATTTATCTATTTATTTTTATTGTATCTATTTTTATTAAAAAATTATATATATATATATATATATATATATATATATATATATAATTAAAAATAATATATTAAATTATATATCAAGAATATACCGTTTTATATAATTATATATAATAATGATACTATGTTAATACTAATAATATAAATGAATTAGTTGGGGGGAAATATATATATATATATATATATATATATATATATATATATATATATATAATGTTTTTTTGTGTTTTTATATAAAATTTTACATATATATATATATATATATATATATATATATATATATATATATATATATATATATATATATATATATATATATATATACATAGCAATAAAACAATATTAATAGTAGTTGTTATACTAATTTATTATACTGATAATAAATATATTGTAATGCAATAAATATTTATGAATATATATAAAGAGAGAGAATAAAGTATTTAAATTAATTAATATTGAAAATCGTGTTTTGCAGTATATGAGAAAAAAAAATTATGCTTAATTAAAAAACACAAATTTGCTTGTCAAGTGAATTTATTTTGTCTTACGAATGTTTTTCGACTGAAAAAACGGATGAATAATTGATTTTTGCAGGAAAGACTCTTTACATTTGGTCCTTTTGTCTCTGACGAGGGTTGACGGTTTTCAGCGCTGGTTGAACTCCTTCTTTAATCTTCCTCTCTCTCCATCCATCTCTCCCCCAGATTTCATATCTAATAGAGCCACATGGTTTTGTCATTAATTGCATGATTACGTCGACTGAATGGAAGTGTAAATCCTCTCATTCAGCGCGTCTTCACGCCTGTCAGATTTGAAAGTCTATCTATTTAACCAGCGCTTGGGCTGAAGTCTGAGAGCGGAGCCACTTCTTTCTTTCTTCTCCTTTCTTCAGCCTCCTTTCTGGAGGATTTTGGCAACATGGACGGACAGAAACGTCAAAAGCGTTTTGTTTTCCTGACAGTCACCGTCGTGAGACTCCGAAACGCTTTTTCATTAGATTCCCCGACTCTTCCTGCGAGATTGCGTCATTATAACGCCATGCTGTGATTGGTTCGTTGTCTCAGCCAATCAGAGGCCTCCGTTGGCCGCTTTCCCGAGCCGTTTGTCACTTTCGATTGCCAAGTGGAGGCGCAGGGAAAAATAAGCCCGTTGTCATATCAATTATTGTTGGCTTGGTGAAATCGCTCGGCGCCAAAGCAGCTTATGAAGCAGCCTTGAAAAATCAGACTTAAGACTCCTCCTATTTCAAGCGCTGTCACGGCGAGACGAGCTTAGCGCGCACGTGTGCGTTTGCTCAAACTGAACGAGTCTGATTTATTCTGCTGCTGTTTAGATTGATGGCTATAGCGGGAATTCAGAATAGCACACTAGCCAGGGTTTTTGAAATAGTGTAGTATGCCGTATGTATAATGTGCACAGTGTGCAAAACTGTATCCCACAATGCAATGCACTTGAGCTTCCCCTTACAGTGTGACAAATGAATGGACATAACGTCATGATTTATGTAAATCTCCCTGATTTATTATTTTATTAGACCAACTGCACAAATATGTTTTAACAAAATCACATTTATTTATTTATTTATTTATTTAAAATAATTTGTTTAAATAACTGTAAGTATTTTGTTTTTTTCTTTCCCCTAAAATTTTAAATCTACTCATCTATTTATTCCTTTAAGATTTTATTTATTCGTATTGTTTTTTTTTATTTTATTTATTATAAATTGATTAAACTCAGGAAAATGATGTTGTTTTTATTTTTATTTATTTTTTTTGTTTGTTTGTTTGTTTATTGTTCTTTGATTATTTTTATTCATTTATATTTTATTTATTATTTATTATAGATATATTTTCTTAGACCAACTACACCTTTTTTTTAATACCAAAATTACATTTATTTATTTATTTTAGATAATTGGATTAAACTCATAGTATTTTATGAGCTGGTTTCAGAATCTTACATTTATTTATTTATTCATTTATTTATTTATTTATTGTTCTTTTATAATTGTATTAATTTGTATGGTATTTTATTTTTTTTTTTTTATTATTTATTATAAATTGAATAAACTCAGGAAAATGGTGTACTTTTGAGTTTTTATTTTCAAATCCACATATTCATTTGTTATTTTCTTTTATTTATTTATATTTTATCATTTGTAATTTATTACAAATGGATTAAAGTGGGGGAAATGGTTTGACAGGCATTTTATTTTTGTTTTTTAATTTTAAATCTACTTTTATTTTAATAATTTTATTTTTATTTATTTGTGTATTTATTAATATTATTAATGGAATAATTAATAATAATTATGGCATAATTTTTTAACAAAATAATTATAAAATTATAAAAAAAAAAATATTTCGACGTTAACTTGATGCAATATAGTGAGGCCATGTGATGCTAATTTCAAACTGAGGAATATAATATAGCAGTATGATGATATTCCATTTCATACAGATATTACTACTTAAGACAAAATTAACACTTAATTCAAATCTTAATGCCTTGAGCAATTTTGCTTCTCAAGTAAATGTATCCATTTAACCACTGGAATTCCTCATGTGAAAACATACCGTTTCAAATACAAATTTTACATTTATCACCTTTTAGAAAGATATTACCATTTATGCTAACAAACTAACCCTTTTCCACTGCACCATCATCAGTTCTCAGTTTCACAGAGCGCTTTTTAACACAAGCTTGTGTTTTCCTCAATGCAGTGCCGGTGTGGGGCGGACCGGGGTCTTCATCACGCTAAGCATCGTGCTGGAGCGGATGCGCTATGAGGGTGTGGTGGACATCTTCCAGACGGTCAAAATGCTGAGAACGCAACGGCCAGCAATGGTGCAAACAGAGGTGAGAGTCCAGAGATTCTGTTTTAGGGCACATTGTCTTGTTTAATAGCTGGACAGTTGGCAAATTGAAGTAATAGCGAATGCTGATGCCTTTGTGTTTCACTTTACAGGACGAGTACCAGTTTTGCTATCAGGCGGCTCTGGAATACCTTGGAAGTTTTGATCACTATGCAACGTAAAAAGCCATTTTTGTTCCCCCCTGCCCCACAAACCCCCTTCCCCCCAACAGCCTCCTGAGCCATAAAAACTTGCTTGAAAACACGAAACGATGACAACTATACACAATTCATACAATTTTTTTGAAGAATCGTCTTTTGGAACCAATCGAAACGCGTCGTGCGTATCCCCAATTGGACAAGCAACACTGGAGAAGCGCAAATGGATCCTAAACCCTTCAATGTCCCAAGCTCGTAATGGAGGAACCAAATGTTTTGGCTCAGGCTGTAGGGCGGGAATGACTATCTAGGTGTCGGACCACTAACTTTACCTCAAGTGTTCTGACATGGAGGACAAGCATTGTTTCTTTTCAAACTAACTCTATGAACATATTACAAAAAGACATGAAGGAAAAGTCGGTGAGATACAACATGACCACAAATTAAAGTATAAATGATGAGCACCTAATTGGTTGGCATTTAAAATCCTTCTTTGTTTACTAAAATGGAAATGTTTCCATTGAAAGGTCATCTGTCGGTCTAACAGCAGTCTTCAATGGAGAAGCTGGCGCAACGGTACAGACAAGACTTCTTTTGCTGCTCACGTCTTGAGTCCAAGCCTCTCCTTGACATGTTGCCATTCAGACAAAATTGGGAGCCACTTAAGAAGCAATTCGAGGCAAACCGTTCATCCACTTAAGAAAGTCACCCTCCTCTCGAAACCGCTGGAGTCACCAAACCAGAACTCGACATGTCTTGAGGCGCTGAGGCATTCAAGGAAATGGTTGAAACCTAATCGCATCGGTTTCTTGAGGTGGGGACAGTTTTTCGTTACTTTCGAGGACGTGCTAGCGAACATTACGGGCCAATGTAGCTCCATCTTCACTTCTCGAGAGCCAATGGGAGTGTGAAATGTTGTCAACTGGAGATTAGGACCAGAGGATCCACCACCGAAGTCTCGAGTTTCTTTGGCACAATGTAGCTCCATTTCCATCCTTGAGAGCCAATGGGAGCTCAGCCTGTTGCGTAAATGGGATATTAGGACCAGAGGATCCACTAACGAAGTCTTGAGTTTCTTTGGTGCAATGTAGATCCATCTCCACCTCTCAAGAGCCAATGGGAGCGTAAAATGTTGCGTCATCTGGAGATTAGGACCAGAGGAACCATCAACTAAGTCTCGAGTTGCTTCAGCGCTTTGTAGCTCCGTTTCCATCCTCGAAAGCCAATGGGAGCTCGACCTGTTGCGTCAATTGGAGATTACGACGAGAAGAGCCACCAAAAAAGTCTTGAGTTTCTTTGGCGACTTCATCTGATACATTGACTGGTCTCTCCATTGACATACATAATGTATGTCGGACCGGATAGGGGATGCGTGGCTATGTCTTGTTTTCAGTACTTCGACGTCCCCAGTGACCAACGTTCATTGCCATCGTTTCAAACGATTTTTTGTCTTACAACTCTTTCTTTGGTTTAGTTTTGCTCTTGATACCAAACATGCTGCTTTTGCTCCATTATGCTGTACGTGTACATGTGAAGAGTCCGATTCACCGGACAGAAGTGTGCGAGAGTGTAATTACGTGTGCTGGTCCCACCGATCAATCCATTTCCTTATGCCCCAACAGGCGCCCAGGATGAAATTGCATTTTTTTCGTCATCAACGACCCATTCCTGGTTACTTTGGGATTTCTTGCGTTCATTTGTTGGTTCTTTTTGAGGTGTTTCTTCAGTGGATTTTGGCTAATGAAGAGCAAGAAACGGGCATATGTTTGCGCCATGAAACTGCGGTACAACTATCTTGTGAATCTGTTGTTGTAGGTGGGACTGTTTTACACACTCATATGCATATGAGGGGAGGGGCCTGCACTCCGCCGTCAGAGCTGATTGGCTGTACTGGAGAATGCTTGAACCTGGAGTGTTCTGATTGATGAGAGAATGAAAGGAGCCGTGTGTAATCTTATTTCCAAAAAAGCCTTATTCTTGTAACATCATAGAAAAAAATCAAATGCATTATTGTTGTATTATTTTGACTATTATCTTAACAAACATTTGATTTCTTGGTTTAGTGTTTTACTTTTTTTTAACAAAGATACTGTACTCATTTTTTAATTAGCAAGGAAAAATAATGCTCATTTTGCTCATATTATGTTAAAAGACATTCTATTTTTTCACTGTAGAAATGTAACGTGAGATGTGTTTGTGTGCATGTATACATAGACGAATGGGACGTGAATGTATACGTGCACACTTGCATATATTATATTTAAATGCAGAATATAAAGATGTATCCAAATCTTCATATGAATAGCCTTTTTTGTTTTTGTTTTTGAAGCGGGCTTTCATTTTTATACCACCATGAAATTATGAAAGTGTGTATGAAATCATGAATGACTTTTTATTGTTTTTGTTTTTTAAAGAGTCTGGGAAATGCATTTTCACAAATGCAGAATTTTCCCATAAATCATTGCAGGGAGAGCTTTGACTTCCTGTTGCCCACTGATGAAGGTTTAATTATGATTGCAATCCTGCTGTTATTCATCAATAGTACTAGTATTAACTGAAGTATTACTTTTATAAAAGTTGTAGAACTGGTTTACTAAATATTGAATTGAACAAAAAAAAAAAAAAATTATCGAAACTTTCCAAATTTTACTAAAAAAAAAAAACGAAAAATAATTTTGTTACAGCCCATATCTGTGAAAGCTTTCATTTTTTGAAACATTATTTGTCTTTTTACTTTTCAAACCACCGAATGTTCAATCGTTTGTTAGATATCAACTATGATCCTGAATATAATGCCTGTAAATAAACAAATATATATTATATGTATTTGTATAATTTGACCCACAAGATTTCTGTCTTTGAACAAAACTGAGATAACCAACAACAAAAAAAAATGTTTATGCTAATGGGAAACCTTCCACAGTTTTGAAAGAAGCTTTGTCTCACGCTAACAGCTCTGTTTATCTCTCTTCACTTCATTCCTCTTTTTGTCTGATCCATTTGTTGGTTTTTTCCCAACTCTTCACTTTTTTTTTTCTTATCTTAGCCAACAAACCCTGCAGTCCAGTGGTGAGAGAAATCACAGCTTTCTCCTTTTTCCTTAAGACTTTGTGCATCACTCTTATTCTTTTACATTTGTAATACACTAATACATGTCTGTCAGATTTCACTCTAAAATCAAAAAGCATAACGAAAATAAAGCCTATTTTTAAACATTTTCACCTCAAAATTCACTGTATTTCTCATTACTCAAGAGGTGATTATAATTATTGTGCATAAAATGTTTTTACTACTTTTTTTTTGTTATTTTAGTTAAAAAATGCTTAAATTCAAAGTGTTCAAATCAAATCAGTGCAACAAAATGTTCCACATTAAAGTAATGTGTATTTTTTTGTATTATGGTAATGAAAATTGGATTTTTTTTTCTTTTTTTTTCTCTAGAGGGGACTATGGTAATGAGTATTGCTGGGAAAATTCTTGAAAATAAAATGTTGTAATGCAAAATATTTTACTGGTGTCAAAAAAATACTTATCCAAGCAAAATGTAATTTCTTTATTTTTATTTTGGAGTGAAATATGGCCCAGCAATGTTCTGGAAAGGTTTTATGAGATTCACCCAAAAATGAATCCCATTTTTACTCGTACCGAGCCTTGAAGCACTAATCATTTTGTGTTTTTTCTCATTCTGAGTGATTCTGTTGTAAGATCGGAATGAAGAAGGGCTTATAAAATGCCCAGTGCCTATAAAATGCCATATGAACAGCAAGAGCAAATTGCCTTGAATTGGTTGCGCATTTGGTGATTAGCATCACGTCATCATTGCTTAAGTGAAGTCATCACTTCTCTCACCACTGCCTCTGCACTTCATCTTTTTTTTAATTAGTAGTTCATTGCAAAGCTCTAGAAGTTTACCGATGCCATGTTTAGTTCACTTTTATTCTTATTTTGTTTTTACGTTGGGGGACGAAGTACGAGAGAACTTGGAATCTGGAAATTCCAGCGCTGCCTTTTAAACTGTTGGGAGTTTTGTGTGTTTCTAACGAACTTTTCCTCGGGAGGGAAAAAAAACGCAAAGGACACTTGGACTTGTCGGACTGATCTCCAAAACCTACGATGGCAAATGTGCTTGGAAGTCCTGTTCATCTGCTCAATGCAAGGACGTTCGACAACGGGAGCCAACCGTGTGAATCGATTAGACTACAAACAACAGAGAACCAATATACAAAAGTGAACGTATTAAAACCACGGCCAACAAAAAAAGAAACAAGCCAAACGCAAACGTGAAAATAGTTTCTCTTTGTACGAAGGCCAAGTGCTATCGCTTTCAAACTGTTACTTCTGATGGACACAATAATTGGTTTGAAACCACTGTGTATGTAGATATGTTGACTTTGTATTAAAGAAATGTTGTCTGAAAATGGTGTGCCTCGTATTTGGTCTGGAAATATCCATGGATGTAGTTAATATTAAGTCTAGCATTAGATTTGCACAGGATCATTAAAATTTCATGAGCTCAGTTTGACAAGGCAGATGGCGAAATGAAATTGCTTATCGGCCGCAAATACGAGGACCAATCAGCTGTCATCGCACATGGCATCTCAACAGAACAATCAATTATTTCACAATCTGGCCTGATACCTGAATGGTAAACACATCCATAAACTCAACATGCTCGTAATCTAACATCTTGCCACCCGTTGCTTGCAATTTTAACATGGCGACCCAGGGATGTAGATGACATGTAGATTAACTACGAATTTGTACATAAACCACTGGAGGAAGTAGTTGTTTGATTGTTTTTACGCCCAATTATATGCATAAGTAATAACATTTGAGAAGTCAGTTGAGTAAGTGATCTAAACAACCAAGTTAGTATGGTGTTCTAGGAAGGTTTATGTTAATATCACTTCACAGTCAGTAGATTTGGTGCAAATCTTAAACAAATGCCACTGGGCTCGCCTGGAGGCTTGACCCATTCACCTGATGCTATTTACTGTCCATGACGGCGTCCTGCTGAAGACGAGAAAACAAAAGGTTGGTTTGTGTTCAACATGAAATCTTGGTAAAAAGCCTTAAGAATCCTAATGTTTCTAGACAATGCAAAAGAGAAGGTGAAGGAGATCTGGGGATAATTGCTTTTCTCGTCACTCATCTAACTCATTAGCACTGTTCCTCAGGAGCTCATCAAAGCGCTGTTTGCATCGGAGCGGCCAAAAGCCATGGAAATTTCGAATAAATGAGAAAGAAGTAAATTGGACCGTCCGCCGCCCGTGGCAGAGCTGAGCTACAAATGGCACATCAATTGAATCAAGCCATGGAAAAGTAATCCTGCAGAAAGAGCCAGACATCATCTTTGAGAGATGAACAAGATAGAATGTGTTTTGTTCAGAGTAATTGCTTAGAAATTGTTCAATGCACTTGTATTCGGATCTAATCAAGGGCGTATTCTTTCAAATGCATTTGATACAACAATGGTTTGATTTGTTTTCTTGAGTTCTTTTGGTTTAGCAGAGCACTGATTCTTGAGACGTGGGGGAAAAAACTAAACAGTTTTACATGGTCTTAGTTTTGAAAACTGCAAAATTTATGCTTTAATATGAGTCAGAATAATCTAGAATGTTTTTAACACACATATACCATTCTGTTTTACAGAAATGTGGGTGTTATATTAGCACTCACTCCCCTGAAACCAACTGTATCCACCATTTTTTATTATTTTAAAAATCCCTTTTCATCGCTGTTAATTTACAATTGTCAAATGTGACACTACTTTATCTTCCCTTTTTCACCAACTAGCAGTTCAGAAACAACAAAGATTTTGGTAAGTCATTGGGGCTTACATTTTATTTCACCGCCATGTCAAAGTCATCACATAAAATGTAAAGAAATTGTTTGGGTTTTTTAGATAATTTCTCTCGTTTTAAACTAGTGATGCAACAGAAACAAAATGGCTGCTGCAACTTAACAGACAGACAAATGTTGACAAAATCACAACAATACAGTACTTTATGCTTGTTTTCTGTTTGAAATCAATTCACTCACTCAATATTTCACAAATTATGAACGGTGTTTGGCTCATATTTAATTATGCCTACAGTACAAATTCGCATATTTTCTGAGGAAAAAGCAGGCAAGCGCCACAAGAATCAATGAGTGACAGTTAGTTAGCTAATTGTTCACATGATAAATTGTTAGACATATGTGTTATTTGTTTGTTTGTTTGTTTGTTTGTTTTGCTTGCTTGTTTGTTTTGTATGTTATAAAGCAGATGTTGGCAAAGAAGGGAGTTAATTACGCCTGGAAGCTGAAACGAACAGATCAGTTCAGAGTCCCATCACCTCCATTACAGATGTTTCGCGGCGTTTCTGGAGCGCATATATCTACAAACATACGATCAAATGTTACTGAATTCAGCTTTAAGTACCTCAGTAACTGAAACCGGAAGGTTTGAGCTTTCTGTTATGCTAATCCAATTCTTATGCGACCTTAAACCGAGACCTTTTTTGAGGAGGCAAATGACTTCTTTCTGAAAATTCGCTTGAATACACTTACAGTTTATCTCGGCGAGAGGAGAGTGGCTGCTCTCAGAGTTTATTATGCAAATGAGACAATTTGACAGATTGCGCGCAACCCTTCATAATCACTGTTCACGGACGGCTGGCTACGGCACGAGCCGTTTCACTGGGCGGCGCGCGCGTTTATACCAAGCTTTTGGGCTCTTTTAACTAAATATGCTCTCAAAACACTTTCACGGCACTTACAGAGCGTTTTACATCCCAAACACGATGGGTGCTGCTGGGTCAACAGCTGTTATTGACCCTGAAACAACATTTCTGGCAAACTATAACCTTAACCATGTTGATTTATACTAAATAATTGGGTTTATAGGAATGATGTTGTTGCACGACCAAGCTTATGGTTCTTGCTATACTGGCTACTGTAGATGTAGTGCACCACACTATTACAGGCTTACTGTATTTAAGACCTGTAGGCAACGGTGCCTCGACATCTTTCATTACTCACGACTTAAAATACCTGCCTCTTTTTTTTGGAATCAGAATCTGTGCCAACGGTGATAGTAGGTCTAATAAATATTTAAATTCTTAAAGTTCTAATAGAGAATATCGGTGAATATTGAATTTAATACAAGAATTCAAAGCGCTAAAAAAAACAGAGAGAAAAAAAACAACAACATTTCCTCAAAAACATTAAAAGGTCAATGATATTCAAAGTATTGTCACTATTTTTCCTTTCATTTTGCTGTGTGCATTAGCGTTATAAACAGCTAACGTTTAGTGTCTATTTTATAATTGCACATCAAGTGTTTTTGTCTGTTTTGTGCCCTCAGCTAATGAATATTATCGTGTGCATGTGAATGGTTGTGCTTCATTGTGTGGCATGAGGCTAAAGTTAGTAATATTATTCAAAATCACTTATGTGTCAGATGTTTTTATTTTATTTTACTCAAAATACAACAAACAAAACCATTTCTGCACTACCAAGAGTAGGCTACCTATTCTCACTTTTTCTGTGGGTTTTAATTTTATTCACTAGCATGACACTGTGCTGCCCTCTTGTGACAGAAACTGGAACCTGTTTGCTTTTGCACATTATTTACTTCAAGATGAAGCCCAAAGGAATATTTCCCGCCCAAATAGTCACATTGCTCATAATGGATACTGAAGATGCTTTTTATAATGAATAATTTGCCCTATTAGACAATAACAATCATGTGAAATGAGACGAGATCTTTCGTATTAATGGATTCTGTGGAAATGACAAAAACAGAATCTTTTGCTAAAGAGTTTTTCCTAATTTGCTTCTGATAAAATGCTCTGCTGTAGTATATCTTAGGTTTTTACACATGAAAACATGGTTGCTATAGTTAAACCATTAATTAACCATGGGTTTGCCACACTAACCATAGTTTAAGCATGGTATTTGTAGTAAAACTGTGGTTTTATAAATGATGATCAATACACCCAAAAAAACACATGGTTACTACACTTTTACAGTAAAACCATGCTTACTGCATAATTAACTGGTCTGAGGTGCAAGATGACAGATTATATTGTTTTATTCTCATGTTCATACGGTTACATTCTATCTTATCACATATCCAGTGTTTTTTCCCCTGCATTCGGACAGTGGCATGCTGGGATAGACTCTTTCACTGGATTAAATGGGTGTAGAAGATGGATGGATAGTCACTCATATGCATGTGAATCACTAAGAGAAAATGTGCTAAAATTAGAATTTTGATTTAGAATTTAGAAATTAGATAGTAAAAGAATTTAAAAGAACTAGTAAAAAGTAGCATATAGGCCTGCAGTGGTATAGCAATGGTTTCAGATAGTACTTTGAAATATACTATGGTATTTTTCAAGAATTGCATGTCTGATCTATGTTATGTTCACATACCATAATATTTCCAAAAAATATAGCGCTATCATGGTATACTTTCCAAAAGAGGGTACAAACCGTGTTCGTAATACCATGCTACTGTTACGTAAGCGCTAGTGAGAGGGTTCTACATAAAACACTGTGTGCAGAGCGTGTTCCTGCTAAACTCGATAAGAACTTCCTTAATGGCATGTTTTGAGGACCTCAGATCTTCACAGACATCAGCACAGAGTCATTTAGACTCCAGACCCATTTGTTTGTTTTCGAAAGCATTTCCTCCAGCAGTTCAGAGGTCAGAATTTATGGCCAGCAGCCTTATTTGGTAGATCTTCTGTCTCATCAGAGTTTATTGCTGAAGGCTCCTTGCAGTGATTGATGGACTTATAAGAGATTGTTTCAACATGTCTGGATAATTACTTATCATGGAAATCAGTGCCAGTTTTGTGGGAATATTTGATTTGTTTGTTTTTCTTTTCACTTAGAAACCATTTGATTTATTTCTAAGTTTTCAGCGCTGGAGCCTTTGACATTTAGCGCGGCTGTACGCGATCGACGCATGCGCACAAGCACGTGCGCTGTTCGCGCCTTTAGGAAAATCGGGTTGAACGCCATGCGAGAGGGAACAAATTGCATATGAGCGAAGTGTATTTAGGATTTTAGACAGAAATACGGTGTTTATTTGTTGTTTAACAGAGAAATTAACGATAACGGCATAATATACATTTAAATAATGGCACGAAAATTGCGTCACTCTTACAGAACACTGAAAATAATGCAGATAATACCTATTGTAATGAAAATACAGTGGTATTACCATCTAATACCCCTTAAAATAGTTTCATTATGCTGTAAGGATGTGTACGTTCAATAAGTTGGCGAATTATTAACAGATTTTTAGGTTAAAAATTATGAACATATTAGGAAACATATAGCTACATTTTAGGTGCTTTCACTTTTTCTTTGTTTTTATTTTATTTTATTGTCAAAATTAATAGATCATAAAATTAAAGCTCCTAAAATGCATGCATAATAGTTTTAGATGAATTATAACATGGTAATAAGCCGGTGTTTTGTTTAAAAATTTCCTGTCTGCTACTCAGTCATCCATCATGTTGATTTGGATGCTTTGAGTGTGATCCGGTTGGAATCATGCCATGTGTGTTTTTTTTTTTTTTTTCTCTTCTCTTCTTTTCTTTTCTTTTCTCTGTTCGAGTTCAAATAGAGGGCATCTGTAACACACCCTCCCTCTGGGTTAAATGACTAGAGCTCTCTTAAAGGCACCTGCCTGCGGTCGAGGCTTAATGCTGTTCTCTCTTGGAGCCATGAGTGAGTGTGTGTGTTCGCACGGCGTGTTGTGAAACAGTGGGACGGCCGTGACCTTGATCTGTACCCGTGTGCCAGGGTGCTGGCGTGGGCATCAGGTGTTGGCATCTGCGCTGCAGGTGCCCGTGCCCAATTAAAGGGGTGGCTTGACAAGCTGCCCGGTGGGCATGGCAGCAGGCCTTTAATTTAATTACATGGAAATGCACTGATTCGGGGTGAAATGAAGCAGAACGTGTCTGTTTGTTAGCTGCAGATGACTGCCACTTGACTGACAGAGCGCTTGGATTCAGGTGTGCTGGCTGATGGGTTTTTTGGGCTTATTAACACGGGTTCACTGCGCTGGAGGACCTACTGTGGCGTATCATGGATCTGTCTGTCTGATAAAGCAATAAAGCTGAATTTCCTTGTATAGACTTAGAATTAAAGGGAAAGTTCATTCGAAAAGGTAACAGGTAACGTTCTCAGAACGTTCTGGCAATGTTCTCTCAAAGCTATGAATAAACGTTCTTTCAGGAACATTAACATTCATTCAGAGTTATCTGATCTTTAATAATGTTCTCAAAGCCAAAAATGTTTATGCATACACATTTATAAATAGATCATAAATTGTACATTAATTAAAGTAGTTGGGTGTTTTTCTTTTTAATGTCACTACTTGTTTCAGAACGTTCAGGGAACATTCAAAAATAACATTCCATAATGTTTGCATGTTTCCTAAACATACACATAACCAAAAAAAGTTTAAAAACAGTATGTTTAAAAAAAATCAGAAATAATATTTTCATAACTAAACGAAACATTAGCAAAATGTTCTTAGAACATACTTTTGTTCGCTGGGGAGTTAAAGCTGCAGTCCATAAGTTTTGCCTCTTTGTCACCATCTCTGTTTGCAAACCTGGAATTGCAGCTCTGTGCGGAATTGCGTGAGCTATACTCCGGCACAGCTTCAGCGCGGATGAATCTAATGTTTTGAGGTGAATGTGTAGCTGTCAGTCACTGCACCGGTGTGGATGTTTACTGTACTTCACAATCACAGATTCTGGCCCACGTCTTGGAATAAATGACCCAAATAAGAATTTTCACTGTATATTGCCATCTGAACAAGTAAGAAGTCTGCCACATTTGTTCTGACCAACTGAGGAAAAAAGCATTACCATAAATTGCACTACCAATGGTGATTTAATCTAAAGATCGGTTAGCTCACATCATATCAAACCGTGCAAAGTATTATTATTGTTACACTTTATTCTCAAATTATTAATGTTAACAACATCAGCATTGCGTGACGATGAGTATAGTGTGTATTAGCATGTATATTTCAATTTCTGTACAGTCTAATTGTCATATCATTCGAGTTTCATATTACAAAATTCTTTTAACCCAAAAAGCAAACAATGCTCCCTTCGAACTGGTTTTCTTTAAAATACAAATCTTGTGTAATCCCAGGCTATCTGTAATCAGAAGCACATTTAAAACTGGAATATAATTTCATTTCAGTCACATGTATTTCATAAACACATAATACTTTCTGGATTACAATCCGCCATCAAAATGATACATTTAATAATTCCAGCTGCTGTGAGAAAAGGCTAAACAATTCACCACCTGCAGGATCCTCACGTGTGATAGCCTAGTAACCGTGAAAACTTCTTTATGTTTACAGACGTGACGTAATGACGCAGTACCATGCTGGAATTTCTTGCGAAAACCTACCCGTACCACTCAAATTAGAAAACATTATTATAAGCTAACCGTTGTGAATCGGGCTAAAGTAAGGTGATAGTTTTGAACACTGGCTGGTTATGTACTTGCTCAAATATTGATTTTGGATCATTTTTAACCAAAAAAGTTACGGACTGCAGCTTTAATAATGTTCTCAAAACATTAGCATAAAAACATTATTTATGCATTGTTTATGGATTGTTTTATTTCTGAAACGTCTGACGTTGATCTAACAATTTTTGAAATGGTACTACTTGTTCCAGAACTATGAGAGAACATTTGATGTTCTCATAATGTTTGCAAAATTCTAAAATAGAACGTTCCCTGAACATGTTTTTAAAACGTTTCAAAACTGGACATTTTAACTGTTCAGTGAACATACAGAATTAACGTTTTTACTTAATAGAACATTTATTTTTGTTAGCTGGGTGTGTACTTTTACTAATAAATATTTATTTTGCAAATCAGCTTTATTTCTGCAAAATGTTTAGTGATATCCGTGTACAGGTTTGTAAATGCCAGTGAAATGACAATAATCGGTAACATTATACCCATGTCACTCAGCATGATTTAGTCCCAAAATTAGTAGTTATTCAGAAGCAGAATATGTAACTTGGTGGAAAATCAAAGTGTATGATGCAACTGAACAATATTTCTGGAATATATCATACCGCCCTTCCCTGGAGATGCTCAAACGACAAGCAGTTCACAATCACCGCTCTGAGAGATAGTTCAGATGAGTTATAAACTCTTAAGGTCTGCTCTTAACTTGGCTGAGAGTCAACTTCTGCAAATAACCCTAGACAAGCCATAAAAGTCGGTGGCATAAAGTAAATCAGCTCATAAGTTCAGCCATATGTGTTTGGATTATAGTGTCTCATTCGGTCATGTGTTATTTGCAAGAGGAGCGGATCAGCTAAACTTGGCAGGCCTTGCGAGGAATGCATGTGTGATGCCGATGCTGAAAAGAGCATTAATCATCAAAGGCACAAGTGCAATAAACATATGTCTTTACGTAAGAGTTTATTTACAAACCAAAACTATGCAGAGAATATGTTTTTCTTGCTAATTGCGTAGGCATGCAAAATGCCAGATGTTTAGCATTGATTCTGAATGTTAACTGTTGCGTTGCATTAAATGATCAACGACATGTCATTACCACAGTAAAACAGATTGTTATTGTCTCGTAGATTAATAAAAAGAGAGATAGGGATAGTGGTGGCAGCTAACAGCTAATCGCAGTGCAACACATGTTGTTTTCTCAGTGTTGATGGATGTATTTAGCATGCTATGCTAAAATGTTCCCTCGGCTAAGTGGAAACAGACATTATGTCCTCTAAAGTTCCATAATTGTCAGAGATTTTTCACCTATCAGCTGTTTATTTCGGTCATGAACGCTCACAGGGCTTTAGCTTCACCCCACATAAGTATCTGATCTAGCGCTAATACTTAACAGAAGTACAGACCCTTTGAAGACATTTGGTAAGTACTAAAGTGAAAAAAATTGTAGAAAAAGTTTGTAGACTTGAAAGATCTATTACCCAGCTGACAAAAATAAGGTCTAAGAACATTTTGCTGATGTTCCCATTAAGCTGTGTTCTCTGAACATTTAAAACATTCAGTGTTTTCAATTAGTTTTTGTTGTTGTTGTTTTGGTTATGCGAATGTTAACATTCCATTTTTATAATTTTGTAAACATTATGGAAACATTACTTTTGAATGTTCTTTTAACAGAATTAACTTTTTCTTTTTTTTTACTTAGATGACCATCCAACTTCAATGTTCAAAAAGAAAATGTTCAATTTACATTTTATAACGTTTTTGTGGTAACGTTTTAGGAACATTATTAAAAACCAGGTAACTCCCCAGCTAAGAATAATATGTTCTATGAATGTTTTGCTAACAATGTTCTCAGAAGGTCCAGTTTTTTTAAATGTTTCAAAAACATTTAATCTTCGTTATAGGAAGGTTAATGGAGCGTGCAAACATTATGCAAATGTTATTTCTGAATGTTCTCTGAACGTTCTGAAACAAGTAACATTTAAAAAACATTATATGAACGTCCAACTAAAACATAAGGTATAAAATGTTTATAAAAATATTTTTGTGTTAACGTTTTGAGAACATTCCCTGATAGCACATGTACATCATGGAGACGTCTATTTGACATCTGTATTTACATCTGCGAGATGTATTGTTTCTGTGTTTGCTCATCTGCAATACATCTATTGGACGTTTCCTATCAGATGTCAAACAGACGTTGTCCTATATTAGATGTTTATGATTTAGAATGTATGTTGAAATGGCATCTGAAAGACGTCTGTCAGACGTTTGTACACAGCAGATGCTTTCCAGATCAAAAGATCTTTAACACACTCTCAGAAATAAAGGTACAAAAGCTGTCACTGGGGCGGTACCTTTTCAAAAAGTACACTTTTGTACCTATTAGGTTCAAATATGTACACTTTAAGTACTAATATGTACCTTTAAGGTACCAAAATGGACCCTTTAGGTAAAAACATGTACCTTTTGAAAAGGTACCGCCCCAGTGACAGCTTTTGCACCTTTATTTCTGAGAGTGCAGACATCTTGCAGACGTACCTGTGCTATCTGGGTTAGAAAAGACCAGCTAAGTAAACAAACATTCTCTAATGTAACTGGAAGAACGTTTGTTAACATAACTTTGAGAGAACCTTGTCAGAACATTCTGAGAACGTTTCTTAATGTTTGACGGCTCACTTATTTTTTAAAAGACAACGTTTTAAAGTTTTTGTTCACTTGAATGCAAAGATGAACTGTTTGCCATTATCACAAGCAGTCATTAGTCACTGGCGTCTGGTGCTTTAAAAAGCTCTTCCATTTCCACTGTCGTGAATTATTAAAATATAAAGATGAAAAAGCATTTCCCTTGAACCAATAACCGCTAATGCAAAATTACAGTCATTTGAGCTGTTGATACACACACAGACAGACAATTTAGAGACCATCTGTTTATTCAGACATCACAGAACATTTCTGCCCACACTGCGTTGGTTCTCAAAGCTATCAGAGAGTTTCTGGTATTGATTTTAGCAGTAGAAGTTTCTGGCGGAGACCCAGAGACTCCTTCCGCGAATAGCGGCGATGACAGAGGAACAGGATGGCGTGTCTCATCTTCATCATCCTCACAGTTATGTGTGTATTTGAGCGGGGTTGGAGTGTGTTGGCAGGATGGAGGTGATGGGAGGCAGAGCTTGAGATCTCTGGACTCTCTGGGATCCGCGGATCGAGACTGAAGGAATGCGCGCTGGACTTTCGCACGTTCTCAGGTAAAATTAAACGTTTTGAGTTCAAAAAGTCTTGATGTGCGTTTCGCTTTTGACTTCAGTTTATGAAGTAAACGTCGCGAATGAGTTTTGTTTTGTTTGTTTGGAGTTTTACGCGTTGTGGATGCCAAACATAGGTTCTGCAAAAAAAAAAAAAAAAAAAAAAAAAAAAAACCTTGTCAACCACAATAGTGTCAATGCCAAAACTGAGTCTTGCGTTATTGAATAGCCTATGTAAGTAGTAAGTAACGTTTAATGTCTAACGCTTGTATGAAATTACTTTATATAAAGTAGCTGCAACGTTACGTTTTCAGTCCTTTTTCAGAGTTTGATACACTTATGCTGTTACACTTATACTTATGCTGTTAATACACATATCAATTGCTTTAAAACAACATGTTTGTGCCAACATTTTAAGAACATTGCTAAAGATCGATCAGATAACTCACAGCTAACACAAATATGTTCTACGTTTTGCTAACTAAGTTAGGAAGATGTTATTTCTGAGTGTTTTTAGAACGTTCAGTGTTTTAAAAAATGCTATGAACGTTAAGGGAACGTGCATGTTTGCTGGACGTTTTGAAACAAGTAACATTTAAAAAAAAAAAAAAAAAAACCTTACATGAATGTCCAACTAAAACGTTTCAGAAGTGATATGTTCCATTAATGGTGTAAATGAACAAAAATATTAATAAGATAATTAAAATTATGTGAGTAATTAGGCCTAATACACAAAATTGTTTCATATGAGTCATATTTGTGGAAGATTTTGTGGTATGTGGTATCATTTTATCATATAAGCTGCATATTTTAAAAATATTTGAGCTGTATTTGTGCATGGTAGAGAAAATTAACCTTTTTATTTTTTTTTATTTTTTTATTTTTTTTTGCAGAAATTCGTTACATAAATACATGAAATATGCAAAACGTACATATAAGGGCGTTTCTTCAACTAGGCTTGCCTTACTAGCTTGCTTTCTAGCCTTGTGAAGTTGAATTAAAAAAAAAACTTGTTCAAAAGTCACGTAACACAGTCTCATAAGTTTAAATAATTTGTCTAGTTTTAAGGTCTGTAAAAGGACAAACAGATTACAAGAGAAATTGTTAATATTTTACATTTTTCCGACCTGCAATGAACAAATGTAATTTCCACCACATCTCAATATACAGCTGTTATTTAAATATAGGATAACTTATGCCACTCAAGAATTGTCTAAGGTCATTTTTGTAACTAGTGTTACCAGTTTTTCCACAATGTAAAATAATTATACATTTGTCGATGAGATAAATTAACTGCCCTAAGGACCAAATGCTGAACTGTACACCTGTCACACTATGAAATTTAATGTTGGTTTGGGTAAGAGCTCATTAGAAAATAAATAACTTGCATTTTTATATTAAGTAGAGCATGATCTCATAAATTGTGGATACATTTTTAATGTGTGATGAGTAGGAATGGGTACCGAGAACCGGGGTTTTTTTTTGGACCGGTACGTAATTGGGTCAATACCGGACTACCGATAAGCTTCAGGAGAAACGATACTGTTATCGACAATTGGGTTGTTTTATCTTCGTATACTTCAGTGTTAATGAGGAATTAGAAGCTGCTGCTTGTCATTTTCCTTCACTGCATGATGTGGCCGACGTTTGCTCGACGTGCGTGTGATATCTGTGCGCATGCGCGGTGTGTGTTTGCGGCAAGAGCGAAACGTTCCAAAGTGTGAGCTCACGTTACAAAACTAAGCGACACCATTGTCAAATGCAATATATGCAGTAGTGTAATAGTGAACAAAGGAGGCAACACTAGTAATATAATGAAACATTTACTAACAAAACAACATCTACCTCAAGCAATGCGCTGTATTTAGCCTACTATGTCTCCAGGCTCCGACTCCAGCCCCAACTGCAACTTGCGAGACACAGACATCAAATGTTAATTCAGCGGTAGAGTTACACTCACGAGACGCTGCACTTATTTGCAATCACAAAAGTACATTATTTGCGTGTGCAAAGCCTTGCCGGTTAAACGTTTCATTCGCGCGCTTATTCAGAGTGCGTACACTTGAAGCGTGCATTCACTAAAAGGCCGGTCAAACAGCACCTGATTACTTGGTTATCTTTGTTGACTTCTGATTGCGCTAATACTGTCACACAAGGTTTACATACAAAAACAGCTTTGCCTTAAGTGAAAGTAAACATTTGAAACGGATGCGCGCAGCTCTTAAAGGGACAGTAATGAACATGCTGCAGATTGTCAATAAAGGGATAGTTCACCCAAAAATTAAAATACCGTCATTATTTACTCACTGTCATGTTGTACCAAACCTTTATTCATTTCTTTCTTGTGCTGAACACAAAATAAGATATTTTGAAGAATGTGAGTAACCAAACAGTTGCTGGTCCTCACTGACTTTGATAGTAGGACCAGCAACTTTTTGGTTTCCACATTCTTCAAAATAACTTTTATGTTCAACAGAAGAAAGAAATGCATTCAGGTTTAAAACAACTTGAGAGTGAGTCAATGATGATACAATTTTCATTTTTGGGTGAACTATTCATTTAATGTTAATAAAATAAAACATAAAGAGAAAAATAACTCACTGCTGAATGAAGAACTTTAATACAGTTGATAAAACTCAGCAGTATTTTCACATCATATCTTTTTTCACCAAATAGTATTGATAACAGTATCGATAAGTACCGATATTGATAAGCAGTATCGGTATCGGTATCAGTATCGATAAAATGTAAACAATACCCATCCCTAAGTATATGTATTTTTAAAAATATGACCAAAGAACATAAAAGTGCCCATAGTCTAAGAATCACCTTTAAATGGTTGAGTCCCCTTGCCTCGTAGTGCTTTGTCTTTTTTTAACCTGTTATCTAACATTTGATGCATTTCATAATAATCTATTCTAGGCCTGTCTCGTTTAATCTGTGAAAAAAACCCAGAAATCACTCATCCGAAGAAACTTCAATCAAACACATGCATCTGAAAACAGCTCTTGAAGAGTTCCTGCACGAACCTTTGTTTTCTATAAGAGTTTATACAACGCAGAATCATGTAATGCTCTGATTATACAACAACACAGCATACATCCGTAATCATATTTAATAAATAATCTGTTTTGCTTATGTTTTACACTCCTGCATTTCCACACATGCAGCCAAACGCTGAAAACCTCAGATGTGAACGCACACGCATGCAAACTGGTTGCAGATTTCCCGGCCCACTCTCTGGCGCTGACATTCACTAAGCTGATTTCTGGGCCTCATTTGATGGAATTCGATTAGGAGCGCGCCGTGGAAAGCTCTGTGTTTGGCTAATGCAGTTTGTTTTGGAATTACGCTGCTAAGAGAGACGCACAAACACCATCAGCAGCCTCAGGTTTCTGTACACTGGATCCTCATTAACGGCCATTACGAGTGGAAACGCCACAGAATGTATTCAGATGTTTAGGCTTTTGCCTGATGAATAATATCGGCACTTGAGGTAGCCTATCGATCTGAACGCATTTGTGGATGAAGACACTCATGTTTAATGACCAAAGTGGAGTGTATCCACTTCACATTCCTTTGGGATTTATGTGTTTTTCAGACAAAAAAAAAGATGTGGCACAAAATATCTCTGAGATCTGGATGTGTTTATGTAGATACACTGAACTTCTGCAAACGCAGTTCAGATCTTTTCATTAGCATGCATTATTTACAGTGTTAGCTTTAGCATGATGCAAAATGAAGCAATCACATTAAAGTGAGTTTAAGGGGTATTAATGAGGAGAGGGCCTGAAACCATCATAATTGCATTAAAATCCGTGTAACTCGTGGCCTCAATTGAAAGTATGACGCTAATAAGCAACTAACGTTCAGTATATAGTTGCATTTATTAATAATAATAATCAGAATAATAAAGTCTTTCATAGCAGCTTGGCTCATTAATATATAATGTGCAGTCAGTCAGTGGATGAATCTCATCCAATGCAGAAGTTAGAATACAATATATGCATTAAAGCAGTAAACAATAAGAAGCTGTGTATTAAAATCACATATATTGCTTTTGTAAAACATATTGATAAACAATTACATTTAATAATAATAACAATTATAAAACAACAACAATAATAATAATAGGCCATGGTAATTATATTACATAATGGAAAAATGCTAAATAATAATAATAATTATTATAATAATAATATGTTAATTAAAATACTTAATGAAAAATGTTATTTAATAATAATAATAATAATAATAATAATTATAAGAATAATAAAAGGTTAGGCTAATTACCTAATGGAAGATTATTTTCTAATGTAATCAAAATATTAAATTAAAATTATTGTAATTATTAATATTGATAGGTTAGTTTAATTGAAGAAAAAAATAAAGGATTTTTATAATAATTATTATTATTGTTATTGAGTTACAGTAATTATATTAATGCAAGAATGATTTTACAGTATAAAAATAATAAAATAAGAATATGAAAAGATTAAATGGCTTACTAAATCACTTACTGACAATAATAATAATAATTATTATTATTATTATTATTATTATTGGGTTAATGGAGGGAATTTTTATAATTATTATAATTATTACTGATTATTCATTCTAAAACTTTAATTTCAGCAAATGTTATGTTTGAGGTTTGTTTATTGTTGGTATGATCTGACAGATCTGATTGTTCATCAGATATCTGACGTTTCCTCTTGACGTCAATGGCGGTTTGCTCTAAAACGCCAGCGGACACTACATGAGCACATTTCGTCCATCACGGTCCATGTTTTAGTTTCTGTGTGCTGTCGAACGTCTGCTTAGAATGAAGCACTCTGTACTATTGCTCAAGATGTTAGGAAAAAACACACACAGGGATGTGACTCGTTTATTCCGTTTTCTAGCAAAACAATGTCCCAGAACCAAATGAGTCATGTGTTAGTGCACAATCTTGGTAAATACAGTGCCACAATCGACCTACAGTAAAAATCAATGAGTTTTCCAAGATGCCACAACATTGCACAACACCGAAATTTTAATTCCCGAAGAATTGGAATAAACTTTGACAGGTTCGTGTTTTATCTGGTATTAACTTGATATTACAGGTTTTTAAACTATGGTAACTTTTTAACATCATGTTAGCTAATGGCTTCTTGTATTGACAGCTTAGCTAAATCACCTGCTGAAGTCTGTTGCAGATATAGATATTCATACATGCATGTAATAACGGACACACAGTTATCTTGCTCTCGAATGTTCATGCACCCACATTTACCAGTCAAATATGGCTGACGACTTTCGTATAGCACCCCATTCGAAACAGCGAAACATACACAGTTTAAAAGTAATGGATTACAATATCGCATTACTCCCTAAAAAAGTAACTAATTGTGTGACTTAAAATGGATATTACTTTAATGGATTACTTTATGTTTGAGTTACTTTTTCTAGTCTGGACCGGGCTTACTTGATTATTTTTAGTATAAAAAGTTCTTCTTTTGGCCTATAATAAGTATAATAAGCGTCAGACTGAAGGAAATGTAAATTCACGTCTGTACAGTAAAGGACGCAGCTCAAACAAACCTCTCAGTTGTGCTGCCATTCTGGATTGCATGAAGAGAAGTGAAATACTCTTCAAACGTGAATGATATGTTTATCGGAAATCATAAACTGGAACATCGAAGGTCAGCAGCAAAGACACTGGTTAATAAAATAGGATTATTTAGCATATTTATTATTGCAGGTTTGTGCCATTATTTAGAGTTTGGATTTCATTGTTTTTATTCATCTTGAAGAATACTGAATCTGTTTTTGTGCAAGTGAGATGAGTAAATGCATGCTCACATTAAGTCTAGAAATACAGTAACATAATGTTCACATCGCACACAATTTACTTGCGATTTCTTTCATCATGTGGGCAGGAGAGCTGCCGTATAATGTAATCTGATTACTCTCGTCACTTGTAACGATTTACCCCCAACACTGCCTATACATGCTGTATATCTATGTGCTTAGCAACATTTATTAAGCTTTTCCATTGTTTTTTTTTGTCCATCGCAGGTTCACAGAATGAAATAAACCCGTCTTCAGCAGTCGCCATCATGGTTTCATCGCTGTTCAACAAAACGTTGGCGCAGAGCAACGCGACTCCGCTTTGCTTCTCCATCAACAGCACGCCTTTCAGACACAACCACACCATCACCTCGGCGTACTTCTCAGCGGTCTTCAGCGGCCTCGGCTTGAGCTCCAACCTCTTCGCTTTGGTGGTTCTGGCCAAGACCTTCCACCACACCAAGAGCCGCTCACGCTCCTCCTTCCTGCTCTTCCTCGGCGGGTTGGTCTTCACCGACTTCATGGGACTGTTGGTCACCGGGTCCATCGTAGTGTCCTTCCACATTACGCACTTCAACTGGCGCCAACTGGACCCTCATTGCCATTTCTGCAACTTCATGGGTATGTCGATGGTCTTCTATGGCCTTTGCCCGCTGCTTCTCGGAGCAACGATGGCTGTGGAGCGATTCATAGGCATCAACCGACCCTTCGCCCGCTCCACCGCCATAACCACCAGCAGGGCGTGTTTGACGGTGGCCATGGTTTGGGTCACGGCCGGCTGCATCAGTCTCCTGCCGTTGGTCGGATTGGGAAGCTACCATCTCCAGGTCCCCGGTTCCTGGTGCTTCCTCAACATCAGCTCCAGACCGCTGGATATGACCTTCGGTTTGATCTTCTCGCTCGTAGGTTTGCTGTCGCTGGCCGTGTCGTTCCTGCTCAACACGGTGAGCGTCGTCACCCTGCTGAAGGTGTGTTGCGGACAGGACAGCACTCAACGGAGACGAGACTACGAAGTGGAGATGATGGTGCAGCTGATTCTGATCATGACCATCGCCTCCGTCTGCTGGTGCCCTCTACTGGTGAGTGATTAAACTACATTGACAACTCAGGAATACTAAGTCTGTTGGTCAACTGACCAATACGAGCTGTTTCCGGAAACCTAGTAAGACGCCTACAAAGTAGGCGACATTGTAACCAAGAAGGAATCTTGTAGAGGAGTATTACGGGTTCAGTTGAGCTAAATCGACAGTGTTTGTGGCAAAATGTTGAAAAAGTAACTTTCACATTCCCTCCTTTAAAAAAATTAAAAATTACGTACAACTTGTGAAATAAAGGGCAAGATTCACAGTGTTTTTTTTATTATTATTAATAATCACAATATAAATGTCTATTAAGTAACATAATTACCCAAACCCAATCATCACCATCATTATCCTTACCCTAACTATTATTATAAAATGCCCTTCCATAATTAAACTAACCTATTAATACAATATTTATAAAATTACTTCAACCAATAATATTACAAAATTTATGACAATAATAATTATAACAACAATTATTATTATTTTAAAAAATTAAGAAATAATTATCAAAATTAAATATATATATATATATATATATATATATATATATATATATATAATTTTGATACTGCCAAAACATTATTGCATTAAGTAATATAATTAAACCAACCAATTAATGGCAGTAATTATAAAATAATTAATATAAATAAAATAAGTATAAATAATAATAATTATTATTATTATTATTATTATTATTATTATTATTATTATTATTATTACTACTACTACTATAGATTGTATAGTAATACATTCTTGTATTAAGTAATACAATCAACATAACCCAATAATAATACTAAAAATTATTATTATTATTATTATTATAAAAACATTCTTTCATTAAGTAATATAAGTATGCTAAACTATTTATAATAATAACTATAAAATAGTTTAAAATAATAATAGTAATAATAATAATAATAAAATATATTAAAAATAAATGACATACGACTAACAATAGAATTGAATGGGACTGATCTGTAAACATCAAAATACTAACTATTTCAACAGTTTAGCCAAAAGCAATATACATGCCACCATGATTTTAACATTGAAAAATTACTGTTTTGGTGTAGTTATATTGAAATTAGAATAAATGATACATAAACAGCTTGATAGTTGATTCTAGTAGAGTTTGATGTTAGCATATGGCTAAGCTAACACTCTAATAAGCAGAAAAATACATGTCATATGCAATTACTGAGTAAAATACTGCCTTTTTAATTGCATTTAACTATTTTATAGTGACACCTTTCAGTAACTCATCCACCATTTTCAGGTTGTTTCTTGTTAAGCTCAGCACAAGGCATTCTGGGAAGAATCATTGAAGTTTGGCTCTAAAATAGCACCTATGTAGGCAGCTTACAAGGTTTGGAAGAGTCTCAAGTCCGTGGTCATGTCAGACTTTAGTTCATATCAGATTCAAATGAGCCCCGTTTCAGATCCAGATCCCGGCAGCATCTGGTTTGTACTCGCAGTGTGACGATACAAGAATTGCTTTCTGTAATCGTCCGAATCAGTTATAATTGCCCGTGACGCTGCTTGTTTTCAGTCTCGTTTTTTGTAGTGCAGAAACACTGCGGTGCGAGGCAGGTGCACTACTGATGGCGAGACCAGAGGCTTTGCTCGTTACATAAAACGTTCAGAGATTCTCATACGTGTTCTGCCAGTCGAGGAACGTGAAGGAGTCATGTGAGAACTGCTGATAAGACTAATGGGAAAGAGCCATTTCCTGTTGAAGGGAAGAACAGGAAGTCCTCACAAAGGCACACTTCCTATTTCTAACAAAACTCAAATTCACTGTTAGCCAAATTCATTGTTATATAATTTAAAAAAATAATAATAATTTAAAAATAAAACACTGAAGCTCTCTTTGAATTTTTTTAATGAAATACATTTTTATGTATAGATTTTATAATTATTATTATTATTATAAAACATATAAATTATATATATATATATATATATATATATATATATATATATATATATATATATATATACAACCCGAATTCCAGATATGTTGGGACATTTTTTTTTTAATTTGAATAAAATTAAAACTAAAAGAATTTCAAAATCACATGAGCCAATATTTTATTCACAATAGAACATAGATAACATAAAGGTTTAAATGGAGAAATGTTACAGTTTTATGCACAAAATGAGCTTATTTCAAATTTGATCCCTGCTACAGGCATCGGTAGTATTTTAGTATTAATTTTTTTAAATATTTTTCAAATTGAGTTTATTTTTGTAATATATTTCTGTTTAATTAAATTCATATATTATAAAGATTTATCATATATAGATTTTTTTCTTTGTCCAAAACTCAAAATCCATCAAAGCAATATTAAGCAAATCAAATTATTTTGTAAAATATTTTGTATATTTTGTATATTTATTTTTAGCATTATCCTGCCATTATCCATTATTTGCCTTTTTATGTAAAAATGTACTTTTCCCTTACCCTAAAATATGAAAATCCATCACAGAAATATTAGCTACATTAATGTTTTATATATCTATGTATTTTTTACTCCTATGAATTACAAATACAACCTGAACAAAACATGAAACACAAACTATTTTAATATTTATTGTGAAAATATAATTTACATCCATTGTTACACAAATTACAAGGCTTATCAGATTATTTAAAAGTGTATTTAGAGAAGACGAGAGAAAATATGTTTTATTGTTTGTCCCTTCCAATTAAGCATAAATTTTGTCAGAGTATGCAAAAAAAAAAAAAAAAGATTTATTTGTGTATATTTAGGATGCGTAACATGAAATTAGCGTCATCTTTGAATGTAATTTCCAGCACTATAACATCCGCAAGTCCACAGATCCCACAGTTAAAACACGCTCCTCCAGCTGGGACTCGCAGCCAATCATCTGTAAGCAGGAATAAATTGTCTCCTGTCCTCGTCTGATCACCTTGTGTCTCCGGACAGATGTACATACTGAAGACGGTCGTGTCCTCGCTAACCGTCGAGCCCTTTAGCGTTCTGTTCTACCTGCGAATGGCCACCTGCAATCAGATATGTGACCCCTGGATTTACATCCTCTGTCAGGAGTCTAGACTGAGGCGAGTAAAGGCCGATCCAGATTGTGATCCGAATCAACGGCGAGCACCATTCACACTCACACGCTCATCAGTAGCGAAATCAAATGCTGCAAAACGCTTCTGGCTCTGCACTGATTCATAATGACCACTGACCACTGACACCATCATCCACCCAACCACATTAATCACAGTTTCTGCCAAAGTACAGCGCAAGTGTTTTAAATATACATGCATACATGCATACACACACACACACACACACACACATATATATATATGTGTGTGTGTGTGTGTGTGTGTGTGTGTGTGTGTGTGTGTGTGTAATTTGTAATTAATATATAAAAATAAAAATTTTAACACACACACACACACACACATATATATATGTGTGTGTGTGTGTGTGTGTGTGTGTGTGTGTGTGTGTGTGTTAAAATTTTTATTTTTATATATTAATTACATATTAATTACAAATATATATATATATATATATATATATATATATATATGTATAGACAGAGAGAGTGTTTATTTTAATTATATATTAAAACAATTTTAAAATAATTATTATTAATATACCTATTATATTTTGTTATATTATAAAAAATAAAATATTTATATTCTATTAAATAAAAATAAATATGTAAATAAATATATATATAAAATTAAAATAAATGCAAAACTATTTATAATTATTATTTTTATTAAACCTAAATACTATTAATTCAATTTAATTATTTCATTTATTTGTATTATTATTTGTAATATGTTTATATTTTAATAAATAAATATATAAATATGTATATATTTATGTTTATTTAAATTGTATTTTCATTAATTAACACAAAATATTATTAAATTTATTATTGTCCTTATTTGTAAGTCATTTTGATAAAAAACATCTGCTAAATGACTAAATGTAAATCTATTTATTTTTTATAAATTGTAATATGTAATATTTTTAATAATATTTTGTAATATGTTAATATTGAAAAATATATAAATGTATGATAGAAAATAGATATATAGTGTTAATGTATGTTGTGATAAATGTTTATAAATATAGTATTTATATTACATTATATTATTTTTATGTATTTTATATTTATTTTATTTTAGAAAACAAACATAAGCATAATATGCATATTATTAATGTACATTTTCTTTGTAGCAGTAATTGTTACAGAAGTTATCATATTTTGGCAGAAACTGTACTTACCATGGTAAATGTTTGTATTTTGTGTCACGTTCCACCAAATGCACTGTGTGTTTATTTATATATGTGTGGCCATGTGTATTTTGTCAAGTGAACACTCAGCAAAGGTCAGTGATTCAGTTCAACTTCACTACTTTTATGGCTGTATTCACTTTATTTCTGCTAAGTGTTTATGTTAACAACAAACCCATTTGTTATCTTGCAGCTATTTGGAAAAATATCCAGAAAGGTCATGTGATATTTCATCAGTTTCATCCTAAAAATAAAAAACGTTCTAGCGTCCAAATAAGAAGCTGCTGTTGACCCCACATGGCTCATTTTATTTCCAGTATCTTTCTTTGTTTTGCTTTTATTTTTCACAATAATAAGGATACACAATAACATTTAAAAGCAAAAATAGAAATTATATTTTATTATTTTTATCACCATTAAGCATGATAATTAAACTCATTTTTTATTTATTTTAATGTATTTTTTTATTATTAATTAAATAATAAGGAATAAATTGAACACAGCACAACAAATACTAGAATTTCACAGCGAAAATGAGAAAGGTTGATTAATCAAGTCTGAATGGGCTTAAATTTTTATTTCTTTTTCTATTTCTTTCTTTTGATTGTGGTGTGAAATAAGACCTAAACATGACAGATTTCTTGAGATTCGCTCCAAAAATGTTGGGAGAGATGCAAAAAACATTTGTTTTCACATCTGTATAATATTTTGGGGGGTGAATATATTTAGTATCGGCATTACGTTAATAGGTTCCTGGAAATTGCCTCCAACATCCCCAGATGCTACATTCTGGTTATTCAAAAATCCATTGGTTTTCGTAAACATTTCGAAATGACAAAGCCTGTAGCGATGGCAATGTTTGCAGCGTAGTGATTGTGTTTATTTTATTGACTGACTCAAGTGGAGTTCAAGCATTCCTCTCATCACCCTCTCGTTATTTTCCTCTCAACAGGTGTTTATTGCGCAGACCGTGCTGTCGGGTAGCAAGCTCGATGTTCACCACCTGCTTCTCTGGATTCGCTTTGCGACGGGGAACCAGGTCCTAGATCCCTGGGTCTACATCTTATTCCGACGTGCCATACTGAAGCGCATCGCTCCCAGGATGGACTGGTCCCGCGGCTCCATCATCAGCCTCTATCCGACCATCTCGACGTCCTTCCGCAAGCTCACACGTGCCTCTCTCGGAGGAACGATTGACCATTTGGATCGCGTCCAGACGAATCCAGGCAAAGCCAGACAAGAGGATACGCCTCTACCTGTGTTGGATGCCACTGTGATGTCTAGTCCCATTTAGCAGCCAGACTAGCATTTACTTTCTACTTCATTAATGATTCGATGTCTGATGTGGCGCCCAATGTAATGTAGGGCGTGACCCACCATTTGAACACTTTTGTTGGTGCGTTGCTCTTCGGAGAGGTGCTGACGGCCGGCCTGGCCAAGAAAGTCTAGTTAGACACATTCAAAGAGCATATATTTGAGCTCTCAAGATGTGGCGAACTCGGAGAGCGAAGCTGTTGAGGAAAACGTACTGTAGAAACTTGTGTTTGGTGGTCTTATTTTTGGGGTGAAGCCTTTGCACAATAATATCCGTCCAGTTTTTTAGCAGTTACTGGAGTTTTTCCTATTCATTTCCCAATCAAGTCTTCATTAAAGAGTTAAACCTAACCATGAACAATAACCAATCAGCTATGAGGTGAATCACAACATTACAAAATCTGAAAATTGGACAAAAAAGCAAGAATATGTATTTAAATGGCTTTAATAATGTACAGTACAAGCTTGAAGGCTTGAGTAGGAAAGTGGGTGGGGCTTGAATTTTACCAGTTGGCCAGTGATTGGATAAGGAAAAGTGACATTTGGTTGGAGGGTTGGGGGGGTTGACAAATAATTGTGTTTGATGATGTTATTTTGGGGGCAGGACCTTTGCACAATAGTTTCTGCCTACTTTTTCATTTTTTTCCCATTCAAGTATTCGTTAAAGAAATAAACCCAACCATGAACCAAACCAGCCGACAACAAGGAAATGTTGTCATTTTGGAGGTGGAGCCTTTGCATGATAGGTCCCGCCCACTTTCAGCAGTTCCTGGAGTGTTTTTCACAGAGGGATTTTTAAAAGAGTTAAAAGCAACAAACCAAACGAACCAACTAGGAGGTAAATTGCAAAATTAACTCTCTTTTAGGGAAAAAATGTATTTAAAGCTGTAGTCCGTAACTTTCTTGTGTTCAAAATGTTCAAAATTAATATAATAAGCAAGTACATCATGAATCCATTTTCCAAACCGTGTTCTTGGTTTGTCCTGAATCACTAGGTACACCTATAATAAGTGTTACGTTACATACAAAAGTTAATGTCTACAATGAAAACGTAGAATAGAAATGCAGACTGGGCTCGATTTGGGATGACTGGGCAGTTTTGGCTCGCTTCCCAGACAAACACCCTCCTTTTCCTTTCTGATAAGACTTTGAAGACCACACACTTGGGTAAAATGGCAGGCAACTTTCACCACATAAATGATTCTGGTTTATTTTTGTTCTTGTCATGGAATGTTCTTGTCTTTTGAGGAATCAAACAAGTATCATTACCAGCACAAATTTGGTTATTCTTGTGTGAGGAGACACAAGGTTAGCATCAAATGCTGTCAGAGTGAATAATCTGTTTTGGTCTCTTATTTATATCGCATGTAAACCCGAGCATTGCTGCGTAAAAATCATTATTCAACCCTCTTGTGTTTGGATTGCTTTGGCCAATTGTTCTCTTAAGTATTTGCATATTTGGTTGAGATCATTTTTGGCAAGCAGTGTCGCTAAGACCTAGCGCACACTGCAACAGAATCTTATCAGCTAGTGTACACTTAAGACAGTTTCTTGTATGTAAACAACATGTATTTATGGTCATTTTTGCATCATATTCCCAAATTATAGAGCTTTTTGGCCAACAGTTCCATGTTTTGACAAAAAACATGACTTGGACTCAGTGAACATCTGGTGCAATGGGTTTTGCTCGCAGACTGTAATCATGATGATAAGCTTCTGTCTTGTAGTGTGCACTTGGCTAACAGGAAAACAATTAAGGATCAGTAATGTCAACTAGATTCATATCAGCTTCCTCGTTCTGCAATGTTCTGTTCACGGCTACGACTGCTAATGCTAAATAAGCATAATGCATGACTAGCTGCAAATAAACCATGTTAAATGATTCAAATGAGTAACTTTGGTAATATGCTGTTTTTGAGAGTGGAAAAATGATTGATTTGATCAGTTAGACAGTGATTGGATGATGAAAAGAGACAGTTGGTTGGAGGGGGAGGGGTTAAAATATGGGGCGGAGCCTTTGTACAATAGCGTGCACAATATGCCCTGCCCATTTTTCAGTAGTTCTTGAAGGTTTTCTAATTCATTTTGCCCATAAATGTCTTCGTTAAAGAGTTAAAATCCACAATCAAACCAGCAAGCTATGAGGTAAATCATAAATCTCTGATTTGAAACAAAAAAGCATTTGAAAATTGGACAAAAAGACAAAGATAAAAGATAACATACTTGAAGTACTACAATCCCATGAAGGATTACGAGTGACATAATTGAATTAGAAACAATGGCAAAATAGATGGGTTTTTTTTGTTGTTTTGTTTTTTTAAAGAAGTTGAAATAAAGAGTTAAAATACTGTGGATATACCATCGAATAACAACTGTGTAGCTCACAGTGGTTTTGTCTGTAACATATACCAAAAAAAAAACGAATAACGAGAAAATGAATGGGATTTTTACTTCTGGACTCTATAAGACCAAAAATGAGTTTTAACAAAGTAAATAGTGTCAATTTTGATTTCAAGTTGACTAAAGAAAATTTGTGAGCCATTTTGGTTGCTCTCTTGTGAATGTACAAAAAGTCAATTTGTGGTATGTTTTTAATCTTTACACATATTCAAATGTCACGTCAAGTCATCTAAAAGGATCATAAAACAGGATATACAATACGCAAAAACATTTAGTAGATTTTTACGTTAAATACACATTGAATGTGGATAGAATTGATTAAATATTTATTATTCATATATACACAAGCTAATCGTGTCACAAGATCTGTCATTAATCGTAAAAGATCATTCATTTCACCAGTAACACGATGTATTTATACATAGCACAACAGACGTCAAAACAAACAAAGGCTAGTCTAAGCTAAGCTAACATCATAATTCTTCTAAAAGTCAAAGTTGTCATGTAAAACACTTAAAAGATTGGTTTATATCCTAGTTAGCTATACACATTGGTGGGAAATACAGTTTGACCTACTTCATACTGCTTTACACACTTGACGTTTGCATTAGCATGCCGATTAGCCGCTAATACCTTGATGCTCTCCTTCCTCGGGATAAAGGTGGGAATTGGGAGGATCGTGTATATGAAAACAGATGACAGACGTCACAAATCAAGCTGAATGTCTCTCAGATGTCTGACGTACTCTGAAAAACACAGACGAGAAAAAGCATGTGCTGGTGTGAGATAGCATTAGCCTGTAGTGTCTGACGTTAAGCTTCTAATGGTGTTTGTCCGGCGACAGGAAGAAAGACCTGCTAATGCTTTTCTGTAAGAGTGTGTGTGTTTGAGAGCTGCCCGTAAATAAAGCCTCCTGAGATGACCTGCTTTATGTGTTTTCTGTGTGCTTTTCTTTCACAAATATCATCTAGATCAACAAATATCAGTCATGAAAAAAAGGGCTGGACGTTTAGTTAATTAGCGTGGTCCAGTTAGCTCATGCTGGTAGACTGCATAACTACATGTGATTTTTAAAAACCATCATGTTCCATCGACAGTCATTCAAAAGTAACTATGTATCGGGAAAAATTGCAATTTTTAATACTTCATTATTTTTTTAATATATTTTTGTAGTGTTTATTAATATTTTCAATTCGATTTTATTTTTATATTTTCATTTTTTTAGATTTTTTTATTTAATAATTTTGTTATGTGATAAATTAATTATATTTCAGTTAATTAAATTTTTTTATATTTTAAATAAATTTTGCTATGTATTAATGTATTACAAAAAAATAAACAGCAATATTTACTTAAATGTACTTTTACTTTTTTATGATATATGAAAACTGCCACACATTTTGAGCAAATGCAAAAGAATCATTAAAGGAATAATCAGAAAAAAATGAATAAATTACATTGTTTTCTAAATCTATATGCATTTTTAATATTTGAAAATATATAATTGAAACAAGTGTAGATAAAAGAATAATATTAAATATTAGATACAATACTATTTAATATTATGTATTATGTTATATTATGTTTTCTAATAATTATTTATATTAATAACATTTAATAATATTTGATATTTTGCTATTTAATTTTTTTTATATTTGACTATACACTGTTAGACTTTTCTGTAATTTCCACAGTTATTTACTGTATATCACCCAGTGTAATACTGCAAATTCCCTTTACAGTAAATAACTGTAATACCCTTTGCATCATGGGAATTTTCTGTGATGTCAGACCCCACATAAAGAGACTTACTGTATTTTTTTTAAATTGCTGTATACTACTGTAACGGTCTCTTTGGCGCCATTATACTGAGGTTGTTTTATTTCCCTCATTTCTTACATTTAGATTGACACAATTTGCCCTGCACCGTGTCTACAACGCCGCAACAGCTTGGGACAGACTACAGGACGTGTTACATAGCTTCTAATGATTGGAAAATCCATTTGTACTTCGTGTCAGAAACAGCGCGAGCGCTTGGAGTACATCTGTACATCAAAAATATACCGGGGCATCACTTTACTGTCCGCATCCACTGTAGATAGTATATATAATGAGTTCTATATTGTTTTTTATCGAGTCGGGCCTCGCCACGCCACTCGCGTCCGAGGAAGACATGGAAGCAGCGATGCACGGCCGTGGGTTTTGCCCGGGGATGAACCCGCGAGAGTGGGAGAGCTCCGGAGAACATCTGCGCTGTGTGTCGGTGCACCTTATGAGAGAATAAGACCAGCAAGCAAGGTAAAAATATATGTACATTTCTCTGTGTGTTTGAACACCAGTCTACCTAACATTAGTAACATTTACTTGTCAACATGGCGGTTACAGAACTTTACCATGGTAAACTGCGCTGTCATTTCAAATGACTTTTGTCAGCTTATTGAATTAAGTTACCTAATTAAAATTGTTTTAAACGAGCAACGCTTATCTTATATTAACATTAGGTTAACTAATGTGAAATTTAATTCAGGTGTTAGTAGTTAATGTTGGCCAGTAGCCTGAGAAAATAAAATCGTATGTTAGCTAGGTTAAACTAGTTCCCTCTCGAGCTTTCATGAGACATCACGGAGAAATTCTCCGTTATGGGAACTCCTTTCCTTCCAAACTTTCCTGAAGTCCTATTGGCTCACGCCAGTCCAAATGACTGGCCAATTGTCACGAAGTATGCAAATACTGACGAGCTGAGAGGCAGTATAAAATGCGGTGCACGCGACAATTACGTCAAAATCTTCTCCTTCACTTTGCTGAACAACCTAGATTATGGCTTACAGCTATTATAGCTCACAGTTGAGGTTCGCTCATCAGAGGGCGGTGCCTGTAGAGCCGCATCTCTGCAGCGTTCAGGTGAGTATGACATTTTTCTTCAGATGAGTCTGTCTGCCCTTTATCAGTGGTGGACCTTAAGGACTCTGGTGATGAGCTCATGCCGACTAAATGTCCGCATTCCTCTCACCCATCGAACCAGCAGGACAAGACATCAGCCCGGATTCTCACGTCCCCCTTCCACTGTGGAGCGGAGAGCCGAGTGCAAATACCGGAGCTAAGGGTGCCCATGTCGCCGCAGATGCCGTGCAGCCCACTGTCTAAGCATGCAGCCCCTGCCACAGAGCGGCGTTCTGCCATGTGCAAAGCACAATCGCTTGGCTCCCCACTCATTCACAGGATACCAACCCCTCATCAGTGGCTGCCGGTGTTTGGGAGACACTGCTCTCTTATTCACACGATACCAGCCCCAAACAGCGGTCTGCCGTGTGTAGAGGACACCCTCTCATTCACATGATACCAGTCCCACATCAGTGGCTGCCGTGTTTGGAAGACACTGGTCTCTTATTCGCACAGTACCAGCCCCGCATCAGCAGCTGCCGTGTGCAGAGGACTCGCTCTCTCACGCATTCAAGGCGATATGGAGCCGCCGTTTCAGTACGGCGACCTGCTATGAAGCACTTCAGTTGCTCACCCACTAGCTAACAGTAAAGCGGCCCCCGCCTCAGAGCGGCAGTGAGTCACATTATGCCCCAGCGCGCGAAGGCAAGGAGTCACCTGATGCCTCTGCACAGAAAATGATGCCCCGGCGTGCATCCTATCAGATTTCCAGATTTCACTGGACTATTACGTCAGTTGTTCACACCCCTACGAAGTTGTGTTCAACTAAGTCGTATAGCATAGTCACAGTCTGTAGTGACAAGTGCAGATGCTGCTGCAGCTCTGCACAGAGATCGGGCGCCGCTCGCCCCGCCACCCACACCGGTTAAAGAGCAGCAGACCACAAGATCAAGGTCTTGTTTGGCGCATGGCTCATCGCAGTGCAGGGTCGCCAGGCCCGCGAGCGCTGTTGCCCCTCGCCAGGACGGATGTGTGGGAAAAACTGTAAGAGACCCGGGAAGAGGCGCCACGGCCAGCGGGGGAGCCCGCAAGCTGTCTCAAATTGTTCAAATTGGTGTGATGGCGTATGTTCATTTAAATGCATACATTTGCGCAAAAGAGCTCTTTCCTCCTCATTCAGTCAATACAGCGCCGCTCGCCCCGCCTCAAAGTGGTACAGAGCTGCTGCCCACACGGGTTATAGCCTTGCAGCACTCGCCGGCGCATCCATCGACCGAGCCGCTAAAGCCGCTATGTCAGTTCCTGAGCGCGTGGAAAACTATTCTGAGAATCTCGCGCTGGTTACTCGGTGTGATGGCGTGTGGGTACGCCCTTCAATTGAGACGCAGACCACCCTGTTTCAGCGGCGCAGTGCAGTCTCTTAACATTTTCTCAAAATGATCTGGTCCTGAGACCAGAGCTGTGCAACCTGTTCGAAAAAGGAGTGGTAGAACGACTTCCGGTGAGCGAGCTGGAGAGCGGCTTTTACAGCCGCTATTTTGTGGTGCCACAAAAGAGATGGAGGACTCCGCCCGATTCTAGATCTCAGGCCCATCAACAGAACGTTCTGCAAGTGTCCATTAAGGATGATATCGCTGGAACAGGTCCTGGCGCAGATTCGCCCCAGGGACTGGTTGCATCCATGGAATTAAAGGATGCGTATGTTCACATTCAGATAGCACCGCATCACAGATGCTTTCTGAGGTTTGCTCTCGAGGGCACAGTGTACCAGTACCCTGTTCTTCTGTTTGGGCTGGCTTTGACCCCGCGCACTTTCTCGAAGTGAGAAACAGGATACGCGTTCTCAATTATTTGGATGACTGCCTGATCTTAGCTCAGTCACGGGACACGCCAGCCAGCCATTTAGACAAGCTGCTTCGTCACTTGGAATTCTTGAGGCTATGTGTGGATTTGTGTAAGAGCATTCTTGGCCCGAGTCAGTCTATAACGTATCTGGGAGTGTGCTTCGACTAAAAGTGGTGGAGATGCGCGCTCGCCTCTCTCGGGAGCGCTTGGCCGCCGTTTTGTCTTCCCTGCACCATTTCAGACTGGGCAGTTTACTTCACATGCGCCAGCTGCAGTTTTGGCTGAAATCTCGAGTCCCTTGCACGGCTGTTTGGTCTCCCGCGGCTGCATCGAAGCTCTGAGGCTGTGGCGCAAAGATTGCTTCAGCCCCGGGGGTTCCCCTTGGCTTTGTGACGTCAAGTGTCATGGTCACATCGACTCGAGGCCGGGGAGCAGTGTGCGAGGGCATGCCGGCTTCAGGGCTGTGGTCAGAACCTCAGAGCCGGTGGAGCATAAACCGCTTGGAGCTGGAAGCAGTGCTCTTAGCTCTAAAGGACTTTCGGCTGTAGCGGTAACAGCGGCATACTGATTCGCACCGACAACATGTCTGTGGCGGACCGTCACTTTCTCCCCATTAGAGCAGTGCACATCCCTGGTCTCCTGAACTTGGGGCAGACATGCTTTCAAGGGAAGAAGGAAATATTATTCCTCAAGGAGAGTGGAGGTTGCACCCCGAGTCGGTTCAGATGATTGAACCCGCTACGGGAGAGCGGAGGTGGATCTGTTCACTACAAGCGAGAATGCGCATTGCCTGCTGTTCTTCTCCCTGTCTCACTCTCCGCTGAAGGGGGACACGCTGACATCGCACTGGCCAGCAGCCAGGCTGTATGCGTTTCTTCCGATCAGTAGATTGCCACTGGTGTTATGCAAGAATCAAGGAGGAGGGGGCTTCGGTGATACTCATCACCCCGAACTGGCCGAACCATCCTTGGTTCCCGGACTTGACAGAGCTGCTGGTGGCGCCACCCTGGCCGATCACCGTTAAGAAGGATCTGCTATCTCAGGTGAGCGGCTCGGTCTGGCACCCAAAACCGGAGTTGTGAAGATTTCATGTGGCTGCTTTGGGGATATCAGAGGAGCTGAGCGCCCTGTATTCTCGTGTGTTTGACATGCTCTCGGAGGCGCGGGCATCCTCTACGAGGCGTTTGTATGCTCTGAAATGGGAAGTGTTTGTGAAATGGTGCCGTGATGTTCATATCGACCCGACTGCTTGCTCCGTGTCAGATGTTCTCTGTTTTCTACAATACAGGCTGGATAGTGGATCTCTACCATCAACACTGAAAGTCTATGTGGCCGCGATTGCCTCGTTTCGTTCCCCGCTGGGTGGGCAATCGATCGGTAAGCACGTGCTGGTGGTGAGTTTTCTTAACGGAGCGAGGAGATTGTATCCCCCACACCCGCCTTCAGCCCCGCCCTGGGACCTAGAGGTGGTGTTAAGAGCTCTTTCACAGCTACCACTTGAGCCTTTAGTATCTGTTGATATGAAGGAGCCATCTCTCAAAAGTGCACTTCTTCTTCTCTTTGCTTCGGCTAAGCGCATAGGGGATTTAAATGCGTTTTTTGTGGACAGCGACTGTATTCGCTTCGGACCCAGTGACTGCGGCATCACTCTCCGGCCGAGACCGGGCTACGTGCCTAATCACTATCTACCCCCTTCAGAGCGCAGACTGTTTCGCTGTCTGCCCTGTCTTCTGAGTCATCGTCCTCACATGATGCGGACACTCAGATTTCGGTGCGATTTGTGGATTTACATCGTCCGTTCGGCCAGCTTTCGGCAATCTGACCAGCTTTTCCTGTGCTACGGTGGTTGTGCGAAGGGCCAGGCCGTATCAAAACAGGGGCTTTCCCACTGGATTGTGGATGCTATCACGGCTGCTTATACAAGCCAAGGTTTGGAATGCCCCTTTCACATTAGGGCCCACTCAACAAGGGCTATCGCCGCCTCCTGGGCATGGTCGAGAGGTATGTCTATTCAGGAAACTATATGCTTTGCACCCGGTTGGGCTTCTCAGAATACCTTCGCCAGGTTTTACAAGCTGGACGTTCAGCCCTTGGCCTCCTAACTGCCATCGTTGAGTGACTGATTCACGTTTAGGCTACTTCTATTCATGTGAGTTTGCTGCCTCGCACAGTAATTACTCTGCGCAGCCCTTTATGCTATTGTTGTTGTTGTCTGCCCTGTACTAAGTGCAGCTCCAGTTATTCAATGTCTAATTCGCTTGGTGTACCATCATGTTATGTGTTTTCTGCTGCTTAATTTATCTCTATGCAGCCCCTCACAATGCTGTATTGTTTTGCTCCTGCCCTGTTTCTCAGCGCAGCATACGTTATTACTGACCAGATATACAAATTTCGTATACCTGGGCTTTAGACGCTCATTGGTTTATCTCCACTTATCAGCTGCGAGCCCGCCTTCAAGCATCGCTATTGGTGGGAATTGTGTCTGTGTGGTCTATCTTCCCTGAGTGGGTAACTTGTACAGGCTGCTCGTAGCCTATCTCACGGCGGGATTGAATATCGTTCCCATAACAGAGAATTTCTCCGTGATGTCTCATGAAAGCTCGAGAGGGAACGTCTCCAGTTACTATCGTAACCTCGGTTCCCTGAGAGCGGGAACGAGACATCACCGTGTTCACTGCTTGACCAGCTAAGCGGCATTCAGTATCCGATTCTGACGTAATTGTTGCGTGCACTGCATTTTATGCGGCCTCTCAGCTCATCAGTATTTGCATACTTCGCAACAATTGGCCAGTCATTTGGAATGGCATGAGCCAATAGGACTTCAGGAAAGGTTGGAAGGGAAGGAGTTCCCATAACGGAGAATTTCTCCGTGATGTCTCTCGTTTCCGCTCTCAGGGAACCGAGGTTACGATAGTAACCGGAGACGTTTTATGGCTAGCTGCCTTTCTAGTTTTAGAATTAGTTTGTTATAGTTTTTAATGGAATTTAGGATTTACTGCTTTTTTTGTATTTGTGTTTTAAAGGCAACTGCAATGAAGCATCAAGAAAGACATGAGCAGGCCAGCCACCCTAAGAGTGATAATTCATGGTAAGAGAGAACATGGTAAGAGAGAGCAGCATGGTAAGAGAAAACAGCTATGGTTTTGAGAGATTTGTGTATTCTATATGAGGTTTGCCTTTTAAAAGTGTGTTATTTCTTCTACTTGTTTTTCAGAGAAGACATTTCTGTCAAAGTGGAGGATGAGCAAAAATGGTGGCCACGTTTTGGAGCAGCACCTGGGTTTTGCAGATGGCTATGTATTCTCTGGTTGCTTGTCTTTTTTCCCCCATTATGTTTCTGTTGCCTAAAGATTCTTTGTGAGGATGAATCCAGAGGACACAACATAATGCACTGCAAAACATCCTAAGGCAGGAGAAATGGTGAAGATGCACTGTTCCAGCATTGGAAGACTGTATTTTTAAGTGTTATACATGCAATGTTTTAAATAAAGAATTTGATATTTTGTAATTATTGTGTCTGTTTTAATTTAATGCCAGTACTACTTATGTAGAGTAAAAATAAAATGAATTCTATATAAAAAATTATAAAATCTAATAAAATCTATATTAAAATGAATGAATTACAGTAGTATACTTATAAATCAAATACAGTTTGCTACTGTAAATCTTAATTACAGTAACTTACTGGCAACAGTGTAAAAACCCTCTGAAATGTCTAACAGTGTATATTTGAAAAATTAGCATATGTAACTCCTACATTTAGCTATGTAAATTAAAAAAATCAATAAAAATGTACCAAAATTATACCTATGAATACAAATTTGACTCCAAGAGAAAAAAGGAACAACTTTTTCCATACAAAATATCTTTAAGTCATGCATTACCTCTAAATGCGTCCATTCTTCACGTCTCCCATAGCACCCCAAACGTCAAACAGAAAGACGTCAGGAAAGCCAAAGTCGCCCAGAACGGAGTCAAGTGCCTCGGCAAAATCATCCGGGTTCTTCTTGTTCTTCCCAGCTTCCACAATGGTAGTCGCTGTAGGACACGAATGAGATGCTAAATCAAAATGTAGCATTGCTCACCAATGGATGCTCTGCAGTGAATGGGTGCCATCAGAATGAGAGTCCAAACAGCTGATAAAAACATCACAATAATCCACACCACTCCAGTCCATCAGTTATAACAGCTTGAGAAGACACAAAAAAAAAAAAAAAATACGACTCCATAATCAAGTGCTTGATCTGTGCAGATTTCTCCGCTGATTCAGACTAGACCACTTTTTCACTGGAGGAAGAGTTATAATGGATTATAGTTAAAAACGTCTTAATGATGGATTTGTTTCAGCTTTTGACTTCTCAAGATGTTAACTGAGGGACTGGAGTGGTGTGGATTACTTGTGGATTATAGTAATCAGCTTCTTTGGACTCTCATTCTGACGGCACCCATTCACTGCAGAGAATCCACTGCTGAGCAAGTGACGGAATGGCATATTTCTCCAAACGTGATGAAGAAACAAACATCTTCTTCTTGGAAGGCCTGAGAGTGAGCTCATTTTTAGCACATTGTCATTTTTGGGTAAACTATTCCATTAATTTGTTTTTTGGAAGGAGTTGATCCCATGGGGCACAAATTGATCTCAACAATGTTCATGAATTTATGGGAATCACAGAGGCATTCTGCTCGAGTCTCGTAGGCCTTTTACGGTAAGGTTCTCACCGAGCTCGAGGTCTCGAATCCCCATGTAACTCTCCAGTAGGTCGTCGACCTTCTTGATGGCCTTGTCTTCGAACTCACTGGGCTGTTGGAAGACAAACGGTTGGAGATGAGATGGAGAGCAAGCTTAAGGTTGAAGAAGCCTGGGATTTGCACCCTGACTCACGATTTCCTCCAGCGTGGCCGATCCTTTGGAGCGCAGCCGCAACGTCTCTTTCCCACTCACCATTTTGCCCTCGCTGGACTTTGGCGCTCGCGTCCTCTGGCCTATCATATCTGATCAACACACAAACAAACTTAACCTTTCAATCGTTAGAGATCATCATCTGGGCACCAGGAAAACCAGGAAAACAGATTGAATCATCAATAGTGAATAATGAAAGAAATTCCAAGCTTCGGTTTCCTGTTTATGGCTGTGAAATTTCTGAGAAATCATGCGACTCATATCCGCTTTGGGATTACTGTAAATGTAAGCATGATATTTTATTAATATATAATTTTTGTTTAGTTTAACTTGATGTACTGAAATAAACTAAAACTGAACTAAAAGTAAATATACAAAATAGACGTTTTAAAAGGAACAAAACCTAATAAAATGGAAAATATAGAGATAAAAACTAATTCTATACTATAATTTGTTTATTTAGGTGAGAAAAGTATGGGATTCAAAACAACGATTCACTGATTCACAGCATTTTCATTTATAAAAATGTATATTAATTTAATTATTTTCTTTAATTATTTTTTCTTTTTTCTATGTTGTACATTTTTATATTAATATTTATAAGATATTGAATATTAATATATTAATAAGTAATATGATTAAATAAATAATAATATATGATATATAATATACAAGTAATATATTTATTGAATGAACACATTAATAGATTTATACATTTTAAATTACTATTACATACACTATTAATTTACTATTACATAGGCCTAGTATTAATGTATTTCATGTTACAATACATCTATCTATCTTTCATAAATGTTTGAAACAGGAGTTAGCTACAAACAGAAACTATTTCAGGAGGCAATATCATTTTGAATATGCAATGCTAAAATAGAAAAGGTAAACTAAACTACAGGCATGCTGTTGAAAATAGCCAGGAATCACTAGGCTACTTGTAGTTAGTTCGCAAGCTATTTTTCCTTTGATCTTCTATGTACAAACTGTGAGGGAATTGAGCGCGCGCTGCGGAGCGTAATTACCCGCGCTTCTCTCACAAAGGCTAATCCATCACTCTAAAACATCCAATTAGCTAATGCTATAATGATAATCAAAGGCCTTTCGATTATTAACGGCAGTAATTGGCTGTCACAGACAGCAGAGGCTCATTCAGCGTTTGCTCAGTCTGCCGAGCGTGGCAAGATTTACATGAGTGTTTGTTTCTCTGTGGGAGGAACGCGCCTTGGCTAATTATTAGCATTTGCTGCTTTGAGTCTGTAATTACTCAGACCTGCGCATGGGGCAATTACGAGCTCGTTTATGGAGGCCAGTAGTTCATAAACACGCGGATCAGACGCACTGTACCTGCTTTCTCAAACACGCGTTTGAAAAACCCTGGCAAAGACGTAGTTAATTGTGGCATTGGTGGGGACATAACAACATAAATTATTGCTGTAGTCGCTGGATATTGGTAGAGTATGTCATAGATATCTCTACTAAATTCTGCACCCTTAAAAATCATAACAAGCGATGTCCAACTTGAAAACTTTTCAACAGATTAATGAGCAAGTCCAAATTTCACAAAAAGCTTATGGACCTAATTATAATATAAGTCAGACACTGAAGTGAGTTACTGTTTTTGTCTCTTCTGAGGAAGATTCGTTCCCTTGTTTTGTATCCACACTGAGAAATTTTGATCCGATTTTTTAATGTTCATCTAATCTCATTTTGAAAGTGACTTTTCTTTCTGTTTTAAGGATGTTTTCTTTGGGTTGTTTGAAAGATAATATTGGAAAATATAGCTAGCCTAATTTGTGTTCCCTGCTAAATTTCACACACATAAAAAAAAAAATATTTTCTTTACTCAGAGTTGATTTAGACAACTATATCTATCCGAAGTTCTGTTAATCCTAAATCAGTGAAAACTGCATCTCTATATTCATCCTATGTATCCTCTTAAGGCAAAAAAAAAAAAAAAAAACATGATTACTACACTTTTACTATAATAAAATCGTGGTTAATTTTAAAAGGGATTTGTATTTGTGTAAACTTTATTTCTTTGTTCTTTGTTTTGATTTTACAACTGTTTTATAGGCTAATGGTTTTATGTTTTGTACCATTTCATTAAAAAATAAGAAATCAGAAAATAAATTGTGATCCACGTTCCGAAATCCCTCTGACAAGTGATTCGTGATTAACAGATAGCTAGCTAGCTAATCGTTCAGTTATCAAAATGATTCGCGAACCCGCTCTGAAGTGCCGATCGGAATCAAATGAATCGCGATACGCGATCCGATTGGAGGCTTCTAAATCATTTCAAATTCGTGAATCATTTTGCACCGTAATGGTTTCGAAAAGGTCCGTTTCACACATCACGTGCTTTTTTAAAATCATTACAAGCGATGTCGACTTTCGAAAATGAATGGCTGTTTTGAACTGGTTTTTGCTAGTGAATCGCTTGAACTGAATGATCGCTTGATTCAATTGGAGCGCTTCCAGTGTAAATGACTCCCTCAATTGATTCGGTTTGTCGGTTCCTCCGCTTTTCGCGTCTTCAGCCGTGTTTATATGACACTGTCAGTACTAGGCTTAGCTCGCTAATTTTATGAGATAAACTGAAATAAGAGAAACAAAGTATTATATTAACAAATAAAATATCAATTTTCCACTCCAAAGATAACATCCAACACAAATCTTCGACATATTCAGGTGAGGTAAGCGGTTTACTGCAAACTCCAATAATATGACACGCTGCAGCTCAAAATACAAGTTAGATGGAAACATTGTGCATTATGTTTCATTGTTTGATCAAAAATTATTGCTAGGGACAATTTAGTAATGGCTAGATTTCAAAGCGTCCTTGAATTTCCTTGACAAATGATGCGGAAAAGGACTTTCCGTTCATTTCGGTCTTTAAAATGGCATTTATTGTACTGTACAATTAGAGGAAATCTGCTATTCAGATTTACAATGAGTTCACTGTTATTTCCTACATGGCACAGGTCGTCTGAGGTCACTGTCATAACGAATCTGATTAATGACATGCGCGTGTTTATTGTGTTCACGAGCGACTGAAACATTTCTGAACCACAACTGTTGTGTGTTTTACTTGTATAGAAAAGAAATGTAAAAATAAATACATTTATAATACATTTTAATATTATACATACTATACACATAACACACCAAATCTGGTTATGTACTACTCTTAGCAATAAATATGTAGGCTATATGTAAATATACTTTTGTTATTAAATATATATTTCTGGAGAATCAGTTTATTTAGAGGAGTCAAGTATAAGGGATTCAAAACAATGATTCATTGATTCACAGCATTTTAATATCAAAATTTCTATTTAATTAATTTAATGTAATTCTATATTTAAATTCTGCAGCTCAGGCTAAAATTACTATGCATTCAACATGACATATTTTAATAATTTTTCTTTTATGTATGTTGTACAATTTTATATTGAATATTTAAATATTACATAAAAAATAAATGTTTCGTTTATTTAAATTCATAAACATTAATATACTATGCATTTATTATCACATATATCATTTACAATTATTGAAATATTAGACTTCTAACTATTTAAATATCTACACTGTAAAAAGTGATAAGTTGACTTAACTTTAAAAAAAATTTAGGAAACCCGTTGCCTTAAAATTTTTAAGTAAATGATAATTTAAAAATTAAGTTTAAAATTAAAATAGTTTAAAATTGTCAAATTCACAATTCATATCCTACTTGTATAAATATGTAAATATTCCAGATTTTAAAAATACATATAGTATATTTATATTTTTAAACACATTTCCTAATATTTATTTAAATTGAATTATTAATACTTTTTATAATTTACTACTGTTTTCCACTGTTTGACCACAGGATGGCACTCTACTCTTCAATATATTGGCCACTACAATTTTTTTTTAAAAATAAATGTGTAATATACTGTGTGTGTGTGTGTGTGTGTGTGTGTGTGTGTGTGTGTGTGTGTGTGTGTGTGTGTGTGTGTGTGTTCTTGTTTATGCTACATTGAGGGGACCAAATGTCCCCACAAGAATAGTAAAACCAGTAAATGTTGACCTTATGGGGACATTTTTTAGGTCCCCACGAGGAAACAAGCTTAAAAATCATACAGAGTGAGTTTTTTTTTTTTTGAGAAAGTAGGTTTAGGTGTAGGGTTGGTGTAGGACAATAGCACATACAGTAAGTACTGTATAAAAACCATTACGCCTATGGAAAGTCCCCACAAGGATAGCAAAACAAACCTGTGTGTGTGTGTGTGTGTGTGTGTGTGTGTGTGTGTGTGTGTGTGTGTGTGTGTGTGCAAATAGTTAAGCAAATATTTTGTAAATATGTTTACAGATAATTAAACAATTATTAATATACTACATATATAGGGTGCAACGGGGCTAAAGGCCCACCTTAAGAAAAAATGTGCCATTCACTGCGCCTAAAATGTATAATTGCAGAAGAAATATATATGTTGTATTGAACATTAATGGAGCAACAGATTTTGTGTGAAAATAAATCATTCAAGTTGTTTATTTTGTTTAAAAACTTATAAATGTATGAGGTGACAAAGGGGGCCTTTTACAACCTCCCCCCCCCCCCCCCACACACACACACACACGGTACTGATACAAATACTTCAGCTAAAATAATGTTTAGTTTAATAATGTCTAAGTTAATACATGTTCAAAACAATCACTTCAGTTTGTACTATTTTCTGCTTAATTTGAAAAAGAAAAAAAAATGTTCAATAAATATACTGTCATTAAAATATGTTAATATAAAAAATATATTTTACAATACAGAAACAAGATAATTTTAATAAGTAAAGATTCTGAAAGTATTGAAGGAGATCCAATAATAATTGAAAATATATTTACAGTAGTGACAACAAATGATATTTTATTATATGATATGATTAATATGTTTTTACATATGATGGTTTCATTCTAAACATGGTGATTATCTCTAATATGGACACATACATAATATAATTATAACAACATCAAATATGATATTTACCATCTGAATCTAACCATGTCATGTCAACAAAAGGAAAAGTCAGCGATCTATTAATTATGTTAATTACTGCATGTCTTTATCCCCAACAGCAGGGGCGCTTTTTACCCCAAATACCATACTTTTACACATTCTTTCGTTATTTAAAAACTGTTGCTTTAATTATCTTAAACAAAACTCAAAATCATAAAGAGGACCTTTGTCTCAAAATATATGCATTAATTTTAGCAATTCTCATTTGCTGCTTAAATCTACATTTTAAAAAACATAAAATATTAGATCAAGTAAGCACAGAATCAAATTTACGCTGCTGCGCGCGATCGCGTCAAAGATCAGATAAATATACACGTGCATCTTGACATCTTTATGTTTTAAACATAAATAAATACAATTTTACAATTTTTTAAAATGAATGCATTTATAATCAATATTGTATTTTATTAATTAATTAATTTAATAAAATATTTATTCTAATACTATATTACATATATGATAAAATAATTTATCATTACTATATTTTCATTCATATACTACAATAATATTTAGGCTAATACCTTAATATACTACAATGTTATTCCATGGTGTGAACCCATGATGGCGCTATTCTCCTAATATAAGGTCCAGATTGAGTTGATCAAACTGCTTATACTTTGTAAACACATCCAGCAGTTTATTGATGTTAACTGAGGTCAGGTGTATTACGTGGATGTTTTGATGAAGCGAGAAGCATGTGTTGATGTGATATGAGATATTAATATGAGTGCTCACCGAAGGCTTTCTTGGGCTCGACCAGGCGCAGGGTGAACGGTGTTCCTCTCAGCTGCTCCTTCAGCATCTTCGCCACTTCATAATGCCGACATCCCACAATGCTCTGGTCATTAATGGCCTCGATGTGATCGCCGACACACACCGTCTTTATTCGGTCAATGGTGCTGCCTTCCTTTATCCTCTAAAACAAAACAGAATATGAAATACTAATATAATATAATATCATATATGTAAATATATATTTATATATTTTATTAAATTATGTAAAACAATTTAAAAACTGCATAATAAAACAGTTTTATTGATTCATGGTATAGTTTTTCGCATTTTTACATTTGAATATATGTTTATAACTGGTCTTTGTTTTTTTGTTTGTTTGTTTTTTACTTATTTGATTATTTTTTGCGATTTACATCTTTCAATTTTCTCACAGAAGTAACATTTCATTGCAGAATGCTGCATTTCTATGCATTTGATATAAAATGAGTCGTCTTGATGTTTTTTTTGTTAATTTATTTATTATTTTCAATGTATTTATGTATTCATTCATTTGTTTTGTTTTGTTTTGTTTTGTTTATTTATTATTATTTTTTTATTATTATTTTCCAGGATTGTATCTTCATTTTGGAGGTTAAAATTTTACAAGCTTGTTTTTTTCCAGAATATGTGCTGATTCAATTGATTATACTCACTTAATTTATTAATTGATTCCCTTTATTTACTAGCCATATGAAACATTTTATATTTATTTTATTTCATTTTATTTTACTGGTCACTAAATAAAAGGATTTACCTTTTTTTTTCCTTTAACTTATTTTTCAACCAGCCAGTGGCATATACAAAAACATGCAACATTTAATTATTGATTGATTGTATGTTCCTTCTGGAGGCTCAAATGTTAAGATTCTGAATATTCAGAATTGGTTTTCCAGGAAACCTTGGTCATGTTGACAACTTACACCAACTTTGCTCTTTATGTAGGCTAGGCTATTTATTTATTTATTTAATTACATAGCTATTTACTTAGGCTACAGACTTTGCAAAAACATTTAGCATTTTTATTTATTTATGTTATTTTGTTTTATTTATTGATTCTGTTTTGCTTTTATTTTGTCCCAGGGTTGTATTTCGTTTTGGGGGCTCAAATGTTAAGATTCCGGACACTCCAGACTTGTTTTCCAGGAAACCGTTAACCTGGTTAACCGGCTAACTAGCGCGCACTTTGATGAAGGCGTATCCCGCGCCGTTGTCGGTGATGGTCAGGCCAAGCGCGTCTTCGGTTTTAACGACCTCCACCTCTTTGGTTTCTCCCCTCACGTGCGCGAAGATGAAGTCTTCCAGACCGATCTGACCGCCAAGCAGCTTCTGCATGTCCACTTTGTGTGAGTTCAGCGTGCAGAAGAGAATCTGGAGGGGAAAAATTAACAAACATGCGTCAGATTGCAGAGAAAACAGACACCGGAACCTTTCCCGCCGTTTTCCATCGAAAGCGCGGCCGGTCACGCGCAGGACACTAGATAATGGCGTCGGTTAACCGGTACTTTCAAGGTACTCTTCTATAACTAGTATTGTTTGTTAGGGAGTCAAATAAGTAGCTTGCGTCGATGAACGTTGATTAAAACTTGATGGACCCTTTTCACAAGACTGTGATGAAGCGTTTAACGGTCATCAGCATCGTAAATCATGGAAGTTTTTCATATTTGTATTTTTTTAAATGTATGTACATTTAAAACACTATCCTTTGCATTATATTACCTTTGCTTCAAAAAAAAAAAAAAAAAAAACTAGTTAACGCTATGCAATCTAATGCAGCTTCTTTTTGAGGGATGGTAAATTTGACATCACAGACTAATCTCAATTTGTTTCCTTTTTATTGAAAGTCATGAAAATTCCATCTTGGAGTTTTTCTTTTGCTATTTGAGCAAATGGGAATGCAAAAAAATTGTGGTATTTTCCCATTCACTGGTCTTCAAGTTAACCCAACTATGACGACTTCCGCTGCTGAAAAGGGTCCATTTATATTGGCATAATAGTGTTTAACTATGCTAACAGATGCTAACACTCCTGTTTGCTAGAATTAGGCGCAAGTCCTTTTGTTAATTTCCACTAAAGTCTTTTAAATTTAGCTTAATATGTGCGTAAAACGAGCGATTTTAAATATTTTTAGCTTTTCGTAGCTATGAGTAGGACGCGATTGTTTATAACGGTTTGACCGCAGAAATGCTCACGTGACCCTTCATAGTCTTTCTTTATAGTAAACTTTTGACTCGAACTGAAGCCTGTAAATAAACTAAAAAACAAACAAATAAATAACATAACATGAACCAGGGGGGGGGGGGGGGGGGGGGGGTATACCCGGTTAAACATTGAAAGCAATTTTTTACTTTTGATTCGCTGTGGCGGTTAAGGTAACTCTGCCAGAATATAACTGATATTGTGTGTTAGGGAATCAAATAGGTAGCTAGCATCGATAAACGTTGATTTAAACTTGATTTGTATTACAGTTTAACTATGCTAACAGATGCTAACACTCCTGTTTGCTAGAATTTAGGCGTGAGTCTTCTTGTTAATTTCCACTAAAGTCATTTAAATTTAGCACTACACTTAATATGTGGGTAAAATGGCAGATGTTAAAAATTTTCAGCTTTTCATTGCTATACATGTGAGTAGGACGCAATTGTTTATAGCGGTTTGAACACTCATGTGACCCTGAAGTCTTTCTTCATAGTGAACTTTCGACTCAAACTGAAGCATGTTTGTTTGGTTTGAGATAAAAAGTGAATTTTTCTAGCCTTGACCCCTCCGAGATTCTTCAAGGACATTTTCTCCTGAAGGCTGTGCGATTTTTACAGTACAGTGCTTTTGAAGAAAAGATTACAGATAAAACTGATCGGTTATGTAACTTGATTTGATGATAAAACAAGCATGACTAAAAAACATTTGTATTTATTGCACTGTAAAAAGTGATAAGTTGACTTAACTTAAAAAAATTGAGAAAACCTGTCGACTTAGAATTTTTAAGTAAATGATAATTAAAAAAAATAAGTTGTTAATTTTTTTTTTTAAATATTATTTACTTTACAATTTTAAGGCAACGGGTTTCCTCATTTTTTTAAAGTTAAATCAACGTATCACTTTTTACAGTGTAGTTTAATAATAGTTACATTTATGTTTAATTGTTTAAAACATTTTTTATTTAATGTTTTATACAAATAATAAAACTAATACATTTAAAAACATATGTTCATATTAAAAACATATTTATTTATTTATTTATTTGCCTAAGGACTGATGGAATAAAATTTAAGCAGTGTAATGTTAAAGCAAAAATAAAACATTGGAACTTGTTTAATATGTTAATTTGTTTGGAATATGTTTCATATTTTTTAATTGTTCAAGGCATTTTACTAAAGAAAAATGTTTTTTTTTTAATTGCTTTAGATGTAAAACCTTTATTTATTTATTAGTTTATTTAAATGTAGCCACTGGCACATTTAAAAACATTTTAAAAATATGTATTATTTTTAATAATTAATTTGTTAATTTAACTTATTTACCACTTCCTAGCCACTGGCATATACAAAAAAAAATATCATTTTTACCCCCCCCCCCCCCCTTCCCCCATGTACTGGCCATTGTTATAAATGAAGGCACTTAACATTTATTTATTTATTTACTAGTCAACAACATTGATCATTTCATTTTTTTTATTTGTTTGTTTGTTCTATTTACTAGCCACTGGCATAAATGAATGTATTTATTTATTTATTTATTTTTCTACTAGTTTACTAGCCACTGGCTTAAATGAAAATATTTATTTATTTATTTATTTTACTAGTTTACTAGCCACTGAAATACATAAAAATGTATTATTTGTATTTATTTATTTGTTTACCTCCCCCCCCCCCATCCCATTTACTACCCACTAGCATATAGGTAATTATTTTTGCATCATTTTGTAACCGAAACAGAAAAATGAAATATTATCAATTTTATTAGCTGTAATGATCAAGATAACTAATATAATGACGATACATTATCTAGCAACTTTCAACATGACATTTACTACCTTAAGAGCAAACTCCAGTATACTTTCCAAGAAACAAATGACCCACACACCACGCTTCAGATCAGCAGTTTCCATTTGACCCCCCCAAAAAAAAAAGAGTCCCAAAGACTCGCCGTACCTCAGAAGCGGAGATGTCGAAGACCTCGGCGATCTTGGCGTAAAGCTCCCTGACGTTGGTGAAGCCGTGAATGCGTCCCGTTGGGCTCCCATGCGCCAGCTGCGTGTGAAACACCAGTTTGGGCCTCTGACACGGCTGAGGCTCCTGGGGCAGCGGTGGCGCAGACGGGACGACTCCCTGGTTCTCCTCGTCCCCCGGCGGTCCTGTGGAGTCCTGCGCATCCGGACTCATGGCCTCTCCGTTCTGCATGAGCTCTGGGTCGCTCGTCGTCTTCTCGGACTCCTGCATGGTGAAGAGCGAGGCGTCGGCGGCCGTCTGCAGTCGGGTCTGCCGTGTTAAATTAAAGATGAGGGTAGCCAGGCAACACTGCACAGGTGAGCGGTTTCAGGCCCTGCTTAGTGGAAACCCAAAACCAGTTGAGCTAGCGATCTTATGAGTGACACTGGAGAGCTAGGACGAACACCTGAAGTGAAGCGACACGCCGAGGACCTGGAGACCATCTGTCTGTAGATTTGGCGGAGGGGACGGTCTTCACACCAGAGATGCAGCGTTTGGTCAATTATTTAACTGATCTAAAGGAGTAGTTCGGCCAAAAATTAGCATTTGCTGAAAATTTGCTCACCCCCAGAACATCCGAGATGTAGATGAGTTTGTTTCTTCATCAGATTTGGAGAAATGTAGCATATCATCACTTGCTCACCAATGGATGTGAATGGGTGCCGTCAGAATGAGAGTCCAAAGAGCTGATAAAAACATCACAATAATACATGAGTAATCTACACCACTCCAGTCCATCAGATAACATCTTGAAAAGCCTAAAGCTGCGTGTTTGTAAAAAACTAATTCATTAAGGCGTTTTCAAACTTCAAAAACTGCTAAAATAGAAATACATAATACATAATAACGCTTCCTCCAGTGAAAAAGCCCATCTCCTGTTGTCTCTCACATCAAAATCCAGCCACATATTTGTTTAGAGCTGATTTGGCTTGTAAACAGTGCTTTATATGTGCAGATTTCTCTCCTGATTCAGACCAGATGACTTTTTCACTGGAGGAAGCATTATTATGGATTGTGAATTTGTATTTTAGTTAAAAACATCTTAACGATGGATTTATTTCTTACAAATGCAGTTTTTGCTTAGGCTTCACGAGATTAATCAGATCATTTATTGGATTACAATATTATATGGATTACTTGTGGACTATTGTGATGTTTTTATCAGCTGTTTGGACACTCATTCTGACGGCACCCATTCACATCCATTGGTGAGCAAGTGATGTATGCTACATTTCTCCAAACCTGATGAAGAAACAAACTTTTACATCTCAGATGGACTGAAGGTGAGGACATTTTCAGTCAACTTAATTTTTGGGGTGAACTACTCCTTTAACAGCTAAAGAATAGATTAGCATAAGCAAGAACGTTACTTGAGAAATACTGCATTGCATTTTTGTATAAAAATAGTGTTTGTTGTATGATTGGCAATATTTGCTGCTTCTTTTTCACCAGAAGCACTGTAGCAAGCAACAAGTCTTCAAATCAACCACAAATGGCATTTAAAGCCAATATTTGACAAACCCCATGCAGCACACATTTGCAACCTCACGTTTATTCTGAACAAACTGGACTCATGAAAAGACAGAAGTCTTCAAGAGGAACATCCAGAGGTCAGCTGAGCTGTGGTCTGATATCAGGACTGATATTTGTCCTGTGCAGTGGGTACAGTGCCTCCTCTGTTCAGATAGTGAGTGTAACATGAGCTGCTGTGTCAACACCTTCCTCCAAATACTGAGTGCACACACATAGCGCTCGCAATGTTTTATGCATAAAAGGGCGTATGCGGGTCATGAGATGTCATGTGATGTGATCATGTGTGCAAAAGCAATGAGACGATCTGAGGAAAATTGTGTTGAAATGGGATTTTGTGCAGCAGAGCATGAGTTTGATTATGAAATTTTGTAGCCTGTGGACTGAAGTGTTCCATATGTGATTCAAATTAGAGAAATAAAAAATAAGAGAAACAGAGTTAGATAGGTAGATAGATAGGTAGATAGATAGGTAGATAGATAGATAGATAGATAGATAGATAGATAGATAGATAGATAGATAGATAGATAGATAGATAGATAGATAGATAGATAGATAGACAGATAGATAGATAGATAGATAGATAGATAGATAGACAGAGATGAATGAACGATAGATAGAAAGTTGAATGATAGAGTCAAGTCACCTTTATTTATACAGCGCTTTTAACAATACAGATTGTGTCAAAGCAACTTTCCAATATCAAAATAGGAAAATAGTGTCAATAAAATGTAAAATGACAAGATTAAACACTCAATTTTCAGTTAAAGGCATTTCATTACTGAATTTAATGATATCATCGTCCAGCTCAGTTCGGTTTAATTAATATCTGTGCAATCAGGTCGACGACATCATTGGAAATTAAGTGTCCCCACATGAGCAAGCCAGAGGAAGCAAAACTCCATCGGTGACAGAATGGAGAAAAAAACCTTGGGAGAAACCGTGGTCTTGTCCCGATGGCCGTCTAGGTGACGAGGTCCTCACTGGGATCTGTCTCTGGGGCTCATCTACATGTCCTGATCTCCGCTGACGTTCAGCGCTGTAGAGGTCATCTCTGTTATAGACAGAGACAGATAGATAGATAGATAGATAGATAGATAGATAGATAGATAGATAGATAGATAGATAGATAGATAGATAGATAGATAGATAGATAGATAGATAGATAGATAGGTGAAAGACAGATAGGCGAATGAACAATAGATAGATAGATAGATAGATAGATAGATAGATAAACAGACAGACAGACAAATGATAGATAGATAGATAGATAGATAGATAGATAGATAGATAGATAGATAGATAGATAGATAGATAGATAGATAGATAGATAGATAGATAGGTGAAAAAGAGATAGAAGAATGAACAATAGATAGATAGATAGATAGATAGATAGATAGATAGATAGATAGATAGACAGACAGACAAATGATAGATAGATAGATAGATAGATAGATAGATAGATAGATAGATAGATAGATAGATAGATAGATAGGTGAAAAAGAGATAGAAGAATGAACAATAGATAGATAGATAGATAGATAGATAGATAGATAGATAGATAGATAGATAGATAGATAGATAGATAGATAGATAGATAGATAGATAGATAGATAGACAGACAGACAAACAAATGATAGATAGATAGATAGATAGATAGATAGATAGATAGATAGATAGGTGAAAAAGAGATAGAAGAATGAACAATAGATAGATAGATAGATAGATAGATAGATAGATAGATAGATAGATAGATAGATAGATAGATAGATAGATAGATAGATAGATAGATAGAAAAGACAGACAGACAAATGATAGATAGATAGATAGATAGATAGATAGATAGATAGATAGATAGATAGATAGATAGATAGATAGATAGATAGATAGATAGATAGATAGATATTCACTCTATACTCTGTCACATAAGATCAGTCTGCATGCAATCTGTTTAATTTATGCATTCATTCAACATAAAAATGTCATAGTAATAATAATAACTAAGTCTCAGATCCACCACTAATGAACATTTAGACACGCATAACATGTTCAAACTCATGATCGCATGAAAACATGTGAGAACAGAGTTAAAAACACAAGGTCTGCCTGTAACACAGACGCCCAGTGTATAATCAGCTATCACACTAGCTCTCCACCCTGACTTCCTCCCCCTACCACCACCACGTTGCATGCAGACACGCGTCCTGCTCATAAAAGGGCATGGGCGGAGTCCGAGCGCGACTGTCGTGCAGCGATTGGACACCGCGCCTGACCAGATGCGCGCTGATTGGCCGCCAGCGCTTGGTCCGATTTTGTCTCATTTTGTTAATCAGGCCGCGCTCATGGGACGCCGAAGAGAAACCGGATCATCGCATCCTCGTTAAACGGCGTATTTTTTTTCGGCGTGTGTCGATCTGTGTTGAGGAAGAATGCTGGAAAACAAGAGGGAGAGACTGAAAACGTTTCTGAGAAAGATCGACGAGAGCGCCATATCGCGAATCAAGCATTTAATGAAGGAGAGGTGAGAACAGCCGTTATCAGCTGTCGACATCCGATAATGCCTTATACGCAGCTCATTTACATATGTTAATGTTGTGTTCATATTATAATTACTAGGTGCTGGTGTGTTTGTTTTGATAAGGTTGTGTGATGAGCGCAGTTTTTATTGATTTAGGTCAGACTGGTGTTGTTTTATAGTTATAGTCCACCCTACTATGTGTGTGAGTGCGTGCGCGTGCACGCGTGATGACATTATTGCTTCCCGTTGACTGATTGATTTATCTTATTCAAATACAGATTAGAGATCATTTATTTCTGATTTTATATGTCTTTATAGTGTGTAAATTGCTTTTTACACATCATAAAATTATCCCAATTGTTAATGGTTTTTACTGCATTCCATTTACTGTGGTACAGTTAAGATTTTAGATGTAAACACTGATATTTATTTAAAAAAAAAAAAAAATGCCATGGAATTAACACCACTGTGTTTTTGGACAGGTACCATGATAGAGCATTGGACTACCATGAATTACTATGGTACATGTTAAAATACCATGGTATTGGCTGATAAAACCAGCACATGGTAGTGCCGCAGTATGTTTTTGCTACTCTTAGAGTAAAATACTATGGTAAAATGCCATCTGCCATGGCTGTACCATTTTTTATTTCACCCCAGTTTTTATATGGTAATAATAGTAATGTTGTTTTTGACATGTATCATGCCAGTACCAGTGTGTGTTTGGGCATGCATATTGTGAACTATGGTATTACTATGGTGCATATATAAAATTGTATATGTATGTTAATTTATGTCATGATGCATATCTGGCCACCATGGTAATACCATGGTTTTTTTTTTGTTTTTTTTTATTGTATTTACATTTCCAGCCACCTTAAAAACCTCCAAACTCCTAAAAACGAGTCCTGCGGTGTAATATAATATTAGCTTTTTATGTGCACTTGTGTCTTTGTGTTGGTTATTATTAGAGTCGTTAAGCCGGTATTGTACCTGGATCACATCACTCATGCTATTGTGAAGGAATTACTGGGCTAGTTTTAGACTAGAGCTGATTTCCCTGACTCCCATTTTCCAATGAGCGAGTTACTTGTGATTTACATTCAGCCATTTGATAGAAATATACCTATTAATATACCAGCTATTCTTATACCCTTGTAGCATGAATGGTGCAGCCCTCATCTGCAATTGTGACATAAACAAACCAATTCACATCGCCATTATGCGTCAAATTCCTAACCCTCATCAAGGTGCGAGATTCCATTCACTCAGCAGTTTAAATGCAAATTAACCTCTTTCTTGGCCAAATTGCTTTGTCTTCAGTGATGGTCCTAAACGTAATTTGGAGCTGTAATGTGTAATAATCAAATTACGGCATGTGCCAAGTGTTTTGTCGTTACATCACAATGCTTCGTAAATGGTTTAAATTGACAAGCCTTTCTCCAGATAAACAGATGATCTCATAGATCCTCTGTTGTATTGGTATTCCAACACATGTGGGTCATGTTATCTATCTGCGTCTATCTTTAGCCCAAAAGCTTGTTCCAGGTCGTGTGCCAGGTGTGGACAAGCTGTGTGGGCTAATTTAGTTTTCCAATGGAGTTGAATTAGCTTCTCCGAGCCTTGTTAAAAAAACTATGGGCCCTGAACTCTTATTATTCCCATAGATAACCGATAAAGGACACAAGTTATACTTGAGGTCTAGCACAACTGCTTTAGAGCTTCGCTGCTACATAAGGAACGTTGTTTGGATAGAGTGAGGTTGTTTTAGAAGGTCAATTCCCATGAGTAAATTTGGACCACTCCTTGTAAATTTTTAGGTGGCTTCCAGATTTAGCAGGCTAAAGTCTTTCTTCCTCTTAGTACATCAATTCCCATCAACATTCTTAAATCTTCGTTAACGCGTTGCTTGCAAACGTTCAAGGGTCTCAACACTCCAGTCCCCAGCATTTCACACCGATTTGGTGAAATCCACGTTGAGGAACCCATGACATATTGGTGCCCTCATCCTTCAGCACCTTTACTTAAAATAATACTTGCATGACGTACTTCCCCAAAGTAAAGTTCCCCTAAGCTATAAGAAATGCATCAAAAGAACATGATATGATCAGTTTCATGTGATTCCTGGTTGGAATTTCCAATTTTGGACTCTCTTGGTCCATGGAAAGAAAGGCCTCTTTCTGTTTAGACTGAGGAAGTGAGACTGATGCATTCAGGCCACATGATTTGCACAAATGTCCTCTGTATTGTAGGTTTGGCCCCTGTCCACAAGTGGCAAGCTGTTGTTTGCCCACAGGGATTGGTGTTGGCTCTTGAATGGACATCATGGCTCGATAGATGTCAAGGCCTAATCCTTGTCCTACACCTTTCTTTGTGGACGTTAGCTCTGGTTTCATGGTTACACCAAGTTTTAAAGAGTGTGCCTTAGAGTTTGACCTTTGTTTTTGGGCGAGTTTCTTTTGCAAGTCATCTCGAGTCTTGTGAGCAACTTTTGGTGTATTTTGAAAGCTGGATTTGAACTTTATGTATTTTTATCTTTAGATTGGGGGGGGGGGGGGGTTCTTTTTTAAGAGGTATAGGAAAACTTGGTGTAATTTGTTGTTCGTTAAATGGTGTAACTGAAGTTTTCGTGTGGTTAACACATCAGTTTTTCTCAGAAAACGCCCACTCTGCTCATTTATCACAGTTTGATGAATGTCCTTCTATTCTCTGTGTGGTTTGACCGTATTCTCACAGCTTCTGCTCTGGTCCATTCATTTTGCAAGTTGGGAAATACATAATTTGCTCAACTGGTGAACACTAACGGAGGCTTTCCTGAAAATGATCTATGGTTTCCTGGTGTGCAGCGCTGGCACAATTCAACCCGTCGATCTCTGATTTACATACCGGCTTCTTGGCAGTGGTCTTGAATTGCATTCAGTCGACAGTTCCTCCCATCCGTCAACCAATGGTGATCTAGTACCCTTTTGATCTAGTGTTTTACAGAGCGTGGAAATCTTATGCTTATGTAATGAAAACTGACCTGATATTCTCCATATCATGTTATGCTAGTCTGCTTCATGAAACAGAGTAAACACTCACTTAATCTTCTCCGTTAGAACATGGCGTCTTGTTTATAAACAGAAGTACAGAATGCCCTGTGAAGTACTGATTAAAAGTAAGTGCAGAACTTGGATTCAAGAACTGGTGGTTTTCAGGCCTGGGCAAGGATCTTTAAGCTATCTTCGCTGATTCACCGCGCAGGTGTAGACGTATATATGAGAGAATGCATTTCCATTGTCAAACATCAGCCTTGAATGCAGTGAGCATTAGGCCAGGGATGAATCATCCTGATTTATAGTGGCACAAGGAGGTCAGGGGTCAGTTGGAGAAAAGGTTCAGTGGTAATTGACCTGGAACTTGGTGTGGCCCACATCTTAAAATGGTCACAGGTCTCTTAAAATTTTTATCGTTGCAATAACAATATACTGTGTAAAGCATGACTTGTCTGATTCATTTTTGTTACCGGCAATCTAAGTAAATATTAACTGAAATAAATAATAAATAAGCTGCATCATTTCTCATTTTCATTTAGTTTAACTTAATTTTCTAAAATAACTCAAACTAAAAGTGAAATAAAAACGAGTACAATCCATAGACCGTTAAAAAAAGAGAAAAGCACAACTAAATTATCAACACATGAACTAAAATAAAGATGAAAAATTTAAATGGTGAAATAAAAACTAATTCAAAATAATAATTCAATGATACTAAAATAACACTGGTTTGAATTTATTTTTTTAGCTGTCTTGAGGAAAAATGTAACTTATTAGAGATGATTGGATACAGAAATCTTGGTTATTGATTAATTTTTTGTTTTGTTTTTTTTGCTAACATAAACTGGGTTTTGGTCTGTTTCCATATATTATTTTTTTTCATTTGTGTTTTGATTTAGTTGAAGTTAAATGAACAAATATTATCATTATTTATTTTTAATCCGAGTAACCTTTTTCCCAATGAAAGTCAGAATTTGGCTGTTTTTACATGATTAAGCTTGATTTTGGTCCATTTTTCTGTGTATTGTAATAGTACTTGTTTATTAAACTACATATGCTAACCATTAGTATCCATAACCAAAAGTAACCATTCTTTTGCCACATCCAAAGTCAGAATTCAGTGTTTTTACAGGCTTGAAATGGCTTTTGGTCAGTTTTCCATATTGTTTTGCGTTTGGATTTGTAATATGTATAAATTTGAATAGTATTTCTTTATTTAACTTAAAAGTAACCTTTTTTTTGGCACTTTCAAAGTCAGATTTTAGGTCAGTTTTTCTGTGTGTTTTTGAATCGGTTGTGTCTGAATGTGTAATTACAGTAGTATTTAACTTCAAACAAACCAGTTTTGGCACTTTCAAAGTCAGATTTTAGCGTTTTTACAGGCTTATACTGGATTATGGTCAGCTTTTCTGTGTTTTTGTTTTGAATCTGCATTTGCAATTGATTAAAAATATATATAAATTATAATAGTGTTTAACTTCAATCAAACCATTTTTTGATGCTTTCAGAGTCAGAATTGAGCGTTTTTACAGGCTTAAACTGGGTTTAAATTTAGTTTTTTTCATGTATCGTTTTGAATTTTTTGTGTTTGTAATTGATCCCAAAATCTAAATTCTAGTATTTGTTTATCTAACTTCAAACTAACCATTTTTTTTTTTGGCACTCTCAAAGCTGTTGGAAAGCGATTTCCAGTTCACACAGAAACTTCACGCTATACTTCAAGCCAAATCAGATCCTTGCAGAAAAGTCCTGGTCTTGTAGGGGATCTTTCTCCAGTTTTCCCATGAGTTTGTTGACCCTCTACCCCACCGCAAAGACAATAGGTGGCCCACTAGCAAGGCCTTTGTTTGCACGTCTTAAGTCTTGTCCTCCATAGTTTGCATTTCTTCAATGGCATCCAAATGGGCCATTGTGGGCTCCTCCAGCTGCTGCAGTTGGAGGTGAGCGGAGTAGGCCGGCGGAGGATCCTTTATCCCTCCCTCAACTCCCACTTTGGCTTCCCTGTGCCTCATTATCTCACTTTTTCCATAACGGAGCAGCTGTAAAGGAAACCTTTAGACCCCATTGCTCAGCATCTAGTTCAGCTGGTCAGAAGCGGTTCAGTCGTCGATAGCTCTGAGAAGACATGGCGATGGACGGCGAGAAGGATCTAAATCGTGTGGATACGGCCGCGTGTGAGGATTTGGGAAGGTAGGAGATGTTTAGCTCTGATGTAAGATGGTGAACAGCTGCGACTGCATCGTTTAGCCGCTAGCTCGGTGGGGATGTGTTTTCATAGCAAGCGGATTGAATTCAAACCACTTTAAAGAGCAAAACAGTGACTAGTTTAGTTTTTATTCATGCAAATTAATCACAAAATCAAACGTTTTGACTCACTTAGAAAGATTGAACTTTCGTTCCCAGCACAAAGGCGTGAGCGATAAACCTTTATCGCTGAGAACGGGCCTTGAACTGCGACACATTTCCTTGTTTGGCCTGTTTCTGAAGCGTCTCATGCCACTGTTTGATGCTTATCTGCTCTTGTGGCGTTTTTGTGAGCTTTGTGTTTTATCGTCAGCATCAGATGATTCAGCAGGGGATGTTTGATGCTTGTTGTCTTCGTTCTAAATCACTGCGCATCTTTAGGCTAAATAGAAGTCTCGAGGTTCGTTCAAGAGTGTTGAACAGGATGCCTGGATCCTTTTTTTATCGTTCTAACGTCACGAAACTGGATAGACGCCCTGTTTAAATCCTAATGCATTGAATTAGTGTTTGAACCGCAAACACTTTCGTTTACAAGTGACTTTCCCAAATGCCTTTGCTGGATTGCACTTCCTATAAACGCCCGCAGCGCGGCGGCAGATTCCCAAATCCTCCGTTTAGCCTGAATACACAAGCTCAGACATGAGAAGCAGCTGGTGTGTTGGAGGTTTGGCTGCAGTGTGAGAGTGTGAGCTATGGTTTATTGACACTGGTTAAAGCTGAAGCCGGAGATCGGAGGGGTCTTAAAATAGATCTGCAATATGAAGTGTGTTTTAATGTCTTGAAACGAGCATTGACCTTTTGCATGAAGAAAATGAAGTGATGCATTAAATGAATAGTTTGAGTTTATGCGGAGTTGAACCACTTTGTGTAAATAAATATTGTGTGTAATGCAGTAAAATGTTACTATAGTACCAGAATCGCATTATATTATCACAGAATTATTTTTTGTTTTCATATATCAGAACAACCATTTAGATTAAGAAAATGAATAGTTCATATTTCACTTATTTAATTCTTTGATTTTTCTGTATGCAAAATAATTTATACAATAATATAGTACTGAACACTAATGCTAATAATGCTGATTTTATTTAATTTGTTTTAATAATAGAATTTTATTTTATTTTATTTATTTATTTTTTTAATCAGTAGTAATTATAATTTTAGTAATTTAGTCATTTTTAAATCTGTTTTCTTTATATAATTAAAAGGAAAAAACCTTGCTACATGTACTACGTTAAGCTAACTGAGACTTGCATATCATCGCTCTTTAGTTGATTTTGATTGCTTCCATTGTCTTCATCTGTAAGTCGCTGTGGATAAAAGCGTCTGCTAAATACAATTTAATTTGTTACTTTTTTGGTATTTATTTGTTTATTTACTTGTGTTTTAATTAAAATGCAACTTAATACTTAACACAATTTGTTTCTTTTAAAAAAAAGAAAGAAGAAAAATATTTTATTTTATTTGTGTATTTAAAAGTTAAATGTTTTTGGCCCTTCCCAATATCTAATATATATATATGTTTTTTAATTGACTTAGAAAAAAAGAATGTTTATTTTATTTATCTATCCGTCCATCCATCCGAAGCAGTTTAAGTCTCTAGTTGTGTCCCAGTGGTTCCACATGAGCTTTAAGTTATTTTTAATTGTTTACGTCCTCAATTAAATTTTGCATGTGTGGTGTGTTTTCATGTTCCACATCTTGTCATTATATGCAAATCACATTAAGAATAGATATGTTGCATTATTTCCTGGTATTCCTGCTTCTTTAGGCAAGATCTTAAGCCATCTAAGTCTCCTTTAGCGTTTAAACAGCATTTATTTCATGCCCCTCGCAGGTGCGGACCTGATTTGAATGTGTTTGCGTACCACATGCATGCATTTGCTTTCTTATCCAAAGGTTTAAAGACCGAAACAACCAAGCAAAAGTTGGCTGAGCTCTAAAACGTCTAATTCTAGATGTTATGTCAGTGGCTGCTAGCTTCCTTGTCGTAATATTTTCTTTTGTTTTCTTGCGTGCCGTAAAAGCTTCCCTTCCCCCGCAGATGAGCTCAGGAATGTTTCCGTGGCATTTGAGAGTTATTCGTAATCATTACGCTCCATCGTAGCTGGACGTTATAGAGTAAGACATACCCTGCATGCCTGCTCAGTGTGTTTATTACATGTCTTTTAACCTATATATATTTCATTGTTCACTTAAATATTTATTTACATATTTTAAGATTTTAATAGACTTTGCTAATGTCTAAAATATGTGGCTGTTCATGTATAAAGCATTTATTTATTTGGCCCTTTTAATATTAATTTTCATGAAGAAAAAGCTTTAAATTAAATTTTATTTTTCTTTAAAAAAAGAATGTTAACCTTTTTTTTTTTTTCTTTATAATATTTTAAATATTAATGGCTTTTGTATGGTATGTATGTATCATTTCCATATATAAGGGAAAAATAGATTTATTTAAAGAAAAATAAGTTATTATAAAATTATATGTAATATTATACATATCTGCCATATGCATATGTAAAAAAATAAAAATAAATATTTGATAAAAGAATGATACCCTTTCGCTAAAACAAATTAAATATTATATATAAGATATTTATGTATATTTATAGTAATTTGATTTCAAAGCATGATACATACTCGGCATACCTGGTCATATGACTGCACGTGTCGTATGCATGTCGTATGCTGTCTTTTAACCTATATTTCAGCGAGTCACACCTTTGTCCTTAAGTCATAAATGTAATGGCTCTGAATGCTGGGAAAGGTGACGTGTGCTTTCCAGCAGCTGTGCTTAGCACGTAGCCACCAAAACAGACGTTTCAGGCTCTCGAGTTACCCAAAAACCTCAGAGCTGAATGAGGAAGTGGCCTGCGGCTACTTTGAGTTCCTTTCAGGTGAAGAATTACAGCGATTTGACTTTGACTTTCGCTTCTAAAAAATCATCACTTTTCACTGTAAACTCATTCGCATTTGCTTCTTTTCAAAAGCTGCTGCGTCTCTCAGCATGTTTTGACCTGCAGGTGTTCCATTACATCAGCAATCCACAGTCACACCATCTGAGGTCAGAGACTCCGCCCACGTTCATTTGCATACAGGACAAGGAGCCGCTCCCATTGGAACACGACCGCATCCCAGAGCTTGGTTCTAGTCCTGCCCCCTCGTTTGCATACAGAGGAAGGCATCAGGAGCACGGCCGCAGAACAGAGCTGCGTTTTTTTTAGACTCACTGAGCGTCTAGACTCATATTTTTTTTTTAATGTATTTATTGCTTTTGGCCGAACGTCAGACTTGACGTGCTATGGCTTGAGGCCAGTTTTGTACACTTTTGAGGATGAACCGATCGTTGAGTTTACGATTATCTCGCAGGAATGGACATAATATCTACAGGTATGGTAGAATGGCACTTATGTCATTGGAGTAGGTTTCCATTCAATGGGCTGCGTTCGATGTGTAACTTCTTGAAATTTACTTGCAATTTCCAAGCAAAAATTGGTGCGGAGTTTCCTTTGAAGGTTGTTTTTCAGTCCGTAGTGTTTATTCTTGAGTTTTTACTGCTGTGGTTGGGTAATTGAGGTCGGAGTGAAGTGCCGTTGGTGTGTTTTATAATATATTTGCTTTGAGTCTGTTTAACCATTACACTCGTATCATTGCCTGAGAGAAACTCGTAAAACTGCTCTGTTTGTTTGATCTGATGTTGTTATTCCTGCTATTGACCTTATTAAAGAAGCGAAATGCCATGTATTGCGCATCTGTCCGTGTTTTATAAGCTTTGGCATGGCCTCGTAAACTCAGATGCTGTTTAAGGGTGAAGTTGAGGTGCGAGTGTCAGTTATGAGGCTGACGGTGGTTTTGCGATGTTTTCACAGCTATGCGGTGGACACCGGGACGATTCCTGCCAAGGCCAAGAAGGGCCGGACGAAAACCAAGCTGGGGAGCAGGAAAGCATTCAGTTTGGAGGAGAATCAGCTGGAGGTTCAGCAGCAAACCAAGAGCCTGAGCCGGCAGGTCCCGCCCAGGTACGAGAGTTTCCATTGCTTTGTGTTGGCCATGAACCTGTTCTGCTGCTGTACAGCCTAACGATTACTGCCAAAATAACAGTTAACTGTTAGGAAACTGGATATGAATGGGTGATGGATGGATGGGTGGGTAAACAATTAATTAAAATAAAATAAATATTGTATTACTTTGTTAGTTTTAGTTTTGTTTTTTGTTTTTTTTAATGGCTGCCTTCAATATCTAAAATATGTGAGGTGTTCATTTATTTATTTTAGTCTATCAATATTTAAAATAAGTGGGGGTTTTTTGTATAAAAAAATTAATAAAGTAATATAAAATCTAAATATTTTATTAAATACTTTATAAATATAAAGGTTAAATTTATTTATTTGGCAATCATTAATATCGAAAATGTTTTTGTTAAAAAAAATCAATTTTTAAAGAAATTATACAATTTATTTTTCTTCTAAAAATGTATGAATAAATATATTAAATATTGTTATTTATTGTATTAAATATTTGTTTATAATATTTTAAATTTATATATATATATTTTCTTATTTAAATTTTAGGCCTTTACCAATATCTAATGTCATTTTCGTACTGACGAGATGCGCATGACAATTGCGTGCGATATATCGCCCAGCCCTAATGTATGTGTGATATAAGTCAGTTATATAAGTGTTACGAGCACTTCCTCTGTCTGATTGCCTCTTCAAGATGAATCGCTTTATGTATTCCCCGATTGTAAGTCGCTTTGGATAAAAGCGTCTGCAAAATGACTAAATGTAAATGATAGCTGGCATTTTCATATATAAAGAAAAAAATTGTATTTGTTTTTTTTTCTCAAAACAAAATACATTTATATAAAATATATCTTGTATTTTAATAGATAAAGAAAAATCCTGAACTTATTTAAAAAACAAAAATGAATGTTAAAATATTTTTTTAATAAAGTTGTATATAAAATACATTAAAATATATTTTAAAATCTTTAAAAATAAACAAACTTATTTTTAATCTAAAAATTTTCTATATATAGTTTTTTTTTAATTACTTATTCTACCTTTTATCAATATGTAAAATGTCGTTTTACTGGCAGGTCTCACACTCTTGATGTCGATAGACCTTTGGAGAGAAACGACAGCCTCAACTCAAGAAGTGTAAGACGACTTTTCATTCATCTTCTTTAAATCTAACATAACACATTTCTAATTCTCATTTCCTTTGGTCTTCCCAGAGTTTTATGAAGCACAACAAAACATTCCACAAACTCTTCCCAGAGCTCCCCGAGACTGAAGACCTGCTGCACGGTGAGAGATTTTTGCGTTCACGTCGTGTCTGTGACGTCTGAGACACAATAGCAGCGGCGTCACGCGTGTTTAATGTTGTGTTTGCAGCTTACGTCTGTGCGCTGCAGAAGGAAGTGCCTTACCACGGCCGTCTGTACATCACCGACAGCAGCCTGTGCTTCTTCTCCTCCGTGCTGCTCAAAGACACCAAGGTAAGGAGCCGTCCGATCCGCACGCATGCGCTCAGAGCAGCCATCAAACCTCAGTTTAACAGACCCGTGTGTGTGTCAGGTGATCGTTCCCGTCGCCAGTGTGAACGTCCTGAAGAAACAGAACACAGCGCTGCTCGTGCCAAACGCCATCTCTGTCCGGACCACAAACAGAGAGAAGGTCAGCGCCTCACACTTCAGCTCTTTTACTCCAAGCACACCGTCCTCTGAAAAACGAGGAAGACATGAAAAAAAAAATATTTATGATGATTAATGCAAATTAATAAATACTGGTTTTTTGTTTTTGTTTTTTTTCATGAAATATACAAATTATTTGAAGAAAAAAAAAATGCATTACAGTAATTTTTAGTGATTGATTGCCAATTAAAAAAAATCATTTTACAAATTGTTTTTAATTTTAATTAGTGATACATATTGATTAATGCTAATTAATAAAATATATTGATAAATGTTTTACATTGAATTTTTTTTTTTAAACATACTGATTGATTTTATTTACTAATGTATTTTAGGATTTTTTTTTAAAGTGAAACATACCAATTCATTCTAATTCTTTTTTTTTTTTTAAATGTATTACAGTAATTTTTATTGATTAATGCCAATTTTAAAATCCTTTTACTCCTTTTTTTTTTTTTTTTTTTTTTACTGATACATATTGATTTAATGCTAATTAATAAAATGTATTAAAAATGTTTGAGTTTTTGTGAAACATACTGATTAATGTTAATTACTAAAATTTGTATTTTTTTTTAAGTGAAACATACCAGTTAACGCTTATTAATTAAAAAGATTTATAATAAAATGTATTTTTTGTGAAACATACTGATTAATAATTACTAAAAACAATTGTAGTTAAGCATGACAAAACTTATCATATAAAATAATTTATCATTGAATATAATAGAATTACACACAAAAAAAACAAATGTTTCAACATGTTCAACATTTAATCTTTTTATATATATATATATATATATATATATATATATATATATATATATATATATAATAGACACAACCTAAAAAAAGAGAAATATTTTAGGTCGAAATGTATTAGAAATTCTTGAATTTTTGAGTTTTTTTTTTTTTTATATCTGTAATACATTCGTATTTTTTTTTTTTTTAAATATAATAAATATTTTTGTTTTATTTTGAGATTTACTTAATCAAATATATTTTTTAATATATAATATAATATATATTTTACTTTGTAGTGTGTGTATTTATAAGTATCAACTAATTCATTAAAAATAATCTACTTCTATATGAATTTGAAGTGAATCTTTGTCCTCTCTCTCTGTCTGTGCTGCAGTATTTATTCGTGTCTCTGCGGAACAGAGAAGGCTGCTATAAGCTGCTGCGATCCGTCTGTCCTCAGCTGGAGGTGAGCGCTTGCTAACGTGATTTCACTGACGTTCATGTGTTTTAACTCGCTCCTGACGCGTCTCCGCTCTCGTTCCTGACAGGACGGAAGTGCCAACAGCAGCCCTCTCTTCTCGTCGGCCGAGAACAGCTTCGATCAGGCCAAGCTGGTGGTAAGTGAGGCTCAGCGCTCGTCTGTGTCTGTACTGTCTCGATCTGCGCTGACGGCAAACCTGCGTCTCTCCCAGCAGAACTCCAGCCAGTCCAGTCTGGACGACCCGTACGAGGTTTCTCCTCCGATCGATCTGTCTGCGTCTCGACTCGCTCGAGGTTCGTAAACTCCCCGCTGAACGCCTCGCAGCCACGGGACTCTGAGATAAAGGTGTTAAAATGCTGTGTTTGCTTCTGTGTTTCAGAAAACACTGCGATTAAAAGCCCATCTGTGACTCGCAGCTCACCACAGACGCCAGACGAGAGCTCGAGCGAGGAATACACCGGTACGACACACACCAGCCGGCAGATCTGAATGACTCTGAGTGATAATGCGTTTGATTGGCTAACGCAGACTCTGCTTCCTCTCTCCACAGGAAGTTCTTGGGTTTGGAACGTGACGGATCGAGCGCGATCTCTCCTCATCCAAAGAGAAATCAGCAACCTCAACACTCTGCTGCTCATCTACTTGATCCTGTGAGTATTCATGCCACGGCTTTTAGCTGTAATGCGCTCGTTTATTTACAATTTCACACTAAATATTTAAAATATTTACCAAAAATTAAAATGTGTTAAACAAATACTTAAAATACTTAATAAAATAATAATAATATATATGTATGTGTTTTCCGAAAAGTAATCTATAAAATGTAATAAAGTTTACTAAAAATAATGTATGGGATTTTTACTAAAATAATTTCTAAAATGTACAAAATGATTAAATATTGACAAATTATGTAGTAAAAAAAAGAAAAGGTATCATTTTAATATATTTAAAAAATAGTTTATATAAAAAATATAGTTTTACTATTAATTTTAAAAAACGATCAAAGATTTACTAAGAAATTATCAACTTTACAGCAAATATTTACTAAAAATAACATCTTTAAAATCTTTACAAAAATATTTTATGAATGTTGTACAAATATTTACTATAAATAATTTTACAAATATTTAATAAACATATTTGTAGAATACGTGCTAAAAATATGTATAAAGTATTTACCAAAAACATAATTGATAAATATTTAGTACATTTATAAATGAAAGTATATTCATACATTTACTTAACCTGTTGTCTACATGAAAAGACAATACAAGGAACTAAAGATAAAATTCAATAGCTCCTATATAATTGAACGTTGCTAATGAAGAAAAACAGACTGGATGTGTGAAAGACACACAGGGTTGCCAGGTTTTCACAGCAAAATTACCTCAATTGCATTTAAAAAAAAAAAAAAAAAAGCACATTCCAGGGGATAAAATGCACGTTTTTTGGTTAAGTTCCCCCAGTAAAATTCCCATTTCACGGGCTAAATATCACGTTATTGGCATTGTTTCAACCTGCGGACATGAAAAATAACCCACAGCAACAATATCTCGATTCCACGGGAAAAACCGCAGACTTGGCAACACCCAAGAAACGTGACAACATTCATAGGATGCATTGAGGAGGAGCCCAAACTGCACTCCATGGCCTAGTGCTGCTGACATTATGGTCCATGACACTGGATCAGATTCTGTGTAATAAACAATTTTTTTGACTGTGTATAGTTGGAAAATATGTTTAGTTCCCTAGTGAACCTTAGTTCCCAGGACATCTACAAGATGGGTTAGAATGCTGATAAAGATGAGAAAAACACATGACAGTATGATTAACAATGTTAGTGTTTAAAAATAAAACGGCTTTTAGGAGCCAGTGGTCTGGAGCCTTGCCTTTACTGAAAATATATGGAGGTATATATGGTTATATTGGTGCATTTAATTTCATATGACAAAAAACCATGAATACACATTACTTGCATTAAATAAACAAGTATTGCCAGTCCTGTCAGTATAGACTGAAATATCTATATTGCTTCATCCATAGTATTAGTGACAAATAATCATGAGCTCAGCGGCGAGATTTCGTTCAGCATGACTCTAGTTGTCAAAATATAAGTGGTTGCCAGGCAAACGTGTCTCATCTTGCAGCTGTACAGGAGTGGTGTTATTATTGTGATGTGAGACACCCTGATACTAAACGTGCGTTTAACCGTATGAAGAGATCGTTTTGTTGTGTAAAGTGACGTGTTTTTGTCTCGTTCAGGGTGTTTCTGCTCTTGTTGTCGTCTGGCTATATCGGCCTGCGTATCGTGGCCTTAGAAGAGCAGCTGACGTCTCTCGGAGCACTTCCCGAGTTCACCTTACAAAGCGGGTAAATACTGTCATATTACATTGATATTTTTGCACGTGTGACACCCAAAGTATCAGAAAATCACGTTTTTTTTTTTGTTTGTTTGTTTTTTTCAGGTACAAAGAAACGTAAGAGATCTCATCCATCTGAACTTTGAAAAGAACCACCAAAAACCATTTTTAAAGATCCACTAGCCGCTGCAGGGAATGCTGGGAAGGACCTTTATTTGCACATGCACCAGCTTCTGAACTCTGTGCGTCTTTGCCAAGGAAACCACCAAAGGGCACGTGCTTACGGGGACGCTGGTGTTGACGAAACGCAGGCATGTCTTTGCTCGCAGATGTTTGTGTTGGTGCTGCAGCGACTCACCCAAAAACAACCAAAGACAACAGGTTTGTCACGGAGGACTGTCAAAGACAACAAAAACAAACTACTTCTGTGGAAAAACATTTCATTGGTTATTACTCATTGTAGCGCCTTCGTTTGACCACTTTTACGACCATCAAAAAATGTCGCGAAGAACTCCTTTTTATTTTGTTCCTTATTTTTGATGACCATGTCTTTTTCATCAGTCTTTCGGGTTTCATTCTTCCTCTTAAGTTTTTTCGTACAAGGGTTGCGATATTACTGGTTTCGTTTTAACGATAAAAAGAGCTAGCTATCCAACTTGTTGCAGCGCCTTTTGTCTGACCATCAAAAAATGTCACTAATAACTTTCGTCCATTTTTCGTTGAACTTTCATCCCAAGTTCCTTATTTTTGATGGCTAGCTTCATCTTGGTGGTCTTTCGGTTTCATTCTTCCTCAATATTTTTCGTATAAGGGGTTGTGATATTCCTGGTTTCATTTTAACGATAAAAAAGAGCTAAGCTAGCTAGCCAACCCTTACTCATTGCATCGTCTACGTTTGACTACTTTTATGACCATCAAAAAAAAAAATGTTATTAATAACGATGTTGTGTAAGGGGTTGCGATTATTATTGGTTTTGGTTTAATGATAAAAAAAGAGCTAAGCTAGCTAGCCAGCCCTTAGTATTATTGTATGTATAGTCTATGCACAAGAAATGTTCAGATCAGGTATTTAACAAGTTTTTGTAACATTTCTTTTCTTTTTATACTTTGAGACGAAGTAGTCCAACATGTTGGTCTTTTCGTAATCCAAATGGGAAAAAAAAATAAATAAAAAAATAAATAAAAGATTGTATTGTGCAGGAAGAGATGGATGTGGTATTGTTAAACGTCCGATTTGCAGCTAAAGCCAAGCATGCATGTTTGCGCAAACCCAAACCGAGCATTTCCATTCAGGACTCATAACGAGACGAATAGCGATACTTGACGAAAACGACGTGGTCCAAAATATGCATGATTTTTGTGTGCGTGTGTATGTGTGTTCGTATATGTTGCAATATGTTCAAGAGATGAGAGACGAGTAGCCGTTGGAGTGCACTTTATAGTGTGGGGACGCTCTCCAGTCCTGAAGGGGGCGCTATATTGAGGGTCTGGGGCATTGGATGGTGCTAAGAACCTCTCGCTCAGGGCCGGGACTGACTCGCAATGCATCGTGGGATTGCTGCACCTCAGTATCTTGGTCATCTGCTGGTGGACTCGCTCTGCTGGTTTTCAGTCCACAGATGCTGTGGAATAAACACGGATGGACTCAAATTTCTTGCGCGAATGAATGCATGCTTTTTTCTTGAAATGGAGATTCCTTGTTGGACTGATCCGTGCAAATGGATTCACACAACATTTCATCCGGGACGTCGCAGCCTCAAAGTCCCCTGAACGACTGTCTAATAACCACAATGCAAGAATCCCAACTTTAATAATTTGTTTATATTGCACTATTGAAGGTGTTATTGTTTTTGTATCAATATGTCGATAAACATCTTGTTTTGTCTATTTATTGCCTAATGTGTAATTCAAAGTGGTCTCTGTGAGACTGGCTTTGGCATTGTTTGAATAAATCAAGTGCTAAGGAAATCAGGTCTCCAATGTTTATTTAGTGCTATATTTATCGCTGCTGGAATTTGTTTATGCTACATTCAGGATGTCCACTTCTTATGTTGTAGGCAGAGATAATCAGATTTGTTCATTGAACAGGCACTTTTTTTCTGACTCTAAAATATGGAGAAGTTAGTAAGTGGAAGTTAGTAATGAAAGAGTGAAACTGCGTTGTGTATAATGACAGCATCATATATCAATCCACATTAATGCTGAATTCAAAACTTTATTAACATTTGTCTATTTTATGTCTCGACTGCTAAAAAAACAAAACAATAGAAGCCCAATAGAAACCATCACAGAAATTTCAGTGGTTTCCATTAAAATACCATTATGAACCATTAGCTTTTTCCAGTAAAACCATTACGAAAACACTTTTTGCAGTGTGCATTTTTCCCAACAGGATTTAACATCCGACCAATAGAATCAACCACACACCATTATAGGTTCCATTAAAACCAATACAATTCCCATTAAACCCATTACATTTTCTATTGTGTTTTGGGCAGAGTTCTATTGTTTTTTTCAGCAGGGTCTTCATGTTGACTATTGCTCATGGTAGAACAAATTGTATGAGGTTTCATTTAAGCACAACAAGTAAGCCCGTGTGGTATGTTTTTGAATCGCTAAAGAGAACCGACTCCGAATCGTCAGCTTTGGATTTGAACTACACTGGTTTTCCAGCGTGTTTCCTTCACTAAAATGATCCGAGTATTTCGTTTGAGAATCGGACAGCAATGTTCTTTATTGAATAAACACATTCGTTATACATGCACTTTCGTTCATTAATTGTGCATACACAAATAAAACGGGAAAGAAAATCGTGCAACACGGTCGCGCTGTATGTTTGGATTCACTTAAAAAGAACCGGTTCATAAGAGTCATTAGTTCAGGAATCAAACTTAACTGGTCGCACTGGTTGGTTGAATGCTATATGTTTGGTTCTGTTGATTCTGTAGCATTGCACAGTAACATGTAAGTGCATTAAATGTGTTTTGTGGCTTACATTATTCAAATAAGTCAGTAGCACTGCCCAAACATATCGTTTTATGAGTCCGTCAAAACCGTAAACGCCTTAAACACGCCCAAAACTGATTTGCATGTTAGTCTGGTAAGTTTTTAAAGGCATCTAAGGAGATGCACAAAAAAAACCATGGAGGAAATCAAGAACACTTAACCACTGCATTTTTTGGTGCTGCTGCAAGCGCGTTCATGCGGACTGCTCGAAGCTCATTCCCATTGTGACAGAAAAGCGTGTTTATGTGATCTAATCGGCATATTTAGGGATATTTGCAAAAGCGTGGCGTATTTCTATCTTAAGTGGGTTTGGAAAAGATAATGCAAGTTGGTGCACGACCCGTTATTATTTAGCCTATATACTAACGCTTTAAAGTTAACAGTATTGTGCTTGACCATCGGTTTTGTCCAGATTTCATCAGGAACAAACGGTTCTAGTGCTTGCAAAAAGGTAAGTTTTGTCTACTGTGTTGGAGATTAACATTGCTTATCTTTGCTTTCTTATGTTGTAGGCTATGCGGGTTTGACTGTTTAAATAAGACGTTTCTTAGAAGGTTGAATGGATAGTTCATTAAAAAAAAGAACATTGACATAATTTATCTGCCCCAAAACCTCGAAGAGATACTTAACTGTATGTTCTGACTTTTCCAACAAATGAGGCAAAATGCGTCATACAAACAGTGTGACTTTTTATCTCATAATTCTGACTTTTTTCTTGCAATTGCTAGTTTAGATTATGCAATTCTAAAAATAATTCTCAGAATTGCATGATATACGTGCAATTCTGAGAAATAAAGTGAGAATTGGGGGATAAGCTCTTAGGTGTGGTTTCCCGGGCAGGATTTACATCAAGCCAAAAAGGAAAGGATGTGCTGTGGCCAAGTATGGTGGCCCATTCTATTCATTTGTGCTCTGCATTTAACACATCCAAAAAATATTGGTTGTTGGTTAAAAAAAAACAAAAATAGCAGTATTTTTTAGTGATATGCTATTTACACAGTGCAAATAGCTTTAGATTCTATTCATTCTATGTTAAAATAGCAGGATATTCTGCTAATTACTTATTGCAAATAGTGACAATTATCTGCACCTCTGCATTGCAATACATTATAAAACAGTATGCAATAACTTATTGAGTGTAATTTTTTCATTTTATTTCAAATTATTAAATGGATGCCACCTTATTGGGACAAAAGCCCTCCCTAACCCTACCCTACCTTTTTGATTATTTCCTTCATTTTTATTAAAAAATAAATGCTTTTCTGATGTGATATGCAGTTGTTGAAATGAATAAAATGATTATTTTTTTGTAATGTACAATAAAACTATATAAATTAGAACAGATTAAGTACAGATTACTAACTCCCGGGGGGTATTCAAGAAAGCAGGGGTGTGTTCCCAAAAGCAGGTTATGTGACATACTCGGGTATGTTTGAGGATAAGCGAGCGGATATCCGCAGCTTTCGGTTCCAAAATCGGAGGTTACTTTCAGGGCATGTAAGTAACTATAGCAACTTGCTCTCTGAAGATAACCTGCTCCGGAGCAGCTTATGTCCAGGGTTAGTTCACTTCAGCGCTATCAGAGCATGTATGATCTACTGACGAGCCTTCAGTGGACGTGACAGATAGCGCACACTGTTATATATTATTACAATACTGTTATGTATATAGCCTACTATATATATATATATATACACGTAATAAATAAGGTTAGCCTATATATATATTTATTACATTTTATATCATCATCTCACACATGGATGAGTGAGTCTTAACCAGGAACATACTCTGAGTTGAATGAACTTACTCCCGGATGCGTTTTTGGAACCACATACCTCGAGTAAGCAAGGTTTGGGGTTAACCAACCGAAAGTTCAGGGTTTATCTGACGGCAAGTTAACCATGCTTTCTAGAATACACCCCAGGTTATGTGACATACCTGGGTATGTTTAAGGGTAAGCGGATAAACTTTCGGTTCCAAAAATGAAGGTAACTCTAAGGGTGTGTAAGTAACCATAGCAACTTACTCTCTGAACATAACCTCCTCCGGAGTAGGTTATAGTTTCAGGGTTAGTTCACTTCAGAGCTATCAGCGCCTGAGTGACCTACTGATTTTATATTACCATCTCACACATTATGGATCTGTATTTTCTGTAACGCAATAAAAATACATATCTTATAAGACTTCTTATATAATTAGCATCAAACAAACTATATAATTCTTATTCTCAAGGATTAACGATTAAACGGAAAATGATTGCACAAGCGCCATTTAGGTGGCGATATAAACCAAGTATGCAAATAGCCTTTGAAAAGAAGAAGAAGAAAGAAGCAGCATGGTGCGCTTATTCTTAGCGTCTGTTTCCATAGTGACTTGTCGATTCGTCGCTCTGTTGAGAATGTCTCGAGTCTTAACCAGGAACATACTCTGGGTTGGATGAACTTACTCCCGGATGCGTTTTTGGAACCAACATGCCTAGAGTAAGCAAGGTTTGGGTTAATCTACCGAGAGTTCAGGGCAGATGGTAAGTTAACCATGCTTTCTGGACTATGAAAAAACCCTTGGTCTATGGAGTACTGAACTAAAATAAACTAGATTAATTTATAACCAACTGTGCTAATCTGAATTAGCACAACAGAAGTTGCCTGTAAAACATGGAATCAACCAAGAAAAGCTTAAAATCGTATGGAACTGAGAAGCAAATCCAAGGAAAATAATAGCAGCGGAATAAAGACTGCAACCAAACAAACAAACAAGCAAAAAAAAGTAGCTTAAGTGAAAACTTTTTTTTAAAGCAAGTAAACTTTAAACTGCACACATTAGGTGTCGGAATGCCTAGAAATCTCTTTGTAATTAATTCTTGCATAAATTCTTGCAATCAGCAGTTGTAGTCAGTTTTGCAGCATTTTTATTATTATTATTTATTATGTTAAACATAAAGCAGCTATTTTATAGAGAGAGAATTATGGTTAAATTAAAGAGAATTAAAGAGATAACACAACAAACATTTCCATTTCCACTTCCACCATTAGGACAATAATTAAGTAGTTTCAATCAACAGGACATGTTATAAATCTGCATACAGTGTATTTTTTGTGTCTATATTATCTATATTGCAACATGAGGAAGATAGTTTAAATGGTCAAATACTCTCTAAGGATCACAGCTGGTTAATTGCAGAAAATAGTTTGAGTCTTGGGGTCAAAAAGCCTTATAATTTGGCAGTGGTTGGATCTTCCAACAGAACAATCAACCCAAAAATGGATCACTGAGCACAAAATGGAGGTTCTGCCATGGTTCCCAGTTCCCTGACCTGAACCCTATAAAAAACTGAAGAAGATAAAATATCAGCACGGAGCTGGGAATCTGAAGGGTCTGGAGTGATTCTGGATGAAGGAATGGTCCCTGAACTCTCTCTTTTTTGTCCAAACTCATCAGGCATTGTAGGACATACTCATAGCTATTAAACTGGCAAAAGGAGGTTGCAAAAAGTATTGAATAAAAGGGTGCCATTAATTGTGGCCAATGTGTATTAAAGAAAAGAAAAGAAAAATTCAGAATGAAATTTTCACTTCCATTTAAATTTACTTCAATGGAAGGTTATTGTTTTGGTTAGTATTTTTATTTTTTTGAATAAAAGATCAAAATGATTAATAGTGCAGATTTATTTTGACTGGCTTCTTTGTTCAAATCTACCAAAGATACCAATAATTTTGATATATAAAGAATGGAAACACACGTTAATCTGCCTCCTGGAAGGTTTAATTTAAGCCTAAATTTAGTCCTGAAGTAGCTCTAGTCTTCCTCTTGCAAGATATAAACTCCCAATTGTGACAAAAAAAAAGTCAGAATTGCGAGATATAAACTTGCAATTGTGAGAAAAAAGATAGAATTGCAAGATGAACGTGACATGTGGTGACCCATACTCGGAATTTGTGCTCTGCATTTAACCGAACAAATTGCACACACACACACCCCCAGAGCAGTGGGCAGCCATTTATAGTGCGGTGCCCAGGGAGCAGTTGGGGGTTCAGTGCCTTGCTCAAGGGCATCTCAGTCAGGGTACTGAGGGTGGAGAAAGCACTGTACATTCACTCCCCCCACCTACAATTCCTGCCAGACTTGAGACTCAAACCCACAACCTTTGGATTACAAGTTTGACCCTCTAACCATTAGGCCACGACTTCAAGATGTACACATGCAAATGTGAGAAAGTCAGAATTTCAAAATATACACTTGCAAATGTGAGAAAAGTCCATTTCAATATATAAACTTGCAACTGTGAGAAAAAAGTCAGAATTGCAAGCTATAAACTCAAATTCTGAGGGAAAAAAGTCCCAATTGTGGGATATAAACTTGTAATTGTGAGAAAAAGTCAGAATTGCGAGAAAATCATAACTGTGAGATATAGTCTCGCAATTGTGAGGAAAACAGTTGCAATTGTGAGAAAGTCAGAACTGCGGTAAAATCATAATTGTGATATTTAAATTGCAATTGTGAGCCAAAAGTCAGAATTTGCGAGAAAGTCATAATTGTGAGATATAAACTTGCAGTTGTGAGGAAAAAAAGTCACAATTACAAGTTTATATCTCACTATTCTCACTTTATTTCTCACAATTGCGAATTGCAAGAAGTTCAGCGCCAGTCCAGAACCTTAATTCTTTGGTTTTGCTCATTGATTTTGGTTTTCAAACCATCCATTTTATTTTCCCATAGGTTGAAGATGTCTAACTGCACCCTCAAAATCACTACCGCAGTTGAGGACCTACAAAAAGTCACTTCCATCCCCACCTTCATTTTTGGAGTCCTGGGGAACATTTACGTCTTGGTGATGTTCTGCCGCCGTCCCAGAGCAAAATGGACCTACATGAACGTCTACATCGCCAACATGGCCATTGCCGACTGTGCTCTGTTGATGTTCCTGCCCGTTAAGATTCATTACTACAGCAGGCCGTTGGAAGAGCATTTGAAGGCGCTGTGTAATTGTGTTTTGTTAGTTTATTACGTTAACATGTACGTGAGCATCTTCACCATCACGGCCATAAGTGTGGTGCGGTATGTTGCCATCAAGTATCCCATGAAGGCCAGGAATATCTTCTCTTGCAGGAAAGCTCTGGTGGTTTGCGCGCTCATATGGTTAACCATTTGCTCCATCAGCCCGGTTTACTTCGTTAAGGACTCCAATAACGACAAGACCATGTGTTTCCAGAGGGTCAAGGGGGCATTGTCATTGCATTTCGTTTTGTTGTTGGTCATCGTCGGATTCCTCGTGCCGTTCCTCATCATGCTGTTCTGCTCCGTTAGAGTCGTTTGCACTTTAAGGAAACAGTTGGACGTCGGATCGCGTTCGGAGAAGATCCAATGCATGTTCATCATCGTGGCCAATTTAGTTGTTTTCGTCGTATGCTTTCTCCCCGTCCACTTGGGTTACCTTGTTAAACACATTGTGCAAAACAAGTATGAAAACACAGAAGATAATGAAAGCTGCAACTATAAACTGGTCGCGCACAACTTCCTGCACATTGCTCTTTGCATTTCCAATATGAATTGCGGTTTGGACTGCTTTAGCTATTTTTTCGCAACCAAAACGTCCTGGAATATGTGCTGCATGAATGAGACTAACAGTACAGAAACTGAAAGTGATTATAACAAGGTTTCAGGTACAGTTAGTACGCCTACGTAATTGTTTTGACTGGGTTTTGTTTTATTATGTGGTTCCTTTGTGAAGATTGTATACACTCATTTCTCATAAATAAGGGTTGCAGTATTAAACAAAGCTTTGGAATTATTAAAAAAACAGAATGCTATGAATGTACTAGGGCTGGGCGGTATATCGAGTTTATCGATATATTCTTTATTAGCGATACGGAATGAAGCAATACCGTTAATATCGATATAAGTAGTTTGATACGAGCGCATCTGAAAAAAATATCTAGGGAGGACACAGACTGAACTGCTGCGGAGAAAGTGCATAATACAATTTTTTCTACATGTATCAGGCTTTATATGAAGGGCTTTAAAAAAATCGTAAGATATAGTAGACTATAGTTTATGGTTTCAGTTTAAAGCGGCTCTGACAGAAAGGCTGCGTGTGCCGCTGACAGAGACGTGCTGTTTTCCTTAACGCATTATGCGTTACGCATAACTTACATTTCCCAGGTATATTCTCCATCTGTAAATGTTAGAAAGCCATGGAAATATTTCCATTTTGCAGTCAGAAGTGCGTGAGCTTTTGCTTTGCGATTCTCCGCTAAACTTCACAGACCATTTAGAACGAGCGCCGCCACGCGCATGCGCGCCAAACAGACGGAGCGCAATAACTCTGACTAAAATATACATTTTGCTGAAATATTTGTAGTTGGAAAATAAATATGACATATGTAGAATTTTAAACCGAGAAGTAAGTGTATTTGCATGATAGTACTAACTGTAGTGTAACGGGGTAATCAAAATAGCCTTTTTACTCAATTAGTCTGTGCTTTTTTATTATTTTCAATTTTAGTTTAGTAAATTTAACTTCTGCTTTAAAAGCATTATTTTTGTTTTTAGATTACAATGTTACAATGTAATTTGATTTTAACCTTTTGCACATAATATGCCTTCAAGCTTACATTCACTTTATTTGTTTAATCCAAATACAAAATACCGAGATATATACCGTATACCACACATCAGCCAAAAAATACCGAGATATGAATTTTTGCTCATATCGCCCAGCCCTAGAATGTACTATGAATATCTTAATCTGTACAATAGGTAAGCTCGTAATAAATGCTTATATTTCTACTCTGAAGTCTTGAGCTCAATGTCCCTCTTTGTAGGATTTGTTTTTGGACATGTTTTTGGCTGGTCCTGCTAATGACTAACTGCCGTTTTCCAAAACAAAGTTCTGTTTTCCAACTGGCTTTGAAGTGAACCTTGAATTTAACTGGAGCAGGGAATACTTCAGCCGCAATAGGCCTACAACAAAAACCTACTTTATGTGACTCAAAAACATTGGAAACATATTGATAAGAGTCATATTTTACTAACATATTGTTTAACTATGCATCAGGCACTTTGTGGAACATTTTAAGTGTTGGTTCCAATAAAATAAATAATTTAAACTATAATTTTTAGGGTGGTAAAGGGGTGGTGTGGGGTCTATGAGGGGTGGCAACACCAAAGTAAGCATGCATTGTTTTTGGGGATTTGTTGTCTGACGTGCACAGTTGTGTTCACAAATATTGCATTACCATTAAGTAATCATCTATACTGTTTAAAATTTAAAATAAATAACATCAATATCAATATCCATCATGGCACCAAGTCAATACACAATATGAAAAACTTCAAGAGGTTATAAATGTTTCTGAGCTTGTATCATTAAAGAAGACATTCTGTTATTACCAGAGCTGGGAATGTCTGTAATCCCCCAGAACACTATCAGTAGTCTAGCAACACCCCAGCAACTGCATAGCAAATGCCTAGCAACCACCCAGAATATCCTAGCAACACTTTAGCAAACATCTAGAACATCTAACTGACCGAACTATTTGTTTCTTAAACGAGACTTTGTTTTTCAAACTTTTCAATCTAGTTATTACAGGTATTCTTAAATGCTTAAACAAAATTCAAATACACAGATGACTTTCCTGCCCAGTGAACACTCATGAGATCAATAACACTTAAAGGAACACTCCACTTTTTTTGGAAATAGGCTCATTCTCCAACTCCCCCAGAGTTAATAAGTTGAGTTTTACCGTTTTTGAATCCATTCAGCCGATCTCCGGGTCTGGCGAAAGCACTTTTAGCATAGCTTAGCATAGATAATTGAATCCGATTAGACCAGTAGCATCGCGTTCAAAAATGACCAAAGAGTTTCGATAGTTTTCCTATTTAAAACTCGACTCTTCTGTAGTTATATCGTGTACTAAGACCGGCGGAAAATGAAAAGTCGCGATTTTCTAGTCCGATTTGGCTAGGAACTATACTCTCATTCCGGCGTAATAATCAAGGAACTTTGCTGCGGCAGCAGGCGCAGTGATATTACGCAGCGCCTGAAAGTAGTCCCCAGCTATATTATAACTAGTTACCTATCTAGGGACTACTTTCAGGCGCTGCGTAATATCACTGCGCCTGCTGCGGCCATGTTACGGCAGCAAAGTTCCTTGATTATTACGCCGGAATGAGAGTATAGTTCTTAATCATATCAGCCTAGAAAATCGCAACTTTTCATTTTCCGCCGGTCTTAGTACACGATATAACTACAGAAGAGTCGAGTTTTAAATAGGACAAATATCGAAACTCTTTGGTCATTTTTGAACGCGATGCTACTGGTCTAATCGGATTCAATGATCTATGCTAAGCTATGCTAAAAGTGCTATCGCCAGATCCGGAGATCGGCTGAATGGATTCAAAAACGGTAAAACTCAACTTATTAACTCTGGGGGAGTTGGAGAATGAGCCTATTTCCAAAAAAAGTGGTGTTCCTTTAACAAAAAACTCTTATTAGGATTCAGGAATTATTTTTCAGCTCAATGTCTATTACAGTATACAACATAAATTAATTACAGATAATAATAATAATAATTCAGCAATGAACTTTTGTGAACAGATCATTTTCATTTTACTACTGGAAAGTAATCTTGCAGTAGATGAAAAACACTAGAAAAGCTCAAATACCAAAGAATTGTATATGAACTTAGTATGCACCACATACAGTACAGTACAAAATGAAATAAAAAATAACAATTTGGCATCCTCTGCACATTTGGTCAAATTTCATTACAGTATACAGTACTATAGCAGTTTCCTGGTCTCCTGACACAAGACTATATCTCTAGGCAGTCATTTCTCAGTTCTGCAAACATGCAGTACACATAAAAAATGGTTACAAATAAAATTTGACAGTCACATGTTTGAAGGTGTACAACATGTACTACAGTTTACTGTACATATATATGTGACTGGTCTTCATTTAGCTCTGCGTTGAGTGGATGAATTGAATCAGGCAATGGGAATTACTCAGGCCACATTTTATTCTGCATAGATAAAAAAAACACAAATCATAATAAGTATCGTCAACCTATCAGTGAAAGGGATTATTTTAACCATGAAGCTTGCACACTCATGCTTATGAACTCCAAAATACATGCTTCATATTATTAACACAAACTTCATACGTTTAAATAAGAGTAAAGTGCATTTTAGAACAAAACTACATGTATTATTACAATGAACAAAACTCACGATCATTTTTAGATAGAGCTTCAGTGCAACTCACCTCTCCTCAATCGTGTTTGCCGCGAACTGCGGGAGACCAGCCGGAACCGGAACACAACATTTAAAGGAACCACGTACCATATTCACAATACACCAGCCACTGAGAACAAACGTAACTATGAAAACATGAAATCTCAAATATAAGAGAACATAAAATTAAATAAATATAAAATAATTGATAATTACAAGGAGATAAATTTTGAGTGAAATTAATAATGCACCCGTTACATATAGAAGAGTGAAATTTCCCTCATCTAATGTACTGTACTGTAATTATACTGAATGTAAGTAAGTATAAAACCTATGTATATTATTCGTTCAGCTCTCTCCGTTGTAAGGATGCAGAGATTCTGATTGGTGTCATCAGTTTTGCTGCCTAATGTTTAACTTACTCACTTTTTGAGAAATGCGTTTTGAGAACTGAATGAATGATTTGGGAAAATGGACCAACTAAAATCAGTTATATTACATTAAAAATAACTAATGTAAAAACAATTCGTTAGTGAATGGGCTGCGCTTTGTGTTTTTGACTCAAAAAGAACCGGTTCATAAGAGTCATGTGTTAATGAAGCCGACTACACTGTCATCACAACCATCGTGCACCATCGCGCGCAAAAGTTGCACATGAAACACAGCTTACATTTACATTTTATTCTGTGATAATTCTGGGGGGACACAGCTTTTTCTTAGGGTGTCAGTTGCCACCCCGGTAGATCCGCCCCTGGACAGCAGCAAACATAAATGCTTTTGTTTCCACTAAATCAACAGAACTGAACTGATTCGATGATAACGGCAATATTTAAGCACAAAAAAGAACGCGTTGACGCTCCCATTTGCGCTCAAACGAATCGGTTCATTTGAACGAACTCGAACAAACAGGTTTGTTAGATACCAAAGACGGTCATAAAACCGAAACACAAAAAGAGAACTGATCTGCTCTGCCGATCCATCAAATAAAGTATGTGATCTAGCTCCGTCTCGATGCATTAGGCTACATTTGTGTTTAATGCATTGCATGTATAAAGTAAGAACTTATGACATGCGCTTTTGTTTTGGAAGGATAGGCTACAATGTGCATCTAACCGGTAGATGAACAGATCTTTCTTTTCTCTAGTTGGGCACGTGAACAGGTAAGGGTTTTTGATTTGACAGACTTTCAAGTTTCTCGAGTTGTTTCTTATTGGATTCACTCTCATATTTTTCTTTATGTTGATTGTGTGTGTGTGTGTGTGTGTGTGTGTGTGTGTGTGTGTGTGTGTGTGTGTGTGTGTGTGTGTGTGTGTGCGCGCGCGCGTTTTTGTTAAAAGTCAGGACATAGATTTGTATAATGACAAAGGTATGACAGGTATTACAAGGTGAAGGTGACTTTTCAGGACATTGACCCATGTCCCCACTTTTCAAAACGGTTATAAATCACACAGAGTGAGGTTTTTTGGGGAAAAGTTGAAATGCACAGTCTCCTGTAAGGGGTAGGTTTAGGTGTAGGGTTGGTGTAGGACAATAGCACATACAGTAAGTACAGTATAAAAACCATTACGCCTATGGGATCTCCCCACTTTTCACAAAAACGAACGTGTGTGTGTGTGTGTGTGTGTGTGTGTGTGTGTGTGTGTGTGTGTGTGTGTGTGTGTGTGTGTGCGTGCTTCGACTTTTCACTTCACTTTGACTTTTGACTTTCACTTCACAATGTCCATGTTTTATATACTACATTTTTTCACTGTAATAAAAAGTTCAGTATTATCTTCGTATTGAATTTTAGCTCTGGCACGTAGGCTACGTCTGTCATATGAATCATTTCAATAAATGAATTTATGAAGCAGACAATAATATAGAATACAGATTACAAAAAAAAAAAAAAATCTATGATCAAAATAATAACGCTTATTCCGGCCAAGTTGTAAAACCAGTTGATGTAATTTGAAACTCTGTGAAAACAAACTATGAGCAGCAGTTCTTATCTCTTAGAGAAAAAATACAGGAGCAAAGATTAAATAATGCAGATTGCTTATTTGATAGCGCACTGACATCAATGTGCAATCTCTCTCTCTCTCTCTCTCTCTCTCTCTCTGTATATATATATATATATATATATATATATATATATATATATATACATATACATATAGGCCTATCTTACAAATATGAGCTAATATTGCCAACACATTCATATCAAAAATAAATTTCCCTTAGTGCTTTGCAAGAGTTTTATTTTAACTCAAAGTCCTCAGTCATTATTGCATGTTAAGAAAAGATACAACACTGTTATTTATATATTTATTAAACAAAATGTATTTAAAATCAAACAGTGACGTTTATAACAGGAACTGCATTGAGTCAACATAATGCAAAATATATTTTTTAAATTGCTAATATATATTTTTTTAACATCAGAATGTTTTTGTGTAGTTTCATTAAAGTATATGATTATAATGTTTTTCGGCAGTGCCTCATTTAATTTTTAATTTAACTCATTCATTAATAATTAAAAATTTAATTCATAATTTAAATGTTGTCAATAAGACAACAATTATTGGAGTGCAGTTTTACAAGCAAATAGGCTGTTTATTTATTTTTATTTCTCATTTAACTTGTTTCTATTTTTTAAGTTACATGAGATTCAGCTAGTCAAAAAAAAAATTTGAAAAGACATCAAATTTGATTAAACAGGTTCTATTGTGGCCTTAAATTTTAAAGTTGAATTGGATTTTTTGTTGTTGTTGTTCATTATTGATATTATTTTTTGTTGTTGTTTTTATTTAGCCTACTTATTTTGAGAAAATTTGACTAACTTTTACTGCTGCATCAACCACATTACATTAATGGTTTAGTAGACCAAAAAAAAAAAAATCGGCTATAGCACCATGAACACTACATGATATGTAAATATATTTTCTTTAGTGCATTTTTGAAAACATATATGACCCTGGACCACAAAACCAGTCTTAAGTCGCTGAGGTATATTTGTAGCAATAGCCAAAAATAAATTGTATGGGTAAAAATTATAGATTTTTCTTGTATGCAACAAAATCATTAGGATATTAAGTAAAGATCATGTTCCATGAAGATACTTTGTAAATTTCTTACCGTAAATGTATAAAAACTTAATTTTTGATTAGTAATATGCATTGCTAATAACTTAATTTGGACAACTTTAAAGGCGATTTTCTCAATATTTAGATTTTTTTTGCACCCTCAGATTCCAGATTTTCAAATAGTTGTATCTCAACCAAATATTGTCCGATGCTAACAAACCATATATCAATGGAAAGCTTATTTATTTCAGATGATGTATAAATCTCATTTTTGAAAAATTGACACTTAAGACTGGTTTTGTGGTCCAGGGTCACATATTTTAAAATGATAAATTGATTTTTTTAAATGGATTTAAAAATACATTTTGCCCTCCATACATTTCAATCCAAGAAAATACATTCACATATGCCATCTTCAAAGAATATGTGTGGACATATAACACATTTCAAAGACATTTTGCAACGTTCCAAAACAGGCTATTAAAAATGAAACGCCATTAAATCATCTAGGTTTGACCTCTACATCCTTCCATCAATTTTTCACTTTAATTTCTGTCAGGTTGAAGATGTCTAACTGCACGCTGAACATCACCGCGGGCGTCCAGAACTTCCAGCTGGCCGCACTGATTCCCACCTTCATCCTCGGCCTCCCGGGAAATATTTACGTCTTAGTGATGTTCTGCCGCCGTCCCAGAACCGACTGGACCTACATGAACATCTACATCACCAACATGGCGATCGCCGACTGCGTCGTGCTCGTGCTTCTTCCCGTACGCATCGCGTCCTACATCTGGGAAAGTTCGCGACTCTGGGACCAAACCAAAGAGCTGTGTTACGTCCTTGTGTCGGTTTATTACGTCAACATGTTCGTGAGCATCTTCACGGTCACCGCAGTAAGCGTCGTGCGCTACGTGGCCATCAAGTATCCGTTAAAAGCCCGGGAAATTTTGTGCTGCAGAAACGCGCTGGTGGTTTGCGCGCTCATTTGGCTGGTCACGTGCTCGTTCAGCGCCGCGTTCCATCGCGTGGACGAACCGGATAAAAACAGTACGATTAAGTGCTTTCAGAAAAACAAAGAAGAGGAATTACCGTTGTCCTTCATTTTGGTTCTTAACATCATTGGGTTCCTCGTGCCGTTCCTCATCATGCTCTTCTGCTCCGTTCAAGTCATTTTTAAATTAAGGAAACAGTTGGAAATCGGATCTCGTTCTGAGAAGATTCAGTGTATGTTTATCATCGCGGCTAATCTGATCGTTTTCGTCGTATGTTTCTTTCCCATCCACTTCGGCTTTTTCTTCAAGTACATCACGCAGGCTTATAAGCACTCGTGCAGCGCGCAGTTTTTCGCGCATAATTTCGTTCACGGCGCGATGTGTGTGTCGAGCATGAACTGCGCGCTCGACTGCTTCAGTTATTATTTTGCCACCAGAACATCGTGGAAACTGTGCAGTTCGAAACAAAGTACAAAGGAAGAATATGAGTGTAATTATAACAGGGTCGCACAATGACTTCTGGGAAACTTGTGAAATTAAAACATTTTTAAATGTTGTGATATACTTCGTAATGTATAGATTTTATTTTGTCAGCTGTGTAAGTGGTTTATGGAACAGCAAATTAGTTAAAAATTTGTTAAAAATCTTACATTTTATTTCTATACATAATTTTGTATAAAATACATTTTTGTATTTTTTTACATTAATGCTTCAGTGCATATATGTGTGTGTGTGTGTGTGTGTGTGTGTGTGTGTGTGTGTGTGTACTGTACATTTTATATAACTGATCACTGTGAAATTTTCACTACATATGCAGGTTAGGTAATTTTTACAATATTTGTATATTTCATTGTCAGTCAACTTAATAATAATAATAATAATAATAGTTATAGTTTTATTTTTGGAGCGCCTTTCAAGAACAAAATAATACAAGCAATTGGCAAACAAAATACATCAGACAATCAGAGGGGACATTCAGAAAAACAGGTGTTGACAGCAAAGAACTACAGTTAATTAACAACAAGAGGTCATGCAATCATATGATGAACATCAATTATGTCAAGAAGGTGGTCATATGAGAGACAGAAGTTGAGAAATTGAGAAGCAGAGAGGTAAATGAGTTATTTAGAGAACAAAGTGAATAGATGAGTTTTAAGTTGAGACTTAAATGTCTGGAGAGAGGAGGCAGTACGAAGATTATCGGGCAGCTTATTCCATTGCTTATAATACAGAATAATACCACCCACCGCAGACAGTTTATACTTGGGCACAACAAGCAGGCTACCATTGCTAGATCTGAGAGTCCGTGCAGGAAAGTATGGTTGCACTAACTCTGTGCAATTGAGGTGCGAGGCTGTGACAGGCCTTATAAACTAAAACTAAGAGTTTGAACTGAATACATTTGGCCACAGGAAGCCGGTGAAGGATGGGAGTGATATGTGCAGATTTTTTTATTAAATGTAAGGGCTCGAGCAGCAGAGTTTTGTACCATTTGGAGGCGATTAACAACTTTGGCAGGTTCTGGAGGTTATAAAACTTTGGCAGGTTCTAGAGGTTATAAAACTTTGGCAGGTTCTGGAGGTTATAAAAGCATGGATAATAGTTTCAGCATCTCCATAATTAAGTGAGGGACGCATACGAACAATATTCCGCAATTGGTAAAAGCATGATTTAACAAGCTGACCAATATGTGAATCAAAGCATAACACAGAGTCACTCCCAGGTTTCGCACAATTGTTGAGGGCCTAATCTGGACACCATCGATATCTATGAAGATTTCATGCTGGGAGGAGCTTTGTGATTTAGGGCCAACCAGCAGGATTTCAGTTTTGTCTGCATTTAGTTGTAAAAAGTTATCTGACATCCAGGTTTTAAGTTCTTGAAGACAGGAAACCATAGAAAGGGGTGGACAAACTGAGTTGGGTTGAACCGTAAAATAGATTTGAATATCATCGGCGTAACTATGAAAATTGAGACCATGACGTCTGATGATCTGACCCAGTGGCAGCACGTAAATGAGAAATAAAAGTGGACCAAGTACAGAACCTTGGAGGACACCATGGAAAATAGTGACAGTGCAAGATCTATTCTTATCTATCCTAACGAATTGCTAAGGGATGGAAACCAGATTGAAACTGCTCATAAATATTATGTTTCTCTAAATGAGACTGCAGTTGTGCTGCAACTACCTTCTCTAGTATTTTAGCAACAAATGGGAGGTTTGATATTGGTCTAAAATTGTTCAGGTGTTATCAAGACCAGGTTTCTCAAGGATTGGGGTGATGGCAGCTACTTTTAGGTCTTGTGGAACATAAGGCTTTTGACACAGTGGATCATTAAATATTGCTGTATAGATTGAAGAGTGTTGGTTTATCAGGTGATGTTATTCCCTGGATTAAAAACTATTTAAATGGAAGAACTCAGTTTGTACAAGCTGAAGGTAAACTATTCGATTCTTTGGTGATTGCCAAAGCTGTTCCCCAAGGATCTGTGCTGGGTCAACTTTTATTTACCATTTATATAAACAGTCTTGATTACGACATTCAGGATGCAAACTTTCATTTCTATGTAGATGACTCTGTCATGTATTGTAGTGCTTCTTCTGGACAACAAGCCGTTTATAAGCTCCAGTCAGCCTTTGATGTCATTCCATCACGGATTTACAATCTAAAACTTGTTCTGAATGTTGATAAAACCAAGTATATGTTGTTCTCAGGTTCAAAAAAATGTGATAATAATTTATCCTCTCTTCAGACACTACAAGGTACCGTGATCGAATTAGTAAAAGAGTACAAATATCTTGGCATTATTGTTGACGACGTCCTATCTTTTAGCTCTCACATTACTCAACTGAAGAAAAAATTGAAAATTAAGCTTGGGTTTTATTTTAGGAACAAGTTTTGTTTTTCATTCAATGTACGAAAGAAATTGGTTACTGCTACTTTTCTACCTGTGCTTGACTATGGTGATGTAGTGTATCAGTCGCAACATCATATCTTCTCCCCTCTTTAGATGTCGTTTATCATGGTGCTTTAAGATTTATATCAGATTGTAAACCCTCAACTCATCACTGTATATTGTATAACAGAGTAGGTTGGTCTTCTTTGTTTATCAGAAGAAAAATGCACTGATATTTAATTATTTATAAAGCCATTTTGGGGATGTTGCCCTCATATCTGCTGTCTCATAAAACAGAAAATTGTTGAGAAAAACTTCCTTCGCTCACAAAATTTTTATACTCTTTCTGTACCTTTTGTTCGATCTGAATGAGGTAAAAAGGCTTTTATGTATGCAGCTCCGGCAGACTGGAATCTTCTGCAAACGAAACTGAAATGACAAAATTTTCGATCTCAGAGAGTCTCTCTTCTGGTTAAATAAAAATAAAATAACCAGTGGCAAGGCATCTGTTTATAATATGACTAATAGGTTGGATGAGTGAAGGCAAAAGGGTTTTGAGTAAGTATGTTGGAATAGGATCAAGTGTGCAGGAGGCAGAGTTAGATTTGATCATCAGTTGTTCGACCGTAGATATATTTGTGGGTAAGAAAGTGTTGAGTGGGTGACATGGAGAAAGGTGAGGAGAGACAGATGGAGAAAAGTCTTGGTAAATGTTAGACAAAGCTTTCACAAAGACCAACAGAGCCATTAATGGTTTAACAAGTTTGTTGATCTCAGAGAAAAGAGCTTTACAGATAGGTAGAGCGTGCAGTGTTAAGTGCTTTCCTTTTGATTTCTGCAAACATGAATAATTATATAGAATTTTTATATGTGCGCGTGTGTGTGTGTGTGTTTGTCATTTAAAAAATGTTAACGAGTTTAAAATTAAACATTATATTAAGTAAATACTTGTTTCAGTAGTTTATATACATTAAATATAAAAAATATAGATATAAAATGTCAACATAGATTGCGTTAAGCATTAGTGTAACATCTGACAATGGTATTCAATGTAGATTTGGATATTTTTATGAACGTAAGTGATTAACTCCATAACTGTGTAACTTCAAATACATATGCTGTTTACCTTTTAAATGATTATTACAAATTAAATGAAAAAAAGGAAAACCAAGAATGTTTTTTTTTTTTAAATGTAAATCTAGAAAGACTGATTGCTAAAAATTACTGCCAAAAATGTTATAGTGTTGTATTATTCCAAGATTTTATTTTTTGCATGTTTACAGAAACTGCTTGAAACTGGCAAACTGTAATTCAGGGTATTTTTGTGTGCACTTTTTTACAATAATATTTTAAAAGCTTTACTGCTGTATTTCTGTATGTATTTTATGTTGAGTTGGCGATGTAAAGAAATGTGTCTGTGCGCTGAATATACATGTATTCCTCATATATTCATTCCTCATCGGAGGGTGTTTTGTAACTGATCGCCATCTATTGGACAGACAGAATCATAACTCCTAACCAGTAATGGCAGTATTAAATCATGCTGCACCAATAATCCTGTGTGAGAAATAAATCATCTACAAAAGAAAGAGTCCAAAAGCAGTTTATTTCATGTTGAGATGTTTGAGTTTCAGCTGTCAGAGACGCTCACAGGCGCCGGTTCAGAGACGCTCCTCTGATACGCACAGAGCTGCAGGACGCCTGAAACACACCATACACAAACACAAACACAATGACAAATGAAGAAGAAAAAAAACAAGGAATTAACTATTTATGAACTATTATGATTTTTTATTACATTTATAAAAAAAAAAAAATAAATAAATAAAAAAGACAAATATTGTTTAAAAAAAATCAAAGCAAGATTATTTTTGTACAAAATTTTAGAAATCAATTTTCTAAACAAGATTTTCAAAAGTGATTTTTTTAAACTTAGGATAAAGGTATTCAGACTCCAGCCTACAAGCATTTACAAATACAAAAAAAACCTTTGTTCAAAATAATACTTTGTATTATGAATAGTTTTTTTTTTTAATTAATTAATTTAATTATTTATTTTATTTAAATATTTTTAAAAAAGCCTTTAAATAAAATGTTCAAAACTTTTGTTTTTGTGAATAATTTACAATATTTTTTATAAAGCTTTTTTTTTAAGTGACAAATGCAAAAGAAAGAAAAAAACAATAATTTAAAATTATCTTTAATAATTTTTTTAAAATTTCTTTTTTATATTTTTCTTTTTTGAGGGGAATTTTTTTTTTTTTTTTTTTTTTTTAAATTTTGGAAAAATTTAAGCATTCTTTAAACAAGATTATAAGGTTTTTGATGAGTTTTATAGAAAAAAACCTGATATTTGTTTTATATTATGCATATTTATTTAATTATTTATTGTAAAAAGAAAAAAGCAGGAATCAACTTTTTTGAATATTACTATGTACAAATGCAAAAAACAAGCAAGTTTTATTAGACCTTTGTTTTTGTATTATGCATATTTATTAAATGTTTTCCAAGTTTTGCAAAAAAAAAAACCAATGGAACAAAAACTTTAAACTAGACTTTCAAAACCACATTTTATTTTCATTAAAAAAATAAATAAATAAAAAATACATACAAATAATTACAGTTTTATTCCCCGCATATTTTGTAAAAAAAAAAGAAAAAAGAAGCATGCTATAAAATGAAATGTACCTGCTGCAAAAGCCAATATGATGCCGATCCAACCCAAGATATACGACCATGAGAATCTCCAGTCGATGTAGCGTTTGCCGAAGAAGTTGACGGTCATGCCGGTGTAGATCGCCAAAGCCAAGAGCGCAAGAAATCCTGCAGAAACACAGACCGCTTCAGAGCAGAAAATCCACAGCGACACAGAGCTGATCATCATTACTGCACAGACATCAGTGTTTACGAAGCAGAAATCTGCTCAAAATTATTGAAATAACGTCATTTCTAATAACTGTATGTCAGATTTTTTTAATTTAAACATTTAAATTTAATTTTTTTGTAACTCTAAAAATGTCCGAATTTAAAATAAATTTAAATAATTACATTTTTAATAAGTAAAAATTTAATTTTTTACTTATTTTAAATACTTAAAATTTAAGTCTATAAAATGTCAATTGTTTCAACATAATTTAATAATTACGTTTAAATATCATTAGCTCTCAAATGTCAAATAATGTAAAGCGTTATAACATTATTCTTCATTATGATGGATACACCAACTATACATAGATTTTTAAATGGAAAAGCAAACAAAAAAAGAATTTTAAAGAACTGAAAACAATTTTCATAAGACTTTAAGACTTTCACAATGAAAAATGCAAAAATAAAATAATATAAAATGAGAAATAATTATTCTAAAAATGTTTTAATATTAGTAGATACAGAGTATAAAAAAAACATTATTTGTCATATTTTCCTTAGACATGAAATTAAGTTTTATGTTTTTAATAATTAGGAATATTGAAAATATATATATATAAAAAAAAAAAAATTGTCCTACATATACAACCAAAAATAAAAATAAAATACACAAAAATAATTAAAAATATGAAAATAAATAAAAATAAAATAAGAAATAACAATACAAAACACTTTTAATATTAATATTGTCCCACTCAGATGGAGTGAGATTACGACATGTATTTTTGTTTTTCATATTTTCCCAGAAGCTGAAGTGTGTGAGATGTATTTTGCGTGTGTGTTTCTGACCGGACAGCAGCAGGGCGATTCCTCCGGTCCGCACCCGTCGGCTCCGGGGCCGTTTGGATGCAGTGACGCCCAAAAGCACTCCAGCGAAGCAGCCCAGCACCGACAGCAGCATGAAGGCCCGCGTGGCGTCCCAGAATGCTGTGGGACAAACACAATTAATTTTTTCTTTTTTTATACTATGAAAGAACATGAAATGAAATTATATGATTAAAAATATGTAAATATATTCATGTATAAATATATAAAATATTAATAATATAGTCTTCCAATACCAATGACCAAAAACAAAACAAAAAATAAATAATTAAGAATATTACACTCTTCAAATATTACTCTTACCAGATGGAGAACATAAAAAAATATTTTATATTTTTAATAATTAAAAAAATATTACAAATATTTAACAAAACATTAAAGTAATTATAACATTCGACAGAGATTATTAAATTTTGTATTTTCATAAAACGTGCAATGAAATAAAACTTACACACACACACACACACACGTTTTATATATATATATATATATATATATAAAATAAAAATATATATATATAAATATTTATATATATATATATATATATATATATATATATATATATATATATATAAATAAATAATAAATAAAAATAATAATAATAAATGAAATTTTCTTCCTATATTGATTTACAGAGATGGATACAGATTATATATATATATATATATATATATATATATATATATATATAATGCATTACAACATGCAAACAAATTGTATGTCTTTGGGGATATATATATATATATATACACACATACACACACACACACACACACACACACACACACACACACACATAAATGTTTATTAAAAAATCTAGATGAATAAATAAATATGAATTTTTTTGTTTTGTTTTTCTATCATTAAAAACATGTCATATTTGTAAAATTTGTCTCGTCTCTTGTCTCTGTGCAGTATATGTGGAACTGTGACATCACTTTATAGGCAAAAGCATTTTACACCACACTCGTGATTTTTTTAAACTGTTATGCTTCTTAAAAAAGATGGCTGCTAACAAGTTGCTAAATGGGACTACAGGCGCTGTCGGAGACGTCATCACGCTGAACAGTTTATCAATTTACAGTATTTTGCAACTGTAGTATAATTTATAGTACAATTAATTGTAGAATAACCCATGAATAGTTTGCAGCATTTTATATTGTTGTTTGCTAGTGGGGTTTTTTTGCCCCAAAGTCTTCGGAGGGAAGATTCTCGTTTTATCGCTTTCCTACTGATAAAGAGACTCTGGGTTCAAACCATAAGATAAACTCATATTACAATTATTCCATGTAAATACCTTGTTTACCGTCTTTACGTGGTGAAAGTGAAACTTTAACGATGCATAGTGCTTAAAGCCACATTAAAATTAATTGTTTACGGCCACATAAAGCTGTTATAGATTAAGGTTTTCTAGAAGCAAGAATAAAATAACATTTTATGTTCCCTCCCTAAAAAAACGAGAGCTGAAATGTGGTTCTTAATCACTAAAATAAGTTTAATCTTACCATATCCAAAAACTCACTAACTGTCCTGTAATTTAATAGATTAAATGCACTACAATTTTATTGAATAGTACGTGGAGATATGTTTTAATGAAAATATTCATGTTAATCAAGGATTTGTTGACTTTTAATGCACCTTATTTCGAAATGTACAGAAATACGTGGTTTCAAATGTCCTTTAGTTATGATTATTTCATTTATTCACTATACTATTTATTACTAATGTCTCATTTCAGTTTTAGTTTAGCTCTGGATTTGTATTTATTCCAGTTTAAATGAAACGGTTCATGTAGCGTGGATTAAAATTCATAAACAGAGTAAATCCTTTTCACTGAACATGTTAAAATTAAGTTTGAAACAGTTGTCGGGAGCGCGGTGGAGGTGACGCTGAAGGCCTGTGGTGCTGTAGTTCGTTTATAGCCTAAGTTTAGCTTTTTAGTTCTGGCGCTTGTATTTAGGCTTCAAAATTCATCAAAATTATCTTGATGGAAAAAACATGTAAGTTTCATGAACTATGGCTGAACACAGAGCTTTTTTTTGCGATAATCCAAAAGCCTATGGAAAATCCCATCGGCTTTTTGTGGAGTGAACCAGTTTCATGCTAACAGCCGATCCCCCTACAAAGTGCCGTCACAGTTCCCCCACTCTATTTACCGCGGTTTAACCGCACTCACCCACGGTCAGCGTGTGGGCGTGGCACTTGCGATTGATGCAGAACCTCCAGAGGCCCTGATTGGCTGCGTTCCCTGAGTAGCGATACTGCATCCAATAGTCAGTAGCCGTGGAGATGATGAGGAGCACGAGGGCCGCCGCTCCACACAGAGAGGCCCCGCCCACCAGAGTGAACACCATCAATTAGAGGATCGGAACGCCCTCCTGCACAAACACACACACACACACACACACACACACACACACACGTTTACTAACGATCACTGCTAATGAAACAACTGCTCACTAACCGATCAACACTTTACTGAACACTACTGCAGAAGAACTGGCTTTAAAGGGATAGTTCAACCAAAAATGAAAATGTGATGTTTATCTGCTTACCCCCAGGGCATCCAAGATGGAGGTGACTTTGTTTCTTCAGTAGAACACAAACAAAGATTTTTAACTCAAACCGTTGCAGTCTGTCAGTCATATAATGGCAGTCAATGGGACTCACGGCTTTGAGAGAAAAAAATATATATACACATACAAAACCAAATGAAACCCTGCGGCGTGTGACGATACATTGATGTGTGAAGACACGAATCGATTGGTCTGTGCAAGAAACTGAACAGTATTTATATTGTTTTTTACCTCTGATCTGCCGCACCGTTCAACTGTCCTGAGCGCGTTCACAGAAGCTGGTGCGACTTATAAGTGCATTACTGCCACCTATCTCTCAAACGGACCATTGACGTTCCTAATTGAGATTGTAGATAGAGTGTCAATGGTCCATTTGAGAGATAGGTGGCGGTAATGCACTTACAAGTCTGCGATCCGCCGTAAACCAAGAAGAAGAAGAAAAAGACACGTGGATGTGCTCAGGACAATTGGACTGAGCGGTGGATCAGAGGTAAAAAAAAAAAAAATGATGTAAATACTGCTCAGTTTCTTGCACAGACAAATCGTTTCGTGTCTAAAGACCTCAATTTATCGTCACGAGCCGCAGGGTTTAATTTGGTTTTGCCTGTGTATGTTTTTTTCTCTCTCAAAGCCGTGGGTCCCATTGACTGACATTATATGACTGACAGACTGCAACGGTTTGAGTTAAAAATCTTTGTTTGTGTTCTACTGAAGAAACAAAATTACCTACATCTTGGATGCTCTGGGGGTAAGCAGATAAATATCACATTTTCATTTTTGGTAAACTATCCCTTTAAGTTTGCCCACCAGACACCGAAGGATTGCAAAAACACAGTAACCTCATGACAACGTGCCAACAACCAATCAGAACGCTTTAGTAACCGCATAGCAACTGCCTGGCAACCACACAGCAAGTTTTGCACGTGCAAACGCCGCTCATATTTTCGGTAAAAGTGCATTCGAAAATATTACACTGAAACGTGATTCAGCTTTTTTTTTTCTCAGGATAAAAACTTTAAAACATACAATGCTTACAAATTTAGGCAAAATATCAATATTTGTTACTATTACAAATAGGAAATGAATTTATATATTAGTAAATAAAAAAACAACAATAATAATACTAAATTATGCAATAAATTAAATGTATTTTGTGTAATTTTTTAGAAAATACTATATACAACATAAATAGAAATAATAACTCATTATATGATACATTAAATGTATATATTATAATAAATGTACAACATATAAACAATAACAATGAATTAAAGGATCAATTAAATGCAATTGTGTAATTTATGACACATAAAACATATAAACAATATTAATTAAAGTATTTGTGCTATTTATACAATGCGTACAAACCTGGGCAAAATACCATATTTGGTACTATTAATAATAGCAAATGAATTGATTAATATATTAGTAAATAAACAACAACAACAAGAACAAATTATACGATGTATTAAATGTATTTGTGTAATTTTTATAACAAATATAAAACAAACAATAATAATAAATTATAGGATAAATGAAATGTATTTGTGTAATTATTATAACAAATATACAACATATAAACAATATTAATAATGATTTATAGGACAAATTAAAAGTATTTGTGTAATTTCATAATAAATATAGCCTACAACATGTAAATACTACTACTAATAAATTATAGGATGGATTAAATCCAATTGTTTAATTTTTATAATAAATATACAACATATACTTTCAAAATATATAACAAACCAAAATAAACTTTGCAAGAAACTTTCAAGAGGTATCATTATGCTAATGGTTTTAGACATCTTTAAACTATTTTATTTGACTAATAAATATTTGTAGTTATGATACATTTTTGTCATTTAAAACATTAAATGATGTTTAAAATTAATTTAATTTTATCATTATATTCCGCATATAGAAATCCACCTATTATTTTGCTTCTAATAAACAATTTATTAATGCCATATTAGATGTCTAAAGATGAAATATCTCAATATTATTGAAGGCACTTTTGGAGAGATATATATGATGCTATATGAAGAAAGAAAAGGAAAAAAGAGAGTAAACTACTATTACAAAAACTGTTGATAAATACTCAATACTTTTTCGTAAGTTCTCTACTAACGTTTTACAAACAAACCGTTTGGCTGTAGTGTGGTCCTCCAGCGGTTCCCTTCAGCCTCCATCGACCTGTTTATGAACAAAAGCCGTTCTGTGCGATCAGCATTTGGCTCAAATCGAGCCGATCAATCAAACTTAATCCGTTCATCATAAGAGCGTTCTGAATGCGAAGCGTTTGCGCAGCACAAACTGGATCAGCACATTTCAAACTCGAGCTGAACGCTGCCAAACACACACAAACACACAACACACACACACACAGAGTCCACAAATTACTCATTCACAGACGAATAAGAGAGCCATTCACGATAAAACTCAAAAAACGTGCCATAAATGCATCGCAAATGGCCGCGGAGAACAAACCGCTCTTTTGTTCCCGCCAATGCAAGGATTTAAAAAACAACAAGTGTAACGGTCAAATCATTCCAAGACTTCCTTCAGACAGCAACGGATCGTCCTTATAAAACACCTAATAAAGTAGGTAAAAGTGTGTCAAAACTTTCATATCAAGTTAATAACATAATATCTGTCTTCATATACCTCTCTGACGGTTGCTGCCTGTCTCCCGTGAAGATTGCGCTCTGTGCGCGCGATTCTAGCGTTTTTAAGCCCACTACGCGCGGCCGTCATTGTTTGGGCCACAATAGAGCGAATCATCCAGTCAGACATGTGAGATGTGAGGTAATCCGCATCTTTCACAGCATCTCGTCCTCTTGTTTACTGGCTCTGCCTCTCCTCACAATCTCACCAGTCTTCTGCGTCACCGGCTCCCGCGGCGTGGGACGCTTCGTGACGCGCGTCGACGCCCGCGGTCTTCCTTCTTTGGTTGGAGGTCAAGAGGATCCAGAACTCTTGGACTTGGGGGTTTGAAGGATGAAGAAACGTCTACATAACATCTACATATAGTTAAACACTCAAAAGAACATGCAATGCATGAATAAAATAGTCGGCAAACACAAATGTGGCCTTATGGAAAAACAAATATAATTAAACCTTGCTGCAATGTTCCATGAAGTTTCTTGGCAGAGAACATAATGTCTCTTCTGGGAACCAAAAACTAGCTTTAGCTGAATGTTCTGGGAACCAACATTTGTTAGCTGGTCAAATCGATCCAAAACTCTTGGACTGGAGGTTTACAGGTTTTGAAGGATGAAGAAACATTTCACCTGCACATCTACATATAGTTACTCTCAAATGTAATACATGAGCGAAGTAGTCAGAAAAGAGAACGTTCCCCCTAACGTTGGCATATGGTTATTCTTTTGGAAGCCAAATAAAAATATGTTATAGGAATATTCTCCACACCTAATGAGAACATTCTATTTACGGAATTAATGTTTTCTGGCAGAGAACGCTAGAATGTCTCTTCTGGGAACCAGAACATTCTGGGAAGCTAAATTTACTAGCTGGGAATCTGTAGATGTCAATTCGATCAAAATTTGATTCCCTTTGCATTCGAGGTGTTGATCAATTTTGTAACGGATAATGTTTCATTTGATTGCGAAATAAATTGCATCTTGCACAAGTGCATTTATACAGTATGCATTTGAATGAAATGCTGCAGTCCGTAAGTTTTTCCTCTTTGTGTGGATTTATCTTGCTTGCGTGGGCTGTACTCCGGCACGGCTCCAGCACGGATGAATCTAATGTTTTGAGGCGAATGCGTGGCAGTCACCGCACCAGTGTGGATGTTTACTGTACTTCACAATCACAGATTCTAGCCTACGTCTTGGAATAAATGACCCAAATAATTAAATTATTCTAGCTGCTGTGAGAAAAGGCCACCTGCGATAGCCTACTAGCCAGGACAACTTCTTTGTGTTTACAGATGTGACGTAATGACACAGTACCATGCTTGAATTTCCTGCGAAAACCTACCTGTACCACTCAAATTAGAAAACGTTACTTTAGCTAACCGTTGTGAATCGAGCTAAAGTAAGGCGATAGTTTTGAACACTGGAATATTGATGTCGGATCATTTTTAACCAAAAAAAATTTACGGACTGCAGCTTTAATAATTCAATTGAAATTTAGATTTTGAACTGTTGGAGATTGAGAATCACGATTCATTGCTAAATCTATTTGTCAAACAAACACAAATAAAAATGAGAGCAAAAAAAAAAAAAACATAGTAAGTACACATTCCAGCAAAAAAAAAAATAAAAGAAAGGTTTTTACAATTATAATTAACAATTATATTTTACAATTACAAATACGTTTAGATATATATATTTTAAATAAATATACATTTAAAAAAACAAATTCTAGAACTTTCAATCAATTTAAATTGTAACCAATATTTCTTTAGGTTTTCATTTTTTGTATATATTTTTTACAAATTTAAATATAAACGACATTTAAACTATTTAAATTATATATGAAAACTATACCAAATCACAGTAATGAAAAAAAAAAATCAGTATTAACAATTTGTCATTCAGTTTGCATTTATTTAAAATGTTACTAACAATCCAAGCAGATTTTTCAAATATAAATTGGCATAATTAATTCAAAAAGATCAGGAAGTTCACATATACACCTGACGTTCATATACCACAAAGTATACGTTAGACATGAAAACACGCAGCATTATAACAATGCTGAAATACATCAGTCTGAACCGCATCTGACTGCTGGAAGGGTTCAAACCCTTATTTATAATCACGCGAGTCAAAGTCCAAGCAAAACAGCATGCCGTTGGTAACGAAAGGCCTTACGATTGGCTGGACGAGTAGATTAGCATATAGCACTATAGACTCGTAAACGACACGAGCAGCTCAATCAACCAGTCTGAATGAGGACGAGACAGGCGTCCATCACTTCTTATTCCCATGTCCTTTTCCTGCTCTCATGCCCCGCCCTCCTTTATGGCCCCGCGCTCCTTTGCCCCGCCCCTTCTGCTCCTTCCTCTGTGCGGCTCTGGTGTCTTTCTTCAATCGTCCGTCCACCACGCGGAAAGTGCCCTTGACTCCGGCGGGACGGCGCACCCTGCGTCCCACGCCCTTCTTAGCCACAATGTACGTGAGGTCTCGCTTCTCCTTCCCCACGCCGGCCTTCTTGTAGATGCTGTGAGCAAAGGAAAGAGAAAATGATTAGGCTTCAGTGCGTTGGGAATGAAACGAAGAGGATGTGTGGATGTCGACGCCGACCTCTTGAGCTGAGCCATCTTCTCTCGCTCTGAAATATCCACAGTATCCACCACAGCTTCAGCCTTCTTCTTCGCCTGCTCCATCTTCTTCAACATCTACAACAGAAAACATGCATTTAACGGCCAGATTTAGTTTGAGTTTTCTGAAGTCAAAGTATGTTTGTAGCACCAGAAACAGCCATAAATCTTTGACCACTTTCCACTGAACAATGATTTTTAAAATTTTTTTGCTATAACTAAAAAAATATAAGTAAAACTTGTTCAATATAACGAAAACAAATAGGTTTTAAATACAAAATTCCATATTAACTACATAATAAATAAAATCATATTACCATATTGCTTAATTATATATTTTAACAACAACAATTTAAAAACTATGTATATATATATATATATATATATATATATATATATATATATGTGTGTGTGTTTTGTTTTATTTATTTTTATTTCCACTTGCAATTTACAATTAAGTTTTAAAATGTACTACTGTAATTTATTATTGAATGTAATATATAGACAATAATATGTATACAATTTATAATAATAATAATAATAATAATAATAATAATAATAAATTATACCAATCTGAAAATCATTTTTATAACTCAAAATTGAACGTAAAAAGTAAACATCTTTTAAATATAAAAACTATATAATATCAACAATAAAGTGAATTTTTAAAATGCAATCATATTTCATTGTTACTATTAATAATATTCATTATTATAATAATAAAAACTATACAGCATTCTCTCTACATCTGCTCTTAAACTGTGAATTTCTATTAGTGTTTAAGATGTCAGGATTGTCTCACCCGTCTCTTCTTGCGCGCTTTGGCCTCTGCGACTCGTCTGACTGGCCGGGCATTGATTTCCCGCCATTTCTGCTTGTATTCCTCCACCATTTCCTTGGTGACGGGAACAGGCCTCTTCCGGTGCTTCTTTTCATCGTCAACCAACCACGCTGGAATTTCGGTCATATCCTCAGAATTCGCAAACCTACGAGAGCAGCACGAAGATTATGTTATTACCTCAGAAACGCACAAATAACGCAATCGTTAAGTCATTAGCGCAGTCTGACCTGTGGAAGGAGCCGTCGACCAGGTCTCGCTCTCGCTTTTTGGATGTAGCAATCTGAGCGCCGAGCGCCAAACCCTCCGCGTCGAGTATTCGCGCACGTTTGTCTGCAAAAAAATAAAAAAAATTAAATCTACTATTAACAATGAAACTATTTTCAGATGGTGTCGAATGTTAAAAACAATTCTCAACTGACTTATTTTTTCAACAGGAACGACTTGAATGTTGTCATCATCCGTCCCTCCTCTCGCGCCAAGAGCTTCTGAGGCTTGTTTCATTTGCGCAATTTCTCTGTCAGAAAAAAAATCCTTTTTAGCAAACATAATCAAGTATATATAGAAGCATTAATATTAACAAAAATATACGTGTCTCACCTCTCATCATCACTGCTGTCGTCATCGGAGTCACTGTCGTCTTCATCCGCATTCACTTCCTGTGAGGGCGCGGCCACTTTCTGTTCCTGCACGACAGGCTCCGCCTCCTCTTCCGCTTTCCTCTTTTTGCCTTTTCCGGTCTGCAGCAGCTGGGTTTGTTTCAGTTCGCTCAAGGCATCGATGTCGTCATCCAAATCCAACTCGGAAAAGATGTCCTGCGCAACGTAAAGGTAACGTTAAAATCTGCCGGAAACCGGTTTTGTTTAAGTCTAAATGCACGATTCACACCTTGCTGAACCACATGCTGGTCTCGCGGTCTCTCTTCTCGTCTTTTTCTTCCAGTTCGACAAGTAACTCGTTCCCGTTCGCTTCCCCTTCGTCCTGTGGCTCGCTGGCAAACGAAACTCTGCAGAAACGCAAAAAACAGAGATGAATTCCTTGGAAACATCTATTCATATACAGTTTTTAAAAGTTTGGGCAAAAATAAAATTCTGTTTTTGTAACTCTTTATTTAATCTTCTTTTTTTATGATCTATATTTTCTTTCTCCCATAAAACACACATAAAAAAAAAAAAAAACAGTTTCTGTGAAATATTACGAAGATTTACCATGGCATGTACAGTTTGTGCCAAAATATAAGTTTTTACAATTACTGCTACAAAAATAAGTGTAGGAACCCGCTATTAGCTACCCATGTTAAGAAAATGTAATATTTGTATTATGTTTATATATTAATAATTATAAAGTTAATATAAAACAAATATAAAACAAACAAAAAAAAACAAATAATTGTTCACATTATGCATTACATATTAAAAAAAAAAATGCAGTTATACACATTTACATTTTTAAAATCTGACTATTTTAACAGCAAAAGACGGTTTGCGCTGGCGCAAAAACAGTAAAACAGGCCCTTAGTTTTTATATTGATAAAACAATTAAAATATAAACACACACACAAAAAAAAAAAATACAAATAGATTTTACATATGACAATTAATAATCGCATAATATTATTTATAACAAGAAATACACAATTACTTAATTTCACATATATTTTTATATTCAAAATAAACATTGTTTTCTACTTATTTCATATATATACAAAAATTAAGATCATTTTTTATTTAATATAAAATACTAATATTTTATATTTCATATATGTTAATGTAACAGACAAACCACACTAAATGTATTCCACAAAAGGAAGGAAAAAGAACCGTACTTTTTCTTCTTAGGCATCTTTTGCTCGATTTCTTTCTCTTTCTTCTCGATCTCCTCAAGATCGTCTGAGTCGAGGTCAGAGGCCAGAGACATTCGCTCATCCTCTTCTTCATCAGAGATGTGCAGGTCGTCGTCCTCCTCCTCCTCCACTAAAGCATCGGCTCCCTTCATGTCTCCCTGTGTGATTTCACTCAGACCCTGAAGAACACATACACACCATCAGGACGAGCTCAGGAGTCACTCAGCGTCCTGAAGACCTGCTGGTTTCTCACCTGGGCCTTCTTGATTGCGTTGAGAGAAAACATGGAGGAATCGCTGGTTTCGGCGATGGAGACCCCGGGAAGATCCATCTTCAGCTCGACTCGCTCCCTCTGCTTCCGCTTCTCCTTCAGCAGCTTCTTCTTCTTCCTGTTTACCAACAAAAAACCACGTCAAAGCGGTTAAAAACACCAGCTTCAAAGACACCAATTTAACGTTCGAACAGCAGGGTTATCGCTAACTAAAACTAAATGAAAAAATTAAATACTTGAAATGAAACATAATAAAACTGAAAAACTTATATTTTAAAAACAATTTTCACTTCTGGTACTTGTGAAGACAACATTTCCACATTACTAAAATAACTACAAATAGGTAAATTAATATATATATATATATAATTATTTTTTATTTTTTTTAACTATTAAAAATGACAAAATTAATAAAACTTTGACTATAATATTAGATGAAATCTAATTCAAAAATTTAAACAATAATAAAATATACCATTAAATATTAAATCACTAAATAAATGAAAGTATATTAGTAATATTTATTTTTTATGTTTAGATGTTTATATTTTATTCATTACATTAATATTTAAATAGTTATATTTTAGTTATATTCTTTGACTGCTTAGATGAATGAAAATAGAACATTTTAATATCTCATACAAAATATTAACAAAAATATTTTTATATTATTAAGTATTTAAAATATTGACATTTAAATCTTGATATTTTATATATTAATATAAATATAATATAATAATAATATTAGGTTGTTCATATTATTAATATACAAAACAGAAAATGATATCTAAAAAACAGAAAATATTAGATAAAATCTAATTCAATATATTAAAACAACTTTACATCACAAAAATAAATAAAAATATATTAATAATATTTACATTGCTTATATTTTACTAATTGAATACAAGATAAGATTATACAATTATTTATCATTAAGTCATTTATAAATAAATATTAAACAATTCGGATTTTATCATTTATATTTTTAAAAAATTATATTAATAATATTAAATTTATATGTTTATATTTTGTTAATACTTTAGATTAAATCAAATGTATTTATCATTTTTTTTATTTGCTTTATTATTTAATATTATTTATACTTTAAGTTATTAATAATTTAGATTTGATTATTTATTATAAAATCTGTTTAATACTAAAACATTTATTATCAAATCAATATAAAAACAATTCAAATATAGTCATATTATTTACATTTATTCATTTAGCAGACATTTATCCAAAGCTACTTTACATTATATATTATATTTACATTATATTAATAATAATATAACATTGTTCATTGTTTTATTGATCGTTTGGTTTAGATATACATAAATGAAAATCTACCGTTTGAGTTCGGCGAACTCTTCGGCTTTCATCTGCGCCAGCTTCTTCTCCATCTCCTCTTCCTCACCGTCCTCCTCATCCTTCTGTTCGCCTCCCTTTTTCTTGCTTTCCTTCTCATCAGCATCGCTATCGTCGTCACTTGAGCTAAAACCGCGATAAAATACATAGTTATTAACAGAGTTTGAATCTGCGATATGTGACCTCTATGATGTGATAATGACGCACCTCGTTTCCTTGTCCAGCTGCTTGGCTCCCTGCTTCAGCCTTTTAGACAGGAATCTCCTCAGCTTGGATCTCCATGACAACAGCAGACTAACAACACAACAGCCAATCAGATTTCGGCTCCGGACACTGACTCTCCATATATGGTCAACAAGCGCAGTCACTCACCGCAGTTCCTTTCGGCCCAGGACTTTAATATCGGAGCAGCACTCTCTGATTTCTGGCGAAGTGATGGGATGGGATTCCAGCTCGGGGTTATCGAAGGTTATCTGGAGCAGAAAAAGAGAAACTAGATATGTACATCTCATGAAGAAAATGTGAGTGGTGCCTGCCGTGGCAAAACTCAGCACTCGGTTGCTTTGGACGGTCTAAGCAGTTGCTGCGTTGACATGAGTGGTTTCCAGGTCACTGCTAGGCGGTTGTTAGGGTGTTGCTATGCGGTTGCTAGAGTACTTGTGGTGGTTCCTAGGATGTTGCTACACGATTGCCAGGGTACTGTTTGGTGTTGCTAGGGTACCTGGGATGGTTGCTAAGGTGTTGCACCGTTAGGCGGTTATTAGGGTACCTGGGATGGTTGCTAGGGTGTTGCACCGCTAGGCGGTTGTTAGGGTGTTCTGGGCGGTTGCTAGGGTGTTGCTATGTAGTTGCTAGAGTACTTGTGGTGGTTTCTAGGGTGGTTGCTAGCATGTTGCTATGCGGTTGCCAGGGTACTCATTTTGGTTGCTAGGGTACCTGGTATAGTTGCTAGGGTGTTGCACCGCTAGGCGGTTGTTAGGGTGTCCTGGGCGGTTGCTAGGGTGTTGCTATGTGGTTGCTAGAGTACTTGTGGTGGTTTCTAGGGTGGTTGCTAGCATGTTGCTATGCGGTTGCCAGGGTACTCATTTTGGTCACTAGGGTACCTGGTATAGTTGCTAGGGTGTTGCTATGTGGTTGCTAGGGTGTTGCTAGATATGCACACTGATGTCTGGAATATAAGTGAAGTGTTTTGAAATCATACCTGATTGGCTTTGCTCAAGAAATCGACAGGGTTTTCGGCTTTTAAGAATTCGGTCACTGAGAAGATGTGATACAGAGTGAGATCGCCATCGCTGTAGCCTTCAGCCTGAAACACCACAGAAAAACCAGTAAATAAAACGTTAGAAAAAGTAAAAATTACATGGATGATTTTTTTTAAACAAAATAACTTATAATAATACAATAAATGTTATAAAATTTTAAAATTGTAATACAATACATATCATAAAATACATCAATTTAAACATAATTAATGAAAATATATTACTGTAAAATGTAATAAGACGTACTTTGGGCTTTTTTTTGCTAACCAGATCCTTGACAGTTTTCACTTGAACGTCGACCTCTTTAAAAGCGTGTTTGGGGTCGAAGAACTTGTTGTCAATTTTATCCGGGGCCAAAAAACCTGAAGGAGAGAGAAATATATTCATATACACATACAGACAGAAAAAAAAAAAAAAAAACCCACGATAGAATTATAGTACAGGTGATAGAATTAATGGTAAAAAACAAACAATGTAGAATGAATGATAGAACAAATGACAGACAGAACAAAGAACAGATAGATAGATAGATAGATAGATAGATAGATAGATAGATAGATAGATAGATAGATAGAACAAATGGATAATAGAACAAATTAACAGTAGAACAAACATACAAATACAATTATAGAACAAACGATAGAAAAAATGACAAACACCAGAACAAAAACTATATAGACAGAATTATAGAATGAATGATGGATAGGAATTCATAAAAGTACAAATAATAGAGCAAACGATAGAACAAAGAGAATGACAGAACAAGTGAACAAGCAAACGATAGCTAGATAAATGATCAGTGTTGGGCATGTTACTATAAAAAAGTAATTAGTTATAGTTACTAGTTACTTCTCACAAATAGTAACTGAGTTACATCATTATAAAAGTAACTAATTACCAGAGAAAGTAACTATTGCGTTACTTTTAAAAAAAAAAAAATGTTCAAATGTCAAATAACTTTGGATGCCCCCAATATTAAATATGTTAAATTAATGAAATGGACACTAAAAAGAATAAATTATTATTCTAAAACATTGTACATTAATCTACACTATTTATCTACTGACACTTAGTATCAGTCAGTCAAGCATTATAATATTATAATATTATGATAATTTAATATTATGTGATGATAGAACTTTAGTAATTAGAATAACCAAGTATGAATGCATATTTGTCATCAATATAAAACGCACTAAGGATTAATGAGCTGCTGGGTTCATGAATATTAATCACGTTGTCTGCGTTCGCTCGAACTGATTTGCTGAAATCAAAACAGGGACAATAATAGGTGAGCGCCAGCCAATGAGATTGTCGTTTGTGCATTAGTCCCGCCCGCCGTTAGTAACGCCGTTTATTTATAACGCCGTTATTCCCATCACTGTAAATGATAGATAGCTAGTAGTGCTGTCAAACCGTGCAACTAATCGAGACTAATCGCATTCAAAATAAAAGTTTCTTTACATAATTTGTGTGTGTACTGTGTATATTTATTATGTATATGTGTCCCTGGACGACAAAACCAGTCTTAAATGTCAATTTTTCGAAATTCATATTTATACATAATCTGAAAGCTGAATAAATAAGCTTTCCATTGATGTATGGTTTGTTAGGATCGGACAATATTTGGCCGAGATACAACTATTTGAAAATCTGGAATCTGAGGGTGCAAAAAAAAAAAAAAAAAAAAGAATCGAAATATTGAGAAAATCTCCTTTAAAATTGTCCAAATGACGTTATAAGCAATGCATATTTAATTTTGCATTTTTTTTTCTTAAATGCATACACATGCATGTGTTTGTATTTATATGCACATAATAAATATACACAGCACAAACATATTTTACGTAAACTTTTGTTTTGGAATGTGATTAATCGCTTGACAGCACTAATAGATAGACAGAATTATAATAGACAGAATTTTATAAGGATAAAGAACAAACAATACTTGATAGATAAAACAAACAAACAATAGATCTATGGAAAGTATGATAGAAAGAATGACACAATAAACGACAGACAAATCAACTGAAATATGACAGGTAGAGCAAAAGAAGGAAAGATAGAGATAGTTTTACCTTGGCAGACGACAAAGATCTCGGCGGACTCGTTTCTGGAGGCCTGCGGTTTGGTGGCCTGCACCTTCCTGAAGAACTGCTGGAAGATCCACATGAGCGGCTGGTAGTCTTTGGAGCGGAAGACTTTGGTGATGAAGGTGCCGCCTTTGGTCAGGAACTCGCAGGCCAGCTTGAGCGCCATCAGCGTCAGGTTTGCTTGCGAGAAAGCGTCGTGCTGCCAGTTCGCTCCGACATTTGGCGCACCGTCGTTTAGCACAACATCCACCTTCCACGTCTGCAGCTCCTTCCTGAGAGCCTGAGCACATATGCCAAAAATATAAAATCTCCATTTTTCCAGAACGTTTGACGTAGGGCTGCACGATTAAATCGAATGTGATTTCCATGCGCATTTTGCCAATAAAGCCAGTTCTGTAATCAGTAGTAAATCTCCATCACGTGCTTTCAGATGGAGCAGCATTTTTCAAGTTCACTGTTCACTGACAAGTTACGCAAAAAAAATTGCACACCATATTATTGCGCGATTATGAAATCGTTCGCGATAATGACAGCTATTGGCCAAACTCACTTCATAACGTCAACCGAGTGTTTGAAATAAATCCTTCTGTGAGATGTGGCTTCTTACACAGAATAAGGCACGCAACATATTTCATAGAATTCTAAGAAGTGATAAAGGCTTTGCATTATAAATATACTTTATAATAATGAAAATTATAATAATAAGAACTCAGATAAACCATATACTGCCATAGTCTTGTGTTTATTAGTCACGTTCAATCAATGAAAGCATTTAAATCTTCTGTTTATTCAGTTGCAGCGATGGATTTCTTCTACGAGGCATATTTGTAGTTTTCGCGCGAGAGCGCCCTCTGGCCTTCGGATGGAGATGCTGTGATTGGTCAGATGGCGCAGTCTTTCGTGATTGGTCTACTGCGTACAGCGCGTGTCGGAAACGAAACAGCCGTAACAGAATAAGATTCGAATTCCTGACGACTCGTTTAGGCGATTGGTAGACAATAACTTTATTTATCGTAAACTGTTGGCTTCACAACTTTGCAGATAGTTTATGTTCACATACAGCTACATGATACGCTGCACGAAAGGTAATATTCGAAAAGGCATAATAGGGGCACTTTAATGAGCATTTGAGTGTGCGGATAAAAAACTAGATTAGAGCGCCATCTGCTGTTAAAATCTAAGCTCAGAATCCATTCCAGAGAGAATCGCGATGCATTCGGAAGATCTCAGAATCCATCCACGAATCGATTCTGCATCGATTTATCGCCACAGCACTAATTTGCATAACACCGCCAAAATGTTTACGCAAAGAAATAAGTCATAACTTTTATTCTCGCTGTAGTCTTGTTGTCGTGGAGACGCTGTGTGTTTCCAAATATGGTAAAGGGGCGTAACATTTCTGTCACACGTTTGAGGCATTCGGCCAATCACAACGCACTGGATAGTTGGCCAATCAGAGCACAGAAAACATCGTTTTCAAAACGATGAGCTTGGTAAAAATCTACACGTTTCAGAAAGGCGGAGCATAGAGGAGCAACCATAATGTACGGTATGTTGAATATATGTGTTTTTTGAACCTTAAACCACGTAACCAGATTGCATTACACCAAATACACATAATAATGTTCTTTTTAGCAATGTCATATGACCCCTTTAAAAACATTAGGTTGAGTTTAGCCTCACGCTGGAGTTGGTTCACTTTGAAACAATGAAACTAAGTAAATAATTAAATTGTTGAATAATTAAATAAATAAAATGAAGCGCACAAACACACACGCACCTGTCTGCACTTCTCCGAGGTGATGTCCTCCTGCAGCGTGACCACGTTCGGGATGGGTCTGATCGGCACCAGATCCACACCTGACAGCAAAACAACAGCGTCAAACCTAGAGTCTGTCTCAAACACACACGCTTCACTTCAAAACCCACTCACCGATGATCAGGCTGGACACCGGCATGAACTTCGACGCCACCTGCAACCTGAACGTGAAGGAGAGGTTATGAAACCAGCACAGCTGGACGAACAAATCCAACAAATCCTCTGCTAAACATTGATAAAAACTACTGTCAGAAACTCAAAGGTCTTCACGACAACCCGTCAAAATAAAAGCTCAGTCAGACAGAAGTATATTACTCAAAGTGAACGATGAAACGATTAAAACTTTATTCTTTTAAGGGAAGTCAAACTGTTTTTTCCATAAACCTCTGTTGTGCAGCACCGTTTGCGAAAAATAAATAAATAAATGATAGTAATGAAAAAATTTATATTAAATTTGTATTAAATAATAAATGCTGACATTAAAACAGAAAACACAGAATCTCTGAAAAAATACAACATTTCTTAGAGACCTATTATTATAAATAAATTAATAAATAAATGAAAAAAAATTAAATAAAAAAAGTTAATAAAGCAAATAAAATATTAAAATGCAATGCAGACAAAAAAAAGAAAGAGACATAATTTGGGAAAAATAAACAAATTGCAGAGGCCCTAATATTTTTTTGTTGTTGTTAAACTTGTAATAATTTGCTATATTGTTAAATTGCATAGATTTCATTATAAACATGCTTTTTGGTTACCAAAATTTAAATTTAACCATCAAAACAGAATCCAGAAAAATGATCAAATTAAACTGAATTTAGGGGGAAACAAAAACCGATTTGACAGAACAAAAAATGGTAAAGAAATGTTAAACAACAACAGAACTAAATTTGGGAAATGATAAAACAGGGGGGAAATAAAACAGATTTCACATAAAAATTACACCTAAAAATGGACTTTGGTAAAGACGCAAACAGAATTCAATGGAAAATAAAACGGATTTTACAAAAAAAAAAAAAAAAATACAGAATTTGGGAAAGAATAAAATTAATTTCAGAAAAATTTGATTGGAAAAAATAAATAAAAAAGAATGTGTGGGAAATTTTAAAAAGATTAAAATTAACAAAGAATAAAATGGACATCACAGAAAAATTAAAACAAAAAAGGAATTTGTGAAAGAATGTAACAGAATTTGGGAAAGACAGAACAGGGCGCTAGTTAACCTGTTTAGTACTAACTAGCAGGTCAGTTTACCCACCATCCTCCCGGAGCAGCGCACAGATCCACCAAAGCTCGCGCTCTCTGGAGAAACTGGAACTTCCGGTTGAGCTGAATGAGTTTAAAGGACGATCTGGAGCGATAACCTAAAAAACAAGACGATAAATGAGCGAACACTCGATAAAACACGGGACAGTCACACAACACGGCGTTAGCAGAGCAGAGGACTGGTATCAGATGCTGCTGGATGATTACCGTGTTATTACTATGACACTGCGAGGAATATCACGATATTATAACCTCAAATAACGCCCGTTATTACTAGAGTAAACGTCAAAACACACGGTAATAACGAGGTACTCGGTGATCTCACGCGCATGTGTCTTAACGTTCATGTTTACGCGACTCACCGGTTTCTTTAGCGAGATGGTAGAATTTGTCCTTTCTGGTTTTCCCGACTTTCAGTTTTTTACCCATGATTTCTGTATTAAACTAGCAGTTTCTTCGCTTTTTTTCCGGACACTTCTTTCCACCGCGTCGCGTCGCTCAGCTCGAGCCACACGTGTGTGTTTCGGCGGCGCAGAGAGATGACGTCAGAGTCAGCTACCTTTTGGAAGAAGTGTTGTACATTTGTACGTGTTTCTATCTTAGAATTTTCTTCTTTTTCTTGTGTTTAAGGATGTCTTGTTTGGGTTTTTTTCACAAGAATTTAAAAGTATTCTCTAATAAATATATTTATTTTCCTAGCTAAGTTAGTCTTTCCTAGCTTAAGTTGTCTGTTAAACCTCTATTTATTATTTTTTTGTAAAGACTTGGAATGCTATTCCAGCAATGCTATCCTATACGCCATGTACAAAATAATATTTATGCTTTTTTTATAATGTGCTATTGACTATGTGTTGGGAGGATGGGATTTAGAGGAAAAAAGTATTTATTTATTTATTTATTTATTTCCTCTTCTTCTCAAATCTAATTTAATTTAGCATAGAATATAATTGACATGTAGAACATATGATTATATACTATTTAAAATTAAATTACTAATATAATTTTTTTTTTAATTGTTATCGATAAAATCAAATTATCAGATTATCAAATTATAATAAAATAAAAATCTTACATGGATGTAAAATAATATTTTCTTTTACACATTCTTAACACATTCACAAAAAAAAAGATGTTCATTTGTGACCCTGGAGCACAGAAGCAGTCTTTAGTCGCTGGGGTATATTAGCAGCAATAGCCAACAAAAGAACATTTTTACATTATATGGGTCAAAATTATACATTTTTCTTTTATGCCAAAAATCATAGGATATTAAGTAAAGATCATGTTCCATGAAGATATTTAGTAAATTTCTTACCATAAATATATCAAAACTTCATCTTTGATTAGTAATATGCATTGCTTATAACTTCATTTGGACAACTTTAAAGGAGATTTTCTAAATATTTAGATTTTTTTGCACCCTCAGATTCCAGATTTTCAAATAGTTGTATCTCGGCCAAATATTCTCCGATCCTAACAAACAATACCTTCCATTTCCAATAAATAAATAAATGCATGTTGATACTTTTTCTGACAATTATATTATATGTCAGGCTTTACAGGGTTAAACATGTCAAATAAAAACATTTAGTTTAACAAAAGTGGAATAATGTGGAATTTCTCTAATATCTTGAATTCTTTTTTTCCATCGAATTAAATAAATAATCGACCGATTCAATCAAAACTTTATTAAGGACACACTCGGTCCAGACAAAGACACATATAATAATATATAGGGGTACAGTATGCTTTAAAAAGTGTTGTCTTCACAGATTCTGAGCACATACCAAATTTGCCAATCAGCATATTGGCCTGGGCTTCAGTGTACAACACTGTCAATACATATCCCTATCATCAGACAGGTCATCCGTTATATAATGCCCTAAGTATTTAGCCTCATTACAAACTTTAAGGACATTCCCAGACAAGGAGAAGTCAGGAAATGTCAGTTTCCTGTCCTCCCTACTCCTAACAATCATAATATTACTCTTTTTGGCATTACTGTAAAAGACCGGCAGCTGTGGTTGCCGGAATTCTACCGCAAAATATACGGTAGCAAGATTTTAGGTTTTAACTTAAATTTACAGTTAAATACTGTAATTTCATTAACTGATATAATGTTACTATACCAACCTATTGAAGTACTGAAATCTGTTTTGTACCTTTGTAATGCACTGATAACCACCAAATGCAGAAGGTGATGAGAAAGTCACATGACAAACCAAAGCCCATCACAAGCAGCTTTTAAATAATAACATATATAGAAGGTGCACAGTGTCATTCACACAAGCACTAAACACCATCATGGTGCGACTCATTAAACTGAAATATGCTATAAACATTCATTTAACAACATTAGATGTAACATACAACCCTAATAAACATAACTGATCAGAAAAAAACTAGTTATTTCAAAGAAAAAACATCAAATTCAAACAAAATTTGAAATGCAATGCAGGGAATTCTGGGAATGTCAATTTGCGTTTTTTTCCCTGTAAATTTTACATTATTTTTCACTTCTAAAAGCGGTATTTCACCGTAAAATTGTCTGAAATGTCTATTACAGTTTTTCACTTTATATATTAGGGGAACTTACCGTTAACCATTTAACAGGTTTTTACCGTAGCTTTTTCACAGTTTTTTACCGTTAAAATCACGGTACTTTTTTACAGTGTACGCTGAATGGAGCAGACACACAATTACCCCATTTTACATACATTAATTGATGAGCATACCAAAAATCCAAGATTCTCACTACAAATTTGGGAACGCCCCTATTACATAACTTAACAAATAATTTTTCATGATTTATACGATCAAAGGTTTTAGAAGCATCAATAAAACACATAACAATTGTGGAATTATGCCTGTTATAAAAATCTAAAATCTCCTTTAGAGCAAAAATACACACATCAGTGCCATGTTTAGGTATAAAACCAAACTGGTTATCAGAAGTCAGGACAAAATGTTTCGTCTTATTCAATAAAATCCTTTCAATAACCTTGGATAAAATACTTGCTGAGGCTATAGGCTGGTAATTATCCATGCTATTTATTTTACTAAAAAAAAATTAAAAAAAATTCATTTGCCCGTTTCTTGTATTCAAATAAAGGACCATATTTATGTCTGCCTGACTCAACCCAAGCTTTAAACTCCACAATATTATCATACAAGAGACATAACTCAATACCATGTTGCAGGTTCTTACAATTAATATCTCAGCATATAACTGCTTCTCTTATTATTATTATTCAATTATCAAGATAATCGTTCCCTACTTTCAATGTCTCATAAATTCAGAAACATCGCAAGAGTAACGTTTTTACTTACTACTGACAAATATTTGACCAGATTAAATCAGAAACAAACTATAGTCTGTAAAGAACTTTCTAGATGCTCCATTCATGATGAAATCCCCAGCAAACAACAACTGCAGTAAAACACAAAACATCGACTTTGGTGTATTTACACGCTTTAAAAAAAAGCTCATTTATTCAGCTCTCAGATGATGTGTAAATCTCAATTTTAAAAAAATGATTATTTTTTCAAACGCTCAGTGCTCATTATAATGAGGGGGCGTGGCATCGCCTCCTGCGTCATCAGCAGCAGACAGCGGTGCGGTCACGTGCTCCTCGCGTAGAATTCTCCAGATCAAAGATGGCGGCGTACATGCGAGTGTGGAGAGCGTCCAGCAGCGCCGCTTCAGTCACGATCCGAGCCGGTTTAAACGCGCTCTTCCCGCGCTCCTCCCTGCAGCTCCGGCGCTCCTACTCCAGCGTCTCCGGCCGAGCGTCGCTGCGCAGCGCCAGGATCGCAGCCTCCGCGCGGACTCCGCGGCGCTCTCTGTGCAGCGGGTTCTCGGAGGGCAGCGCCGGAGATGATGAGTCCGGAGGGGATGAAGGCTACTCTTCTCCTCCTCCTCCTCCGCCGCAGATGACAGCTCTCACCACGATGCTCGTGCCCGAGGTCTTCCCGAACGTGCCGCTCGTCGCCGTCAACAGAAACCCAGTGTTTCCCAGATTCATCAAAATCATCGAGGTGACCGAGACACATCCACACATGATGCAATCAGGCTCGTTACATGACAGCAACAAAACGGCTACATTACGACGCATGGCGGTGTAGTTTGCGTTTAAATCCGCGAAAGTCGATGTTTTTGTGTTTTACTGCAGTTTTACTACAGTGTGGTTGTAGGTTTCAGGGGATTTCATCATCCACAGACTGAGTGAATGAAGCATCTAGAAAGTTCGTTACAGATTAGTTTGTGTTATTTAACCTGGTTAAATATTTGTCAGTACTTGGATATTTGATATCAAGCGGTTTTATGTGATTTATAAAGAGTTTTCTTGCAATATTTTCGGATTTTATGACGCTGAAAGTAGGGAACGATTTTCTTGATGATCGATTAATTGGTCGGTTATTTATTCAGTTAATCAGATGAAAAAAATCCCCAAATAATTATTTATTAAAAGTGATAATTCAATTAATTAGAAATGTATTTTAATGTATTGTTGTTTAAAGTGTTAACTGTTATTCCATATTTGTTAAACTGAATGCTTTTATTTGACAGAAAAATATTTTTTACATTTTCCTATTTATTATTTTTAATTATTATTTATGATTCATTTGTTTATAATATTTATGTTTATGTATTTATTATTTCTTCTGGAAATAGAATGGTTAACCTTTAGACGACGTATAAAAGGTAGCGTTGTCAAACGATTAATCGCGATTAATCGTATACAAAATAAAAGCTTTTATTTGCATAATATGTGTGTGTTCTGTGTATATTTCTTATGTATATATAAAGACACACACATGCAGTATATATTTTGAATATATTTGCATGTATTTACGTGTCTATATTCACAAATTTATACTATATATAATTATATTTAATATATAAACAACAGATTTTGCTGAAACGTTTGTGTATTATATATACAGCACACATTTTATGTAAACAAAAACTTTTATTTTTGATGCGATTAATCGTTTGACAGAACTAATAAACGGAAATCTTGTTAAAAGTTTGCATATTAATGTTGTCGTATTTGCTTCATCAGACGTTTATGGATCATATATTCTGATATAGTGAGAATATGGAGGGAAAAAACAGCTTTTTATTCAAAGACTCAAACTGAGCAAAAACTGTGCAGATGCTGATATTTATATGATTATTTACATAAAATTACACAAATATTATTGGTTATTATATGTTTTATTGATTATCTGAAAGACTAGCCTACATATATATATTATGTTTAATGTTGAATAAAACCACTCAAACTGATATTTTGGCATCTTTAGGTCAAAAACAAGCAGCTCATGGACCTGCTGAGGTGTAAAGTGCGTCTCGCTCAGCCGTATGCTGGTGTTTTCTTGAAGAAAGATGACAAGTAAGTGAATATGCAATGGTTAAACGTCAAGATAGTTGTAGTTTGACACCGTATTGTGATTCAGGTTGATTTGTGCTGATTGTGGTGTGTTTGTTCGTCAGTAACGAGACGGATGTGGTGGAGAGTCTGGATGCGGTTTATCACACCGGGACGTTTGTGCAGATCCACGAGATGCAGGACCTCGGAGACAAACTGCGCATGATTGTGATGGGACACAGAAGGTGACGATCGGTCACATGACCTTTAAAGAAGGGATTCCCAGCTCGTTTTAGTAGTTAAAATAATTCATTAGGTAAATTATTTCAGTGCAGTACGAGGAGGAAGCTGTGAGCTTTCAATAAATATTAATACATGGGATGGGGGGGTATTTATTATTTATCTTATTTAATTAAATATGAATTTAGGTTATATTTTTACTAGGGCTGTTAGTCGATTAAAAATTTTAATCTAATTAATTGCATGATTTGTCGATTAATTAATCGCAAATTACATTTGGCTGTGAAAATACCCCCAAAATATTATTTAAAGCTATTTTTGTGTTAAATGAGAAAGTATTAAGTACACATTACAAAGAGTAGCTTTAGAAAGAAATATTTTACTTGATTCACCATAAAATGTATTACACAAACTTGTAGGCTAAAATTTATTTATATATATATATATATATATATATATATATATATATATATATATATATATATATATATATATATATATAATTTTTTTTTTTTTCTTCATTTTAAATGAATTAATGCAATAATACTCAAAATAAGAAACTAAATCTGCCAGCAGGTGGCGGTAAATGTCTTTATGATTCATTCATTCATTCGATTCGTTCAAACGGCTGATTCATTCAGGAATGAAGTAAACGGCTCACTTTGTGAATGGGACTTTGAATCATTGATTCACACGATTCGTTCAAAACGCAGGTTCACGTTCAAAACACGATTCATTCAGAAACTAAACACCTGCAAAAACAGACAATATTGTGTTTAAAATATACCGCAATATAAACTTCTTATTTCCTGAACTGTTGTGTAAAATCACATTTGCACTCGTTATATTCGAGACAAACAGCACTCCTGTGATTGCTTGTGTGATATCGCTTATGATATAAATATTTGCCACAATATCTTGAATTTTAGGCCATAACTGCATTTATGGAGTTGTTTCGCTGCGTCATATTTGTCAACAGGTTTGGGGGCGGGGCCAGTGCGTTCAAATATTTTAATCGCGTTATTTTTTTCATAACTAATTAGTTAATGCTTTAAATTGACAGCCCTTATTTTTACGTTTATTTATTATATCAAGTTTTTAAATGCATTTACATTTTTCATTATGAACCTCCAGTTGGATTTTAATTTTTTTTTTTTATAAGGAATTTTTCATCGTTAAAAATACGCAATATATTTGCTGCTTTGTTGACTGATTGAGATGAATGCTTTTTCCGTGGTTTCCCAGAATCCGTATCAATAAGCAGCTGGAGGTGGAGCCGGAGGAGGCGGTGTCGCTGGAGGAGGAGGGCGAGCAGCCGAAAGCTGCGCGGCGGAAGCAGAAGCGTTCGCGCAAGGACTCGGCGTCGGTGGCGGAGGCGATGGAGGAGAAGGTGCGGGAGGCCGGGTTTGTGGTGGAGGCGCTTCCTCTGCCCGGCGTCCTCATGGTGGAGGTGGACAACGTGGTCCACGAGGAGTTCCAGGTCACAGAAGAGGTCAAGGTCAGCGTCAGTTTAGCATAGTTTTATTCGTATTTTGAATTAGATTTTAATTAAAAGTTTTTAGTGTTAGATATTTAGTACTTCAGCTATAAATGAAAATAAGAAGTGTTGCCTTTAGCAGCTACCTTAAGTTAATATATTTTTAATTTGATTTCAGTCAATGTTTATTTTATTTCAGAATATAAATTTAAAATATATATTTTTTTTTTATTTCAGTTTTAGTTATTTTAGTATTTCAGACTTTAACAAAAATGAGAAATTTAGCAAGTAGCATAAGTTGAACTTTTAATATATATTTTACTTTATTTCAGTCAACATTTATTTTATTTTGCAGCGTCTATATGGTGTTTATTTCTATTTTGGTTATTTTATTACTTAAACTACGCAAAAATGAGAAATGTTGCAAGTTTAGAGCTTTATTTCATTTTATTTCAGTCAACATTTTTATTTTAAAATGTTCATATTGTTTTTATTTTTTATTTCATTTTTCATATTTTTCTTTACTTTTGTTCTAGTTATTTTAGTACTTCAGCTTAAACTGAACAAAAATAAAAAATGTTGCCTTTATTAACTAGCTGTTTTAATATATATTAATTTCAATCAAAATTTTAAAATGTTTTTTTTTTTTAATTATTTAAAACAAACTAAACGGTTAATGTTTATTTTATTTTAAAATGTCTATATAGGTTTTATTAATATTTATTTCAGTTTTATTTTAGTACTTAAACTAAACAAAAATCTTGCCTTCAGCATTTAGTTTTTATTTTATTTCAGTCAAAACTTATTTTAAAATATCTAATAGTTTATTTTTAAATGAGAAATGTTGACTTTGGGTAGTAGCAGAAGTTTAAGTGTATTTTATTTTATTTTAGTCAGCATTTATTTTATGATTTTGGTTGACAGTAATAACCCTTTTCAAGGTACTACAGTTCAGTAAGCATTTACCAGGATGTTGTAAATGATTTTCACCTCTTCATAATTAATTAATACACTCTGTTGTTTCAAACCAGGCCCTGACTGCTGAGATCGTCAAGACTATCCGTGACATTATCGCTCTGAATCCACTATACAGGTAAGATAGATAAAAGAGGGTGTTTAAAACTGCAAGCTAAGCCACCATTAGTGAACATGTTTGTGTGTCTGATTGTTTGCCAGAGAGTCAGTGCTCCAGATGATGCAGGCCGGTCAGAGAGTGGTGGATAATCCCATCTACCTGAGCGACATGGGGGCGGCGCTGACCGGGGCCGAATCACACGAGTTACAAGACGTCCTGGAGGAAACAAACGTACGTTTATGAACGTTAATGTGTATCTATGCTTGAAGTACTTAAATTTGACTTTTTGAATACAAATACAGAGCCGTTTCGCCTGGCTTTTAGCAGCGCACGAGATCTCGCGATGTTATTCCTTGAGGTGAAAAGCGGTCTCGCGATATTAGTATAAAGTTGTGAATGTGGTAAAACCATTGCTAGTGATTGCATTATATTGTTCGGTCTTTTATTGCATGTGATGTTTGTTTGGGTTTCCAGTTGTGTTGCACTGTTATCATTTACAAGTGTGGCGCACGTCTACTTCTCGGCCGACAAACTCTTCCTCTGCATGTGCTGTGAGTTTAGGTTGCTTAACGTTCATCTGGAAAAACAGTGCACTTTATCTCACTAGATTTGTAATGTAAATCATTTATAAACCTGTGCAAACACAGGAGAATACACTAACATATTTATTAATGTGTGATTTGTTGCACATTGCGATTTCAAAATAAAAGTTTAAACCCTCGCTCTGAGTGTGCATGTGGCCAAGTATTAAAATTATATAGATTTATACGTCATTGAATCACGCTGTAAAGTGAAACATCACCCTCTGCAGGTACTTATGATACATAATGCACTTAAGTTGGTTATGTTCATATAGGCATATTACATTGTGTTGTTTAATAAAACCATGTAATTACTTGGTTTTGATAGCTTATTTGAACACATTATTATTGCCTCATCGTTAGTTTTTATATAAATACAGCCATATTAAAGCCTGTTTTTATTGCTAAAAAATATCAGATTTCTCAGCTGTCAAAATAATCAGATTGCTCTATTACCAAAATAATCGTTAGTTACGGCCCTAAGATTAGCTGAAACGTTTCAAAAGACATATTTTGTCATTGAATATGTCTTAAAAATAGGATTAAATATTGTCTCGTTCTAGATACAAGTATCTGTATTTTGTCGCGTGTCTATGAGCGTGATATAACCCATAATTTTCCAAGTGTATGCAATAGCTTTCATTCTTCAGGTTAATCATATATTCATGAAAACAAAAGTCAGTTTGAATAAGGAAAGCGATAACTTGGTGTCCTTTCAAATGTTAGTCATTGCATGCTTTGCATGTGCTGAATTTTATTTGTACCGTTGTGTTTTATTAGTTTATTTATTAGAATTTGAAAGATAATAACGATGTTGTTTAATAAGTGAGATCTTTAATTTTAATCCTTGAAAACCAAAAAAGTAGTGCTTGAAAAGTCCTTTATCTGTACGAACCCTGTATCTAACATGAAAACTGTCTTTGCAGATTCCCAAACGACTATACAAAGCGCTCTCTCTGCTGAAGAAAGAATTCGAGCTGAGTAAACTACAGCAGCGCCTCGGCAGGGAGGTGAGGGAACGAAGGAGGACGCTTCTTGACATGCTGTTGCTTATTGGTGCTGTTGGTTTCCTTTCATTTTACGCCTGTTGGTCTCGATGCTCAGGTTGAAGAGAAGATCAAGCAGACGCACAGGAAGTACCTCCTCCAGGAGCAGCTGAAGATCATTAAGAAGGAGCTCGGCCTGGAGAAAGAGGACAAAGACGCCATTGAGGAGAAGTTCAGGGAGAGGCTGAAGGATCGGACCGTACCTCAGCACATCATGGACGTTATTAACGAGGAGCTGAACAAACTTGGGCTGTTAGATAACCACTCCTCAGAGTTCAAGTAAGAGATTGTCATGGTGTCAACTAGTGTAATCTATACATAGCATAATGTTTCTTCTTAATTAGGGCTGCAAGTTTGATTTTTCTTTGATTTTTCTTCTTGCGTAGCTTGTCAGTGAACTACAGCTCTATGTAGTAAATGCTGCTCCATCTGAAAGCACATAATAGAGAGAGCTTCTAGCTGGTCTTTAGCTGCTCCAGACTGCTCTAGATGGTTTATCTGTTGGGCTACGAACTGGTGGACCTGTTAAACCACCTTAGACCCACAACAAAGTTGATAAAACGCTGCTAAAATCAGCTGAAGATGGTTTGCATGGATTCTGTGTGATCATTTGCTGCTCCAAACTACTTTAGATGGTTGATCAGTTAGACTACAAGCTGTAAGACCTGGTTTTGACCTGGTAGACCACCTTAGACCAGCAACAAGGTTGACAAAAATCAGCTAAAACCAACTTAAGGTGGTTTTACATGGATTCTAGCTGGTCTTTAGCTGCTTCAAACTACTTTAGAAGGTTGATCTGTTTGATTACAAGCTAGTGGACCTGGTAGACCACCTTAGTCCAGCAAACAAGGTTCACTAAACCCAATTAAAACCTGCTTAAGATAGTTGTACATGGATTCTAGCTGATCTTTAGCTGATCCAAACTGTTTTAGAAGGTCCATCCATTGGATCACCACCTTAGAACCACATAAAGGTTAATAAAACCAGCTTAAGATGGTTATTTATGGATTCTGCCTGGTCATTAGATGCTCCAAGCTACTGTAGATGGTTGATCAGTTGGACTACGAGTTGCTAGATTTGGCTTAAACTTGGTAGACCACCTTAGACCAGCCACAAGGTTGACAAAACCCAGCTAAAACCGGCTTAAGATGGTTGTACATGGATTCTACCTGATTATAAGCTGCACTAAATGGCTGATCAGTTGAACTACAAGCTGGTTGATCTGGTTTCAACCTGATAGACCAACTTAGACAAGCAGCCATGTTCCACAAAGTAGCTTGATCTTCTCAAGGTGATATTTTATTAATTCAAACTTTCTTTTTCCCTCTTAAAATTCCCAGCGTTACCCGTAACTACTTAGACTGGCTGACCTCCATGCCTTGGGGCACCAACAGCGAGGAAAACCTGGAGTTGACTCGAGCCAAAGGGGTTTTGGAAGAGGACCACTATGGAATGGAGGATGTCAAGAAACGCATTCTGGTAAAAAATCTATTCTGGTTGAGTGCCTCAACCTTTATCCCCTGAGAATGGGATAAATTTGCTTTCTAAATCCTCTTAACCCCAGTCATTGTTCATTCATGCAGGAGTTCATAGCCGTAAGCCAGCTGAGAGGCAGCACACAGGGAAAGATCTTGTGTTTCTATGGGCCTCCTGGAGTTGGAAAGACCAGTATCGCCCGTTCAATCGCCAGAGCACTTAATCGCGAGTATTTCCGTTTTAGCGTGGGCGGCATGACGGATGTGGCAGAAATTAAAGGCCACAGGTAATGTGCTAATGAACATTATGTAGTCAATACTTATTTTCAAACTGTGTACATGTACATTTTTTTGTTTGTACATTGCAGGAGAACATATGTTGGTGCAATGCCAGGAAAGATCATCCAGTGTCTAAAGAAAACTAAGACTGAAAACCCATTGGTCCTTATTGACGAGGTATGACATACAAATCTAATCTTAACTCTGCCCTATACTAAAAATTTTGGTCTTAACTATGTCGAAACGACTGATACTGTAAACTGTATTAATCTTTTTGTTGTGCAGGTTGACAAAATAGGTCGAGGTTACCAGGGTGACCCATCTTCTGCTCTACTTGAGCTTTTAGATCCAGAACAGAACGCTAACTTTCTCGACCATTACCTGGATGTTCCCGTTGACCTGTCTAAGGTATAGACTAGCAAAAATCCACATTTGTTAAAAGGAGACTCTGGTTTCATTGTATCTTCATTGGCTTTCATCAGGTGCTTTTCATTTGTACGGCCAATGTTCTCGACACCATTCCCGAACCCTTAAGAGACCGAATGGAAATGATCAACATATCAGGTTACGTTGCTCAGGAGAAACTGGCCATTGCAGAGGTACGTTAACATGGTCATCTCTTTTAATGAAACTCAACAACACATTTTTGGGTTAACATTACAGTTTGGATCTGTTGTAGCCAGTTAAACTTGAACCGGTAGGTTGCTGATTCAAGGCATGACCCTTTAAGGGCACCTATTATGCAAAATCCACTTTTACATGGTGTTTGTACATAAATGTATGTTGGGAGTGTGTGAACACAACCACCCTACAATGATAAACATCCACCCACTCCTTATTTTTTAATCCCCATTAAACCAAATTAGTCCCACTAGGCCTGTTGTTTTGATTCTTTAAGCAATGTGTGGGACGCAGTGGATTACTTTTATTTTTCAAGGTAATGCGCTTCAAAATCTACCAAATACATTTGTTTGCACAAATCATTTTACTCCAGACTGCTTTGTGAATGTCGTTATAGAGTTTTAACCGTATTTATGTGTGTACGTTATTGAAGAATTTTAATTGAGATTAGTTCACGTCGCGCGGCTGAGTCTATTGAGCTGCACCTATGACAGGTCGTGCCGTTTCGTCCCACTTTTAGTGCATTTGGCTTTTCATATATGTACGGCTAAACAACGGTTCTCTCGCACTCAGTCATGTTGCTTCTATCGGCTGTTTATTGCTGTAGGTATGCAAACTAAGCAGAGAGGCCTATACACTACGCCCTCTTCTGGAGATAGTGTATAGGTCTGGATATGCAGCTCATTTGCATTTAAAGTGATACACACCAAAACAGCTCTTTTTTTCTTAGACATGCTTCAAAAATGACATTTTTTCAGACATTATAATAAATATGTGGGGTATTTTGAGCTGAAACTTCACAGACACATTCTGGGGACACCCAAAACCAATATTATGTCTTGTAAAAAGGGGCATAATAGGTAGGTACCCTTTAAATCCCAAGTTACTTCAGGGGGATTGCCCCTCTAACTGGAAGTCACTTCCAAGGAGTCAGGTTTACTAGATGCAGTGCTGTTGGCACAAGAGTTCGACTCAGTCTTTTCCCGGTCTTTATAACCACCACAGAGATACTTGGTACCCCAGTTGCGAGCTCTATGCGGTTTGGATGAGCAGAAGGTGAAAATCACCCCCGAGGCTCTGAACGTGCTCATCAGACAGTACTGCCGGGAGAGCGGCGTCAGGAACCTTCAGAAGCAAGTCGAGAAGGTATGACTAACTTCTTACCCATCTTATGTCCTTATTAAAATCCACTACATTTTTAATTTTTCTGGATTCTATTTTTTTTCCCCCCCATTTTAATTTTTCTAGAGTCTGTTTTTAATGGTTAAATTAAATTGTCTTAATTAAAAAGCATGTCTAATTAATTGAAATCATGAAACAATTTAATGGCAATTTATTAAATGTTTAACAAAAATTAATTTTTAAGGCCCAGTGAAATTTGTCGTTTTTTTCCTCATTCGTTTTTTTATTTTTTATTTTTAGCATTAGAAAATTTAAAATTTTAATTTAAAATTTTAATTAAATTTTTAGAATTTTTTTTTTATTACAAAATTCTGTTTTTCACTAGTTTTCTGAATTCCATTTTAATGGTTTCAATAAATTTTAATAATCAAAAGCATCTCTAAATAATTGATTTTATTAAAGCTACTTTATTATTGTTTTATTTACTTCAGAAATACGGTATTGTGTGTTTACAGTATTGTGTGTTTTCTGGTAAATAATCCTGGTAAATATTCCTTAAATAATGTTTTAATAATAATTTTAGTAGTAGTACTATTATTATATCAAGTAATATGTTTCTGTCACAGTTTCTTCAAGTTAAACTGAACTTTTATTTTGACGGGTTGCTGTGAAGACCTTCAAGTTTCTGTTTGCAGCCAATATATGATATGATGATAGTTTCTCTCAAAAGAAACGTTAAAATGCTAATTAACTGACTCTCAGAGCAGTTCTAGAGATCGTGTTCATGTACTCATATTGAGGCGGCCGAGGCTGAAAACACAGCGAGCTTCACGCTTCACTACGTGTGTTGTAAACAAAACAGTGCATCTGTGCTATTCATTCACACAGAGACATGCAAAACATGCAAAGTTAATATTTAAATACTATTTTTGCGGCTTAATATTCACAGACATTAGTCCATATTGCATTTTGATTTAAGTGTACTGACCTACTTTTCATTTATTTATCCAATTTGGCAAATTCTGTGACATTCCGCGTTATACAGTAAATTCCGTGGTTCTGTCCACATTTTCTGCATTGCGGAATTTGTGCCCTACCATCTTAATGAATGTTCCACAAGTGTAGCTAAGTTTGGTACCTTTGCAGGTGTTTCGGAAAGTAGCATTCCGGATTGTCAACGGCGAGGAAACGGAGGTCAACGTTTCCCAGGAGAACCTTCAGGATTATGTCGGAAAGCCCATCTTCACTGTGGACCGAATGTATGACGTCACACCACCGGGAGTTGTCATGGGACTGGCATGGACGGCAATGGGTAAGGGTTTCCAGTAGGGGTGTGCGATATTGACAAAAAATGATATCTCTATTTTTTGGGGTTGTATCAGTAACGACAATTAGACGATATTTGTGTGTTATTGTGCTGGTACCTTAAGGATTACTGATTTAAAGTTTTTGATATTTTTCATATTCTGTGTGGTGGTCAAATTTGAGTCAAATTCTTACATTTACTCAATCAATTAGAATAATAAGACATTTGGGTTGTTACTAAGCAAATGAAACCAGTATCAACAAAATTCATCTTTGCAATGCAGAGGAAACATCTAAATACATAATCTACAAATACATCATGTTTTAATATTTTAAACACAAAACGTTGAATACTGATACTTGAAATTGTTTAAAAAATGAAAAGATACTTTAAATGTGAAATTAAAACCGCCAGTAGGTGGCAGCAAGTCATTGCGTTTGAACCGAATCATTTAAACGGTTGATTCATTCAGGAACGAAACATGTTACTCAGAGACGCAAAACAGTGCTGTGGCTGTGTTTGGAATTACTTTTGTTGGCAAAAACAGTCAATACTGTTAAGTCTCTTAATATTAACTTTTTGTTTATTTTATTCAAAGACGTCTTAATAGACTGAACCATGCAGTGAAAGAACGCACTCTAAATGCGCATGCGCACTATTCTAACCTTCTTGATCAAGTAACTTAGGCATACTTGTGTTTTGTTTGGTTTTTGCAATATACGCGATAATGTGAAAACAACAATTGCGATATTATCGCAGACGATATATATCGCACTCCCCTAGTTTCCAGCGAATTTTCGTAATGCTCAGTCACACCAGACTTGGTGGGAACACTCCTAAAGATGTTTAGTCCACAAAACCTTAAAGAAACAACTCTACTTTCCTCCACAGGTGGCTCGACGCTCTTCATCGAGACAAGTCTGAGGCGACCGAGAGAACCGCAAGGGAAAGACGGACCCAAAGAGGGATCGCTGGAGGTCACGGGGCAGCTGGGAGACGTGATGAAGGAAAGCGCCAAGATTGCGTACACGTTTGCGCGCTCGTTCCTCATGAAGGAGCAACCTGACAACGATTTCCTCGTGGGCTCCCACATACACCTCCATGTGCCTGAGGTGAAGATCGCAGTTGTTCAGAGTTGTCCAATTCTTCTTCTTGCAGAGTTTGGCCCAAACACATGTGCCTAGCAATCCTGAAGTCTTTAAGTGCCTTGTTTTGGTGTGTTATGGAAAGGTGTGCCTCTAGGAGCACGATTGGACAACAGTGATTGGAATAGAGAGTTCAAGTAGGTGTTAAATAGCCATGCTTGAGGTGAAGATTACACTTGTCCAGAGTTATTCAATTCTGCTCCTGGAGGGCCACCCTTCGGCAGAGTTTGGCTTCTACCTGCTTCAACACACATCCCTGGATGTTTTCTAGTATTCTTGAAGACCCTTTCAGGTGTGTTGAAGTAAGAAAGTGGTCCCACAGGAGTTCGGTTGGACAGCCCTGCCGTATAGAGTTAAAGTAGATGTAAAAGGGATGTAAAAATCCCTTTAAACAGCTCTTTAAAGGGATAGTTCACCCAAAAATGAAAATTACTCCCCCCGCTCAAGCCATCCTAGTTGTATATGACTTTCTTCTTTCAGACAAACATAAGTGGAGTTTTATTTAAAAATGTCCTGGCTCTTCCAAGCTTTATAATGGCAGTGAATGGGTGTTGAGGCACTTTTTATGATGGATGGATGCACTTTTTTGGGCTTCAAAATCTCGGCCCCCATTCACTGCCATTATAACTCCAATTGTATTTGTCTAAAAGAAGAAAGTCATATACACCTAGGATGGCTTGAGGGGGGAGTAATTTTCATTTTTGGATGAACTATCCCTTTAAAGAGCTGTTTGTTTCTTGAAACATTGGGATAACAATGACTGTCTGAAGTCAACATTACAATTTTTCAGAGTTGTCCATTCTTTACAGAGTTTGGCTTCTTGCTCCAACACACCTGCCTGGAAGTTTCTAGTAATCCTGAAGACTTTATTTGCCTTGTTCGGGTGTGTTGGAGGAAGGTGTCCCTCCAGGAGTGCGATTGGACATCCCTGAGGTCAAAGGTTCAGTTAGTTTCTTGTAATAACTAAAGCTGGGAATCTGTTTAGGGTGCAACTCCCAAAGACGGGCCGAGCGCTGGATGCACCATTGTGACTGCTTTGCTGTCCTTGGCCACCAATATACCAGCGCGTCAGAACGTGGCCATGACGGGAGAGGTGTCCCTGACCGGGAAGATCCTGCCTGTGGGAGGAATCAAGGAAAAGACCATCGCTGTAAGTTAGCTGAGAGGGAGGCCACACTTTCACTTCCGAACACATGTGTTGCTGCTGGTTTCTGCATTTTTTTTTTTTTTTAAATACTTTCGTTTCATTGGGTTGGCTAATATAATTTTGCCCCAAAATCAATTATCCATTGAGTTTTTCTTTAAATGTACACTAAAGTATTTAAAACAGTAAGAGTTCTCTTCTGCTCACCAAGCCTGCATTTATTTGATCCAAAATACAGCAAAAGCAGTAATATTGTGAAATATGTTTACTATTTAAAGTAACGGTTTTCTATTTGAATATATTTTAAAATGTAATTTATTTCTGTGATCAAAGCTGTATTTTCAGTATCATTACTCCAGTCTTCAGCGTCACATGATCCTTCAGAAATCATAGATAATAAATTATAGAAATTAATACTTTTAGCACGGATTGTTTAAATTTATCAAAAGTGATGATAAAGACATTTATAATGTTACAAGAGATTTCTATTCATCAAAGAAACCTGAAAAAATTATACTCGGGTTTTTTCAACAATAAATGTTTGTTTTTTAGCAGCAAATCAGCATTTTAGAATGATTTCTGAGGGATCACGTGACTGGGGTAATGATGCTGAAAATTCAGCTTTGAAATCACAGAAATAAATTACATTTTAAAATGCATTCAAATAGAAAACAGTTATTTTAAATAGTAAAAATATTTCACAATTTTACTGTGTTTGCTGTACTTTGGATCAAATAAATTCAGGCTTTGTGAGCAGTAGAGACGTCTTGCATTAAAAATCTTACTGTTCAAAAACGTTTGATTGGTGGTGTAAATGTGTATGTAGCTATATTTTGTACATATATATGCTAACATGTTTTAATTCCTGCGGCAGGCGAAGAGAGCTGGTGTGACGTGCATCATCCTGCCGGCAGAAAACAGAAAGGACTTCTCAGACCTGGCCGAGTACATCACCGAAGGGCTGGAAGTGCATTTCGTGGAACACTACAGCGAGATCTACAAAATCGTGTTCTCTTGACAATAGTAGTGCTGTTTTATTGCCGTTTTATGTTTCGGTACTCCACAATACTGAATCCTCTGTGTCAGGAAATCACAAGCACACAGACCAGGTTCATCCTTTCTGTCGCTGAGTGTTTGTCCCGCAGAAGTAGCACTTAAAATGCCACGCGTCGTTGCCTCTTGATTCGTGGGACGTGGATCAGAAAGACGTCAAGATTCCTGAAACGTTTGAGACGCTGGGATCCCGAGATTGCTGCTACGCAGCCTCCAGTGAAGATTTTATATTCACTTCATCTCGAGTGTCATATTTGTAAATAACTGCCTTAATTGTATTCTCTCAAATCATTTACAGTAAATATATATATATATTATGGAACAGCTTGTGTGGATGTTTACTCAGCAGAAATATATATATATATATATATATATATATATATATATATATATATATATATATATATATATATATATATATATATATATATATATATATATGATCCGAATAGGAAAAAAAGGTGTTTTCATGGAAAGAACAGGTTAGAATCTATTTTTTTTTTTTTTTAAATTATATAAACATTAATAAACATATGGGACCCTGGAGCACAAAACCAGTCTTAAGTCGCTGGGGTATGTTTGTAGCAACAACCAAAAATACACTGTGTGGGTCAGATTTATCAATTTTTCTTTTATGTCAAAAATCATTAGGATATTAAGTAAAGATCATGTTCCATGAAGATATTTTGTAAATTTCTTACCGTAAATATATCAAAACTTCATTTTTGATTAGTAATATGGATTGCTACTAATTCATTTGGACTATTTTAAAGGCCATTTTCTCAATATTTTGATTTTTTTGCACCCTCAGATTCCAGATTTTCTAATAGCTGTATCTCCGCCGAATATCGTCCGATCCTAACAAACCATACATCAATGGAAAACTTATTTATTCAGCTTTTAGAACGTGTATAAATTTCAATTTTGAGAAATTGACCCTAGTTTTGTGGTCCAGGGTCACAAATAACATTACTGCATCTTTTTTTTATTTCTTCTGAATGCAAGTTTATATCACAATGCTCACGTTTCTTCTCAGAATTGCCAGTTTATACACAATTTTGCGTTTACATGTAGCTGTTTTGACGTATAAAAATTTACAATTTTGAAATATAAACTCAAATTGAGAAAAAAGGCATTTTTTTTAAATGCCATGCCGCAAATAACCTTCTATAGTTCTTTCCACCCATCTATAATAATTTTAGCCCTGATTATCAAGAAATGAATATCAATGTATTTCACATTCTGTAAACATCAGGTGACAGCAGATATAAGCACCATCAGATTCTACCGGTTACCTTGTTCCCATTAATATATAGTGTTATACATTATTCTGCACGTATAAAACACTCAGAAGCAGGTGTCATCAACTACAACTAACATCTTTAACTCATTTGATCCTAACACAAATGTGTTTTCTTGCACAATGAATATTTGATACGTGATAGTGTTGAAAACCAGCATTTCAAACATTACTCAGTTGCAATTTCATCATGTGTTGTGCGGTGCATAATACCGGCCGCTTGTGTTCATTTCCATGACAGATGACACTGATCATATTTACTCAGCGAGCTGGTTAAACACGGCAGTGCCTTTCTGCAAACATCAGCTCCTCGAGTTTCAATGAAGCTCAAGAGTCGAAAGCTTGTTTTTACACATACAAATTTATTTGTCATTACACCGGCTACTCCTTCTTGGCAGCAGCTTTCCTCATCGCGGCCAGGATGTTGCTGAGCTCTTCCCTCTTTCTCTTGGCGCGGATGTGAGTTCCCACCTGCACACACACACACACACACACACACACACACACACACACACACAAAACACAATGAGGAAAACAACACGATCAGATCATGAGGATAATGTGAGGTTCAGCAGAAATCAAACCTGCTGCTACAACAGCAGTTTAATGTGCTGTTAAAATATCATTTAGTGGCTTCATCACGTAAACATAAGGCCAGATGCTGTACTACTATAGTTATCTAAAATGGTTAATTGAAAAAAAAAATTATATAAAAATATTAGTGTTGTCAAATGATTAATCACATCCAAAATGAGTTTGTTTACATATATGCATGTACTGTGTATATGTGTGTGTAATATATATATATATATATATACACACACACACAAATATTCTTAAAATATATACTGTATGTCTGTGCATTTTTATTATATATATATATATATATATAGCACACATTAAACAATTTTTTATTTTTGATGCGATTAATCTTTTGACAGCACTAAAAACAACAACAAAAAAACATTTTTTATTTTATATATATATATATATATATATATATATATATAAATAAAGTTATTCAACAATAGTTAAAACACCTTATTTTCATTTAATTTGGCTTAATATACTAAAATAAATTAATGAACACTACATGAACGCTTAAAAACTAATAAAATAATTACACCATTACTAAAACTTTAAAATAAAATAATTCAAAATATTAATAAACTATATTAGTATCTCAATTATATTAAAATAACACTAGTCAGATGTCAGTAATGGCCTTTAATATCAGACAAAAACTACATTTGGATTGAAAACCCAATTTTTTTTTTTAATTTTTCAAATTTTGTACACATTTTTTTAACATTTTAAAGTTGCTTCAAATACATTTTCTTTCAAATCTAACCAAATTATATAAATATATATAGATATAAATGTAAAATGAACAAAATGACAAATTTTCTGTGATGCTGCACAATTTGATACGAATAAAACCCTCCACTTTGTTACACTTGAAGTAAAAAAAAAGAAATTATTAATAGATCTCTTATGCTATATTACCGAATTTAATCTCTTTACCAACTTTTTCCTTCTTTCGATTAGCACAGGTTTTGTATTCCTCTCTAGAACTAAGTCTTCATTGAGTGTGGAGGAAAAAAAAAAAAATTATTTGTGGATAGTTTTGGCAATGTTCACTCAAAAACGCTTAAGCTTGAATCTAATATTTGGTGATAATATAGCTTAACGAGAAGTGTACAAGTAGTTTTCAAAGGCTGGTCGTTTTTGACCGGGAAAGCTACGTTAGATAAACTCGAGAGCTCAACACGTACCCTTTTCTTGATGAACTTGAGGGCGCGTTTATCCTTGGACACCTTGAGCAGCTCCATGGCGCGCCTCTCGTACGGCGCGAAACCGCACACCTCGCGGATCATGTCGCGCACAAACTTGGTGTGTTTGGTCAGACGCTGAAACGCAAGAACAACATCACATCAAACATGATTATAACCAAATATTATCGCGCATATGGCAATGCATGACGGGAGAAACTCCAGGGTTTCTGTAGCTTTTATGAAAGCAAGTTTAAGACATTTTTAGAGCAAATAAAGAAAACTTAAAGGAATAAATCGAAAGGAAGACAATGTGTTAATATGGTCTTACACTACCAGCACTTTAAAGTTGGAAAATGCAACTTTCAATAGATCTTCATTACCATTTAATTCATTTTACAAACAGAAACACACTAGAACATGGAAATAACTGTACTGTACCTTCTGATAACATTGAAATATCAGTATAATTGATGTCCTTCCTCAATATTTTTGTCTCGATTTCCAATTAAAATATCTAAATATGCATTTATTTGAAGCAAAACCACATAAAACGTCTAATAAGCAAGTTATTTTATGATTAAACCAAGAACAAATACCAATGGCATTTCAAAGCCAAATGTTTTCACACCTCAACGACACATAATTGTTCTTGCTTTAAGCATAATCTCAAGTTTCTAGATTTAAGCACGTACAGATATTTGCACTGGAAAACGAGACATAAACACTGAGGAAGATCCTATGTTTTGCATTGATAATAACTTTATAATAACTGTTCATAAGAGTGTCAAACATAGACTCACTCCTCGCCTGCGGCCGTGCTTGGGTTTAGCAACGTTTTTGGTCACTGGATGGCCTTTATTAAGACCAACCGCCATAGGATACCTGATGGCCATGTCTGTGGAGAGAAATATGTATTAATAAACATTCATAAACGGGTTAAATATGAAAACACGGTCATGTGTGCCGAGAGGTTACACATTAGCGGGCTGCACAACAGCTCTAAGCCATTATATAACAATATTACATGAATACACAACATTTTCTACACGTTTTAGGTTTGGAGATTATATATATATTATGGTTTATTTTTAATAACAGCGTTTGAGAATCACGCAAAAGCGCTATATGGCATCCACTCGGAGTTAAAGCCTCAAAACCCCGCGAACATCTGGCTTAAAGTTCACAATAGCAGCTGGAAACCGCTTCGTACAGTTTATATTTGCGGGAACAAACGCTTTTGTGTTGATTTGAAACGCGATGGATTAGATATTAATAGGATTTTATCGCTTGTGATTCTCCGGCGATTCATACCTGCGCTTTGTTAATGGCGTCCAAACCGGAAGGACCGCTGCCAGGCGGAAGCTGATCTTTCACACGCGACGGCAAGAAAAGAGTTCGCGGGAAAAAATAAGTGGCGCCGCCTAGAAGCGAGTAAAAGATCTTATAAAACAACATCTAGACCGGTGACTTTGAAGTTATTATTTTTAATGCATGTTTTTTCCCTTAATAATAGAATCTTTCGATCAATATGACACATTTTATTTTCCTTCTACATATTTTTCTTTTCATCGAAATAAAAATAAAAATATAAGAAAATGGCACATGTTTCGATTTATTTTTATATTTGTTATATTGATATTGTTTTGTTGTATATTGGCGATATACTTATTAAAATAATAATAAAAAGGCTTTTATTAGATTTATTTCGATTTTTAAACGTCTTTCAGTGCCTTATCTCCTTTACTCTTATAAAAATTGCACTGAAGTTAATAATAATAATAATAAAATCAATGCGTAGATAGTGTGTGTTTTTTTTTTTACAGTCTATGTGAGCCACAAACAAAGTTTAAAAAAGTAAAAGATTTGGAAAAACATAATATAATATGAAAAAAAACACCTTGTTGTTCATGACACACCAATGTAAAAATACGGAGAAAACTTTAAAACGACATATGAAAATACAGGAAAAAAGAAAGTTGCTAAAGCTCTTCGAAAAGTAAAAAATAATAACACACTATAAAAATAACGACAATTAAATATTTTCCACATGCCTTTAAAAAAAAAAAAAAAAAAAAAAAAAAAAAAGTTTCGGACTACATTTCCCATGAGCACTTGGACTGAATTTTGGCGCGGTTTTACGTTAGCGGCGGCCATTTTATTTTCACACCTCCGTTTCAAAGACAGCCAACCAGCTCTCGGACTACAAAACACGGTTTCATTCAAAAAACTCCTCAAACTAAAACTTCCGAACGCCACCGGAGAACCGTTCCAAGCGCGACTCGGAGGCCGCTGCGTACACCGGGCCGAAGTGGAACTCGGAGGAGTGTTTATTTGAGCTGAAGTGGGTGTCTGTAGCGTGAAGCGATATGGCGACCGCAACCCCGAGCCGCGAGTCGAGCCGCGCGTCGGCCGCGCGAACGCCGCTGAGCCCCGCGCGGATCTCGCGCCTGCAGGAGAAAGAGGAGCTGAGCGCGCTTAACGACCGCCTGGCCATTTACATCGACCGCGTGCGTTCCCTGGAGCTCGAGAACGACCGGCTGCTCGTTAAAGTCTCCGAGAAGGAGGAAGTCACGACCAGAGAGGTAACAACGTTACGGAGCCGTTCCTTTGTGTTGCTTTTACCCTCAATAAATCTGCTTGTGCATACAATTCTCACCTCCAGAGTTGCTAAGTGTCGCGTTTTTCTGTGAATACGGACTTCTAGCTGGCATCGCTTGCGTTTAGTGTTCGTTTTGTGCTTTTAGTGTGCGTTTAAATCTTTAAAACTTTCAAAGTGTGTGAAGCGTGATGCACAGCATTTGAAAAATCGCGCGAGGAAGTCATGCATTTTGACACAATCAGGCCCTGTGCATTGAAAAAACGTGCTTTGCGTATGCAAATCCACGCTCAAATCTGTACACGAAGGCATTGTATGTAAAATGTATGGGGGATCTATAAAGTGTACGCAGGGAGTGGCCGGCGAGTTGTGTCCATATGCTTCTCATTTGTGAATTTAATTTTATTTACGCATGAGTCGGTCGCTTAGTCATGCGCTTATGTGTTAAAATGCGCGTAAAAGTGCGTTAAAACCGCGCTAAGTGTGTTTAGCGTGATTCCTGGACTTCTGAGTCTTGTCCTGGTGTGTTTGGGCGTTTTCCTCAAAGTTTGGGAGTGGCCAAATGCTCTTTTCAAATTTGAATCTGATCGCCACCATCTGCTGCCTTTTGTTTTGAATGGTGACCACTTCAAACTCAACCCCTCGTTTGTCACACATGCGAAAAGAAATAGTTTGAATGCAGTTTAACTTCCTGTAAAAGCACTCTGATGTGCACTTGTTTAGTGTTTTCAACTTAAACTGAGTTTATTTGCAAGCATGGCCTTAATTCCAGACTTGTAGGGTCCTGAAATCATCAAATAACTTGTTATAAAATAATATGAATCAAGTTTGAATCAGTGTTTTTAGTTTTCGTTAATATTTAGAATGAATTTAGTTTTTATAGAAACCATTTTCTGCCACAGAATTAAGAAAATTAAAAAAAAAAAGGTATTTGCGACTCTAAATCCTGAGGAAAAAAATCAGAATCGTGAGAGAAAAAAGTTGCAATCACCTTTTATATTTTAAAATCCAGAATCGCAATTTGTAAACTTTGAATTGCAAGCAAAAAAAAAAAAAGTAAAAAGTTTTGTTGATATTTTGCAATTCTGGCTTTTTTTTTTTCTTGGAATTGCGAGTTTATTTCTTATGATTCTGTGTTTACATTTCTGAAAGTCCAAATTATGAGAAATTTGCAATTAATATTTTTTAATCATGGAAATATATATATATATAATGTATATGTGTGTGTGTGGGGGGGGGGATATAGATATAGCCCAACTTTGCTTATATATTGCATTTGTCAATTTGAATGTGTTTTTGATAGATAGATAGATGGTGTATATAGATATAGCTAAACTTTGTGTATATATATGTATATACACGCGCGCACACACACACACACATTAAAAATGCATTTATAACGCATAAATATAAACATCAAAAATGCACAACAAATTACTAAAATTTGTTAGCTTTTAGTTTTTGTACTTCAGCTTAAAGTGAAAGTTATAGTATTTTAAAGTTTTTAATTAGTTTTAGTATATTTGGTGTTATTTTAGTGCTTCAATAATAAGTGTTAGAATCAGTGTATTTCTTATTTTTTAAACTTAAAATTAGTTTAATAACGTTAAAAAATAATTTCGGTTAATGTTTGTTTTTATTTCAAGTAACAAGTGTTTTTGTGTTTTCATGTAACGCTGTAATCCTGGTTTGAGGGCTGGCGGCGTGTAAATCTCTGACTGACGGTGTGTGTGTTTTTGTTGTTCAGGTGTCTGGGATAAAGTCTCTGTACGAGGCCGAGCTCGCGGACGCCAGGCGTGTTCTTGACGAAACGGCGCGTGAAAGAGCCAAACTGCAGATCAATCTTGGAAAAGCCAACTCTGAGCTCGAGGAGGTCACTCGCAAGTGAGTACTGCTCAAAAACACACTCGTGAAATGAAAAGACCAGTTGAGTCCATTATCCTCTTTTAATTACCCATGAGGCTTTAAGTCAGTGGTCTTAAACTCTAGTTGGTCTTAACTAACGTGACTCAAATCCGCTTCCATCTGCTGCTTTGAATAATGCCACCAGAAGATCAACGTCTCGGTCTGTACTTGCCCACATGTGCTTCAGACTTCGTGTTGGGTTGATCTCGTTGCTAACGAGCGCGTATAAACAGGAAGTCTGTTGCTACGTGCTCGATTGTGGGTGACTGTTTTAACCGCAGGAGTGCGTCACATCGTGCCACCAACCTGCATTTGTCACGCAGATTTCACTAGTTTTATCTGCACTTGGGGGATTTTTTTAATATTTTTTTTCTTGCATGATTGAGAATCTCAGTTACGTCACATGAAAGGTTAGCAGAGCTTGTGTTGTAGCAACTGAAAAAAAATACAGGAAATTATTTGTAGAGGGATTGAGTGTTTTGTTCGTTGATAGGCATGTAGAAACATGTGAAACCCAGCCCACATTATTATTATTATTATAACTTATTCATATATTTTTATAGTATTTCTTGTGCTTATTTTAATGCAAAGACAATAGTATTATTTGCAGACTTTTATTATTGGTGAATATGGTTTGCATTATATTTATATAATCTATTTTTAAAGTTCATGTCTTAATGTAATTTATGCATTTCTATTGCTAATATTTATTATATTATAGTATCAATAAAAATTACAACATTTTATTATTCATGTGGTTTGTATTTCTTTACTTAAACCATCTATATTTAATTATATTTTATATTTAAAATATATATTATTCATATAATCTCTTATTGATATAATTGCATGTTTTTGTATTTTGTAATTTGTCAACTTTTTTTTTTTTGGTAATGTTTAACATTTTATGTAACTTTTATTTATTTTTGTAGTATTTATCATCCTAAATTGTGTAACTTAATATTGTTTTTTTATTTTGTAACATTTACACATATATATATATATATATATATATATATATATAATTTTTTTTTTTTTTTTTTAAATTATTATTATAACTTAATCATCAATATCATCATTAATTGTATAAATTAATATTGTTCTTATTTCATATATTTACATTTTATAAGTTGTTTATATTATTTTGTTACTGAAAATGTTGATTGTTTAGGTAATTGAATTTTTTACAACTAATCCATTATTATTGAATGTTTGAGTACAGTTAAGGCTGTTAGTGAGATCAACATCTTTCAGTACAAGAATACAATAAACTAGTACATCTTGTTCAATAAAACATCTTTTATTGTTCTTTAGCATCAATAAAACACACTTTTTGCCCTTTGACATCAATAAAAAATATGATCATCAGACATTTTCTGTAACATATGATATAAGAAAATCTAAACTGAGCACAACACATTTTGATATGAAAACGCATTAAGAAGCACATTCAAGTGTAATAGATAAATCATGGGATGAGTTTAATGCACTAAAGATTGGTTTTGACTCTTTATTAATCCAACGATTGGCCGTCTGAATTTGTTTTCCAGCTATAAGAAGAAGGATGGAGACTTGGCTGTGGCTCAGGCTCGAATCAAGGAGCTGGAAGCTCAGTACAACAAGAACGAGGCGGCTCTCAACACGGCGCTCGGCGAGAACAGATCTCTGTCTGCAGAACTCGCCGACCTGAAGGCCCAGCTGGCCAAAGTAAGTCCCTCGATCCTCGTTTCAGCTTCCTTCGCTTCAGAATAAGGTCTGACGGAGGCGCTGCTCTCGCTGTTTCAGGCTGAAGACGCTCACGGCGTGGCTAAGAAGCAGCTGGAGGCGGAGACGCTAATGAGGGTGGATCTGGAGAACCGCTGCCAGAGCCTGGCGGAGGACCTGGAGTTCAGGAAGAGCATGTTTGAGGAGGTCAGTGCGGCTCGCTGTCGCTGATAAAAGAAAATTAAACTGCGCTAGGGGTGTGCTATATACCATATTGACCCGAATAGAAGATGACCCCCCTTTTTCCAGATGTACCTTTGGTTTCTTAAATTTTCACTTTTTTCTATTTTAATTTTTGTTTTGAAAGTATGGTAAATATTGGTAAAATGTACCAACAATCACATTTAAACATATACACTTTTTAATATACCATTGAAATAACAGGTAGCCCGTCTGAATTATATAATATTTAGGCTATCCATCTCATAGTAGCCTACCAACATTGTATTAACAGTAGAAGAGAAATCTTACTGTAGTCTTCAAATCTCTTTGTGTTGTATTATGATTTAAATTCACTTACAGAGGACGTTTGGTCCCCTCAGGCTAAACAAGTGAATAAAGAGACTTAAGTTGTAGACACCATATTGCTTGTTTTCATCAACAAAATAACTCCAAACAAAGCCCCAGCGTCTCTGAGCAACTTAACGAAGTTTCGTTCCTGAATGAATCGACCGTTTAAATGATTCGGTTCAATCGCAATGACTCGCTTATTAACAGTGACTTGCTGCCACCTACTGGTGGCTTTAATTTCACATTTAAAATATCTTTTCATTAAATAATTTCAAGTATCAGTGTTAAAACTTAAGTATAATATATCAAAACATTATCTCTGCGTGTATAACTGCAGGTTAAATGCATTCATGTCCTGCATTAAATGCATCTAAATGCCACTTCAGATGCAGCTTCAGTGTTTTCTCTGCATTTGTTGATAGGCTACTGTTCATTTAGTTGATTCTGATTTAATTTGCTTGGTAACAGCCCCCCCCCCAAAAAAACTTACTCTAATTCACTGATTAAATGTAAGAATTTGACTCAAAAGGTGAAGCACACTTTTAGAAAAAATGGCTTCATAAAGGTAAAAATGCCCATAAAAGGTAAAAATCAATTTAAACTTATTGCAAAAGATTAATTTCTATCACTGCTGTGAACTGACAGCCACACAGAATATGATTTTTATTTGTTAATATCACACACCCCTAAACTGCGCTGTCAAAATAAAAGTCTCACATGCTGTCAAAATAAAAGTCAGACAGAGGAAAAAATTGTCCGATAATTTTAAATGCCAAAAACCGGCCGATATATCAGGTGACCATTACTTTCTCAAGTCAAAGGGCGGCTCTAACCCGTGAATGTTTAATGCAGGAGGTGCGCGAGACGCGCCAGCGTCGGGAGAGGCGCATGGTGGAGGTGGACTCAGGCATTCAGCAGGACTACGAGTTCAAGCTGGCGCAGGCGCTGCAGGATCTGCGCAGACAGCACGAGGAGCAAGTGCAGATCTACAAGAATGAGCTGCAGCAGACCTTCAGGGCCAAGGTCAGAAACACTAGATTCGCAAATGAAGTTGCTTTTTGAAGCATGGTTTGTTTGCTAACTGAAGTCTTCCCTCTACAGCTGGATAACGCCAAGGTGTCATCTGACATGAACGATAAGGCGGTGCTCACCGCCCGCGAGGAGCTGCAGGAAGCCCACATGAGGATCGAGGGCCTGAGCTATCAGCTCAGCGCCCTGCAGAAACAGGTACGCACGGCCTGCCGTGGCCTAAATAAAGTCACAGCATCTTCAGTCATAATACTTAGTTCCTCTGAATGTTCTAATCCATCAAGTATGCTTGGTTTTTAGGGTTAATGTTTCTTATAAACTCTTGCTCTAGTGACGTTATGACAGGAGTAGGGCCTAGTTTTTATTGCAGCGTACTGCAGTGCTACAAGTACTTTTTCAGGCAGGATTTGGCCAGTGTTTCTGTAACACAGGGCTCGACAGTAATGCTGTATGCCACTATGACAATATGCGACTACGGGTCCTTAAAAAAAAGAAAAGGTTAAAGTAATAAAATTAAGTAATTGAATTTATTTGTTTTGTTAATAATGAGTTTTTATGTATATATATGTTTTACATTATTTATATAACTAACATTTAAAAAGATGTTTGTATTTTTATGTAATATAATATATATATTTGTTAACTATTTTAAGTCTATAGCTTTAACATTTTTTTTTTTTTTTTTTATAAAGTATTTTACAATTATAAATCTCTTTAACAGCCTAATAAATATTATATTTTCAATATAAGAGGTCTTAAACATTGGGGATAGAAAAATAGGAATCCCGATACAGCTTAATGTTGTTTTTATTAAATATAGTAGAATTAAACTAACAGTAAATCATAATCATTTAAAAAAGTCACTGTTTTATATATATATATATATATATGTGTGTATATATGTACATATATGTGTGTGTGAGAGAGATATGCATTTACGCATGTATAAATAAAATGTATATATAGGGATACACATCAAGTTATAAAGATTTTAAAGTATTAAGAACTATAAATAACATGATTATTAAATGCATTTTAAAATAAAAAAATATTTGAAGACTTATTTTAATAAATACAATTTTATCTGTTTATTAAGAATAATAAATTAGATCAATTTTCATTGAGCCCCTACAGTTTTTTTTTTGTTTGTTTTTTTTTTGAATGAGAAAAAAATGAAACGTCAAAATCTGCAGAAACCCAAAAGCTGATGTCTAAATGTCCAAGTTGAAAGCCTTTTGAGTTGAAACTTGTGTTTTGTCTGTAGTTTTACTGGAAAACACCACACACTGTTGTAACGCTGAGCATCAGAAATGATCCGGTGAATTGCTGCCTGTCATTCACGCCCTGTTTTTGTCCCCCCGCAGGCATCTGCGGCCGAGGAGCGCATCCGTGAGCTGGAGGACATGCTGTCCAGCGACCGGGACAAGTACCGCCGACAGCTGGACGCCAAGGAGCGCGAGATGGCCGAGCTGAGGGAGTGCATGCAGCAGCAGCTCAACGAGTACCAGGAGCTGCTGGACGTCAAACTGGCCCTGGACATGGAGATCAACGCCTACAGGAAGCTGCTGGAGGGCGAGGAGGACAGGTGAGCGTCTATAATACAGGTTTGAGTCACTCAAGTCAGGAAAAAATGTCAGGAATGCAGACCAAGTCAGCTGCCAACATAGACAGCATTTTTGGGCTTTTAGCGTTTAAATAATGTCTGTAGGGCCCTATGATTTCTGCAATGTCTGATCCAGTCATAAAAACAGAATTTACTGTGTAAATGTCTTTGAATTTGTCAAACTTTGGATAAGTTAATCAAAAGTAGGTCGTTACACTTAAATCAAATCGCGATATGGACCAGCATCTGTAAATCTTAAACCGCAAAAAGACTGTGTGAATGACTGTGTTGTTTACTACACACATGCCGAAGTATGCGTGAAGCTCATGGTGTTTTCAGAGTCTGCCGTCTCATTAAATGAGGACATAAATACACAAACAACATCTCCAGGACTGCTCTGAGAGTCACTTCATAAGCATTTTAATGTTTCATTTGAGTAAAACTATATCATATACACTCAGAAACTTAAAAGGTATTCACGGCAACCCGTCAGAATAAAAGTTCGGTTTAACTTGAAGACATTGTGCCAGAAATATATTAGCCTGTTGTTCAGTAAAATTACTGCTAAAATTATTAACTTTATTTTTTAAGAAATAATCACAAAACATTTCCACGTGTTAATTTTAACAGTAAATCCCCGTTGGTTGGCAAAAAAAAAAGAGTAAAATTTTTCTGATAACCAGAAAAACTTAAAATGCACAACACACAATTTCTGAGGGGGAAAAGATCATAAGGCTATTATGTTATTATAAATTAAGTTGTTTTTATACATTCAAATAATGTTAAAACACAGAATTTGGTAACAATAAAACATATGATAAGAAAAAAAAATCATAGGGCCCTAAACATGTCATTTTTGCTGAACTTTTAATAAGTTAATGTGACATTGTATAAGTTTCATGATTATAATCAATTAGACGTACTTCCTGATTAATGCATTTAAAAAGTAGGCCAGAAAAATGAAAACGGAAGAAACTGAATTTGAGAAAAATTAAAACTGATTTTCATGTCTGAATTTGCTGTCTAATTCGCTCGCTAGGCTTTGTAACGCATTCAAACAGGCCTGTGACCAAAAGTGCTGCCTATTGAGAGAGCATCTCAGGCGTCATGTTAGCGTCTGAACACAGATTACTAGGTTTAGACAAGCCTGCGGCAGAAAACAGCTTCAAGGTAGGAAGCTCACTTGGTTGTGTGACGCATTCAAGTCAGCGATGCACACACACTAGGCGTCTTTGAGCATTTTCCATGTGCTGATGGAGTTCTGGCAGTTGGTTATTATCATCGTTCATCTTCACGGTTACCTGCAGTCCGTAACTTGTTCAGAAACGCTCGTCAAACACACTTCACATTTTTGTGCTTCATACTTGACATACTCGCCGTGCCGGAGGGAGGAGTAAGGTAGGTTGTAAAATGTCACGCTGGAATGATAATTGTGTGTCTCGAGCGAGCGGACCGATAGCGGATCTTGAAGATTGAGATGTAGTCTGCAGTTGAGATATTTGGAGAGCAGATGATAGGAAGGAAAGGTAAGACGACAGCGTAGTTGCATAAACAATGGTTTTCATGGTGCAGTTGCCCATTTATTGTTCTTACTCACACTTTACCATCATATACGTGATTTAACACGTGCGTCCCGTCTCCTGTAGGCTGAAGCTGTCCCCCAGCCCGTCCTCCCGGGTCACGGTGTCCCGCTCTACAGCGAGCAGCACTTCTACGTCTTCACGTAGCACTCGTGCCAAGAGAAAGCGTGTGGAGCTGGAGGAGGCGTCCACCGCGGCTCCTAAAGTCCAGATCAGCCAGGAGGCCGAAGCCACGGGCAGCGTCAGCATCGAGGAGATCGACCTGGAGGGGAAATGTGTGACCCTCAGGAACAACTCTGACAAGGTACGGTCAATGGAGAGCTTTTGGGAAAAATAAATACGTCACTTTGCACAAGTTTCATTTTATGTTTTAAGGGAAAAACGTCTAAAATACTTCACTTTAGCAGCACTTACAGCAAACTTAAGTTTTATTTCTATCTATATACTGTTTTTTTTTTATATATCAGTCAGCTGATTTTATAACATTTTATTCTCAGTATACAGTTTTTGACACTGTTTTCTGATTTATGGATTGACAAAAAGAATCCAAAATCCCCTTTATATATATATATATATATAATTTTTTTTTTGTTGTTTTTTTTTTGAAGAAAAAAAAAACAGTTCAACTCCAATATATCAACAAAAAAAGATATACATTTTGAACCTGGCTTTATTCATTTCTGTTCTGGAAATATATGCATATTAGTGCAAATTTAATTAGATAATGACTTATTTACGTATTTAAACATAACATTTCAGAAAATGTAATCAATCAGCTGGGGAAGTATGGTATGGAAGCAGGTTTCTGCTACTGAATTAAAAAAAAAAAGAAGGTATTTGCGACCTTTTTATCTCATAATTCTGACTTTTTTTTTCTTGCAATTGCGAGAGACCTGGCTTTTTTCTCAACTGTGTGATTATAAACTAGCAATTATAACTTTTTCACAGAATTGCGAGATATAAACTCTCAGTTGTGAGTTATAAAGTCAGACATGTGAGAGAGAAACTTAATTCTGGCTTGAATTCTGACCTCACAATTCTGGCTATTTCTCAGAAATGCGAGTTTCTGAAAGTCTGAATGGTGAGAAGTTGTAATTAGCTTTTTATTTATTTATTTTAGTTTTTTATTCAGGGGCAGAAACAGGCTTCTGTAGTATGGTGATGTTTATTAGCTAATATTTTTTTACCATGCGGTGCCTTACTTTTTTCCTTTGTTCTTTTGTAAAGCATTTCATCATATTCGTCATTATAATTTTTCCAAATTTAGGATCAATCTCTGGGCAGCTGGCGACTAAAGAGACAAATTGCCGATGGAGAGGAAATCGCCTATAAATTCAGTCCCAAGTTTGTCCTGAAGGCCGGCCAGACGGTAACGGTAAGCGAACGGGACCGTATTTCATTTGAACCCATATCAGGACATTGACTAGATGTTAAAATGTTGGTTCTGTGACAGGTGTGGAGCGCCGACGCCGGCGTGTCCCACAGTCCTCCTTCAGACCTGCTGTGGAAGAGCCAGAGCTCTTGGGGCACCGGAGAGAACATCCTCACCTTTCTGGTTAATTCCAGCGGAGAGGTATGAAGAATAAGATCATATGTGACCCTGGACCACAACAGCAGTCTTGAGGGTCAATTTGATGAAATTGAGATTTATACATCATCTGAAAGCTGAATAAATAAGCTTATGTTAGGACAATATTTGGCTGAGATACAACTATTGGAAAATGTGGAATCTGAGGGAGCAAAAAAATCTAAATATTGAGAAAATCGCCTTTAAAGTTGTCTAAATGAAGTTCTTAGCAATGCATATTACTAATAAAAAATGAAGTTTTGATATATTTACAGTAGTAATTTACAAAATATCTTCATGGAACATGATCTTTACTTAATATCCTAATGATTTTTGGCATAAAAGAAAAATTGATCATTTTGACCCATACAATGTATGCTACTTATGACTGCTTTTGTGCTCCAGGGTCACACACTTCTGTCTTTTCCTTCTTGCTTTTTGAATCCAATTATGAAACGTGAACTGTGTTTTCCAGGAAGTGGCAAAGCGTACCGTCACGAAAACCGTGATAGAAATGGAGAACGGTGATGACGAGGAGGGAGACTTCGGAGACGAAGATCTCTTCCATCAGCAGGTTCGTTTAAGAAGAGCTTGATGTGAAACAGGCGATCTTGAGATGTTGAATGACATCCGTAACCAAACTTTCTCTCGTTTCCAGGGCGATCCAAAGACCCGATCCAGAGAATGTGCCGTCATGTGATGGAGCCGCGCACCTTTAGTATTTTCCTTTCCACGATTCTGTCTTTTTTTGTAGAGCCACTACTTTTGTATTCTTCGAATCATGAGTTCATAACGCCCCTCCCTCGACCCTTTATTTGTACGGACCTCATTTGTAAAGCCAGTTGAGCTGCGACGCTATTTTTCTGTTGCCGCTCATCAATGAATAGTCTTTCCAGACGGCCACCGCTTTCGAACGGTGGCGACATCCCATTATGTACCAAGAATGAGTCAAACGACCTGAAATTAGAGAGTATTTGTGCGAGCGGGTGACTAACGAATCTGCATATTCATGTCAATGAATCATGCATGTTCTCGTCACCGCGGGGTTATGAATGGGGGAATTATTATTATTATTGTTCTGTAGTGTACTATAGCCCGTAACTGACAGCTGTCGCTTAGCGTACCTTATGTTTTTGTGCTTCGCCAACCAGATGAACAGGGTGGAAACGAAACTAGATTATTCTAAACGTCATGTGTTTTGATTCATGCTTTACATAATATTATGTATATTTGAATCAGTGACTGACTCCTCTGAGATCCCCGCTCAACCTAAATACATGACACACACAAAAACTAACCAGAATAGTACTTTCTGATGAGTACAGTGTAAAAAGACTTCGAGAAGCTACTCGATCCAGTATTCAAAGGAGTTCAGCGTTCATTTAAATGGTCAAAACATTTTCAGTTTATTCAAATATTGTTTTAATGTAGTGTTGAATGTTAAATTTGAATGAATTTAGCATGTGAAAAATGGTTGAATTGAAATTGGACCTGAATCGGCACACTTTTACAAAAGCACAATGCTCGTGCAGATTAACCAAAGAAATGGACGACGAATGAAACCTTGTCAAATTTGCCTTTTATTTCTTGCTTTGCACAATTTGCAAACCTGAGACGCTCCGAATAAACTAAAACCTTTTACTTGTCGAATCCAGTGAGTAATCTGCATCCATCCACCCTGTCGACTCTGTTGCATTTAAGTTTTAAAACTTTTACTTTTTTATTTTAAATGTTTCTCAGACAATTATGCATGCAGCAGATATTTTTATAAGAAACTGATCTGAGTGTAACTGTGAGCTCCGGGTTGACACTTCAATTTTTCAGACAAACTGCGTAATACTGTAGTTTGTTTTTTAGCTACAATCATATATTTTTGATAGTTTTTTCCTCAGGATTTTTAAAAACCCCAGTGCACAAGAATCTTTAAATGCATTTAAAATTTACATTTAAACGTCTTATAAATTTGTGAATATATATTCAGTGCAGTGTGTACAAAACAAATTGACCTGGGAAACATTTTTATAATTTCTTTCTTTTGTAAGGTAATGCAGTGTGGAACTATTTTGTTATTTTAATGGGGCTATCATTATCTACATGTTTACTTTTTAGGGTTCTTTTGAAGGTTCTGCAAGAACAAATTGTTTGATAGTGTATCAATTGGGGCACACAGAATTGTGTAAAATTGAAGTGAAATTAAGCTCAAGTAAAGTTGTATTTGTGTACGTATGTTACTTGGCCTCTGAGCTAATAAGATCTACCTTTTTGTTTAGATTTTAACATCATGTGACGTGAATGGAAACTGTTTTCTTTGTCAAACACACCACATCTGTGAATTTTACATTTAGCTTCTTTTAGTTGCGTACACTGTTTTCAAGAGGAAAGTCATTTCCTTGTTCTTTCAGGTTTTATTAGACAGGGCTGTGACTTATGTAACGGATACAATGTGCTTTGGTGTATTTAACACGAAATTGTCAATCTGTCAATAATCTACTGTAAAGTAAAAATTGCTATTTGAGCTACCATCAAAAGCATACAAATGTGAGTTTAAGGCTGTAAAATTGAGCCATAAATTGTGACATAGACTATGAATCCAATTTGTTATGGGGTAAATTGTATGAAGGCTTTTGAAGGCCTACAAGAGGAGGGCGCATGCCAAAAGTGTCTCATTAATTGTGATCTATTTTACTTTGATTTGTCTTTTTTTGTATGCAATATCCAATAAATGTTTTACATATTAAGTTGTGCCATTGTCCAACTCTGAATGACTGCAAAACACTGTAACATTGGCTCTAAAGTGAACAACTTCGATGGTTGGTAGATTAATGCAATGAAACGCTTGGCTGTGATTTTAACATGGTTAAAGGCTTTTAAGCACTTTGCTTGATGTGCCAAAGAAAGCTCACTTTTACTTGGTAAAATTAACAGCCTCGGGTGGTTTATTTGGGGTTTTATTCATAAAACGTCTGGAACAGCGGGTGAGTCTTCAAATTAGTGTTTAGAGGTGGCTTATTTGCCTGTTTATTTTTATAATATGGAAGCCACATATAGATAAAAGCATTGGTCTTTCTCATGTATATGGCACAATCTAGAGTTCCTGTGACATTCAGCTTGAGCCTGCTACGTGAATTATTCATGTGCAAGTATAGACATGCGAGAATCTATATGTTGCAGTTATGAATAATTCAAGACGTTGCCGTGTTTATTTGATATGCACAGATACAACAAACACTGCTGTAGTTAAGTTTAAGGCATTGCAATATACATTTTATATAGCATTATATCATACTTCCGAGTATACAGTTGCCAATTTGTTGTGCATTAGGGTTTGATCAGGTAACTCTTTACCCACAAGCCATTTCACCACTAGAGCGCACCACACTCCTAAAGTACAAACGTTTGATCACTCAGTTGATGACAGATGCAATATCTCTAGCTGTTTTTCTTTCTGTTTTCAGTCTGTGACCTCTATATGTTGGGAGCTGTTTTCAGCAACGCCTCTGAAAACTGTAATATTATGTTCTTCTCGCAGCCAGTGCTAGAAAAGAGATCAACAGCTCATCTTCAGTGTTTCAGAAGAAAAGGGCTTTCAGTGCCATGCGTGGTGTTTATAGCAGGCCGCCCACGCGCACCTCAGTTTCTGCTCTTCCCACTGTCTCCCAGTCATTAGCGTGCCGTGCCACTGCCTGCAGTATGAACCCAGCCGTCTAGCCCTTTCTGTTGTGCCTGCAGTAAGGAAGGGTCTTTCGCTCGTTCTCTCTTTCTTCCTCCCACCCACCCCCAATCAAACAAGCCCCGGCCGTGGCTCCCACACACCCACTGTTTCAACACCCACACTGTGCGCTGATAGCCGGAGCGTTAAGTACCCCGCGTTGGACGTGTACCAGGCGACTCTGGCTCTTATCAGTAAACAAATCAATGGGGGAGTGCGTACCATTGCTAGTTAGATGCCTAGAATTTACTATGAATACTATGAACTCTTAAAAATAAAGATTCCAAACTGGGTTTTCGAAGTGATGCCATAGAACAGGGGTCTTCTGGAGAAGGCACCTTAAAAACCCAACACACCTGCCTGTAATTATCAATTAACCTTGAAGACCTTGACCTAGCTCTCCAGGAGCAGGATTGGAGACCCCTGCCAATTGGGTTTCCCAAAGAACCCTTCAGTGAACAGTGATCTACCTACAGAGTTCAGTTCTAGCCCTGCTCCAATACACCTGTGATCATCAAGTGCATCAAGTAATCACTAGTGAGTTTGTCTAGTTGTGTTTGATCAGAGTTATGTGGTGGCTTTGAGGAATCATTCTCAAAGTCTTGGGGTTTTGATGCCAGAAGAGAGACTTTATTATCATCAGGGACAATAAGGCCGATAACTCTTCAGATAAAATCTCCAGAATCTATGTCTGTAATCTCTTTTATCCAGTTTTTCCAGTCTCTAGGCATGTTCAATGCATTGTATACATGTTTGTTATAAGATCACGAGGCAGTCAGGAGGCCTTAATTTGATGTTCTGTGAAAATAAGGGCCCCATTATATGTTTTGCCTAAAGGATAAACAGAACACGCAGCCTCACCGTATGTCTGCATATTGCGTTCATGCAGGCCTCTACACACAGGCAGATACATGAATGACTATACTTGATTAATTTATATTTTAATTAATGAAATCGGTAGATCTCCTGTAACAGGATTGGACATCCCTGATATAAAGCAGTGGTTCCCAACCATGTTCCTGGAACCAAAAATGGTTCTTCTATTGAATCGCTGTGAAAGCCCCCTTTTGAAACCTTTATTTTTGAAAGTGTGAGATACTACAATGATGCCACTATGCCATTTGAACATGGCACCAAGGTACAACAACGATATTAAATGATAATAACCCAACAATGATGCACAAAGGCAGTCCAATCCTGCTCCTGGAGGGCCACTGCCCTCCAAATTACGCACACCTGAAACTGCTAATCACGGTCTTACCAGGCATACCATAAACTTCCAGGCAGATGTGTTGAGGCAAGTTGGAGCCAAACTCTGCAGGACAGTGGCCCTCCAGGACCAAGTTTGGACACCCCTGCACAAAGGCTTCTTTAGATCCTGGGACCCCACCAACGCTGGACATTTTGCATGTTTCAAAACGTCCACTGTTGGGATATTATCATTTAATATCGTTGTTGTACCTTGGTGCCACGTCCAAACGGCATAGTAGCACCATTGTAGTATCTTACACCCTCAAAAATAAAGGTTTCAAAAGGGAGCCTCCACAGCGATTCAATAGAAGAACCATTTTTGGTTCCCCATTTCAGTAAACAGTACTTAATAGATCATTTTAAAAATCTAAAGAACCTTTTTTTCACTAAACGGAACCTTTTGAAGAATGGGGATGTTCCATGGATGTTAAAAGTTCTTACCAATAAAGAACCTTTATTTTTAAAAGGGAGGTCTAATACTATTTCATGCGTTCTGAAAGAGTTGGATTCTCGATAATGCGATACTAAGAAACTGTGTGTGTTATGTCCCCTTTAAGAGTGCGAGTCATACTTAGTACTATGTGGTGTTGCAAGGGTTAATCCGTAGTGGCACTGTGCTTGTTTTATTTGTTAGTGCTGAAGCGAAAGAACATCACAGCCTTTTTGTTGACTGCCAGCATCATGCTGCAAATTGCATCGAAAGTCCAGCCGAACGCTATTGTGTTGAGCCTTTGTCACATTCCTAATGTCCAGTTTGAACGCCCACCAACCAACTGTGAGTGATAATGGGGCGTCTTTCACCTGCTGTTTACCAACAAAAGAAAAGCGAAACACCCCTTCACAATCCCATTCATTATTCTACCTTCTCCCATTTCATCTGGTGCTCTCTAACCTTCAGTGCTATTGACAAGTTACTGTTAATTATGTATTCCCTCAATAAAGGTCATCTAATAGGTATTTTTCACACATTCATGCCATTTTTTTATGTGGTTAGCTTTCGAATATCTCGAGAAGAGCTTTGTGCTACCAAATGCCTCTCACAGATTACATTTTGGTCCCAAAGGTCCAATTTCAGGAAGCCTATCTCTCAAAGGCTCAATATCAAAAAAATAAGACCAATTTCTTCTAAATCTAAATATGAACTTAAAATTGGGATTCGATAATCTCAAAAAAAGAGGACTGGGAATTAATTTAGGACCATGAATCAAAAAATGCATTGGTTATTCAACCATTTGCACAGCACCCAGCCAAAACCGTTTTAAAATTCACCACAGTAGCACGGTGCTAAAAATAACTGGACTCGAGAGCATGGGGCGAATCGTGCCATTGTCACTGTGGACAGTTCTCCTGTTGAGAAAGTTCGCCGTGGACATGCAACACAACAGTATGCTAACCTTTTTCACCTGCTGTCACAGCATGAGGATACATGTCCTTGGAACTTGCTGCCTTGCTGAGGACTCTTAAATGAATCCCCATAACCTAGATTCATATTTTCTTCATTTTCCTTGTATTCTCCGGCAGGGCACTTAACCACGTTCCGCTCCATCGCACGGTAAATCCGACCTCGTCCTCTGTTAAGACACGACGTCTTCACCTTGTAGGCAGGAGTAAAGTCAAGTTTTCCTACCTCGAGACAGAAAAACTCTCTCTGTATGACAGTGGAAGTTATTGAGTTTGTGTCAGGACAAGTCAGACTTCAAGTCTTAATGATGAAGTAAACAAACTCTGATTTTAGTTTCAACAGGTTTCGCTGGTACATTCTAGTCATTTTTATAAAACATGTTTGGATTGCACACATTTTCCATGTGCACACAAGAGAGTTTATACTGTAGTCTTGATTTAGAACTTTTAAAAATCGAATTACATAAGGACCCCGAGGAGGATGACATAAAGGTCTGAAAATAATGCATAATTAATGACTCTTTTCAAAGAGTGCTCCCTGTTTATCATTGCCTGGACAAACACATTCTCATCCCGCAAACATTGATCCAAAAGAGCAACGGCTTGACAGAGCCACACTTCAGAGGACGTCCACCTACAGAAGGCTTACTTATAGCTGTCTCTGCATTTTAAGATTACAAGAGAGTATTTTGACACTAAAAATTGCATCAGCTCTGTGCTTACACAAAAAAACGTCAATGCTGAGAAATGAAGGGGAATTTAGATGTTCTGATTTGATCAAAGGTGGTACTTCACCTCAATGCACCAATTCACAACACAGCGAAAATATTCTTATCTTTCAACGAGATTAACCTGCGGCTTATAGAGAACAAAAGAGTCCTGGAACAAATTAACTGTCCATCTGTCTGAAGAAAGTCTTTTTTATTTGTTGCAGCAGAGTGTGTGTGGGTGGGTGGGTGGATGTGTAGATGATCTGGTGCGTTTGTAAAGGGGTCTGAATAAGCTACCATCATTCATAAACATAAAGAAATATACCAATAATCTTTTAACAGTTGTAAGCCAGCGGTCATTTATCCAAAGCGACCTAACATCCAACAATTCTGACATTTACTTACCATCGTGTCAATCTGTATGTTTTTCATTAGAATGCATTCAAAATATGACGTTAAAGCTGATTCAACATAGAGTGATTTTTTGTCAATTTTGCAGCTTAACTTAAAAAAAAACAATTCTCTTGAAAGGGAATATGGCCACACATTGACAACATCCACACTCCTTAAATAGGTTTTTCAGAGGATGAAATTGAAACGTAGACTTGCAAAAATCGATCACCAACCATGAATCTAATCAAACTTGCTTTTTACCACAGAAAACACAGCAAACGGTGCGTGACCGAAGGAAATCAAACTAGCACCAAAATACTACTTACATCTGCTCAGAAGCTCTAATGTAAGATAAAAAAACAACAATCATGGTCAAAAACACATTAAACTTGGCAAAATACAATGCATAGTGTAGTGGTATGAAAATGACGGCACATTATGCACAGCAGGTTACTGTGCAGGACAGCTTCCCCCGTCGAGTTTGTTGTGCTTGTATGATTTTAAATTGGCACAAACTGTGTCCTTTAGTGCCCTATCATGCCTCTGACTTTATCATGCCGCTGTCTGTTAGCCTTAATGACTGTTGTGGTGCCTGCTGTGCCGGAAGGTGAACAATGTGGTGAACGCCTGTGACATTCACTGCAAAGGTCTCACAAAATCTGGGTCATAATCTACAGGAGCCGCAGGTGCGGCTGGTAATTAGGTGTTAGAATCTTTGGGATTTTTGAAGCCCGGGGGCCGAGAATTTCCATATTAGCAATCTGAGTAAGGGCATCTAGCCCAGTGTTTCCCAACCTGTTTTGATCTATGCACCCCCTAAGTCACATCAAGCTATTTTAACTAAATAGAGTTCAAATTCCACTACTCAGGTTACCCACAAAAACCGACCACCAAGATGCTTGCCTTACCAAGTTATAACAGCTACCAGACGGCTTCTTTTAATTGTTTTGCCAGACACAGCGCCCGCAAAAGCCTTCCACCAAGACACTAGCATAGAAAGCAAGATTTAAATAGTCAACCAGCTTCATAAAAAAAAGAAAAAGAAAAGTTTTACCAGTTAAGTTTTGCAGGTGATTTTAATGGTTAAAGTCATTCAATTTTACCTCAGTAAAGACAGCAAATCATGCTCAAAAACACATTAACCTTGATCAAATCAACCATTAAACCAGAGATGGGGTCATTTTAAAGGGATAGTTCACCCAAAAATGAAACTTCTGTCATTAATTACTCACCCTCATGTCGTTCCAAATCCGTAAGAGCTTCGTTCATCTTCAGAACACAAATTAAGATATTTCCGCTACGTTTCTGAGCCTTGACCGCGGTAGCGCCCTTGCTGTCTATGCAGGGTCTGAGAGCTCTCGGATTTCATCAAAAATATCTTAATTTGTGTTCTGAAGATGAACGAAGCTCTTACGGGTTTGAAACGATATGAGGGTGAATAATTAAAGACGGAAGTTTCATTTTTGGGTGAACTATCCCTTTAACGAATCTACTTCTGTCTGGTTACTGTTTTGCTAGAATTAGCATTTGCCAGAACTAGCATAGCCAAGAAAACCACCATGGTCAACCAGCTTTATCAGAAAGACCATGCTGGTAGACATGTTTTACCAGTTTCATGGTCAACATGGTCGATCCAGTTGTTCCAATACTTAGACCAGCACCAAACTAGCATAAACCTGGCTGAACCCCAAAAGAACGGTGGTCTAACCTGGTCTTTTCAGTGAAGTAAATGACCTTCTTACAACTGTAAGGGTGTTAATTATGATATGAGCTCCCAATCAAACTTGCCCCCCAACATTGCATTGTAATGTTAAACCCTTAAGCTTGGTTCTTGCTAACAGCTTGAGTCAGTCAGACTTCCGCAATTCAGTGGAACATCTTCAAAGGAGTTTGGCCACAAATTTATTGCTGTGCGTTTTATTCTATCAGCGTAAATTCAGGGCAGCCTGACATCCACACATTTATGTGGGAGGTTATCATCCGCAGGCGATGGGATGCTCAGAGGGAAGGTTCATGCTGATGGTAGTGTGACCTGTTCCCAGCAGTTTCCTTTGATAGTTTTTGAAGAATTGTGTGCATATACACAATGCCTAATAATCTAAAACCAACATTCCCGCTCCCCGACTGTCGTGCCAATTTTCTGCTTTTCTATTTGCTGCACGGCTACAAAAGGATCATGCGAGAAGGATACATTAAACCGCATCTTTTCTTGAACTGTCAAGTAGAAAATATCAAGACGTCACTTCAAACGCTGCTCTCTAAATGCTCGAACCATTGATCATGTAAACAGCCGTGTCTGTCCCCTCGTTCACTTTACATAGACACCATATAGTGCAACAGCATCACCTGGTTAAGAGATTCTAGGTTTTCAAATTCAAGGATCTGATGAGGATGCTTGTCAATGGGGTTTAATTAACTTGAGCTCCAAACAGCACTGATAAATGGAGTGCTCTCAAAGCCATCTGGAAAAAAAGCCATTTACTAATTCACTGAAGCAAAAAGCAGATCAGAGCCGCAGAAGCGTGGCGACTGCTCCAGGGATATGACCTGAGTTTTTAGAGGTGTATGCAAAATACTACTGTGATTGCTACGCGTTTTGGGCCTTTTTAATTCAGACTATAATTATCGACCAATATGGTTTGAATATCAAACAAAAGATCATCCTGTTGCCTGTTCCGGGGGAAACGAAAACCTTGCCTTTGGACCTTGTTAAACTTTTTCTAGAGCTTTTGGGAGATTATCCATGTTGCCCTCTGTGATATGAACAAATTCAGTCAAATTAATCTCAAAGAACTTGGGAGGCACTGAATCGTAGCTACAAATATGAAATTGGCCTCAGTTGGATAACTTGGTTAAATCCATAAAGGCCATAATTTATAAAATCTCTTGACGACTTTGAAATTGAATGCACAGTCTGACTGGTCCAAGATGAAACCTTGGCATGCACAAAAGCACAAAATGTTTTTTTTTTGTGTTGCTTTTATAAGGACTTTAAAAAAGAAAAACACACCAAAAAGCATTGAAATCATTGTAAACGAGTTTTAAAACATTCACAGTTATACTCTTTATAAAAAAAGCCATTTGAATGATTTCAGTGTTGTTGACAATGACACTGTAACCATGAATCTACTCAAGAAAAAAAAACACAAATCTTAAAGAGATGCCCCAAAATTAAAACTGTGTCTTGTCCTTCCAAAGCTATTTCTAAAGACGTTGTTGAAAGTCCAGAGAGCGCTTTTAAAAAAAAAAAAATCAGTGCTGATCATTATAAATGACCAAAAAAAACAAAAAAAGCACCATAAACATTATCCACACGACACCGTTGCTACATTCCAACTCTTTCATATAAGAATTGATTGACATTTTCAAGGTTTTCAGCTTATAAAAATGATGAGAAATAAAAACTTGAGGAAAAAAAAATACTATGGACAATCCGCAAATATCTTCAAATGAAAGAAGTGCATTATTCCTTTAAAATGCATTCATTCGTTTCATTATTGTAAACTGATATATCAATAACGTAATTCACATTTCACATAAAATCCACAAAACCGGCATTCAAAAACATTAGTTTCAGTCTTGTCCATAGCAGGTGAAACAGATTTCAGAGTCTGACTGTGAAGCTAATGCATTTAGTGGCAGAACACACCTTATACTTGTCTTTTCTCACTTGAGTTGAATACCTTCTCACATAGATCACTTCTTATTCGCTGAACCGTGCGACTCAATGCAGTGGAATATACAACAGTCCATAAATAATGTTGATATGGGCAAAACTGTCAGCTGATTATGTTCTGAACACAAGCTGCATCACTTTTTCACCACAGATGTCCCAGAACATGCAACTTACATTAGCTAACAAGAGTGAAACAACTCCGGTCCTATGTTACCGCAAGACAAGAGATAGACAAATAACAACAGCACTGTTAGTTGCACTGTTCATATCCATCAATAAAAGGTCAAAGACTCTTATTCATCAAAGAAGAACAAAACATGCTACTCCATCAAGTAATGACATGGATTTCCTTTGTGGAATTTGCTTGGGCGGAAATGATTGGCTTTCTTGCCTTGGTGCTTTTATTTCATCCTTCAATATTCAGTGTGAAAGTGTTAAATCCCTTCTGTTGCTGTCAGATTGTCACTGGCAGGATGGGCTTTCCTCGTGTGGTCGAACAGACTGCCGCTTGGGGCACAAAATCTTGGCGAAGGCCCGGCGAAAGCTGCTGTGGCAAAGCGGGTAGAGGAAAGGGTTGATGGCCGAGTTGAGCCAAAGGAGCCAAAAAGTGACTTCGTACCAATGATGTTCCACACAGCTACCGCTGCAGGCCGCCCGTATGATCATAAGGAGAGTGTACGGTGCCCAACACACCCCAAAAACACACACTATGACTGCCAAGGACTTGGCAATCTTCTTATCTCTGGAGAGACGCGCGTGTCCTCCGCTTCTGCACGGGGCGCATGGATTTGATGCCTCCTGCGCTCGTATTATGCGCGTCCTTACCCAACCGCTGAGCAACCCTCGCTTTTTAATGGTCGTCTTCATGGTCAAAGACACGGAGTGGGTGCTGCTGGGATCGCCGCTGGACGACGGCGAAACCTCCTCCTCGTCTTCGATCGCGGCCGAAACGGCCGCCGGCTCGCTTGAGGACACCTTGCGCGTTTTGACGAAGAAAACGGACGAGGCCTGTCCGTCGATGACCCTCCAGCCGTCCTCCTTTTCGGCCTCCACGTGCGCCATGCGACTGCGGTTCCGCCGCTGGATGTTGAGATAGATGCTGAAGTTGAAGAAGGCCACGGAGATGAACGGAGAGAAGAACTCGAAGGTAGACGCGGAGAGCAGGAAGTACCAGGTGCAGTAGAACTCGGCGAAACATTCGTCCTCCGGAACGATGCTTTCTCCCACCATTAGTTCCCAGAAGATGATGGCTGGTCCGTAGAGGAGGAATGCCAAAACCCACACCGCCAACATCTTGACCACTGCCAGACGAGTGACACCCTGCTGGGCCCGGTACCTCACCTATGGAATAAGACGAAAGATTGAAGTCAAACGAGAGAGACATAAAATAGAAATTGTTCAGAGTCATAAATTGGCATGCGAGTGATCCCTGGCAGCTATCGTACTCAATAAAATCTACGCACACTCAGTGTGACTGCCTCTTCTTCTTCATGATTTATTCAATTCGCAGCCTATGATTCAGAGCACTGCGAGGAAAAAGAACCAATTTCTGTACTGCAGAACTGATCGGTTATACTCTGAGCTAATGATGTGGACCAGTTCAACTAATGTGCCTATTATAAGTTAATCAGCGTGTCCGATTAATCTGGTGACATGAAATACAATTTACATTTAATAAAACATCAAGACATGTGACTAAAACACTTTACGGCATGGATACCGTTTTTTTTTTTTTTCCCCCTACCTTTTTTTAGAAACAACTTCCTGTGGCTCTGTTTCAAAACCTAGCGAGCTGCCTTTCTCTCTGCTGCCTTCATAAAAAAATAATGCAAAATAGGAGGATTTATAACCCTGTAAAGCATATATTATATATATATATATATATTAAAATGGCATGCTTGCTGAACCTTCAGACAAAATATTTTTTTAAATTTCACACGTGTTTGAGTATTATATGTGATCCGTCAGGCATTTATGGCTCATATAGTCTGATATGGTGAGAATATGGAGAAAAAAAAAAATTAATTTTATTCAGAGACTCAAACTGAGCGAAGATATGCAATCTGCTGCAGATGCTGATATTTATATGATAAAATTCTGATGCATGTAATTGTAATTCACTGAGATCTTTATAACAGTGGAGCAGATACTGACATAAAATGATCTAAATACAAGTGGTCCCTCTATATATATATCTTAGTAAGATGAGATTTAATGATCCAAACACATAATGCAATGCAATGCTGATAAACGCTCCTCAGAAGATGTGAGATGAAGATCGTTCCTCCGCTGAGGAACAGTGAAAGTAAAGCTTCTGGAAACAAACGCTCCTCAAAAGATCCTGATGATCAGATTTGAGACTCGTTGATTTTTCTGAAATACGATTGATGGAGGATCAAGTGAAGCTGAGCTGCTTCAGTCCGGCAAGTGTTCATCTGGAACTATTACTACAGTTACTCTGACATTTACTTGATTAAATCAAATTCGTAAAGATTTGAGAGCAAAAAGACACTTGAAGCACGAGCTGAAGGTGGACATTTGTCCAATTACACTAAAAGAGCTTTTACTGGATAGAAAAAGTTTCAACTATCAATCGTGTTTTTCTAAGTTTTGACCGTGTTGATAATTTAGAGGCCTTTGAAATGAACTGTACATCTTCTGAAATACAGCAATGAATAATTGACAAGCGTAATTGTCTTGGCACAAGTGTGACTGTCTTTGCCATAGCACCTCACTCTCTAGAGTCAAGCCTGAAACACTTTTCATTTCAGTAATTTAAAGATGACAATTGGAAAGATGACAACCAGAGAAAGGAATCAGCTATTCATAAAAAGACAGGAGCCCTCAAGGGTGTTTTGTTGTTATGAACTAATGCCATTTCAGCCCTGAAATTACAGCAAATAATAGTCTTTAGGGAGCGAGGAATATGTCGGTAACTACCTCAGACAAACATCACGGTTTTTCACACCTCCTAAAGCCCTTGAACTGGATTCTGGGACACTGGAGATGGAGACGTTTTGGTGATATAATGGCCATTTCAGTTTTGATGTTCCACCCACTCGAAGAGCACTACTGCTTTAATAGAGGAGAAGCTTTTTTATATGCAATTCATTTGTCCAGATTATATCTCACCCCAAAATCAAATAATTATTCCATTTGAATAAATATAGTATGTTTTATTGCATTGCAACATCGTTTTCATTTAAACACATTTATTGACTTTGGATTGCTGTGATACTTAAATAATATACCATAATGTGTAAATACATACTTATTTTTTCTTCATTAATAAAGAGAATATGTTTTTCATTGTAATAATGAACATTTGGGGAGATGTTCAACTGCATTAAAAAAATCGTAATGTTCTAAAAATTGATTTTATTTTTAATTATTAACAATAACTGATTACATTTACATTTACATTTATGCATTTAGCAGACGCTTTTATCCAAAGCGACTTACATTGCATTCAAGTTACAGTGTTTACATTTTTATCAGCTCTTGCTTTCCCTGGGAATCGAACCCATGATCTTGGCGTTGCTAGCGCCATGCTCTACTATTTGAGCTACAGGAAAGCCTGATTATTTTGCAATGACACATGACTGAGACAGCTTGACCAACAAATCCGCACAAAAATAATCATATTCAATAGTACTTGTGAAAAAACATATTATATGTTGACCTCAAAGGTTGGGGATTGTTATGTTAGTCTCCATGCATCACACACTCTTGGCATGGAAAAAAACACACTAGCTTTCCTGAACCTTACTCTGCACAGAACGCACTTAAGGAAAGAACCATCTCTTACTTAAATAATTCCCCACCAAGGACAATAATTAATCAAATGCCACTGATACTACTTTCAATTACTGACAAGTCTTTTTTGAAATGACATTTGAGTTTTGAAAAGCATTTAATTTTGTCATTTATGAAGGATGACGGATCGTTACTCTTTCAAAAGCAACCTCAGATAAAGCCCACAGACATGTTGTCAACAGGAAGTAACGACAATGAATACTTCAGAAGAGCTGGATAAGAAAAATGTATTCGCAAAATATGCAAATTTTATTACATTATGCATGAAGCCACGGGGGAATAAACTGCTGAGATGTCATTGCATAATCTATTAAAAGTTACTCTCCAGATATTCAGTCACAAGCAGCTAAATTACCTTTCAGCACATCTGCAAGATCTCGTAAATTATAGCGCATATCTATGCCCTAATGTTTCTTAACAATTCTGATACTATATTTTCCGCAGGAAATCAATATTTGCGTTTCATAATTCGCCCAAACCCTGCTCTGGAACGTCAAAGGCCGTTTAAGGGCTGGGAAATGGGCTTTAACGCCATTTTCGCTCAGCGCATTCGTCTTTCACAGTAGGGCATCGTTCCCATGTTTTCCGAGCTTATTTTGCTCAACAGTTTAGTTGAATGTGAAGAGAGGTTATTTAAGGACCTCAAGAACCCAAATTCAACATCGTTTCGCTGTTTGCAATGGAGATAAATGCACACACTGAATGGAAAAAAATATTGAACTTCCTTCCCCTTCCTTCCTTTTATGATTTCACCAGAAGAGCTGGTGTGCAGCCACGTGGTTTTCAAAGCTGACAGCCACTTCAGATCCAACTCTACAAGCAACTCGTGATTTAAAGCAGTTCATCGATGGGCAGCTACTCCTTAAAAACCAGTCAGATACACAACAAGCTAAGAATAAAAAGCAGACAACTACATTAAAGCAATTCAAACGGGTGATACTTTTCAAATATATAACTTTCAGACTATATAATTAATAATTTAATCAGAGCAGTATTTATCTCGCTCAAAAACGGTGGATTTTAATGAATGAATCTTGATTAGAGTGACAGCATTAAACTTGGACAGATAAATGTACACTTCTACATCCGAATGAACCAATTCACTATAATGTCTTGCCAGTGCTATATTTGATTACTTCATCAAATTACGGACATAAAATAGTGACTGGGTACTGAAAAAGATTAAGTTAGTAGCATGTGTGCTTTCGGTTTTACTCCTCAACCCAGGTGAAAAAAGTGCACTAAAAAACACTTAATTCCAGAACACTTCCTTAATGTACTTAAAGTGCTCTATTTTCGCGCACTAATTTTGTACTTAATATACTAAAAATGATCCTTTAGTACTTCTTAAGATAAACTTAAGATCATCTAAGTGTACTCAACATTGCTATTTTGAGACACCATGAATATGAACTAAAATGCGCTTTTAACATACGGTCTTTGTATTTAAAAATGTATTTAGCTACCACTTGTAGTACACTTGAGTGCACTAGTGAATGAAAGATGGGTTCAAGTACTACAAGTGGTAGCTAAATACATTTTTAAATACAAAGACCGTATGTTAAAAGCGCATTTTAGTTCATATTCATGGTGTCTCAAAATAGCAATGTTGAGTACACTTAGATGATCTTAAGTTTATCTTAAGAAGTACTAAAGGATCATTTTTAGTATATTAAATACAAAATTAGTGCGCGAAAATAGAGCACTTTAAGTACATTATGGAAGTGCACTTGTTTTTCACCTGAGATATCAAACACGATATTAAACAGGATATTAAACACTTCTGTATATTTGGTGTACTATATCTGACTATACTTAAAATCAGTTTTAAGTGTTAGTGCCTAATTACTGCATTTATATTAAGTATACTTAAGTACCACAGTTGGGAAAATGTACTTATAACTAGTACATTAGTAATATATTTTTTAAATAAAATCAATTTAATTTAAGTTTAGGATTACTATATAAAAGTGACTAAGATTGAACAATTTCTTAAAGCATTCAATGCACACTTTTAAGAAATACACTTATAACACTTCTCTGTAGATTTTTGCAGTACACTGTAAAAAGTGATGTTGACTTAACTTAAAAAAATTTAGGAAACCCGTTGCCTTAAGATTATTAAGTATATAATATATATATATATTTTTTTAAAGTTAAGTGAACTTGACAATTCACTTAACTTATTTTTTTAATTACCATTTACTTAAAAATTTTAAGGCAACAGGTTTCCTCAATTTCTTTAAGTTAAGTCAACTTATCACTTTTTACAGTGTAGTATACATTATTTCAATACACTAAAAACCAATTTAAATATCAGTGGTATTTAGTATACTTTTTCAAGTGCACTGAAGTACTACTGAAGTAGAAATATACTTTTAATTAGTGTATTTACAGTGTAATTTTATTTAGCACAAAAATAAGAATGTACTACAAATGTACTTGCTTGTACTTAAGTATTATTTAGTGCATTCAAGTATATATTTTATTTTTACCTGGGTAACCCTGTTCAGATCTCCAATTAAACCTTAATGCATATATGTGGTTTCCTTACAGTAGACATGGTGGGTAGGTGCCTGTTTTAGACATGACTTTTAGCCGTATGGTTTTCATCAGAGGCCTCTCTCAGGAAGTAAAGGTCAGGAGAGTGGGCAGCCTTGTTATAGTCACTCCCCGTGAGTCATTACAGCCCCACAGAATCACTGGGCAGCTGCCTGCATGTCCAAAATAGCTGTCTGTAGCATGCCAGTCATAAACCAGAATTCAGTCAAGCCACAGTATGACTGAGATGGACAAAAAACACTTATGCAACAATACAGCGGTGCAGTGCAATACAGGACCAGAAAGTACTTCCTGTACTTTTTTACATTCGTTACAAAGCAAACCAATTTTCTAGTGAGCTACCCATGTAGGAAGCAGTTTAAGGCATTGTCCGTGCACTTCTGACGCAAAAAGCTGTTCTAAAAGATAGGAAGCATAATTATATTGCAATGAATCGGCCAAATTCTATAGGCAGCATTTCATAAACTCTTAAAAATAAAGGCTCTTTATTTGGCATCAGTGGTTCCATGAAGAATCTTTAAAGGGATAGTTCACCCAAAAATGTAAATTCTGTCATTAATTACTCATCCTCATGTCGTTCCAAACCTGTAAGACCTTCGTTCCTCTTTGGAACTCAAATTAAGGTGTTTTTGATGAGATTCGAGAGCTTTCTGACCCTGCATAGACAGCAAGGGAACTACTAAGTTCAAGGCCCATTGAATTTTTTGAAGCTACGAGAATTTTTCTGCACAAAGAAAACAAAAAACTGTGACTTTATTCAATGATTTGTTCTCTTCTGGGTTCTTTCGGGTGCTGTCTATGGATTTCATTAAAAAAATATCTTAACTTGTGTTCTGAAGATGAACGAAGGTCTTATGGGTTTGGAATGAAATGAGGGTGAGTAATTAATGTCAGAATTTATTTTTGGGTGAACCATCTGTCACAAACGGGTCAGACACAAACAGGTAAGTGATACAACAGGATGGTTTATTGACAGGTAATGCTGTTCGTGTGGAGAGAAAGGCAGGTGAGTATCTTGACACTTTGCACAATTCTTGGAGTCTTAGCTGGGAACTGAAGTGAGTCTCTTTCACAGGATCGATGGAGGTCAGGAACCGGAGATGACTGGATACGTCGCTGGAGGATCGCAGGAGAAACGTTGGAGAACTATAAGGTAAATATACACAGGTTACTGCACACAGGGTCTGGTGACGGTTCGGGGTAGTGAACTGTAGACCAGAGGAGGAGGAGGGAGTGTGGAGAGTGTGCAGATATAGTGGAGCTGATGAGTGCTGACAGGTGCTGGTGATCAATAACGAGGAGATTGTGAACAGGTGAGTGTGGTGACTGGGCTGGTGACAGAGATTCCCTGACATTACCTCCCCCTCCCGGACGGCTCGTCCCGTGCCGTAACAATTCCACCGGGGAGGGGGGGTGGGCGCCCTGGAGGCCGGTGCAGGACAGGAACACTGGGGAGGCCTTCAGGGCGGAACAGGAGACATGGAAGCCATGGTGGATCAGGGGTCTCGGGCAGCCGTGGCGGGTCAGGGGTCTCAGGCGGCCCTGGTGGGTCAGGGGTCTCAGGCGGCCCTGGCGGGTCAGGGGTCTCAGGCGGCCCTGGTGGGTCAGGGGTCTCAGGCGGCCCTGGCGGGTCAGGGGAGTCCGGCTGCCATGGCGGGTCAGGGGTCTCAGGCGGCCCTGGTGGGTCAGGGGTCTCAGGCGGCCCTGGTGGGTCAGGGGAGTCCGGCTGCCATGGCGGGTCAGGGGTCTCAGGCAGCCGTGGTGGGTCAGGGGAGTCCGGCTGCCATGGCGGATCAGGGGTCTCAGGCAGCCATGGCGGGTCAGGGGTCTCAGGCAGCCGTGGTGGGTCAGGGGAGTCCGGCTGCCATGGCGGATCAGGGGTCTCCGGCGGACATGGCGGGTCAGGGGTCTCAGGTGGCCGTGGCGGGTCAGGGGTCTCAGGCGGCCATGGCATATGGCCCCCCAAAATTTTCCAGGGGGAAACTTTGGAGTCTGATGGGCGCTCTGGACGAGCGGGCTCTTGGGGGCACTCTGGAAGCGTGGGCACTTGGGGGAGCTCTGGAGGCGCGGGCACTTAAGGGTGCTCTGAAGGCGCGGAGCTCGACAGGACCAGCGGAGACGTAGGAGACGATGGAGGGCTGGACAGGACTAGCCCTGGAGAGGTGGGTTCTGGAGGGCGCTTGTGAGGAGCGGGGCTGATCATCACAGGAGACTCAGGGGATGAAGGAAGCTCAGGAGACGATGGGGAGCTGGATGGGACCAGCGGAGACTTGGGAGACTCTGGGGTAATGATAGGAGCCGAGAACTCTGGGGGAAGCGCCATATCCAGGAGCTCTGGGACTGGAGCCAGCGGGCTTGCGTTGGCTGCGGATGGTGGCGGGCTTGCTTCACCTACAGAAAAGGATGAACCACTTAGCCACAGTGCATATTCGATATACCGCTCCAAAGAACAGATGGTATCAGACGCCGGCATCTGCTGATAGAGCTGATCATCTAATCCACCCCAGAAGACTGTTTTCAGGGTTATTTCCTTCCATGGAACCCTGTAGGAAAGATCGAGAAATTCCTCGACATAATCCTCAATAGGACGGCCATCCTGGAAAACTGTGAGGAGTGAATTCTCATCGTTAGAAAATAGGAAGTCCATGGTACAGTTGTGCAAACGGGTCAGACACAATTAGGTAAGTGATGAGGAGGGAGTGTGGAGAGTGTGCAGATATAGTGGAGCTAATGAGTGCTGACAGGTGCTGGTGATCAATAACGAGGAGATTCTCTGACACTATCCCTTTAACATCAATGGAAACATTCCATTCCACAAAAGCTTCTTTAGATGATTCAAATGTTCTTTACTCTAAGAAAGAATTGCTCTTTTAAGAACTGTTCACTGAAAGGTTCTTTGGAGAACCTAAAGTGGATCTTGTACGGTATTGCTGTGAAAATCTTCCTTTGTAACCGTTATTTTGAAGTGTATATACTCTGAAACGTTCAAAATTGGTCATTTCTGAAGTTCATTTCAGTTGGAGACAGCAAGGCAGCTCAACTGGTTTTGGAACAGAGGCCAAGTTTGGATTTTTAATAACCTGCTGCTCTTAAGGTTGACTCACTATGAATATAAATTGATGATGCCGCCCGCGACTAACATAGTGGATATTTGCAGTAAATTGCACTGAAAAATTCATGACCATAGAGCAGTTGAACGCTGGATCCACAGAGAATGCGAGCTTCATCCGTCTGGTGGGCCGCTCTTATCTAAGATCTGTCGCCGGGGCAGCAAGTCATTCGCTTATTATTCATCTGATTGCAATAACACTGTCTTCAGCGTCTTGTGGGTTTTGTGAACAACTCATTTGTTTCAGACAAAAGGGAAATTTGCAGTGCATCATCTGAGGCACCAAGCGAAAACTTGGTTTGCATGTGTTTGTGGGAGACAACAATTGGAATATTTGAAGAACATTAAATGTTTCTGACGTTATGAACAAAAAAATGGGTTGCAAACACTGAATATTGCAATTGCTTACAAGTTTTTCTTTGTGTCTCAGATGATGCACTGCTAATTTCTCTTTGAAACAAATGAGATGTTTACACAAAAGGGGCAAGACTTCATTTTGTCTGTCAGGAATTTATTGGGATTGAGAAATGTTTCTATAAAGCAGGTGGTTGGAGAGCAGAGGTTGGTTTATTTTTGGTCTATTTTGATGAAAAACTGATACGATTTTGTCTTTGGAAGAACAGATGCACCAGAATGCAATGTGTTGAGAAAACATGTCAACCTTTAATATATTTAATGCAATACCGAAGAGTCCTGATAAAAATCAATCTAATCTAACTTCTGGAGCTCGACAACCCTGCACTGTCAGTAACATGCAGGTTTGGACTGACATTTACATACTTTAAGTAAGCTAATTGGATGTTGATACTTACAGCTCGGGTAACGGACAGGAAGCGATCGTAGCTGATTAAGACGATATTGAAGACAGAAGCCGTGCACAACAAGTAGTCCATCACAAGCCACAGCTTACACAGTCCTCGACCCAGCATCCACCTGCCCGTCAAGATATAGGGCATATAGACTGGGATGCAAAAAGCCCCTGGAAAGACAGAGACACATCACGTTTTACTGTATTATATACAGACCTCGGCTGGTATCAATGGCCACACGCTCGTCAGGATATAATAGGCCCTTCAGAGCGCAAAATCAATGGATCATGTCACGAAGGAGTCACTTCACAATGTGACCGATAAACCTGAGCCATTATCAAAAAGCCATCAAGCTGCAAAGGGAACGGTGACTGCTTTCTGAGCTCTCTACCTCTTTCTCTCACTCTTCCGCACCTTGAAGCATCAAGAGAAAGCTTTTTCACAAAGGCATACAAAACAGCTATCTCATCACTGCGTAGTCCTTGAAGGACGCTGAGACTTCACATCTATCATACTGTCAAATACACATCCATGGCTCCATTATTTAGAACTTTTGAGCTGGTTGGCATTTGAGGAAAGAAGCAGCGCTTTGTTGCGCTCTTTATCTAAACTAAGTGGGCACATTTTCAGATAGAGCGGCACCTCCTATCTCTCGAACCAAATTGTTTTTTTTTTTTTCCCAAAGAACTTCCACTGAGCACTACATCGGCTGAACACTAATGCCTGTGAGCCGCAAATAAACACTCAAGCAAGCAGAGAGGGTTTGGTGAATAGACCGAGAGGCCATGCGGATCTTGAAATGAACTGCAGATAGGATCTAATGCACTCTTAATCCAAGCCAATAATTTATGGTGCCAGCGCACCACAGAGCAGCAGAGAACTAAAGGTCTCTGTTTTGGTACTGCGGATGGATTGGTGTAATCGCTCATTTTTCCACCTCAGAGCCTGCTTTGCTAAGAAAGCATGCCAAGAGTATGGTCTAAAAATAAGAGACAAAATTTATGGCTCATTGGGAAATTTGAGTCTTCGTCCATATAGTGGATGAAGCAAGAAAAGCATCACCTGTTAATACATATATATGAAATACTGAAAATTACTGATAAAAATAGATTACCTGGATCCCCATTCACTTTCAATTACTGGAAATGATAAGAATGTATGGCACATTGGGAAATTTGGATCTGGTTAGCTTTTGGACAACCATTGTGGGGTTTTCATCGCCCAATATAATGGTGCTATGTGACACTGGACCACAACACCAATCATGAGATTTATACATCACATGAAAGCTGAAAAAATAAGCTTTCCATTGATGTATGGGTTGTTAGGGTCGGACAATATTTGGCTGAGATACAACTATTTGAAAATCTGGAATCTGAGGGTGCAAAAAAAAAAAAAATCAGAATATTGGGAAAATCACCTTTAAAGTTGTCCAAAAGTGAAGTTCTTAGCAATGCATATTACTAATCAAAAATTAACATATTTACTGTAGGAAATTTACTAACTATCTTCATGGAACATGATCTTTACTTAATATTCTAATGAATTTTGGCATAAAAGAAAAATCAATCATTTTGACCCGTACAGTGTATTGTTGGCTATTGCTACAAATATACCTGAGCTGCTTATGACTGCTTTTGTGCTCCAGGGTCACATATAATACCCAAATTTAATGACAGCAAATAAGACAAACACGTATTTCACACTATATCTACTCAAAATTCACAAGCAAAAAGAAAATTAAACCAATGCAAATAATGTAGGAATTGGAAAATAATTATGCAGGACCATGTCTGTGTGTTTGCGAGGCTTGACATACTAGTTTTGTATTCCTTGGAGAAAATGAACTTTAGTTGCGGTTGCTGTTAGGAGTGGTCTAATCACTCTCCTGGTTTACAAGACCAGGTCAGAACAGACAAACCGGAGAAATGTGGTTTATGTAATAATTCCCTCTGAATGCATTTCCTGCAAAGCGGTGATGTGGTAGAGAATGTGAGTTGTGCAGTCAGGATTATTAACAGGCACACACTCTAAAAGTGAGCGCAGCTACAAGAATGTACATTTATCATTTGGCAACAGGCCATGCTAATGAATACTGACTTGCAAAACTGGGTGAAAAATCAATGCACTAAAACCAGTCCATTTTTGGCCATTGTTGACCATTTTGAGATTATCAATACTGAATGATGCATTTCATAAATGTTATTTGTGTGCATTTTATGTCATTTCTGTGCAAAATCAAACACTTCATTTAAAGAATGTTGTGCATAATTGATTTGCTGTTATTAAATCGCATCATGTACACATCAGCCACGCTGCAGTCGAGATATCAGGATTGGCATCGATCACTGTGTTGCACATCCATACATCTGTCGGATCGATCCGGCATTACTCATCAGCTACACTTACATGTCTTATCGAGCAAGGTGTAGCCTAATCTATGAAACTTTTCTTCGCACTCTCATTTGGGTGTCTATCAAAGCCAATATTCCCACAGATCTCATCAGATGTACAGTATATTAGGATTTCCAGAACGCTTTGATCCTGTAGAACAAAGGGTTTCCCACGGCTCGATGACATGCACATCATTCTTTCAGAGATGTAATATCTTATATTCACATGCACAATTGCAATGCAAAAAACAAACAAACAAAAAACAAACAAGCGCTTATGAAGCATTTTGAGTTGAAGTTAATTAAAATGCACGTTTATACATACCAACAAGGAAGTCCGATATAGCCAGATTAAGGAAGAAGTAATTGCATTGATTTCTGAGGCTCTTGTCCACGACGAACGCGAGAATAACCAACGCGTTCCCGACCACCACCACGACCACCAGAGTTATCATGAGGATCGCCAGAATGACCATCGTGTACCCGGGGAACGGAGCCCCATCCGAGCTGACGGTCGTGCTGTTGGAGCTAGAGGAATTGAAGCAGTTAACCATTGTCAGATCGAGGACATTTGGAGAACCAGCAACAGGTCTGAAGTCATCATGTGAACCCTTTCCCGCTGACGATGATGACAGCAGAGTTTTCATCCCTTTAGGGTCGCGTTAACTTCAGCGCGCGGCGGAATAAGCATCCAGTTGGAGTCTCCAAACGCCTGTGGAGTGCGCGCATCTTTGAAGCGTCCAGAGCGGTACCAGAAAGACATGACGTGAAAAGACTCCTTCTTGAGGGGAACTCCAAGTCCTCGCACTGAGACTGAGCGCAGAGTTTCTGTTCCACGACTTTCCAACAGAATAGCGCGTTCCCGTCGTGCGCGCACATCAACTGTTGCGCTCTCGCGCCTCCCGTCGGATTGCGCGCTGTCCTCAGACAGATACGAGATGTACGCGGTCCACTTCGCAACTTGGCTTTGTGAGGATCTGGCTGAAGTATGATATCCAGGATTGCATACCGTGCAATGAACCTTTTCCTCTCTCCGTTTGTCCAAGTACAGAGAATATTATTTTTATACAATCACACAGTGCGATATTGCTCTGCTTGAATAGTTGTTATGAACATATGAATGACTCATGCATTGAGATTAACATAAATTTACTTAAAAAGCAAAAACAACAGGCAAGGCTTAAACCTAGTCCCAGACTAAAATGCAAGTCTGAGCTGTTTCAACTGAAATAAACTTGCACTGATTGATCTTATAATATATCAGTGCCTTTGTTTTGTCTCAAGAGGGACACCTGTAATGCTTTTTGTAAGGCATGTGTATAAAAATGACTTAAATGTCCTAATTGAACTATGGCCTAATCCTGGCATAGTATCAACCCTGTCTGTGAAACCAGGCCTATGACTTGTTTTCAGATAATCGCTTAAACAGAAGTATTTTTGGTTGCACTGGCAAACACTCACAAACATATTTTTACAGTGGAATTGACATTTCAGTATTTCTCAGGTTCACTCAAAATATTTCAGTCATTTACTCCCCCTCATGTCATTCAAATCTATTGGTCTTTCTTCAGCCTAACATAAAATATATTTTGAAAAATGCCACAGTTTTTGCAATGTCATTTGTACGCCAACATTCTTCAAAACATGTTTTGTGTTCTGCAGATTAAAGGCACTCCTGTGTTCTAAAAGGTCTAGTTTTTGTGTAATGCTGGAATCCTGTGAATAAATACCTATTCAGATTCTTTAGAACTGGCTTTGAATGACGATAGAAATTCCAACAGGAATCCTGTTCACATTTTTTGACTAGTGCTCTTGGTTTCAGAACCCTGGACAGCAGCCACTGCCGTCCTCTCGAGGCAAAGCTCACGCAGGTTTTCTTTAATGCGTTCCTTCCCTAACCCAGTGGCTGTGCCTCAACTGCTTACATTACATACCATAAATTCAAGCATTTATAGGAAAAAAAAAAAAAATGAAAATGTTAATGCCTCAATCAGCCGAGGACATGACGTTAAAGGCATGACAAATAAAAATCCTAATTGCACTTTAAGTTTTAAATTGCACACCATGTACAGTACGCCTCCTCTTCCTAAAGTCTGTGTTCTAGGTTTTAAAAAAAATCTTAATTACACTTGCTGTCAGAGATGTGGTCTTCTTTTCCCGCGTGAGTCATTTCCCTACTGACACAAAAGACCGACTTTAGCCCTGTGTGCTCTTCCTCAGCTGTGCACCAGAGCAAAACGATAGCACACACTTTGCCCCTGCATTTCACACACACGTGCATGACATTGATACTGAAATAATGGTGCATCTGTGAAATCCGATTTAGCGGCACTGCATGGTGCAGCTCCTTTAACTTCCATTAGTTCCAGCAGTTGTGCTCTTAAATTCTGTCTAAAACCCTTTTAAATGTGCCATTCTACTTTAATTATGAAGTACTAATTAACCCCTGGGCTCTTAACCCAGGATTTCTTGTCTAGGCCCCATAGTGATACCAATCACTTCCAAAGAGGGTCAACTTGAGAGGCTGGGGAGCAGTTCGATTAGCATAAGTGTGCTGCTAAAACGTGAAACAAATGCTATAAGAGCACAGTGAAACGTCTCATTCCTGGGGGATCTCTATGCCAAACCTGACACAAGTGTCCAACGGCTTTAAAGACTAAAGGTCAACATGAGAACATTAAAACATAAGACCCGTTGTCCATCTTGTATCCTCCTTTCCCACACCATTTTTATAGCGAGTTGTGGAATTGAAAGGGTTTAAGCCTTCACAGTCTTGTTTCAGGTTGCCACATTTCATGTTGCTAATGAGCAGGGATTTCAAACATTAAAGCATTTGGACTAAAAACATAGAGGCAGGTGCCAGAGGAAGATAACATGGAAAGAGGCTAAGTGCAATCAAGTACTTTGTTGTATTATTCTTGCAGCGGAAGCAGAATTCCACGTATTCCAAAGACCTCATTTCAACGGGGATCTGCTCGATCACCTTCTAAAGAAGTAGAAGAGACTCTCATGAAACAAGCTTTCGGCTGCACCCTTCTGATGTTTGATCTCCAGAGATGAAGAGGCCTGACCCTTATTTGAACAAACAACAACGGCCATCTCCCAATGCCACTCGAGACGATAAAACAACACGAATTACCATTCTGCTCTGGTCTTCTTGCTCCTCAAGGCCTCAACGGAGGACAGCTAATGTGCTGATTTGATTTCTCCCACGATTAAAATTATTCATTGATACTGTTGTCAGCCAGGATACAAAAGGGAAGGGTTTCTTATCCACCATGCAAATCAGCCACTTTCATGCAATGCTAATGGTTCTCTCTTGGTGTCTATGTTTGGAGGGAAATTATCTGGTCAAGTCGAGTTGTGAAGTTCAATATTGCATTTACTCTCACAGTGGTTTGCATCAAATGGACAATTAGCATGTAAGAGATCTGGCTTAGGCTGCTTAAAATGTACCTAAAAACAAGCATGGTACTTTCTAACGCACTGTAAAGATATTTGTAGTAAAGGTTAGCTTGAAATTTTTCTGACATGGCATTAGTGGTATGTGATCGCGCTGTCCTTTGGGTAAACTCTGCTCGCTGTGGTAGAAAGAATTGTGGAGACATTGGTGAGTTGGAGCATTGATACGAAGCCAAACAATCCTTGAGCAAGTTTTGCCCAGTCAAATCAATAATTAGCATGTTGGAGATAAGTTTTAGGCTGGAGAAACACAGCGCTGTGTGTTCAAGTGCACAGTCCAAGTATCTGTACCAAAGAAAATAACAATTCTTTGGCAGAAATTAATGGTCGCATGTCACAATATAACTCCAAGAACTTTTTAGTCATCAAATTGGCAATTTTCATGTCACGTATATTTGGCTTTGACAATTTAAAAAAGAGCCAATGCACTGCATGGCATTGACTGATGTATTGTGGAGTTATTATCTCAGCTCCTCACCAGATGTCATTCACACTAACATGACTCTGTGGCCCAAAGTAAAAGAGATCTGCTGGATATAGTTCAGATGAGATTTGTTTAGACCGTTGGGTGGTCAAATAGACAAGTAGCATGTTGGTTTAGTCAATTTAAAGGATCAATGCACAGCATTGTGTTGTCTTTACTGCACAGTTATTTGCAAAGAAGCTTGATTCCTCATGAAAAACTATATTAGCCGAGAGTCATCCTTTGGGGAAACAGTTTTCACTTCTGCTGCCATGATTCTGTAGACCAAATAAAGACGTCCATTACCCAGGGCAAGGCCCTGAGTGAGTTTGTCCAGTCAAAATCAATGGATAGCTTGTTGGAGATATTGTTGAAGCTGCCGATACACAGCATAATTATTTGAACCAAAGATTAGCTTGATCGTTCTGCAGCAATCGATGGTGCACTTATCCTTGCATATCATAACAAATCTTTTCTACAAGAACTGTTTGGACATCTAATTGGCAATTAGCATAGTCACAGATCTATTTGTCACTTTAAAAAAAGCATGGTATTGTCTCGAGTAGGAGATGTTTTTATGCACATATAGCACAATTCCTCACCAGATGTCATCTGCACCAATGTGATACTGTTGCCCAAAATAAGTGAGATCTGATACAGTTCAGAGTTTTGTTCAGACTAATTGGGTCGGGGGGACAATTAGCATGTTGCTTTGGTCAGCTTAAAAAGCATCAACGCACAACGTTGCATTTACTTATGTACTGCAAAGTTATTTGCAGAGGAGCTCGATTCCTCGCCAGAAACTATATTAGAGAGTCGTCCTTTGGGGAAACAGTTTTCACATTTGCTGCCATGATTCTGATGACAAAATAAAAGACATCCATTACTCGGGGCAAAAATGAGGTGCCCAACGGTCCCAGAGCAAATTGTGTCCAGTCAAATCAGTGGTTGGCTTGTTGGAGATACGGCTGCCAAAATACAACATTACAATTCAATTGAAATTAGCTTGACTCTTCTGCAGAATTTGAAGGCGCCGTTATCCTTAAGAACTGTTTGGACCTTTAATTGGCAATTAGCGTAGTCACAGATCTATTTTCATAACTTTAAAAAGTGTAATAAAAAAATAGTATTTCTGTCCATATATAGCACAATTCCTCGCCATCTACACTAATGTGATACTCTGTTGGGTACAGCTGAGATGAGACCCCCGAGCAATGTTTGTTTGAACTGTTGGGTAGTCAAATGGAGAATTAGCAAGCTGTTTTAGTCAATTTAATGTATCAATGCACAGCACCATCATTTGCAGAGAAGCTTGATTCCTTGCCAGAAACTATATTAGCTGAGATTCATCCTTTGGGAAAAGAGTTTTCACATTTGCTGCCATGATTCTGTTGACCAAATAAAAGATTTCTCAGGGCAAAGAAGAGGTGCCAAACACTTTTGCATGCAAGGCAGATTTAGCCTTATACACAGAAAACATGTCACAGCAAAAGACCACCAAAGCATTTAGCAATGCCCCTCGAGTCAAAGCAAGCAATTGAATCTGAAAGGGTAGGTGCTGACAGTCAAAAGATGCGTTAATATTCATTGAAAGGAAATGGAGTGGGAACACGGGGAGAGAGACCGAGAGGCAGGCATGGAAGAATAGTCCAGGGAAAAGGGAATAGATTCATGCATGGAGGATGAAAGTGAGAAGACTACGACTAGCGCTGCAGACAGGAAAGAGGCCAGAATGTCAAAGACCCAAAGGTATTTAAGGAGGAAGACCGCAATGATATGTGTGAGCACCTTCGAGAAAGAACGGACGTCAAAAAGCACTCGAGTACCTTTTCTGGATGACTCATTCCCACACAAGAATTCACCGGTCGTGAACCATTCTGAGCTCCACAGGTTGAGCAAAGACTTCAAATCGCTCCGGGACGCTAGTATGCAAACCAACTAGTTGCTTTCCGAGACACGCCACCAAACCGTCACGCAACTCCAACTTGGTATTCAGATGGTTCTCCTGTGACCCAGCATCTGCTTCTTAGAACATCGTGCGCCAAAATGATCAAGTTATTCTCACATGAGCTCATTAAGGACAATTAGCATGCGAGTCATAGCGCTAAAAATTCACCAGGTAGCGGTGGACTTTGGCCCCGCAAAGTTTGAATGGTGAAAGTAGCATCCGATATTCAGAAGGGTTAAGCGTGAGCAAAAACGCAGTATTGGAGAGCGACTCTCCAAGGGTCTAAATAATTGACGTTGGACAATCAGATACGGGAATGACACTCTCGTGCACCATCAGCGTCTGATATTTGGTGTAAAAAGTCTCCTTAAACGGACGCTTTGGTGTGATGCTCCTTGAAAAGCTCAAATTGCTTTTGTCAGGCTTTATCAAATTATATTATTAGAGCATCGTTAAACCGGAAAAAGGATCAGAGGTCGCTGATGAATGTCAGGGGTATTTATTACCTGTTTCTCACTCGTTTGTCCTTGTGACTTCAGGCAAGCCTCAAACCCTCATTTGCATATCAATTCGTAATTCATAAAAATCTTTATTCATAAGACAAAGCACTTAGTGTGACATAATGCGCAGCAACAGAGCATTAAACTCAATTGCATACAAAACCGTTTTTGGTATGACTTTCAACACCGAATGCTTTTACAAATCACTATTACAGCATTTTCAGTTTATTTTATTTGTCAGCATTCGTAGTCGTCAGTTTGTCTTCATTTCAGGATCTGTTCCAGGAAGGGTTTCATTTTGCCTTCTTGCCCTTAGGTCTTTTGTTCTTGCCTCCAGCTTTGGAAGTTTCCTCCTGAAAGGGAAGAATAAAAAGAAAACGTAAGAGACAAGTGATAAGACTTCCTGCTGGAACAAAGAGAAATCTATAATAATGTCAGAAACATCTGTTCAGTCTTAAATTAATTACAGTATGATACATTTAATTAGAACAGTGCTGTCAATAACGGCCTGAAATCAATCATTGCAGATGAATGTTCAAAATTTGAAACAAAAAACCCAGATCAAGGGGGAAAAGAAGTATGAATGATTTACTCGCCCTCAAGCCATCCTAGGTGTATATGATTTTATTCTTTCAGATGGATACAATCGGAGACGTATTAAAACATGTCCTGGCTCTTCCAAGCTTTATAATGGCTGTGAATGGGGGCAGAGATTCTGAAGCCCAAAAAAGTGCATCCATCCATCATAAATATTACTCCCCATGGCTCAGAGGGGTTAATGAAGGCCTTCTGAAATGAAGCTGTGTGGAGCACTTTTTATGATGGATGGACGTATTTTTTTGGTCTTTAAAATCTCAACGGCCATTCACTGCCAGTATAAAGCTTGGAAGAGCCAGGACGTTTGTATTTGTCTGAAGTCATATACACCTAGGAAGCCTTGAGGGTGAGTAAATCATGGGCTAGTTTTCATTTTTGGGTGAACTAACCCTTTAAGCCTTTGTTGAGCCACATTACAAAGCGGAACAATATTTTTGCGAGATTTTATATTTGGTACCCTCTTCTTTATTAGTAAATGATCTGATATTTCTCTCTTTATTTATCTTGTCATATGGGCATGTGGATATCAAGTATCTGTGGGATTAGTTCTCATTGTTTTCGAAGCGAGTGTTTGAGAAATGTGAAGCCAAGGTCTATTTGATTAAATAATATATAAATATAATGATATAATCAAACATTCATTTTATGAATTTACTTGATTAAACTGAAGGGTCTGACGTTGAAATGCGAGTGTGTTTCGGGTTAAGGGAAAAAATACCTTCATAGCCGTCCATGAAAAAAAAAACATAGTCTTGTGAACAATTGCCTGTGAGCATTCAAAGTGTACATTTGAGAATTGGAATTGAACCCAATTTTTGCGTTGCTAGCACCATGCCTTAGCAATCAGGCTACAGGAAGACTTTGAGTTATAACTTTTATCGAATGCTACATATTTCCCAGCTGCAATATAAAGCAACTGTGCCATAAATAATGTCACTGTCATTTTTACCAGTAGAGTAGAAGGCTTGTTAAAATTCCTCTGTTTTTTAATTATTTAGACTGTGTCTCTAGGGACCCGATGGTGTCCAAACGAGTGTTTGGGAAGGAGTCTGGTTTATTATTCCACACGTGACGTCCTCGCGCCCCGGATACTCTGTGCGGTGGTGGTCGTTATTATGCATTGTATGTTAATTACTCTTGAGCCGCAGTGGACAGAATGCGAACAATGAGTCAGCCGGCTCAAACTGCGAAGATAACACAACATTCATCTTCACCCTGAAAGAACAGCGTGATGCATCTGAGCCTGAGACATGCTCGGTGTCAGGAAATCTATACAAGCTGATGGCTCCAATCAGACGGATAAAACTACAAATTCATCACGCGCTTCATCAAGAATCACGAGGATGCATAACTCAGTTCTTCTTGAAGCCAATGTGTGAACATAAAGAACTACGATATGCATGCAATGCTAAATAGGCTGTAAATTACGGCAGTGAGAAGCACTCTCGAGTTTCTAAATGAGTTTCAATACGGTTAGCATTGCATGGATCATTTCTCTCTTAAGCAGAGGTTTGACTCTGCATTCACTCAAGCGTTATTGTTCTAAAGTGGCATAACAAAATAAAACAGTAATTAACAAAATGCTCAAATTACAGTAATTCGGTTTTTTTCACAAAAGACCCACTAGTCTTTAACAGGCAGGTTGCTGTAACGGTCTCTTTAGTGATGCGAGATATACAAATATCTAAATAAATGTGAATTAAAATATATAATACAGTAATAAAGTTGTTACTTGAATATGTATTAATTTATTACTTATATAAATTACTACTAAATTAAGTTATATAGGAATTATAATTTAAATATAATATAATTGTATTGAAATAAATTTATAAATCAAAGCATTCTGTCCACATCTAATGCTTTTAAGCAGAGGTTTGGCTCTTTGTTCACGTAATGTGTGATATTTCTGGAGTGGCATAACAAAATAAAACTGTAATTAGCCAAATGCCTAAATTACAGTAATTACGACCTTTACAAAAGACCCACTAGTCTTTAATAGGCAGGTTTGCGTTATGGTCTCTTTAGCGGTGCGAGATATTCAAGTAAACAACTTTTGGGCCCGCGGAGTTGGGAAACAGACTCATTCGGTCCATTATCAAAGGAATTACAGAAAACCTTGGCTCAAAATAGAAGCGGAAGAAGAAAAGTGCACTGCGGAGCTGCTTTTAACGCCAATCACCGTTACGGCATGCGGCGCGACGGATACCAATTTCAAAACACGTCACAAACTATGATCTGAGGGCCTGAGCTCGCGCTCATGAATCGTGACAGCTCAGTCGCAGAGAAAGCAGACGATGCTGCTGTGATGAAAAACACATGCTGCTTTAATTGACTCGAGCTTTCTGTAATGAATTCTAGCAAAATCTTAAACAATCATATCACACATGCGTGTAATTGCACGTCTGCGATATGACGACGCGCCCCTATTATCTGAGTAACCATAGCAGCCCTGCAGCTGTGCTCGAGGCCTCATTTGCACAGAAATGAAAGAAACAACAAACAAATGAATCCTCGGAAGAAGTCAGGCGCATGCCGGCAAATCTCCTCACAACTTGTTTTAGTGTGACCTTATCACTGTGATTGTGGGATGAGTAAGTGGCGGACACTCGAGAGGAGAGCTTCTCTCCATACGGATTCACAGACGCTAACAAAACATGGAATAGCGAACATTTAACGGCAGCGAGACGGAGCTCAGAAACAACAAAACAAATGCGTCGACAGCAGACTCGTGGCAGAACTCTTTCCATTTAATAAGAAGATATTACAAGAACCCAGTGACTTTCACGAGGCTTGGGTTTCTGAATGTCTGCATTATTCTCCTGACGTGGATTAAACTGATTTTGATTAACATTACTTGGTATACATTTGTCTATTAATTAGTTATTTTAATTTATATCGGTTTATTAATATTTTAATTAATATTCAGATGTATTAATCCGTCATATATATATATAAATAAATATTAATTAACAATGTATACACATAATTTGTTTACATATAATTTTTATATTATATTTAGCTTTAATTCCACGCTTAAATAAGCAAATATTAAAATACACAAACGTAAGCATTCTATTAACAACACTTTATATTTTAATTAATATTTATTATATATTTCTATATGTTGTTATATGATGTTTAATCAATAATTATTTGGATTATTATATTATAAATATTATGTGAATATTATTAATATATATATATATATATATATATATATATATATACACATATACATTTTAGTGTTGTCAAATGATTAAATCGCATCCAAAATAAAATAAGTTTGTTTACATAATATATGCATGTGTACTGCGTATATTTATTATGTATATATAAATACAAACACATGCATGTAAATATTTATGAAAAATATGTTATGTTTATATGTTAAATATATTCACATATAATATAAAACAACAATATAAACACATGCATGTAAATATTTAAAACAAATGAGTATGTGTGTGTACTTATATATACATAATAAACATACAAAGTACACATACATATATTATGTAAACAAAAACTTATTTTGGATGCAATTAATCGCTTGACAGCACTAATTAATACATACATACATATACACACACACACACACACACACACATATACATACATATATATATATATATATATGTGTGTGTGTGTGTGTATAAATGGATAGAGATTTAAATTATATATTTTAAATAAACACACAAATCTAAGCATTCTGTCCACATCAGCAACATTAATCATTTGTTATTTGAAGTACTAATTATTTGACATAAATATACATTTTTGCGGACTTAATATTTATGTATACTACAGAAATAATATTTAGATACATGCAATACATATAAAAATACACAAAAAGCTATAATTAAATAAGTATAAGCATTACATCAGCAGAAGAAATGCAGGAATCTGAGGAGCATGATGAAACACACAGGACACAAGCCTTTAAAGCGCATTAGTCATAAACAGTCTTGGGAAAACAGCGTGTTTGTTCTTATTCTCACTGAAGCGTCGGTGTAACCCTCCTGAATGAGGATGTTCCTGGCGCAGTTGTTGATGTGTTTGAAGCGGTCGGGGCCCAGCAGGATCCCGCCGTACCACCGAGAGACCACCACCAGCACGTTACGCACGTCCAGGATCTGCGCAGAAGCCAAAGAAAACACATTTAACATTTCTGAGGCAAACTCTGACTGCTGTTTGCCGCAGGATTATAATGTTGACGGCGTGCTGCTCACACAGCACAACATTTCTCATCGGAGGATAAACCAACACACATCAGATGAGAGCCTGGCGTTAGCTAGGAAACCTGTTGCATGTAAGCAAATACACAACTTCTTAATGCAAAACATGCATTAGCTGAAAGCAGTGCTTTTTATGAACTCATTTACACAGTAAAACATTCGATGACGCAAACGTTTCCGCACAGCCTGTTTGAGAAAGGAGTGTCTTCAAAGGCGCAGAAGAGACTAAATATGCTCTTTGTGAAGAATGACAGCTCTCAAGTGTCTTTACAGTCCTGGCTTGTTGTGTTTTTTCCCGCAGCGCGGCGGGGATGAAGCCGGAGGGGAGGGAAATCTCAGCCATCTGCACGCGCCGCCTCTATTAATAGTCGTTTCTCTTTCAAAACATGCCTTCAGATTCGCAAAACGAGAAATAGTGGGACAAACTCCAATCGGCTAAATGAGCTCACGTGAGCGGCAGTTAGTGTCCGCTGGTGTATTTTCATTCATGCATCAAGAGAGAGGTCAACACACGGGCCATATTCTAGTTTCTTACAGCGTTTATTCCCATCAAATCCTTCCAAAGAGTTACAAATATCAATGAATCCATGCGTGTAAAAAAAGTATGTTAAAGACTAATGCAATCAGATACAATGTCTCAAATATTTATTACAGTATATACTGATAAACTGAACATGGTATGAGATGACTGGATGCTTTCAGCTGATTTCCGACTGCAGCTATTTCAAATCTAGTGAATTAAGCTACAAACTCGATCGTAATGCACAGTGTTTCCATCTAACGTGTATTTTGAGCGGCAGCTCGTCATATTAATGGAGTGTTTCACGAGTTAGCAGTAAACTGCTCACCGCACCTCGATATGTTCATAGATTTGTGTTGGATGTTATCTTTGGAATGGAAAAATAATACTTTATTTGTAAACATCATACTTTTTTCTCTTATTTCAGTTAATGTCATAAAATTAGCGAGCTAAGCCAGCGGTGGCACTGACAGCGATTGATTCAACCACTCCGATTGATTCAAATTCATGCCTTCGATCAAGTGATTCACTAGCAAAAAAACAGATCAAAAGAGCCATTCATTTTTAATTTTGATATCGCTTGTTATGGTTTTAAACAGAACGTAATGATGGGTGAAACAAAAACGAAATTCTGAATCAATTCACCCATTGCGTCGCAAAATGATTCACTGTTTCGAAGCGCTCCAATCGGATCGTGTATCAAGAATCACTTGATTCAGGTCGGGACTTCGAAGCGCGTCTCGCGAATCATTTACTTCACAGTAGATCGGGACTTTTAATCAGAAAACAGGAGATAAGTGCGAAGATTATGGATGAATGACACATCGGCGTGCAATTATCGTGAATCATTTGGTTCAGATCGGGACTTCGAAGCAGGTTCGCGAATCGTTTTGCGAATTGAATGAACATTTAATTAGATGAATTAACCTATTAATGTAACTAAAGTATTATTGTAATATACACTGAACAAAATTATAAACGCAACACTTTTGTTTTTGCCCCAATTTTTCATGAGCTGAACTCCTACAAAAGTTCACAAATTATTGTTCACAAATCTGTCTAAATCTGTGTTAGTGAGCACTTCTCCTTTGCCGAGATACTCCATCCACCTCACAGGTGTGGCATATCAAGATTAGACAGCATGATTATTGCACAGGTGTGCCTTAGGCTGGCCACAATAAAAGGCCACTAAAATGTGTAGTTTTATCGCACAGCACAATGGCACACATGTCGCAAGTTTTGAGGGAGCGTGCAGTTGGCATGCTGACTGCAGGAATGTCCACCAGAGCTGTTGCCTGTGAACTGAATGTTCATTTCTCTACCGTAAGCCGTCATCAAAGGTGTTTCAGAGAATTTGGCAGTACATCCAACCGGCCTCACAACCGCAGACCACGTGTAACCACATACACATAACAAAAATATTGAGTTTTCACATTCACTCAGATAATGTTTTTGTTTCTGGAATAACTGTAGAAAACCTGGAAAGGAGGCATTCATCATCTCAAGACGATTCATAAATCATGATAGTCTTTTAACCCAACAAACTAAATCACGCTTGAGAGAAGATCCTTTGAAAAACAACCTCAAAGATGCTCCGTTTCCTGATAAATTTAACGAATGTCGCAGCAGACCGTGGGCTTATTTCCCGTCGAGGTTATTGACAGAAATGCTGTATTGGTTTTTTGGTCGGGTCTAAATGAAAGTGGGTAGAGATTACAGTGTCATGTCGTATTTCACACCGGAGGGTGTTGACGCCGGCGCTCCGAGGCCTTTTAATCAGAAAACAGGAGATAAGCACGAAGATTATGGATGAATGACACATCGGCGTGCAATTATCTGACACTGCAAGAAAGGAATTGGGATCAGGACAGAAGGAGGGATGATAATCCCAGCAGCATATCAACGAGATGCCTGAAATGTGCTATTGACGTTTGACACATGCACAGCTTGATGCCTTTTGCTCTTCTGTCAATAAAATCATTTACAAAAAAGCCCTAAATATCAGAAATGTCAAGCTATTAATTCTTTTAATCTGATTAATTGCACATCAGTTTGAGCTGAGAAATCCAAAAGATGGTTTAAAGTCATTATCGTGTGACGAGTAAAGCACTAAACTGACATGACAAAAATGCAGCTGTAGAAATAAAAATATTTTACTTCAATATTGCATAAATAATGATAATAAATGGGTAGTAAATAATTTTAAATAATGAAATGATACTCTAGATATGGTCGTAAGTGAGTCATTGAATCATTCGTGCAACCGATTCATTCCGAAACGAAGCAAGAATCCGTCTTTATGAATGAATCATTAAGTCACTGATTCACTCACGGATTCATTCATTCACTGCGGTGAGTGCCATGGCTTTAAATGGAACGATTTCATTTGCGAAATTGAGCAAAAAGACGACATTGACAACATTGTCCCAAATTTAACACAATATTAAACCGCAATTGATACTTTAAATAGCTATTTCTATTTATTTTAACTTATTAAAATGAGTTTTGCTGGTATAAATGAATGTATTTAGTTGATTCAAACAATATATTTGGTTTAAATAATTAACGCACAAATTAATGCATAAAAACGAAACAATCAAACTAATATAAAATGTATTTATTTTTTTTCCAAACTCGACAGTCCATGTCACGATTTGCTTTTAAGAACAGCATGAACTCTCATAAATTATGACAAAATGTACCCAGCAGACAGAATACATACACACTCAAAAACCTGTGATCCACATACAAGAAAATCACCGTATCATGAACAGCATCCACAAGCCAGTATTTCAGATGATCACCTGACTCAAACACACATTTACCTGCAAAAGATGGAGCAGGCGGCCCCCCGCTGCGGTTTCTCCGTCGTCCTCGCAGTCCTGCAGGAACGAGTTTTTATCCTCACAGTAGATCCTGGTGAAAACACGAAGGCATTGTTAAGTAAACGTAAAAAAATCAAATCTCAGCTCTTTGCCCAGCGGACCCTCAGGGGCCACTTTTACAAAAACTGCCCATCACGACGACAGCGACTTGCGCTCGCATTACGCCGCGTCTGGGGTTTTGTAGTCGTGGGTGTATTTCAGAGCAAAATTGGATGAGGATTTGGATGCGGTGTAATATCAGGCACAGGGGGGAGTGTGGGAAATCAGGACGCCCCGCTGAGGGTTTTTCGGTGTGGAGCGCACGAGGTCCATCATTTGGGGGATAGTTGTTGGGAATGAAAGGCAGCAGCAGATGAGCACAGTGTTGACAGTCACTTCGCTAACAGCCAAGAGACGTGGCGCTGCCCAGAGAGACCTTTCAGCACATATGGCTCCTCGTGTGTGTCAGAGGCGGGAGCTTGAACGCCTTCTTTGGGTATCTGAGGTGAACAAAGCGGCCAATCAGTGCTAAATCACAAAGTGCACTGTTCAAAGTTTTGACAAAACAAGACCTCAGCAGGTCAAATGTAACAGTTAAAGATTGTTAATGTTTCTAAGGTCGTCCAAGTGGTTTTGACATTGGATTCATGTGAGACGAGTTACATGCTAATGTTAAACAAGATTAGGGGTTTGTTTTAAAGAAATATAGCATGCGGTTTTGTTGTATATTCCCAGTTAAAAGTCAGGAATAATGACATTTTTTCATGTTTTGAAAGAAGTCTCTTCTGCTCACCAAAGGTGCATTCATTTGATCAAAAATACAGTAAAAATTATAATATTGTGAAATATTTTTACAATTTAAAATAGCTGTTTTCTATGTGAATCTATGTTCAAATGTAATTTATTTCTGTGATGCAGCGCTGAATTTTCAGCATCATTACCGCAGTCTTCAGAGTCCTTCAGAAGTCACTCTTTTTGTGGAAACTGTGATACGTTTTATATTTCAGGATTATTTGATGAATAGAAAGTTCAAAAGAAAAGCATTTATTTGAAATGGAAATCTTTCGTAACATTATACATGTCTTTACTGTCACTTTTAATCAGTTTAGTGCAAAAAAATAAAATAAAAATCATGCTTCGCCCAAACTTGTGAATGGTTTTAGATCTCAAAAATATTTAGCAGCACTGTTTTCAACATTGATAATAATCAGAAATGTTTCTTGAGCAGCAAATCAGCATATTAGAATGATTTCTGAAGATCATGTGACATTCAGCTTTGATCACAGAAATCAATTACATTTTACATTATCGTCACACAGAATTGTAAAAATATTTCACATTTTTACTGCATTTTGATTAAATGAATGCAGAGACCTTAAAAATATTTATTTATTTGAAATGTTCCAAACTTTTAACAGACAGCGTACTTCACCGATTCTGCCGCAAGGCATTAATAAAGAACAGTCCACGGAAATGATCGACAGCAATCAATAAGTAATCATAACCGATCTATTAAATTCTAATGAAAACACCAGCTTTCTTTTGAGGTTTTGTGTGGCTGTGCGGGTTGTGCTCAGCTCTCCTCGTACACCAGGAGCTTCAGGAACATGCTGAATGTCAATATCACCTGCGGTTTAATCTCTGCTACTCCACCCCTACTGTATGTCACCGATCATGTCCTGAAGAAAACCTGCTGCTGCGCTCGCGTACACACACACACACACACACACACACATCATGCACCGACGTTACAGTCTTCATGTTAATGCATAAACCTAAACGCATGAATAATTGAAATACTGGCTGAAATCTACGGTAATAACATACTGAGAAAAAAACTTCACCTAGCAATTGCTGAAAGCAGAACAGGGTCATTATAGTCAACTTTTTTATTACTTAAAATATATATATATAAAATATATAACTGGAATAAAATCAAATATATATATATAAAAAAAAAACTTCTTTTATTTCAGCTGGTTGCAAAGGCAGCATTTCTTATTTTCATTTAGTTGAAGAACTAAAATAAGGTAAAATAATTAAGAAAAACAATATAACATTTAAAAACAAAACAGTTAAAACTTTAGCTAAAATTAAAATAAAAGCAGAAGATAAAACCTGTCAAAATATTAACAAAATTTATCATATCTGTAAAACTGAACTGTTGAATTTATTTTTTTTAAGGATGTTTTTAGTATTTTAAGGATGATTTACATGATAAAAACATCTCAAAATCCTTAGAACAAGATACATATTAATTTTTTGAATTAAGTTTATTTTTCTTAGTACAGTGGAAATTATTTTTTTTTCTTGTTTTAAATGTAAACCTCAAACAATTTAGTAAAAGGTAGACTTTAATACCTTTTCTATCAGTATGCAAATACTACATTTACTAACGCAACTCAACGGGAGATTGCTTTCATTTAAATATCTTAAAAAGTAGCTAGAAAAACGACGCATGAACTACAAAACGTACATCTATTGTAGAAATAAAACTACATTTTGTACAAAGGACTGAATGGAGTCTGCAAATTTGCATAAATTTGTGAAAAGGAAAAAATAAATATATATACACATATATACATATATATATATATATATATAAAAAAAACTTTGCCTAACAACTGCAAATCTTTATAATGAATTAAAAACAGAAATACCTGTATGCATAGATATTGTGAGTGGCACTTGCGATCTTCTTGTTTTCATATAAATGATTCAGAACCCTTTGAACCTGCAAGTAAATAAATAAATAAATATAAACAAAACATGCCCACAATATGGAAACCTATGTGCATACCAAACCAGATACTGTTCCAACATACCTGCCGTCAGAATATTAAAAATATACGAATAACCAAAACTGCTGGAAATAGGCTGCAAGCAACAGAACATTTCACAGTGATGCAACACATGAACACGCACACATTCACCAGCACAGGCTTATTTCTCAGTCCCAGCTCGTCTTTAAAGGACTGCAGGCTGGTTTAAAAATCATCTGGAGAACGTATGGTGTTAGATGGGTGTGCGCATAACATATTGACGCTAATAAAACACTGTTTGAAAGGACACGAGCAGACTTGAAGCGCAACTTATTATTACTGCGACGCCGACCAATTCCTGCCACAACAGGTTCGGCCGTAAACAACTCGTGGCTGAATCTGAGCATATGGTACGACTATGAAATATTTATTTAACAACAGAGAATTATATATACATACATACATACATACATACATACACGCCTGCTTCAAGCAAGATAAATAATGCATTTATTCAAATATGGGCGCAGTTGAAAGCATTTCAATTTAAATAGTTTGCGCAACAATTGCAATCAGTCGACGAATGTGCGAGGCTTTAGAGGAAAGGTTGTTACCTTACTATTTATATATATATATACACACACATATACATATACATATATATATATATATATATATATATATATATATATATATCTCCTACAAGCAAAAAGCTGAAAAAAAAAAATTATTTTACGAGAAATTACTACTTTAGTTTTTCTACTTCAAAATGTTGTGTTTAATTTAATGCGCAACTTATTTTTACTGTGAAATTTACTAGCAATCTAAGAGTGAAACTCTTTTCTACACCAGTAGATGGCATTTGTACTCGACTACTTGAGTCGAGCACAATAATTGGTTGGTAATTTGGTTTCTTATTATTTTAGCCTTGTGCCGAGAGGCCCTGCCCACACTGAAATCTGATTGGTCCAAAATCAAGCTACTCGGTATATTATAAACACGGAAGAGAAAAGATTGATTGCAGAAAATGGGAAACATCAATTTCACATCAACATCAAAACTGGATGCCATTTGGAGACATTTTATTTATAATTGTATGCCATATCAAAGGCTAAATTCACGACAAACGCAATAATTAAATTGGTATGTCTTAACAGCAATACTTCAATACTCTCCTGGAAAATATTAGACTTTTTAGAAAACATGATTGTATTTCATTATTTTTGAATTTTTTAAAATGTGTTTGTTTGTAAACATACCATCATTAAATTATTTTATACAATTCATGTTTGCTAAAAAGTCTTTTGAAATAGTCTATTAATGCGCTTTTTGCTTTAAACCGTTTCCTAGTATAATTTAAAGCAGGACACTCTAAAAAAATGTTTTACAGCCAAGGAAGAGACTTCTCCTTTCATTAAATATACATGGGTAACTCTCGTGTGACCAATTCTACATCTCCGTCTGGGGAAGCATCAATTACAATACGCATTTTTAGTTTTATGCGCAAACATATCTGATTTTGGCCATCCACCGTGAATATTGCTGGGCATTATTAAGCCAAATCTGGGCTTTGTTTTACAAGATGCTCCCTGATCTAACACTACACCCAATCGTGAGTTCAACAGAGAAAGAGAATTACATTTAATTCACCATAAACACCGTATGTCAACAACTTTGCTTAGAAATCGGCAGCTTAAGAAAGAAACAACATATCCCTGATGCAACGCACGGAAAAACGCACTCACACAACGTTCACAGCGGCTTTGGGTTTTCATGGATTTACAGGCAATATCTGGCTTTGCTAAAATAGCCAGCTGGGCGAGAGCAACCAAGATATTGAGTTTAAATCTGTTTTGTACACAAGGACTTCAAATATTGCTGTAAGACCCTTGGGAAGGACTCCGCCAGTGGTTTCTGTCCATCAAAATGGGTTTCAGCCTATTTGCACTGAGCGTCCCTCCATTATTTACCAAGAGAGAGAGTCAAAAATAGCCCCAGAGTGCCTTCTCGCACCTTATTGAAGCCAAAGGACGGCAGACAAATGTGACCGTCTTTTCGACTGCGATTTCATTCACGAGTCGAGAAAAACAGCGAGCTCAGAGCTAATGAATATGTACGGCAGCGCGCTCTCCTGAAGAAAGAGTCGTCACGAATTGGAGCCCCTATCAGTGCGATTCATCTCCGGCTAATACTCTCGTCGTGAACACCTGTGTCGGGCTGAGGCTAATGAGATATCTTTTGAATGCTGTGTGCAAATGTTGCCTTTTTATCAGTGCTGATCTAAAGCAAATAGCAGGAAACACAAAGCAACGTCCTCTAAAACGTAAAAACCCCGTTGATATTTCCTCGGAGGCTGCTTTGGGTTTTGTGTCGGGCTATTGTGAAAACGTCTTTGTGTGGAACAGAAACCCAATTAAATGTTTTGAGAGCTATAGCTTGTGAAGATGCTGAACACAAACAGGTGCGTGTTCCCGCCAGAGTCTGGCGTCTTGGGTTCATACACAAACTCATTTACAAACTTCTGTCAACACTAACCTTTTATGAAAATTAGAGCATGGCCAAACTTTGAAGTTCCTGCTGATAACACAATATCAAAGATCAAAAAGCATCAAAATGGCCTCTGAAATCCCAATAGAACTACAAAGTGACTAAGAGATATGCCTGCGAATGCTTTTTTCCCCTCTTTCTCGTGGCCTTGTTTGTATGGAACAATTCGAAGAGTGCGTCTAATGCACTCAGACAGACTCTCTCAGCTGTTCGGCTGAACTAAACATATCCATTGATTTTATATCAAGCTTGTCTAGCTAATTTCGGGCTGATAAGGTTGTTCAGTCCGCTTCAGGGCGTCTGTATAGCACTGCAGGTGCAATGCGCCATAACATTTTTGATTGTCAACCAAGAATCCATATGGCTTATTTATCACAAACTTGACTTTTAACATGTTTTCTCATGTGAAGAGAGGGATCTTCTGGTCTCTAGATTTAGTTTAGGTTGTCCATGAGGTGAAAATTGTAACGCTGATTACTTAAAAATAAAATAGTTCACCCATAAAGTAGAGCTGAGATGATTAGTCGACATCGGTGACAACATCGGCGACAAAAAATTGGCGACAAATACTTTTGTTGTACTAATAATGTGGTTAGACCAGTGTGACGCATCCCTCCTGGATGCAATTCAAGAAATTAACGATGCTTTTCTCTCAATAACGAAATAAACACAACAAAAACTGACAGCGGTGAGAAAGCAGCGGTTAAGAAAGCATCTGATTACCGCGATGTGGATGTTTGCACAAGCAGCTTTACAGTATTAAACATGAAAAACCTAATTAAATGGTGAATGATCTCATTTAGTGCGCCAAAAATATGTATTTGTATAAATTAATTGTATAATAATAATTGTAATTGCATATGATTTTCAAAAGCTGAAGTGATTACCTTTATTTATTTGTTAGAACTCAATAGTTTAACTAATTGCAAAAGCTGAATAATCAAAGCCTAGTGATTAATCAGTGAAATAATCAATTAATCTTTAGATTGATCGATTATCAAAATAATCATTTGTTGCAGCCCTACAGATTTTAAAACTGTAGGCTTCATGAACTTAATAATAGTTACAGAGGAAAAACTGAGCATCATACACCAAATGACTGAGGATCACACGCTACCAGAGTTTAATTTGTTCCCAACACAACAAACTCATGCAGAAACATGACAAATTAAAACAAACGTGTTTCAAAATCGGCTCAAAATATCAAACATGTTTGAGGAATTGAACTGGATAGAGTCTGATGCTAAACAATCCAAGTTTCTGCTCAACATACACCATGCGATTTTCTATTAAATCTGTAAACCCAAATCTACAGACTGGCTCTGACTTTCGTCAGCTAGCGCTGACTTGTCCAGACTGTAAATTGGTGCAAAAGTTGTGTAGTGCATTCTAGATTTCAGTAAAGTTACAGCACGGATGAAGCTAATTTTAAAGCTAGCCACATTAATAAAAACATCCATTTCGGAGCCCTGAGAGGCAAAGCTAATGGAAAAAGCTAATCAGAAAAAGACAAAGAGGAAATTAAAAAAAAATTAAGAAAAGAAATAAGAGAGAAAAAAATTATATTAATGCACTTCCATCAGAATGGATTATAAAGAATAAACACATCTACAGCAGATGACGTTAATCAAGCACTCGGCCTGTCTGAAACATCATCTACCATCTAATTTCACCAAAGAACTGTAATTTAATTCCTCACTTGTCTGGGGGATTTCAGATGAGTTTTTATAAAGCTCCTCATTTGCATTAGCTGTATTATACTGAAAATCATCTCAGGTTCGTAACTGCAAATGCTTTAAACACACCTGCGCATAAAGATGCAGCATTAAAGAAAAGAACAAGATTCAGCGCTCACCACACTTACAATGTGAACAAAATACAGTGTGACAAATTAACTTAAGACATAATTACGCCTCATGCCACTCCATTCTGCAAAAAGAGATTTAAGAACTTTAAGGTACATGTTTCAACAAAAAAACACAATTATTTTGTGATCTAAACGCTCAAATGGAGTAAGCAGAAAAGTTTGAATATTCATAAAAAAATATCTTGACTAGCCCAGCTCAGCTAAGCAGCACTGAGGGATTGATCAGGAAACTTTTTAAATGCAAAAAGCACCTTTAACCCAAGTAACTGCATAGCAACAAGGTAAACAACACCCATGACACCCTAGTAAGTACATAGCAACAAGCTAAAACCACACAGAACACCCTATCAACATGCAAAAACCACACAGACCACCCTAACAACATGCAAAAACCACCCAGACCACCCTAACAACTGCATAGCAATATGCAAAAACCACCCAGACCACCCTATCAACTGCATAGCAATATGCAAAAACCACCCAGACCACCCTAACAACTGCATAGCAATATGCAAAAACCACCCAGACCACCCTAGCAACATGCAAAAACCACCCAGACCACCCTAACAACTGCATAGCAATATGCAAAAACCACCCAGACCACCCTAGCAACATGCAAAAACCACCCAGACCACCCTAGCAACATGCAAAAACCACCCAGACCACCCTAGCAACATGCAAAAACCACCCAGACCACCCTAACAACATGCAAAAACAACACCCTAGTAACTCTACAGCAACTTATTAAAAACCACCCTAAACAACCTAGCAACTGCATAGCAACATGCAAAAAACAACACCCTAGTAACTCTACAGCAACTTATTAAAACCACCCTAAACAACCTAGCAACTGCATAGCAGTATGTAAAAACACCCCAGTAACTGCATAGCAACATATAAAAGCAATACCCTAGTATAAATGCATAGTAACTTACTAAAAAAACACCCAGAACACCCTAGTAACTGCATAGTGACATGTAAAACAACAACCTAATAACTGCACAGCAACTTAATAAAAAACAACCAGAACACTCTAGTAACTGCATAGCAACATGTAAAAAATAAAAACACCACCTCAGTAACTATAGCAGCTTACTAAAAACACCCTAGTAACTGCATAGCAACATGTAAATAAACACCCCAGTAACTGCATAGCAACTTACTAAAAAACACCCAGAACACCCTAGCAACATGCAAAAAAATAAAAACACCACCTCAGTAACTGTATAGCAGCTTACTAAAAACACCCTAGTAACTACATAGCAACATGTTAAAAAAAAACAATACCCCAGTAACTGCATAGCAACTTACTAAAAACACCCCAGTAACTGCATAGCAACATGTAAAAAAAACAACACCCCAGTAACTGTATAGCAACATGCAAAATAAATAAAAACACCACCTCAGTAACTGTATAGCAGCTTACTAAAAACACCCTAGTAACTACATAGCAACATGTTAAAAAAAACAATACCCCAGTAACTGCATAGCAACTTACTAAAAACACCCCAGTAACTGCATAGCAACATGTAAAAAAAACAACACCCCAGTAACTGCATAACAACACCCCAGTAACTGCATAGCAACATGCAAAATAAATAAAAACACCACCTCAGTAACTGTATAGCAGCTTACTAAAAACCACCCAGAATGCCCTAGTAACTGTATAGCAAAATGCTTAAAAACACCCAGAACACCCTAGTAACCATGTCGCACCGTCCTAGCGACAACCCAGAATTACAAAGTAGCCAAAGTGTAAACACATCCATCTCCATTTAACACTCCAGCACTTAAAACACCAGCTGTATGGGTTTATAAACCCACTGTGTGCTTCATAAACGCATTTGTTTTCATATAAAGCCGGCGGAAGGCGGAACACGTAAACACTCAGAGTTTGGCTTCAAACTGTCAATCACACAAAGGAAATTGGTTTATGTATGAACAAGTGGCGGAAATGTCAACGTCTTACTTAAGGGCAGAGTGTCATTCAAGACGGCTGCTCAGCTGTCACGCAACATTTGCAGTGTCAAGCGCGTTGTAACTGACGCACAGTGCTGACACCTGCGCAGTCAATGTTTGTTAAAACGACCGCGACTGTCTCACACGAGCGTGGACGCAGAAGACAATGAAGTTTGGGGAAGAGAGGTTTAGATGCAGCCTGTAATAACGCGCCAGGGGCAGGTGTGCGTGAGTCATGCACCACGCATCCAGCTGGGCACGGTGAACGACAAGTGTCTGTTTGCACCGAAACACGGGGGAGTGAACTCCAGAACTTAAAAAGAGACGAAAGCAAGCGCTGAGGGCACTAGAGACCGGAGTGATCGGCGTTTCAAAAACAGTGTCAAGCGCTGATATGCGGCAGTTATTAAACACAGATTCTTCAGGCCTGATAACTTTGGCAAGAAACATGGTTTAGTTGGCACACGGAGTCTGATACAGGGAACATGGGTAATGACTCACACCTGTTTAGGAGTCAGCACCGCGGCTAAATGAGGCTGGAACGTGCTCCGTCTATCCGTGATCGTCTCCCCGTGTTTAATCAGTGGCAACTCTTCATCTACAACAAAAACAAAGAACAAAAGCAAATAAAAGCACTCCTTTGAATGACTGGCGAGCCACTAATGACTAATTAACTGGGATCGCTTTACACAAGACGTGCCTGTCATCGGTACAGTGAAAGGAGTTTTAAAGTCAAAACTGACCCCTTTTACTTTCTCAAAGCTCAAGGGCTTGCAGAACTTCCCACTTTTCATGATCTATTCAATTTTGTGTTAATAAAATAAAAAGAGTTGCGAACAATGGGTCTCATTGACTAAGCATGTATACGCTAGGGATGCAACGCGGTTTTTAACCACGGTGCAACAAATTAACAACAAAAGACTCCTGTAAGCTCATGGAAAGAAACGTGGATTATTATATGTCTACTTAAAATGTTTTTCGACAGAGGTATTATTTTTCTGATTTTACCCCAAAACAGGATGGTTTGGTCATTATCGAGCGCTATAAACACATACTGGTAGCCAGAGGGGCCAAGTATACGCATAAACTGAAATCTGTGCATTCATGTTTTCGTGAACAAATCATGATTCACCATTAACTTTCATGCTAAAATGCATTCTAAATTTACGGAAAAATGTACGAAACCAAACGTATAAGACGAGACTCGTCTTTAGAGAGTATCGTATGTTTGTTGAGACTGACGAAGATTTCTCGTAAACCTTGGGCATGCAGTCGCTCATTTAAGAATACTCCAAATTCATTAACATTAGAACGAATTCATGTGCGTTTTGTGAGTTCAAGTTTTGCGAGAAGTTGTCCTGCGCGTACAAATACAAGATAATCCACGCAATTAGGGATGCACCGATACCGATATCGGGCCCAATAATACGCTCCTGTACTCGTACTCATACGCCGATAACACACAACGTCCAGACAAAGAAACAGAGACAACAGAGAGCTGAATGGAGTTATTAGAGATTAAGGCTGTTTACGAAGTATGAATGCATAATGTTAAACATTCACGCGTATGCACGCAGAGTGGACTGAGTGCGCGGCGGCACAGATGCACGAACGTTTGTAGTTCGTTCGGATATATGTCAAAAGCAAGTGAATAAACCATTGCACAAGTTACTAAACGGTAATGAGAGAGAGAGAGAGAGAGCGAGCGCACTTCTGTTGCGTTATCTTTATTGCTGTTCGCTCACTTAGCACACACACATCATTTGGATTAAAACTAAATCATAAAAATATAAACCAAAATTTACTGGGGCATTCACTATAAACAACATTTATTCTAAACGTCAAGCATGCATGACTTTATGGCGAAAGCGATGGTTTATATTTTTATGATTTAGCCTGTGTGAAATGCTGTAGGCTTAATGGAAAAGATGCGAGTGTGGTCTAAGTGGGGTACTCAGAAGAATGTTAAATGCCCCAGTGCGTACGCCACAGTAAAGAGTTTGAGAACCACTGCTCTAGGCTATACATGTCCCTCTCATTCTGCACAAGCCCAGTGAGACCCAGCGCTTCTCTCTTTAGGAATTCCTTCGGAGTGTGGAAATGAATGCCAGTATATCAGAACATACCATCAGAAGCACCGGAGAAGAGCTGCGCTGATTGGTTGGCGAGTTTTAGCATGCTGTAGTCTGGAAGTTCGTCCTCGTCGTAGTCATGACCTTCTTCCTCTGTTGTCACCGTCTTGCCCATTTCTGGTCCATCTAAAAACACAGATGCATGCACAAACCAATGAATTGTGGTGGAAACTAATAATTTAACAGACCGTTGCACATTTCAGTCAATCAGCAGTCTACAAAGGACAACAAGGACACGCAATGCAATATGCCAGGCTTTCTGCTCTAAGAAAATTATATATAATGATTAAAATAAACAGTGCTCAAGATGAAAATAAAGAAAGGTCAGTGACATTCTCTCACGAGTTTCTTTAATTAATCATCAAACATGCATATAGTCCTTAAAGGAACACTCCACTTTTTTTGGAAATAGGCTCATTCTCCAACTCTACGTAACATGGCCGCAGCAGGCGCAGTGATATTACGCAGCGCCTGAAAGTAGTCCCCAGCTAGGTACCTAGTTATAATATAGCTGGGGACTACTTTCAGGCGTTGCGTAATATCACTGCGCCTGCTGCCGCAGCAAAGTTCCTTGATTATTACACCGGAATAAGAGTATAGTTCCTAGCCAAATCGGACTAGAAAAATCGCAACTTTTCATTTTCCGCCGGTCTTAGTACACGATATAACTACAGAAGAGCCAAGTTTTAAATAGGAGGAATATCGAAACTCTTTGGTCATTTTTGAACGCGATGCTACTGGTCTAATCGGATTCAATGATCTATGCTAAGCTATGCTAAAAGTGCTATCGCCAGATCCGGAGATCGGCTGAATGGATTCAAAAACGGTAAAACTCAACTTATTAACTCTGGGGGAGTTGGAGAATGAGCCTATTTCCAAAAAAAGTGGAGTGTTCCTTTAATGTCTCTTTTGAAACAACACATACTTGCACTGTATCATCCCATAATATCATTTGAAGCGCACTTCCATAAACATCTCAAAGAGCCCCATTCATTAAACAACAGCAGTTGAACATAAACTGAATGCAACAATTTACACACAAAAAAAAGGCTCTTTATTGGCATCTATTATTTAGTGGAGATCCTTTAACGCCCCTGGAAACTCTCCATTGGACAAAAGTGTTTTTTTTGTATATATATAGTGGAGAAAGGTTCTTTAGATTATTAATATGTTCTTCAAAATGGTTATTTTGAGAATTGTTCACTGCAAGGTTCTTTGGGAACCCAAAATGGTTCTTCTATGGCATCACTGCAAATACCCCTTTCTGGGACCTATTTTTTAAGGAGTATACGCTAAAGACGACACATTCAGACTCAAATCACTGGCAGTCGTTTTCCACGTGTCATCTGGAATCTACAAACTAAATGAGAACTAAATGAAGTCCCAATCAGCCGTTCCAGCTGTTCTGAAGTACGGCATTAAGATTCAGTGATAAAAACCGCTTTCCCACACATTCGACCAAGGAATATCCTTGACGTCTGCATCTTCATGGTCATAGAGGCTTAAAACGTTTTTAAAATCCCTTTTCGGAGATCGCTAGGGATGCTTTTCATTTGTATGCCCCGTCAGGAACTAGGTCTTGGCATCAGGGGCGCTGGAACAATAGGAGAAGTGGGAGGAAGACATTATGAATCTCATCAGCCTCTCTTCAGAAGCACGACATGGTTTTAAACGCCTAGTTGACATTCATACGAGACACTATCTGAAGTTCAGTGATTAGACCTAAAGCTCTGTGAATTAAAAAAAAAAAAAAAAGTGCTTATTTTTGTTGAAGATTTATTTTCTTCTCATCAGTTGTTCACATCTCATGTCCTCGGGAAGTTTGTTCAGCACACAAACTCTGTGCCAGATGTGGCTCGGATGATGAATATTAATTGCATTATGTGACGGTTGGCAGAGATTTCTGCTTGATCATAATGCTGACGCTCCACATCCCACCAAATAAACCTCTTTAAGATATCTTGCTATATACTGAAATACGGAAAGTAGACCAGTTTCTGAAAGTTCAAGTGGTTGCGATTAAAGGTCAGCGTACAAATGTCAAAAAACATGCTGAGATCCGAACACATCTTAATGGGAGAATTGGTTTTCTGGGTTCCCAAGTACCTTGAAATTTCAGTGACTATGTCTGGAAATCACACCCTTCCAGGTTTTCCATGACTGTTTTTCAACAGGAAAAGATGGGAATAACTGTTGCCATACCCTGGTCAGAATAGTGAAGTATATATATATTACAACCCTTCTTACAGCTCATCTTTAAACAAACACCTGAGGGACCTCAACAGAAAACACCTCTGAAAGTGCTGAAAGTGTTTAGTTCAGTGAATCTGAGGCAAATCAATTTGGGAATTTAATTATAGCTCATAAAAATATTTAAATGGTTCTAAAGCTCTAGCGACCTTTGACTGCTTTCCATTTCTCTTCAACCGCCCCCACCTCTCAGTGTCAGACGTGAATATTCATGCCCCGCGGAAATATAAAAAAACACAACCTTTTGATCTCTCTGAGGGGCCTTCACCGCACAACCTGCTGTAACTAGCATCTCATCTGCATAATTACTGTAAAAACAGAGCTGATGTTTGCCGAGTGCGAAGGGAGGCGGCACTTTTCATGACACCGTCGAGTATTAGGCCTGTAATCATTCAGTTGATGAGGGAAGACGCTAATTACCTTCCCTCTGAAGTTTGATATTAGATTAAGTTACTTCTTCCGAAGTGACGTCAGCACCAAGCACGAGAGCCGTGTATTGGGAGCCGGGTGTATTTAGGCCTGTTTGTTTACCAAAACGTGTGGGGGGAACAAATTAGCATCGCTAATGTAATATTCGCACTACAAAAAAGAAACAACTGCACGCACACTGAGCACATCACAGCGAAACAATGGGGTTTCGGAATCGCACACGGAGTCGTCAAAGCCGAAACGTTCATTTGAAAACAAAGGAAATCAAGTTGGAACGAAACAGATGTTCAAAACAGCTAATCAAGGGCTTGATTTAACTTTGGCGTTCGTTTCTTCAAAACACTAATGAATCATTCAAAAGACAGATTATCCGTAGGACACGGGCAACCTGTCGGAGTCGTGATCTCCAGATTGAGAGTTAAACGAACGGTGTAGTAAACAACACAAGGTCGCTGTCGTCAATTGCTTCCAATTTGCTTGACATGCTGAACGCATCAAATCTTTTTATATCTGCACACACTAGTTACATCAGAGCTTGGGACTCGTGTAAAATCCCTGCCAACAAAAACTATTTACGGTGGTTAGCTGGCTTCTAGTTAGTCATCTATTGTTTTCAGAGGGTTTCTGGGCACTGGTTACTCTGAAAGACACGCTAACCCAACTTAAAGTTGGCGCATACTACAATTTGAGACACAGGCCTCCAACAAAGTTCTGATTGTGTCACGGTCCTGCAGCGTAAGGACAACGGCCTAATGAAGAACTGAAAGGAGTGCAGAAAATAATGATGCATGTGGAAAAACAGATCGATGCAAAAACTCATTATTTGGCAACATCATATCCTGTTTCTCCTCAAGAAGTCGATCCAAATTATACTCTTTGCATCCTACAGACTTCTGCTGACAAGTACACACTGATATCTGTGTGCCGGAGAAAGACGACACACGGTTCGTTTTCATCTACTACAGAAATTGAAAATTGGTAAAATGATCCTTTAGCCAATAACGGTGCACAGAAAAATGGCTTTAGCCCAGCAATATCCTGCATTCATGCAGAGATTAAACTGCCTGAGGTCACACGGTTTCTGCCCTGATGGTTTCTAGTAGGTGCTCATGCAGTGGATCACCGTCTGCACTGCACCTTGAGATTGATTTTGTCAGCAGGGATGTGTCTCGTATCTAGGTGTCCTGATAGGATGTCAAGACTCAACGTGCAGAAAGCTTACTGATGGGTGAAGGTCAAATCAGAAGGTCTGATTACAGCCGTTTAATTTTGTCACCTTGAACCGTTTGCATACGACTTTGTTACGTCTACAAACATGTCATTTTGTTTCGATTAAAGGGTTCTAATGAAGCAAGATCTGATGCGTTCGCCAGTAATTGAGTGTATCTGAGTTTATGGAGTGTGGCACCTTACGAAGACCTCGTGGCAAGGCGAGACTTCAAATAATTAATGGGACTTCGCTAACGAACTAGTCACGTGGCCATTTCCATTTTTTCCCCTCCATTCAATTGGAGCTCCATTTCCCTCTTGAGCGCGCCATTCATTGAAACTCATTTGCATATTAAAACCATTGACATACATACATAATTTCAGTCGCAATTATCACATTCAGCGAAAGGCGTGGGAGAGCTGTCCTTCAAAAACAATAGCTTTTAAGGATTCGTACGGCGGTGTTTGGAAGTGGACTATCGTCTGACTGTTAACCAGTGATGGCTCGTACTAGTATGGAACAACAAGCAACAAGTAGCACTTGAAATTGATAACTAGTTGACGTTATTTGTAGATTGCAATCATTTTTTTGCATCTACATACCACCAACGGGTAATTAGTTTCTATTGTAGCACGTTACTGGCAGACAGAACTACAAATCAAAGACTTAAACGTTGCAATTACGAGCTTATTATGGGATACTAATGAGAAGCTCCTATATGATGGGAGATCACGGAAACAACAGGAAATTATGTAACAGATATACTGTAAAATGCTAACGAGCAGGATGCAGATAAATGGTGTGTAAAAAGACCAAAAAAACCTCACCACATGCAGAGACTTGGCCTCCTCACAAAATGTCTCCCTCCCAACCAAATCAGCCAATCCTGAACATGCAAAAATGATTGACAGGCATCCACTACCTACACATTTTTGATTGAGCCAAAAATAAAAAGCACAGCCGGCACTCAGCAAGATTTTTTTTTTTTTTTTTTTTTGCGCTTTAAGGAATGAGGGGCTGTCATGGAGTGTGATTTCTCAGGACACCTGGTAATGGGGACATTTCATGTGGCAGAAAAAAGCCTACAGCACCTTTATACAACAGATAAACATGTCTACACTCAGATTAACTCTACTTTTAGGGGGAAAAAAAAGTGTTATCGACCCAAGCTAACAAAGCGAATTCCCTCCTTTAAAAAGGTTTAAAAAAAAAATAGAGGAGCTGAGAAAACTAGCCGAGTGTCAAAACCCATCAGGGTCAATTCTTGGACTTGCCACTGACCTCATGGGAACTTTTCGAGCCCTGGTGAAAAAGATTAACAGGTTCTGTCAAGGCAGCACAAGTCTTTTCATCGATTACGATTAGATCTCCCCAACGCCGAGGTCTGTGACAGGAGGGAGAAGGAGCGCTCTTAAAAAACCATCTACCTTCGGCGCAGCAGGCTGCTGTGTTCATTTTATCCAAACAATTCGACTTAATCGAGATGGCTAGATCAAAGGCATGGATCCAATATCCGGCGTGCAATAATTTTGGCAAACATTATGTTCAAAGGCAAGAGAGATTTGAGGCGGACAATGAGGAGAAATGACACGGGAACGAGCGACTGGGCCACTCAAGAGAAAAGCATCCTGACGTTTTACATCGTGTGGCGATTCACAAGAATTTCAATATGCAGGGAAAAAGTGTCAGTGTAGAAACTTGCCATCCAGAGACTGGACTTATGGGTACTGACTCGTGGGATATTATCCTGTCAGGTGCTGAGGTCCTGTCAGCCGCCCAGTCGGTATCAACAGGGTTATTTTTATCATGACTTTAGCGCACTGAACTGAACCTTCCCGTAGCTCAAATAAGTACACTGTGAAGCTTACAATAACAAGGTCATGGGTTCGATTCCCAAGGAATGCCTTTAATAAAAGCATCTACCAAATGCATGAAGGTTAAAGTAATCTGATGTCGACAAGTATTTACCACAACCACAGTTTAATCTTCAAAATGACTCTGGAACACATTGACTTTCATTGAATGAACAGAATAAACGCTGCAACATTTGTCAAAATATCTTTTTTTTTTATGTGTGATAAACTGCTTTGGATATTCCCATTTGGAAGCTGATTTTGATAAAAGCTCAAGCTATATTTTGTAGAACGTTGGGAACTAACCAACTTTGGACCCCATTGACTTTCATTATATTAATGGGATAAACACTTCGACGTTTTTCAAAATACCTTCTTTTGTGATATAATGAATTGCTTGGGATTAGGGATGGACACTATGACCTAAAACCTCCATTAATTGTCCATTAATTAACACTTTACCTTGATTACGATTATTGAGTGACTATTTTATTTTGTATTTACTTACTTTTAGTTAGCTCATTAAAGGTTTGTACTGTAAATATACTCAACTATTAAAGGTGAAAAAGTGCATTTCTTACCTTCTGATTTTAAAATAATTGACGGAAACAACCTGTTTACGACGAACAACTGAAATAAAAGCTTGCTTGAAATGACGACGTCTTATGAAAAAAGTCACATTTCAATTTTATTGCATAAATAAATAAAAACAATTTTTAAAGTGTTTTTTTTTAAAAACAAAATACATTTAAATATTGTCATGCGAAACCAGGAGTGTTTTTTAAAAATTGATTGTCTACTCCGCCATATTGCCGTCAAAAACAATAGTTGCCATGCCAATCTGCTACTGTAAACAAAATCTTGCGCGCTTGCCCCGCCTCCGGGGTCTTCTGATTGGTCCACAGTTTTGGAACTGACATTGATGAGATGCGTGTAAAAGTTTCAATTATTTAACGCGCCACTTACGTGCGAGATGCTGCAAAACACTGAAGCGCGACGGTCATACAATTTTGAAAAAAGCACCATATAGGTATTTTGTAGAATGTTGGGAAACAACTTTGGACCCCATTGACTTTCATTGTATGGACGAAATTTTTTTTTGGTGATTTATGACATATTGTTTAGGATATTTCTATTTGGAAACCATGTACAACGTTGGGAACCAAACAACTTTGGACCCCACTGACTTTCATTGTATGAATGGAATACACGCTTGAACATGTTTCAAAATATCTTCTTTTGTGATACACGGTAAATTGCTTGGAATTTTTCCCATTTAGAAGCTAATTTTGCACCAGTTAGATGTTTTGTTGAATGTTGGGAACAAAACGACTTTGGACACCTTTGGCTTTCGTTGTACGGATGGAAAAAAAATCACTGCTACATTTTTCAAAATATCTTTTTTGAGATGCATGATAAATTGCTTGGGACATTCCCATTTAGAAACCACTTTCGATAAAAGCGTAAATGTTTTCTGAAATGCATTTTTAACTACACACCACACTCTCTTGACTCTGCCAGCATTTACAGCGCGATTATGCCGAGTTTTTATAACTTCCTTGGTTATTGAGATGCTGCTCTCCGCCTACCAGTTTCCAACAATCAAAAGAGGCTGCTTTCCGTGAGCTGAAGGGTCTATTACTTCTAGGTTAATGACAGGCCGTGTACCTGATTGCCGGCAGGCCCCGTGCACCTGTTTCAATTGTGTCTCCTTCCTGCATATTTCCGCAGAGAACACCGTATGCCTCCTATTCTTTTCAAAGGGCTGATGAAACCACAGACCTGAACATTTGCTTGATTTTTCGAAGTCGAGCACCTATGCTTTTTTGTTATTTTTGCATCTGATCATATGTAATTTCCATCTGCCGGTGGACCGCCGTGTTCAGTTAAAGCCGGAGGGAATAAATGACAGCGTGATTCCCCTCCTGACTCTAATTCTCTCGCTTTCCAGAGTTCACTTTATACAAAAATGAGCGCGCTTCCAGCGTGGCGCTCAAAACAACACAACAAAACCCTGGTGGGGCTTTAAAACAGAGGGCAATTAGCTCACAGAAGAAGCGTCTGGTGCTGTGACAAAATCCAAAAGCACAAACGCTCCGCAGTCTCTGTGACGCTCGTACTGTCTGGAAAAACACAACTTCAGCTGACCTCTCCCCGAGTCTGTCTATGTTCTGCAGAATATAAAGCTGAGAAGTTTATGCAAAGCAACATAATATGCATCTAAATCAACAGCCATGCAATGCCAATGACACTGAATGCATTCACACATCACATTCAAAATAAAGAGAGGTGGGGAAGATTAACCAAGAACGACTCGGCCGTACGAGCCAAGTCCAATTCTTCACGTGTATTTGTGAACAGCATCAGGTTCATTACTGCCTTCATCATCTAATTTCTCTCCCATGACAAACCTATTCATTCAGTCCCTAGATATGCATCAGTCTTGCATAATAAAGAGGGATCTTGAGCATCTGGGATCACATCTCAGTAGAAGACACACGGAGTGACCGTCTACTGCCCTCTACTGGACAGCCCCACATCAGCACAGGTATTACTGCAGAAGAGCCACTCTCAAGACTATAATGACAACTACAGTTCAGCACAAGCTGTGTTCGTCCTTACCTGCACTTTGTGATTTTTCTACGAGGAACTCTCTTATTTTCTCCACCCACAGGTACAGAATACTCTCCCCTGCGTTCTCCCTACATTAAAACACACAAGAAACTCACGCGTATCCAATCACTGAGATGTTATCAACAGATACAATACACATTTGATCACTACTATTATAGAATAAAATAACATATTCATTATATGTATTACATTAATAGCATTCTAAATTACCACATAATACTGAAAATATATTGTTAATAATATTTATTTTAACATTGCATTCAAATTACTAATATTAACGGTTCATAAATCAATAGATTAAATATGATATTTTGCTGCTAAATTAAATTATAGACGTGGTTTAAATACATGACATTAATATTATATTTGTATATTACTATTATTAATAATATTAACAGGCCATATTAAATTGAATGTGTTAATATTTATTTTAATAATGCATTGTAATGACTAATATTAATGCTTTATTTATTACTAAAATAATATATTTGCGCTTGTGTTCTAAATATATACTGATCATTTACCATTAATATTACAGAATAAAATATTATATATAATAATCATATATCTGTTTTGTCTATATTACATTTAAGACATTATCTATATATATAACAGATATTATATGCTTATATATAACAGTGATAACACGACAGGCTCATATTATACTGAATAATTTTTTTTTTTTCATAACACATGTCATGTACAGTTATGAAGCGGTGCTTGAAGTCTCTGTAGACTCACGTGACTGATGTGTATATTACTCACACATACAGCTCCTCTAAACTGTTGGACAGAGTGGTTCTGTCTGCTCCTCTGAGCCAGCCGGCGCTGTCCGGACAAAACAACATGCCAATCAAATATCACATTCAGCTCACAAAACACAAAACTCAGAATGAAAGCAATCAGACATAACTTTACTTGATCTGATATATCGGGGGCGCTGAGCTCGGGTAATCTGGAGGAAGTATGATCTTCAAACAGACAGAAACACACATTAAACACTCATAAACACAACCGTGACCCCGGAGCACAAAACCAGTCGTAAGCAGCACAGGTATATTTGTAGAAATAGCCATTATCCATTTTTTTTTTAATGCCAAATCATTAGGATATTAATTAAAGATCATGTTCCATGAAGATATTTTGAAAATGTCCCACAGTAAATTTTTGATTAGTAATATGCATTGCTAAGAACTTAATTTGGACAACTTTAAAGGTGATTTTCTCAATATTTAGATTTTTTTTGCACGCTCAGATTCCAGATTTTCATTTATTTCTTCAGCTTTCAGATGATCTCAGTTTCAAAAGATTGATGCTTATGGCTGTTTTTGTGGTCCCGGGTCAGAGGGTCAGCTCTGTGACTCTCACACCTGTAAACAGAGCGTAAGTCTGGGCCGCTGCGAGTCATCCGAGACCCTGATGCAGAAGACTCGGGCTGCTTCATCGATCACACACCACTCCTCCGCGTAGATGGAGGACAGCGCCTCGATCTCCTCGATCTGTGACACACACACACACACACACACACACACACACACACACACACACACACACACACACACACACACACACAGTGTTTCCATGTTTTATTTGGACATTCTATAGGTGAAATGGTTTTTATACTGTACAAACTGTATTTTCTAAAGCCCTACACCTCACAGGAAACTTTCTGCATATTTAGATTTTCAAAAAACTTCATTCTGTATGATTTATAAGCTTGTTTCCTCGTGGGGACCTAACAAATGTCCCCCATAAGGTCAAATTTTTCTGGTATTACTATCCTTGTGGGGACATTTGGTCCTTACAATGTAGCATAAACAAGTACAAGTACACACACACACACACACACACACACACACACACACACACACACACACACACACACACACACACACACACACACGCATCACGTGACCGCCTCACCTGAGCCCGCAGGTCCGCGTCATCGCGCTCCTCTGACGCGTCCATCTAATTTAACACACGCATCGCCGAGCTGAGAGGGTTAAACACACCGTTGAATCGTTAATATGTATAATCATATACTGTAGCTATCGATCGAGACAGCAGAGAAGTAGAGTCGTGTGTTTAAAGTGTCAGGTGTAAAGCACGTGCGATCTTACAGCAGAAAAAAACTCCAAAACTACTCACATTCAGCGCTGTTCACAGAGCCACTCACAGTACTTCCGGGTTACAGCATAGTCACGTGGGTTCAACACGTTATTGAATATTATTTGTGCCTCATTTAAATATTAAAACAATAAGATAAAATAATAATTATTTTTATAACTTTTTATTATTTATTATATTTAATACATTTAATAAGTATTTAATTTTTTAATTAATTAATTAATTTAATTAATTAAATTTAATTACTACATACTACTACATTACTACAATAAATGTTATATTTGATCATTAATTTTATGGAATAAAGTTATATATAATTGGTAAAGTTGTGTATTTGATTATTAATATTAGTACATTTACATTTAGCAGATACTTTTATCCAAATGAGGACAACAGAAGCATTTTTGCTATTATTTTATTATTAAACAAATTGCCTGCTAAATTCCTAACGTAAATGTTTTTGATTATTAATAAAATAAAACAGAAAAGTCAGTATATTTGATAATACATATTATGCTATTACTGATTGTTTTAACGACGCATTCAAAGGACTAATTTTGTAAAATAATGTTTTATTCATCACTAACTTAATATATTAAATATGACATTTTGGTGAAATTTTAAGTTATTGATGCGTTCTAAATAAATAATTTCTATAGTTGATTATTGATATTATAGAATAAAATATATAACAATGTATAAATATGATGAATTTGTGTTTTTGATTATTAAAAAGGTCCATATTTACATTATGATAATGCATTCATATAACTAATTCATGTACAATGTTATTAGCTTAAATTAACGCACTAAATATTATTATATGATAGCGTCTATATTAAATGTTTGAAGTGTTATGAAATATATATATATATATAAACACTTGTTTTATAGTTTAAATGTAAAATAAATATGTAAAATATTATTACAAAAATATATTTATATTAATGTTTTGTTTATTGTCATCTCTCTCTCTCTCTCTCTCTCTCTCTCTCTCTCAGTCTATCGATCTACGGCGATGGACATCGGAAGAACGCTAATGAGCCAAGCCCCACTGCCAGCCAATCAAAACACGGCATTCACAAGCGTCACCAGCAGAGAGTTGCCTCATTAATTATTCATGACATACCAATGTTGTTCCACCTCACGCGGACTGGCGGAGGAGAAAAACACGCCGCGGACGAGTGAAGACCGTCACCATGGCGACAGCGATTTATCTCGAACATTATCTCGACAGTGAGTAGAATTCATTTCGGTAGAATTACGCTAGATTTAACGACATTTTAGGCGCAATGAAGGCGTTTTGAAAGGTCTAGTTTGAGGATGTTTTGGTGGCTAATGTCAGATTAGCATTAGCGGGCTGCAGCTAGTAAGCCAACAGGTTGATTAGCTTCATTTCGACTGTATGAAACTGCGTAACATTAAATCTAGTGTATTATTTTATTTAGTTGTTAGGTCGTTATATATACATGTACTGTAAAGCCGCAGCAAGTTGTAAACACAGGACGGAAAGTAGTTAGCCAGTATGCTAACAACATGCTAAGTCAACAAACTCATGTTGTTTTTCTGTCTTTAGTGAGATTTCATGTGTGTGTGTGTATGGAAAGAACACATGTGTTTAATAAAAACAGACAGGTTTCTGTACGTTTTCTGCTTCAGAATAAAGAGAGGACGGTGACTGACTCAATACAGAACTTCCTCATGTATGTAAACAACATTTTAAATTATGAGTGTGTTTTTTTTATGACCCTAGGCATTGAAAACCTGCCCTGTGAGCTCCAGAGAAACTTCACACTCATGCGGGAACTTGACAACAGAGCGGAGGGTGAGATGACACCCGGGCTGCGTCTCAAATCATAGTGTGCTGTCTACCTAGGGAGCATTTCTGGGCATCATTGGAACATTAAATATGAATTACAAAAAACACAACTTGGGTGGAATGGATGGATGTGTTTTGCTTTTGCATCGACTGCTCATCGATGAATATGTTTTATTTTTTCTTCTTTTTTCGCAGAAAAGAAATGCGAAATCGATAAGCTCGCCGAAGAATACATTAAAAACGTCCGAAATCTGGCTCCGGATCAGAGAGTGGAGCACCTGCAGAAGATTCAGAACGGATTCAGCAAATGCAAAGAATACAGCGACGATAAAGTGCAGCTCGCCATGCAGACGTACGAAATGGTCAGTAATCGAGTTTAGATGTGAGTGACTTTAATCACGTTTGGGTGGAAACCTGGAAATATTATAATGTTTTTAAATTCATAAATGTTAATGCATTTTTTATTTGTGATTTCAGGATTTTCTATACTGAAAATGCCACTTAACGTTTTTTTTTTTGTCAAAAACCATAAATATTTTTTCTTGTAGTAAACATTATTTTCTGGATTTTATATTCAGATCTGAAATATTAAATTTTTGATGTAAAAAAAATCATAGTTTTTTTTAATAGTAAATGTAATTTTCTGTATTTCATTTGAATATTTAATTGAGTAGAAACTGTTTTATTGTCAAAAATCATAATTTTAATAGTAAATATAATTGTATGTGTTTTATACTCAGCTCTAAAATGTTGAGTAAAAACTTTTATTGTCAAAAATCATAGAATTTTTATTCATAGAAAAGAATAATAGTTGTGTGTATGTTATGATTTGCTCTGAAATATTTAATTGAGTAGAAATGGTTTTATTGTTAAAAATCATTAAATTTTTTATAGTTAATAAATATAATTTCTTGTGTTGTATACTCGGCTCTAAAATATTAAATTGAGTAAAAAATGCTTACTATTAAAATTTCTTTAATAGTAAACATATTTATCGATTTTATACTCCGCTGTAAAATATGTAATTGAGCAGAAACTGTTTTATTGCCAAAATGTTACAATATGTTTATAGTAAATATAAAAGCTGTATTTTAAACTCAGCTTTGAAATATTTTAGTAGAATTTGCAGTTTAAATGATTTTTAGTTTAACTTTATTTGAAAGAGATAAAAATAGTAAATACTGATAGATGTTTAAATAGCCAATGACTAGTGTTTTTAAATAGTTTAAATAGTTTTTAAAACTCCCTGTTTGCACTGGGAATCTGCATTCATTTTGTTGTTGGTACTATTATTAAAAATAACATGAGCATTTTCTCACCAGGTGGACAAACACATCCGAAGGCTGGATGCCGATCTGGCTCGCTTTGAGAATGAGCTGAAGGAAAAGTTGGAAGTCAGTGGCTACGAAAGTCCAGACAACAGAACGGCCAAAAGTAAGACAGACTGTGGCTTGATTTGGCCAAATATAACACATGTCATAATCAACATGATGTACGAGGATAATAAAACCAAACTGCTGTCCTTCGTAGAAGTAGGCGGTCGAGGAAGCCTGAAGGAAAAACGACGGTCGAAAGGAAGAGGACGCAAATCTTCAGACGACGACTCGCCACGGAAAAAGAAAATGAAGAACAGGTGAGAGTCGCAGTGCATGAACTTTAGAAGAACAGTTCCCCCACACATCAAAACTTATTAGGAAGACTTTGTTTCTTCGTCAGACCAATAGATCCTCTGAAGTGAATGGGTGCCGTCAAAATGAGAGTCCAAACAGCTGATAAAAACATCACAAGTAATCTTGTAATCCAGTAAGTAATCTCGTGAAGCCAAAAACTGCATTTATAAGAAACAAATCCATCATTTAGACGTTTTTAACTGAAATCCTATCCATAATAACGCTTCCTTCAGTGAAAAAGTGTTCTTGTCTGAATCAGGAGAGAAATCTGCTCAAATCAAGCACCAGTCCAAAACAGCTCTAAACAAATATGTGGGTTAAAACCGTCTTAATGATGGATTTGTTTCAGCTTTTGTCTTCACGAGATGTTAACTGGAGTGGTGTGGATTATTGAGATGTTTTTATCAGCTGTTTGGACTCTCGTTCTGACGGCACCCATTCACATCCATTGCTGAGCAAGTGATGCAATGCTGCATTACTCCAAAATTGAGAAACAAACTCAAAAATACAGGTTTGAAGTGACATTTACATTGTTTTCTCGTTTCCGCAGCCCTGAGTTCTCTGAATCCATCCTTCCAGTTCACCCGTCAGACGTCTTAGACATGCCCGTTGACCCCAATGAGCCCACATACTGCCTGTGCCACCAAGTGTCATACGGAGAAATGATCGGATGCGACAACCCAGACGTACGACATAACGCTTTAAACAGTTTATTAGCATTTCCTCATAGTATTTATTTAACCAAAATGCCTTTGTTAACAGTGTCCCATTGAGTGGTTTCACTTCGCTTGCGTTGATCTGACAACGAAACCCAAAGGGAAATGGTACGTCGGTCTGTTCACGAGAAACCGGCAATATCTCTGTTTCGAACATCAGAAAACAACGTTTCTGTTCTTTCTTCCAGGTTCTGTCCACGATGCACCCAGGATCGAAAGAAAAAATGAGATGCACATTTGTAACGTTGAGAGATTACATTTCTATATGAATATATATGTATGCATATATATGTATTTTGTCTAAGTGGTAAAATAGGATAATATATACTCCTTTATATGGCCATGATGAATTATATGAGGGTCGCGAGGAAACAAAGTTTTTATTTTTCAAAGTACTTGAAATGTTTCCATATGTTTAAGTTTCATTCTGTGTTGTCAAATTGTCATTTTCAGACAATCTAGGATATATTATATATGATATATATATATATATATTATTTTTTTTTTTTCTCTTTACTTACTGATTAGTATGTATTTTCATTTTTATGAAGCTTCAAGCAAATATCACGTCATTGTGCTTTGCTCGTGAAATGTTTTTAGCGTGGCACAAGTCGTTCGAAAGAATTTTGCTAACTTTTAACACGCTGAATTCGGCAGCAAACATACGATTTGCATTTGCCGCTCTTGCACTTAAAGTATAACGCGACTACTTTTTTCTGCAACTATCGATTTGCTTTGAAACTCAACTTGTTGATCGAGCAAAGTGAAACTTCGAAGTGCAAGTGATACGTTTTATTGTTATAATTATGTAATTACAGATGATAATCCAAAATCTCATGCAGTATAAGTGCCGTTGTTTAAATTTCTTTTTTCCCCGTTCAAATTCTGCTTTATTCTTCGCTGTGTTAGCAAGAATATTTTGCAGAACTTAAAGCGACTAACTACTGTGGAAGCTTGTTTCCACCTCAGAATTAAAAAAAATATAAAAGTTATTTAACAATTCAGATTTGTTTCTCGCCATTCTCAAAATGTCGCAATTCTGGAGCTGATGTGACAATAAACTTGAATCAAGTCAAGAAGTCATGTCGCAATTCTTTTTTTTCACATTATGGCGAAAACTGAAGTCTGAATTGTGAGATAAAAAGCCGCAATAATGTTTTTTTTTTTTATTCTGTGGCAGGAAAAAAAAACTCCTGAATTGTGAAATATAAAATATATAAAGTTTTTTTTCTCGCAATTGCGAGTTTACATCTTGCAATTGTGTTTTTGATTCCACCAGGGAATAAAAGAAATAAAAAGGTAATTGCGACTTTTTACGTTTTGAGTTTATATTTCGCAATTCTGACTTTTTGTTGCAGTTGCGTGTATTATATAATTTGGACTTTCTCACAATTCTTTAGTTTGTATCTTAGATTATATATTTAGTTTATAAAAAGCCACAATTACTTTTATTTCTGTGGCAGAAACCAAAAAAGCAATTCTGGGTTTATATGTAGTTATAGTGTTTTTTTTTGTTTCTGCTACGATTGCGACTTTTTAATCATAAATCTTTTATATCTCACAATTCTGACTCTTTTGGAATTGCAAGTTAATATGCTTTAATTTTATATCTTGGAATTCTGACTTTTTTTCTTGCAATTGCACGTTGAATTCCATGGCACAAAAAAATAGTTTATATTTCTGTAGTTTATATCTCGCAATTGTGTTTTTTTTTTTTTTTGCTTTGCTGCGGAATAAAAAATCGAATTGTGACTTCTTATCTCGTAATTTTGAGTTTATATCTCACAATTTAGATTTTTTTCTTGCAATTGCAAGTTTGTCAATTTAGACTTTTCTCACAATTCTTACATTTTTCTCCAAATTGAGAGATATAATCTCATAATTGCAAGAAACAAAATCCGAATTGTGAGATAAAATGTCGCAATTACCTTTTTTATTCTGTAGCACAAAAAAGAATTACGAGATCAATTTTTCTTTCTTTAGGATAACTATCTTTAGTTTATATCTCGCAATTGCGTTTTTTTGCTTCTTCCGTGGAATAAAAAATGTAATTGTGACTTTCTATCTCGTAACTCAATTTTTTTTCTCGCAAATTGCGAATTTATGTCAATTCAGACTTTTCTTCTCAGAATTGCGACTATATATCTCACAATTCTTTAGTTTCAGAATTGTGAGATATAAACAGGAACAAAAGTCCAAATAGTGAGATAATAAGTCACAGTTACCTTTTTTATGTTTTCATCCCGTGCGCGGAAACAGGCTTGCATAAACCACCGTGTTTCTAACTCCATCTTGAAGAAACATCTTGCTCCAGTTCTGAATGTTTTAAGCGTGTGGTTTTGGCAGTATCTGCCATCATTTCTCCAGCAGCTTTGATGCACTTTTTAAATGACCGGATTTGGCACTTATGGCCAGAACGCTTTCAGATTCAGTGCCATTTTTATGGCTGTAAAGGTTGGAAAAGCAAACCAACTGTCAGAGGATCAACCAAAGTGAGATCAAGCGGTGTTAACGCTGCTCTTGTGTTATTTTATCATCCTATATGTGATCCAAATATAAAACATGAAATATTTCTTTCATCATACTGACGTGAGACTACCTTATTGAACACACGTAACTGTGCTTTGTATCGTGTCATCAGTAGTGGGTAGAATCCACAAGGATGAAAGTATGACAATCAAGTAGCATTTTTTTTTTTTTTCATGTTTAACTATCCCTGAAATATATGGACTAGATGTTCCGTACAGCTTTTCGTAAAAACAAATAAATATTTACCATTACATCTCTGTCGTTTGAAATTTATGTAAAGTATTGTGATATGAAGCAGTGTTGTTTTAGTATCATTACTATATTTAGTAATATTTTGAATTTAGTGTTTAGTTTTATATTTTCCCTATTCATTTGAATTTTAAAGTTATAGTAATTAAAAAAAAAAAATTTAGTCTTATTTTTTTAATATTTTGATTTTAGTTTTTGTTCTTTTTGTTTTAGTTTTTGTTGTCATTTTTAATTCGTCTTTTAAAATGTCTTCTATCTTAGTATTTATTGATATTTTGAATTTAGTTTATGTATATATTTTCCATTTTAAAGTTTTAATTTATTCATTTTTCTCTCTTTATAATTAGTTGTCTTCTATCTTTATATTCATTAGATTTTTGAATGTTTAGTTATTTATTAATTTTGAATATTTAATTTTTATATTTTCTCTTTTCTTTTTCATTTTTAATTTTTTTTTTTTAAATTTTGTGTTGTTAAATATGTCTGTTTAGCTTTTATACATTTGTATTTGACCTTTAGCAATTTTAGTACTTCAACCTAAACTAAATAGAAATTAGAAACTAATTTAACTGCATCAACTAAAATAAATAAATTAATTTTTTTTTTTTAAATACATTTATATATATATATATATACACACACACACACACACTCCAGAAGGAAACACAATGCATTAAGAGCCGGGGGGTGAAAACTTTTTGAATTTGAAGATCAAGGTAAATTGTAATTAATTTGTCTTCTAGGAAACATGCAAGTATCTTCTGTTGCTTCTGAAGGGCAGTACTAAATGGAAAAAAATGATATTTCAACAAATTAAGAAAAATTTGGACATCTTCATCCTGTTCAAAAGTTTTCACCCCCCAACTCTTAATGCATCGTGTTTCCTTCAGGATCATCAGTGAATGTTTGAACCTTTTTTAAAAGTTGTGTTTGAGTCCCTCGGTGTGAAAAGATGGATCTAAAAATTATACAGTCACTGCCGGAAAGGGTTCAAATATGCAAAAGATGCTGGAAAACTGAAGAATCTGCCTTTTCTGAAGAACAGAGCTCAGTTTAACTGTTCAGAACAAACAAGGGACTCGTGAACAACCATCACAAAACCAAAAAACAGTCGAGGATCATCCAGGTAACCACACACAGTATTAAGAACCAAGGGTTCACAAACTTTTGAAAGGGGTTATTTTAATAATTCCAGCTAATTTTTGGTCTTGTGGACTAAATGTAAACATCTTTTACGTAAAATATCTTACTCGGGGCAGTACTAAATAAAAAATAGCATGCATTTTGTATGATCTCTCTTATTTTGTTAAAATTGTTCATATTTTCCCAAACTTTCGCATGCAACTGTATATATATATATATATATAATTCTGTTTTATTTCTGTTACCATTTAATTAATTTAAATTAATGTTAAATGTGTTTTAGTGTGTTTAGTTTTAACTGATGTTTTGGTATGACTTTTTTTTTAATTCACATAATGTTTTAAGAACAAAGTTGTAAAAAAAATGTTGTGGCTTATGGTTTCAATGTCCTCCATTTTTTATATTTATTAAGTTAAATATGAAAGTATTTTTTATATTATCGATGCTATTTTATTTCAAAGAATCAAAGGGATAAGACAAAACAAAAACAATGTGTAGCATAGAGGAAGTGACCTTAAAACAACATGTAGCAGCAAATGTATAATTTATCATCAGACTTCAACAGAAGCCCCATAATGCACCAGTTCTCCATGTGTCACTCTGAAATGCGTTCCAGCGTGTCTGATCCTCTAAAACTCCTCATCGGACTGCTCTTCATCCCAGCTGCACGTCTCTCGCACGCTGTTCTCTGGAAACTTCACCTCCAGATCGTACACGAAGTCTGGATCCTCCTTGTGTTTGCGGTTGCACTCGAACAGCTCGTCCATCTGGGCCTTCCTGCGGTTCAGCTCGTCATCGCTCAGTTTATTCAGGTCCTCGTCGTTGGGGTCGGACACCCGTCGGGCGGCGAGACTCTCCTCCAGACTGAGACCCTTCAGATGATCTCGCAGTATGAGGTGCAGCCTTTCCAGCTGAGCCAAAGAGACCGACTCCAGATACCTGCTGTGACGCACGTGATGCTTCAGGCTCTCTGCTGCTCGACTGCAGTCTAGAAACAGGGTGTAATGCTTTACATTCACATTCATTAAAACAATAGTTCAGACAAAAATAAAACTGGCTGTTCATGAAAAAAAAAAAGTGCTCATCGTCAAGGCATCCGAGATGTAGTTGAGTTTGTTTCTTCATCAGATTTGGAGAAATGTAGCATTGCTCACCAATGGATGTGAATGGGTGCCGTCAGAATGAGAGCCAAACATCTGATAAAAACACCACAAGTAATCCACACCACACCAGTCCATCAGTTAACATCTTGAGAAGACAAAAGCTGAAACAAATCCAGCATTAAGACAATCCATAATAACGCTTCCTCCAGTGAAAAAGTGTTCTGGTCTGAATCAGGAGAGAAATCTGCACAGATCAAGCATAGTTTACAAGCCAAAACAGCTCTAAACAAATATGTGGCTGGATTTTGATGTGAGAGACAACAGGAGATGGACTGGAGGAAGTGTTATTATAGACTCATTTGTGACCCTGGAGCACAAAAGCAGTCATAAGCAGCACAGGTGTATTTGTAGAAATAGCCAACAATACATTGTATGGGTCAAAATGAACCATTTTTTCTTTTATGCCAAAAATCATTAGGATATTAAGTAAAGATCATGTTCCATGAAGATATTTGGTAAATTTCCTACCGTAAATATATCAAAATTTTTTGATTTATGCATTGCTAAGAACTTAATTTGGACGATTTTTTAATTTTATTTTGCACCCTCAGATTCCAGATTTTCAAATAGTTGTATCTCAGCCAAATATTGTCCGATCCTAACAAACCATACATCAATGGAAAACTTATTTACTTTATACAGATGATGTATAAATCTCAATTAAAAAAAAATTACCCTTATGACTGGTTTTGTGGTCCAGGGTCACATATTTTAACCAGAAGTGATGGTTTGCAGTTAAAACCATTTTAATAATGGATTTGTTTTGACACAAACACGCAGGTTTTGGATTTTCAAGACATTAACTGATGGACTGGAGTGGTGTGGATTACTTGTGGTGTTTTTATCAGATGTTTGGACTCTCATTCTGACGGCACCCATTCACATCTATTGGTGAGCGAGTGATGCAATACTACATTTCTCCAAACAAACAAACAAACTCATCTACATCTCGGATGGCCTGAAGGTGAGCACGTTTTCAGCTAATTTTCATTTTAGGTTTAAGTCAGTATTTAATGTGCATTTAAGTATGAATAACGAGTTACATCGCAAAACAAGGTTTGATGATCGCTCTCAAACAGACTCACCTGAATACTGAGAGAAGTTCCTCACAGGTATGACTCTTTTCCTCATCTTGCCGGTGTTTTTGTTCTCATATATGAGGATGATGGACGGAGGAATAAACTTGACTCCACATCGCTTCGCTACTACGGACATTTTCACTCACGTTTCCATTTCCAGCTGCAGAAACAAACGAGAAATAATGTTCATAAAGAGTTTCAGACTCTATCTATCTATCTATCTATCTATCTATCTATCTATCTATCTATCTATCTATCTATCTATCTATCTATCTATCTGATTTTAGTACTGTAACCATAGCAACAGTGAGATGTTTCGCGCAAAGACTACCGGAATATTTACCAATCGCTTGACTCGCGCCGGTTTTCTTAAAGGCACAGGCTCTCATTTAACACAATGCACGCTTTCGTAAATAAACCAGCTACTGGGCGTAAAACAAAAGCGTTACAGTTGTTTGGCGCCGGTTTCCACGCTTCCTCTTCGCTGTTGTAACGGTTCTTCTGCTGAGAAGAGTTTCTCGCGCGCGACCCTCCTCAGCGCCCTCTGCCGGAACGGCGTCATCAGACCCGGAAGTGAAACCGGGATTACAGCATGAGCGCGGATCGACCATGGTTAGGTTTTATTTATTAGCAACTATTTTGTGTTTTATACATCATGGGAATTCAAAAGAAGGTATTTGCAATGCTAAACTTGCTTGCTTTATAATTAGCCATCAATTCGCAACAAATAAACGATAATTTTTGTATTTAGCCTATTTTTTTTCCTCATTCAGCAGATTGTTTTCCATCGGAATGGTTGAAGTCAGTGTCGATGTCTGTGAAGATTTCCAAAGCAGGATTTCACAGGTCTCCTCTTGCTCTTTATGCGTTTATTTGTGTTTAGGGTGTTTTATAATGTATTTTTAATTTATAATAGCAATAGCAAAGTTCATACATATCTTTAAGTAATATATTTGTAATAATATAGTATGTACAAAATTTACTGTAACACACACACATACTTATACTTATAAGATATAGTTATATAATATATAACTATAAATGTTATTATTAATATTTATATATATGAAAACATAGCATTATGTTTTAATAAAATGTATATTCATAATAATATTATTTATAGTAATTAATTTTATATAATATAGTATAATATAATAATAGCAAAATGTTAATATAAAGGTATATTGTATATATATATATTTATGATAGTAATTATAATATATACACTATGATTATTAATAATAAAGTACCATATGATGCATAATATTTTTGATGTCATTTTATATTTATAACAGAATTATTTATAATAAAATATTTTTATTTATTATTATTATTAATATTTATATGTAATATAAATCATTGCGTTTATTTATGTTTGTGGTGTTTTGATGGTTAAATATGACGTTTGGTTTCTAGAGATCTTCAATACAGAGTACAGTGGAGCAAAACAGATCATGATGTCCAAGCTTTACTAGTCCAGAAGCTGCCCAGTGGAGTTTATATGGACGAATATCAGCTGGAAACACTGAGACGCGACACGGGTTTGGAGGTCAACACTGTTTTACGTTCATTTCATATCAGTTCATGTGGAAGTGCAGCATGTTAGGTGTCCATTTTGAAATATTGCGTGAGCTAATCGGTGTTTTATTGTTTTGTAGGTTCTCCTGGACTCAAAGGTTGATCTGGAAGCTCCAGAGTATCTGTCCTCTGGGTTCACGGCGCTGGTTTTTCTCTCAGGAAAGCACGAGGCCGAGGTTCCCGTTCACGGCCGATATCACCGACCGTCAGACTCCAGCAAACGAGTGAAAGTGGACATCGAGTCGCCCAGACTGCTCCTCCGATCAGACCAGTGTGAGACACCGCAGACGCACTCAGTGAATGAATCACACCTCGTCTGTCTGCTGAGTTCAGCGTGTTTCTGTGCTTCTCTGAATCATAGGCACGGAGACACGGAGTCCTGGTTTACGTCGTGCAGTGGTTGATGCTCCCTGTACCTTCAGCAACCACAGCATCTGCTCCTGGGTGGAGATCCGGGATCTAGAGGTAATGCTTATAAAGCCAAAGTGCTGCATGTTTTCAAATATTATATAATAATAAATAATTTATGTATTGTTAATAAATAATATTTTAATACAATGCAATATGTGTCATAATAATATGATATTGAGTAATATTTTATGTATTATATAATAGTAGTAATGTTTATATAATTTTATCTTTATAATGTTATTTACAAAAACATGTTTAATAAAATAATAATATATCATTACAAAGTTCATACATATTGTAAATGTAAATGTAATATATAATATGTAGTGTTATTACTTATAATGACAATAGTTTCTATAAAAATGTACAATATTATAATAAAATATATACTTTAATAATGTAATAGTAATGTATTTTTATTATAATGTATAATTATAGCAATGTACATACATACTTTAATGTAAATTATATGTAACATTGTTGTTTATAGTTACATATATATATAATAAATGTATATTCATATTATTTATAATAATTAATTTAATATTATATAGTATAATATAATTATAACAATTTTAATATAATATATATATATATATATATGAGATAGTAATATATATAACAATATTATTATTCATAATAAAATACCATATGATACATAATATTAATATTTATATATAATTTTATATTTAGAATATAATTATTTATACTAAAATTATTTTATATAATATATGTAACAGATATTTAGATTTATTATTATTATTAATATTTATATATAATATATATCATAGCAAAGTTCATGCATATCTTAATAAAATGTATATTTATAATAAGATTATGTATAATTATATACATTTTATAATATAACAATAACACATTTTTAAATATAGTTTTATATTTATAATAACATTGATACAGATTATAGCAGAGTTAATGCAGTGTGTGTGTGTGTGTGTGTGTGTGTGTGTGTGGTTGAGGGTAATGCTGGAGTGAGTCTGGAGATCCCGGTCGGTGATTCGTCGATGATCCTCACGGTGTGTGTCGGTACTGTTCTGACGACTGTATTGAGCTGCGTTTATCTGCTCAGAAACATCTGGAAACACGGCAGCTTTTGATCACAGACCATCACAGTCTGACGGAGCAGATTCCTCTCACAGTGTCAGTGTAAGACGAAACCAGTGCGCATGAAAGAATATGATGTTATAGTGGATTAATAATAATGTATTACTGTGGTTGTAAATAAAGCTGAATGTTAATTTGTTTTAAAAAATTATTTTGCGTCTGTCTGTTATTACATCAATATTTAAAACGAAATATATAACATTAAAAAAATATTTTAAATAAATGTATAATTATTAGGATTAAGATTATATATATATATATATATATATATATATATATATATATATATAATTAGCAATTTTGAAATATTAATATTTAAATAAAAAATGTATAATCATCATTTTTATACACAGTTTTTATATAAGATGCAATATAATGCAATTTTGAAATATTAAATAATTAAATGTTTTAAAAACATAATCGTTATTTTTATGCATAAAGTTTTTATATAAGCTGTATAATATAAAGTAAAATATTTAAAATAAAATAAAAATATTTTATCTCATATTACTATTATTTTTATAAAAAATAATTGTGAAAATATATATTATTTTTCTAAATATTTTTTTGTCTATGCCTGTTATTACGTCATCAATATTATGAGAACTAATTATTTTATTAAGATGAATATATATATATATATATATATAGAATATGTGTGTGTGCGTATGCATACAATTCCAATCTTTAAAATATTTAAATAATATAAATCCTTAAAAGTACAATCGTTAAAAAAGTATAATCCTTAATATTAACACATTAATGTACTAATACTAATAATGTACATAATACATACAGATTAAAAGTAATATATATATATATATGTATGTATATTATCAGCATTATATGAATTACGCAATATTAATAATTATAATATTCAAAAATATAAGTAATATATACATGTTAATTGCAATAAATCAATAATTCCTATTAAAAGTAATTCAGGAATTCGATCGCCGGACTTTTATTTTGTCTCTCGTTTCCGCAGAATCCCGTCGCACCGGAAACAGTCGCTGGCTGTTTGCTGCAGGCGAGGGCAGAAAGAGACGCTGCTGGGCGCCTCCCCTTCCCCAAACCAGCACAAAAAACTACCAAAAATAAAGCGATACGCAGCAGATAACGGCGCAGAAACCTTCGGACGGGGCTTGCGCGTCGCCTCAGGCCTCTCCCCGGACAGAGCAGCTCCTCCGCGGCCCGCTGGAGCGCGTCAGGCTGAAGTTTGAGCTCCGCTTCACAGGTGAGCCGCGACAAAACCCGAGGTTCTCCGGCCGCGTCCCAAAACCTGGCGTGCTGCCTACCTAGACAGCAGCTGCGGGCCTCGAGGCGAGCGTCGGGCGCTTCTGTCAGTGCTGTCTATGTAGGGCGCTCCCCAGGGCTCGTGTTTGCAGGCAGCTTTCAGCTCTGGATCGGGTTTCTCTGTGTGTGTGTGTCGCCCTGTCTGCTCACGCCAGATAAAAACAACAGCACTGGGTCTGGAAACATAGTAATTAAACCCTGCTAATGAACTAACTAGTGCTGCTGAGGCGAATTCTGGAGAAGAGGTGATTTTAGTTCATGAATTAAACGTATTTAAAAAGTTATCTCTTTGTTTGCTATTATTATAGTAATTGTTGGGTAATATTATTTATTTATTTTTGTTATTTTTAGGACAGTTGTTATTTATTCATTCTGTCATTATTTATAGGGTAATTAAGCATAAAGTGCTAATGGCGGAGGAAAAATCGTCTGAATATTTTTATGCAAAATATAATTACTTGAAAAGTTCCCATTAATGCTAATTTAATACTGTTTAATTGTAATAGTTTTATTGTTAATTTTATGATAATTGTTATTATTAATTTATTCTGACACTTTTTTTCATGATAGTTCTGTTGTTAGCATAAAATGGTCCTAAAATCACCTTAATATTTTAATGCAAAGTATAATGTCTTATTTTAAAAATTAATATTATTATTATTAATAGTAAGTTATTATTAGTCTCACGACAGATATTAATTTACTTTGACATTAATTGTATGGTAATTAAGCATAAAATGGCTACGATTGTTGTAAAATCATCTGAATATTCTTCATGCAAAATATAATTTAAGAAGTTTCCTATTAATCGTAATTTTTTGTTATTTATTTGTAGTAGTTTATTATTGTTAATTTTGTGATAATTCATTATAATTTTTATTGATTTATTCTGACACTATTTTCATGATAATTAAGCGTAAAATGGTTATGATGGTCCTAAAAATCACCTTAATATTTTTAATATGTATTTTTATTATTTAACAGTAATTATCAATTATTATTATTAATCTTAGGACAATTATTAATTTATTCTGACATTATTTCCATAATAAAGTTTATTATGATTGTAAAAATTCTCAATATTCTTAATGCAAAATAATTTCATATTTTCTTATTTTCATAATTAAATCTAAAATTGCAATAATGAGAAAATATAGTTTCTTATTTTTCCCATTAATATGAATTTAGTTATTATTTTCAAGACGAGCAAGTATGAAATTGCAACTACTTTTGTTGTTAATTTCTTTTGTTTTATTTATTTGTTTTATATGCAGAGTTATTATTCGCTGACTAAACTAAAAATAAATGAATTAATTAATTAAAAATAAATAAATAAATAAAAATTAATCACATGAAATAAATGTATTTCGTATTTAACTGCAATTTCATACTTAATAATAATGTGTAGGTTTCGTACGAGTGAACGGCTGCAGTGTTTCTGATGTGTTTGTTTGTCGCTGGTGGTGTTTGTTCGTCTGCGTGGCTCATCTCTCCGTTGTGCTTCCCTTCTGCTCCTGCAGCTCTAACTCCTCCTTTTCTTTATCTCCACCTGCAAACGTTCTCCTCCACCCACTCCTCCTTTCTTTCCTTTCTGCTCGTGCCGGACCATGTGTGATAATGGGGATCTGGAGGACAAGCCGCCCGCTCCGCCCGTCAGGATGAGCAGCACCATCTTCAGCGGCGGTGGGAAGGACGCGCTGGCCGCCAACCACAGCTCCAAGCCCCTGCCCTCGGTGCCCGAGGAGCGCAAGCGCAACAAGATCATCTCCATCTTCTCCGGAGCCGAGAAGGGTGCGTACCGATCGCTTCACACGCCAAACCCGGCAGCAAGCGGCTCGTCGCGCTCCAGAGAGAGCCGCATGAGGAGCAACTAGAGCTGGACGATTAATCGAAAAGGAATCGAAACCGAAATTCAGAATCTCTAACCGACGTAATTTTCCCATTCCGGTTTTTAATCCTATTAATACTTTACCCTTAACTCTTGTGCGTCAATTTAAAAAAGTTATACATTGGTTCATAGAGGACAAAAATGTCCATTTTTAAACTTGGGAGTGCAGACTTGAGTACCGCTGTCAAACAATTAATCGCGATTAATCGCATCCAAAAATAAACTATATGTATATATTATATTATGTGTATATATTACTGAACCTTTAACAAAATGGAAAATAAAAAATAATAATATTAATACATTTATGAATTATTATAATATTAATGATAGTGTATTAATCACAGTAAAATAACACTGATTGTATATTTGTTTAATTATGTGTAAACCAGAATTATTATAGTTAAAACTAAAACCATAAAAAATTACTTGAAATAAAATAAATGTTAGCCGAAACCAAAAAAAAATATTTTAAATATTTAAAAAATCTCATTTGTCTACTTTTTCTAAAACTAAATAAGATGTTGCTGAAAGTAAAACTAATAAAGTAACAAATTAATAAAAAACGATATAGACATTTAATAAGTAAAATGAAAATAAAAATGTCAAACGCACAAATTTGCTAAAACTTTAAAATTAAATTGGAAAAATAAAAACACAAAAAATATACAAAATATTAACAAAAACAAACAAACAAAATATATATATGTATCAAGGATACTGGTGTTGCCCACACTAGTGTAGATTCAGATATTTTTATTTACACTATTTTAATACATTATTTCAATTTCAAACATTTTCAACATTGTTGTTTCTTGTTTTCACTAATTTTAATGTTTTTCTCTGCACTTCTGAAAATATAAGTCACACCGCAGGAGTTAAGCAAAGTGAAAAAGATGATTAAAAATGCACCTAAATTCATCAGCGTTTGAACCTAAACGGTTGATGTGAAAATCAGTAGTTTGACGTTTGCAGAGCTGCAGAGGGTTTGGTGTTGACTGTGTGTGGTTTGTAACTGTACATGTGGAGATGCATCACCTCGTTTCACACCTGAGTTTCAGTGCAAAGCGTCGTGTGTTGGGTTATGATGGTGATAATGAGATACTGTATGTGTCGCGTGACAGGCGGCCGAAGGAAAGACAGAGATAAAGAGCGTCCGGAGATCTCGCCGCCGTCAGACTTCGAGCACACCATTCACGTGGGGTTTGACGCCGTTACCGGAGAGTTCACGGTAAGACTGAAGATACCGCAACTTTAATTGTAAACATTTCAAATCATTGTTCATTTTTCTAACTAACTACATTATTGTAGAGTTATGCATATCTGTATCCATCTATCTCTAAATAGCAAAAATAATGTGTATTATTTTATATATGTACAAATATAAAATTTTGGCTTCATTACTGAACAGTTTCATTCAGAAATTTGACATTTCACAGGCATTTTAAATATTATACTGAAGGATTTTAAATAGCTGTTGTAAGATGTTTATTTTGTTTTTGTGTTTTTTGTATTTTGTATTCTCCTGGGTGCACAAACTGCAGATTATATGAAAATTATAATATAAAAATGTGAACTAATCGGTTATCGGTATCAGCCATGAGAAGGACTTAATTAGCAGTTATCGGTTAAAATTGTTCATATCTTGCAATCCCTAATATAACCAATATAAAAGCAATTTATTTAAATTTTTTTAAAGTCCTATCAAACATTTAAACTGAATTATTTTATTTGGTTATTAAGAAGTTAAAGAATTAAGATTAATTATATATTTTTTATTTATTATTATTTTTTTGCTTCAATATACACTTTGAAACTTATAAAATAATAAAGTAAAACAATATTCTTATTTTGTATTTTGGAACTGACACAATGGATAATTTACACTTTTTGACGTAAACACTTAATGTATTGCAGAAACGATGCATAGCTGAAACCTGGTGTAGTAAAAGAGTAAATGAAACAAAACTTAAACCTTGTAACATTCACTTAAAATATCGGCCACATGCCCATCATTTACAGCCGTTATCAAAGGTCAGTACGGGTATATCGGTTAAATCTGTTGTTTCTCTGTCTCTCAGGGGATGCCGGAGCAGTGGGCGCGGTTACTGCAGACCTCCAACATCACCAAATCAGAGCAGAAGAAGAACCCGCAGGCTGTCCTCGACGTGCTCAAGTTCTACGACTCGACGGGAAACGGCCGGCAGAAGTACCTCAGCTTCTCCTCAGGTGCGCTGGACGACTCGCGCGCTCATGCTAACCTTACAGCAACTGTCATGTCGTACTGACCGCTTTTCTCCATTTGTTTGTGTATAGAGAAGGACGGATTTCCCTCTGGTGAACAATCGGTATGTGAAAAGTTTAAGTGACTTTGTTGTGCATTTTGTTGTTATTTTTTTATTTTTTTATACTTATTTACCCAGTAAGCTTGTTTTTATTTACAACACATTTCATTTCAGTTAGTTGCCAAAGCAACATTTCATTTAGTTTTACTTATGCATTAAAATGACTAAGACTAAAACTAATAAATAAAAACTAATAAAACCGATAGAAAAATTAAAAAACACAAATAATAAAATGTTGTAAATTAAATTTTTGTATAATTTTTCAAAGTTTTCAAATTAAAACTTTGAAAAATTATGAAAACAGAAAATACATATTTATTAGCATACAGGTAATAAATAAAAAAAATAAAGAAATAAACATTTGAAATATCAGTCTGTGTGTAATGAATGAATATAATATACAAGTTTCACTTTTTGAATGGAATTAGTGAAATAAATAAACTTTTTGATGATATTCTAATTATATGACCAGCACCTGTATGTAATTTCTGTTTTCATAATTTTTCAAAGGTTTAATTTTTTTTTTTCCGTGTTGTAATTTTTTTTAAAAAATTTTTTAGTGTCTATAAAGGTCTTATTTATTTTCATTTGAGCTTTATTTTAAATTATATTCGTGCATTAAGTCAAATTAAATTAAAATGACACACATTGCTTTGGTAACTAGCTGAAATAAAGTTAATTAATGTTGAACTATATTTTATTTTCAATGTTCGCAATTTTAGTTAAAGTTTAAATAATTTTGATGTTTTTGTAGTTTTTATTAGGTTTATTTGTTTGTTTTATACAATTTTAAGTAAAACATTTTATTATTTTAGTTTTAGTACATGAACTAAAAAAAATGTTGCCAAGGCAACTAATAGAAATGTTAAATGTTTTTTTAATTTTATGTCAATTAACATTTGTTTTATTTCACGTAACAAAACCCTTTTTCTAGTTTTCGTTAACAAAAACAGTGACTAAACCAGCTCAAGCTCATTTCTGAATAATAATTGCGCTGCTTTCCTTCTCTAAAACCAAAGCCTGTGAAAAAATCACCAGAGCCCTCGTCTCCAATCAAAACGGTGGACGACGATGAAGATGACGACGATGAGGAGACGCCGCCACCTGTTGTCGCACCACGCCCAGAACACACCAAGAGCGTAAAGAAACCATTAAAAATATAGTTTTTATATGTATTATACACTATACTTTACTAATATAGTGTATATAAAATGAAACTTTTATTTTTAAGAATGATCTAGTAATATTTTTATTTTTCCTTTAACATTAAGTTTTATTTTTTTATGTCATGTCTATTTAGTTAAACAATAGCTTTGTTATGGGAATTTTGGGATATTGCATCAAAAAATGCTGGATGGAAATGCCATGATGTGCTTAAAAGCAAGTAGTATTGAGTTACAATTATTTTTATTTTTTGGATTAAAAAAAAAAATTTGTAGTAATTTTGTTCGAATTATTTTTTTTTTTAGTAAATTTTTTTTTTTTAAATACAAAAACCACTTGGTGGAAATGCCAGAATGCACCTAAAATCTGTGTTGTTAAATTATTTATTTTATTTTAATTAACAAAAATGAATTTTTTCATTTAAATTTCATTTGCTCCCAGTTAACTGTAACCCTTGTTATTTCAGGTATACACTCGACCATCGGTCATCGACCCCCTCCCTCCTCCAGTGACGTCTCCGGATAGCGAGGTCGCATTGAAGGCCGGCGACCGACAGAGACCCAAAAAGGGAAAGATGACGGACGAGGAGATCATGGACAAGCTCCGTACGTCACCGTATAAAAGTTTTTTGCGCAATTTCACTGCTTTGCAAGATTCAAACCAAATGTCCTCTATTTGTTCTCCGACAGGAACTATAGTCAGTATTGGAGATCCAAAAAAGAAATATACACGATACGAGAAGATTGGGCAAGGGTAGGTCCCGCAATTCTTTGCAACATGTTATTGTTTCGTTAATGGATGGAGATCAATAATTGCATCTTTCCACAGAGCTTCGGGAACGGTGTTCACTGCCATTGATGTTGCTACTGGACAGGAGGTAATGCAAGGGAGCTAAATGGATTCATTGTTGTTGTTTTTTTCCCAGTTTCATCATCTCAACACGTTTCTGTCTCTCAGGTGGCCATCAAACAGATCAACCTGCAAAAGCAGCCCAAGAAAGAGCTTATCATCAATGAAATTCTCGTCATGAAGGAACTGAAGAATCCAAACATTGTCAACTTCTTAGACAGGTAACCGCTCTTCAAGAAACAACATTGCTTGTGAATTTTGTGAACTTGGCCTTCACTTCCAGGTGAGGAATTTCCAAGTTTACCTTAATAATTGTATACCCCTTAGCTTTTTTAAGCAAATTTTGAGATATCACAGCTTAAAGTCTGTGTAAAACTTTAGAAGTGGATATTTTCTATCTGATAAGAAGACATGCGCAGAAACTATGTAAATGTGTTTACCGAATACATTCCTCAGTGCGCAACAAACTTGCATGACGTTGCCTCAACAGAATGTGTGATTGTATAACTGGACTAACCATTGCACAAATCTTGTTGCACACCATCTAGAAGGTTGTTTTAGTCATTCTAAAATGCACAAATGCAAGATAACACAACAGCTTTTATTATTGTGTTTTGTCCGTAATTTAACTTGTAATTTTCCTTTCGGAAGTAATTTATTATGGTGGAAAAAGAGCCAAAGTGTTTTGCAGCATCTTCCATATTTATTATTAACACTTAGCAGTTTCCCAAGAAGTGAAAAATTTGTCCTCCTGGGCGCACATGGTTTATTCGTAAAAGTTTTATGCGATATTCCAGTTTTTTTTTTTTTTAATTCGTTAAATTCGTAACTTTTGTTGTAAAACTAGCTAATGATGCCGTGAAGGTTTAAGATTAATTGTGCAGTTTTTAAACTTAAATTCGTAACTTTGGTTGTAAAACTAGCTGATGATGCCATGAAGGTTTGAGAATGTTAATTGTGAAAATAATTTATGCAATATTCCAATTTTTCTCACAAGTTTAATTTGTAAATTTCAACAGCTAATCAGGTTTAAAAGTGTAAATTGTGCAAATGCAATATTCCATTTTTTGTACAAGATAAATTCATATTCTTTGATGGAAACATAGCTACAAGGTTCCATAAAGTTTCAGGAGTGTTAATTGTGCATGTTTTATGTGCACAATTTAAATTCATATCTTTGGTTCTAAACACAGTTAAAGGTGCCACGAAGGTTTGAGTGTTAATTGTGCAATATTCAAACTCTTTTGAGTTGTTAAATTTGTAACTTTTGATGGAAACCGCTAATGATTCCATGAAGGTTTGAGTGTTAATTGTAAGTTTTGTATGCAATATTTAAATTTTTCATTTAATTGGTAACTTTCAATGGAAACATAACTATTTATGCCATGAAGTGCAAATATTTTGAGCAAGTTTTCCAGTTGTTCACATAATCTTAAATTCGGCACTGGTTGAAAACATAGCTAATGATTCCATGAAGTTTTACCAATGATAATTGTGCAAATGTTTTTTTTTTTTTTTCATAAAATTCATTGAATTTCTATCTTTGGTTGGAAAACTAGCTAATGATACCATGAAGGTTTGCAAATGTTTAATGCAGTGTTCCATTTTTTAGCTTAACTTAATTTTGTAAATTTGGATGGAAACATATGTAATGATCCCATGAAGGTTTATGAGTGTTAATTGTGCAATTTATTTTATGCTATATTCCTTTTTTTTGCACAAGTTTAATTTATAACTTTTAATGGAAACAGCTAAGGATGCCATGAAGGTTTACGAGTGTTAATTGTCTCTGCTGCAGTTTTCTGGTTGGTGAGGAGCTGTTTGTCGTGATGGAGTACTTGGCTGGTGGCTCGCTCACAGATGTCGTAACCGAGACGTGCATGGACGAGGCCCAGATCGCCGCTGTATGCCGAGAGGTGTGTTGAAGTCGAAGCATCCTTCTGTCAAACTCATAGATTTGCTGAATTACCTGCTTTGGTTTTGGTTGGAAACCCTGACAATAAATGCATTATAGAACTCTGTTCAAAATTAGGCCTTGTATGTTTTAACAGGAAGCAACCCTGTCGCTTAAGTAATGAACTTCTTCTTGTCTGTTATCTCACACAGTGTTTGCAGGCACTGGAGTTTCTGCACGCTAATCAGGTCATTCATCGAGACATCAAGAGTGACAACGTGCTTCTGGGAATGGACGGTTCTGTCAAGCTCAGTACGTTCTCGCTTCTGCATGCAAACGCTCTGGTTTTTATGAGTGGAAACGGACTGAAGCGTGAAGTTCAGTTAGATCGCAGCACAAAGATGGTGATTGTGGTTAGGCACAAAATCTTTGAAAGGTGCCTTCACACTTGGTTCTCTGAGAACCATATGCAATTAGCGTCATGTTTGACATCAGTCATGTTTGGTTTGGTTTAGCTGCTCGTTCTGAACAGTTGAGCTCTTGTAAGCCAAAACTTGTTGACTATAAAGAAACTGCAAGTAAACTGTTCCAACAATAGACGTTTAAGTGAATAAAGTGTATGGTTTTCACCCAACAGCACTTATTTGAATAAATTTCATTAGTGTTTTGATGTAATCTGATAACATTTAGTCAACACTGTTTATCGCAGTCAACAGCATTTTCATTATCTCAATGTTTCTTCTGAAGTTTTGCACCCTAGACATGCAGTGTGAATCAAACTAGCCCACAATAAAATCCATAATTGACTTTAGTCAGGGTAGATGGCTTGTTTCTTTAGACACTAAATAAAATGAGGCTATGATTGGGCCTTATTTGTGAAAAAACAAACTGTCTAAATCAATCATGAAACAATAGTTTGGTTTATTTAACTGTGATTTTATGAACAATTTGGACTTGTTTAATGAATGGGACCCATTACATCTTGAGGTTTTTGGTTACGTTAACATTTTTTTTTGTCTAGTTTTTAAAGTCTACTGGAATTGTTTTAGAATTATGTATTTTTGGCGTTTTGCCATCTTCTTGATCAACACCAAATTACACAACCATTACGCAGGTCTACAATTCTCACATCCTGATTGTCATTGGTGTTAAAAATGGTATTTAATGCGACTGAGGTCCATAAGTTCCATTTAAGTCGTCACTGAAATTAAACAAACCAGGAAATGTCTCTAAACCATCTTTTTCATCTCCTGTTCTGCAGCGGACTTTGGATTCTGTGCCCAGATCACTCCCGAACAGAGTAAGAGGAGCACCATGGTGGGAACGCCATATTGGATGGCTCCAGAAGTCGTGACGCGCAAAGCCTATGGACCCAAAGTCGACATCTGGTCCTTGGGCATCATGGCTATCGAGATGGTGGAAGGAGAACCGCCGTACCTCAACGAGAATCCTCTGAGGGTACGTTGGTATCATTGGTTCTCCAAAAAGTTAGCGATGTGGCAATTACAGAAACTAAACTCCTGAACTCTTTCCTCCTCAGGCGCTCTACCTGATCGCCACCAATGGGACTCCAGAGTTGCAAAGTCCTGAAAAGTTGTCGCCCATCTTCCGAGACTTCCTGAGTCGCTGTCTGGAGATGGACGTGGAGAAAAGGGGTGGAAGCAAAGAGCTTTTGCAGGTAAACCAGTTAGCAACAAATTCTAGCGATTTAAGGAATAATAGCATGACTTGTGTGAATTTGTTCATTGATCAATCCTGCTGTCGTCTTCAGCATCCCTTCCTGAAGTTGGCCAAGCCTCTCTCGAGTCTCACTCCTCTGATTTTAGCCGCCAAGGACGCTATGAAGAACAACCGCTAGCTGTGCCCGCGAGCGCAGCGGACTGCTGAACACTCTCGAAATCTGTGCCAGGTGTTTTTTTTTTTACCAGTGTGTCAACAACATATCAGTGTTGCCAAAACAAAACTCCAAGCATTTCATTTGGGTCTTTGCCTGTTTTTAAACCTGTATTGACCGCTGTGGTGTTGGGGGGACATTAGATGTTCTCCTCGTCCTCCTGCTCTTGTTAGATTCTTGTGGGTCTTTGTCTGTGTTTTATGTATGAACTCTTCCACTCTTTGGCTTCTCTAGACCTCATATGTTCCATAATTGGTGACCAGAATCAATTATGGTGATTTCAAATCCAGCTGGAGACTTTCTTTTATTAGTTTTTCTGTAGCCAGAATCACGACTGAAAACTGTGTAGCCTACTCCTGTTCTTGACCCGAAGGGAAGAGCACCTTACCGATACACGCCAACTGAGAGCAGTGAATGATTTTTGTAGTCACTTGTGCCTTTGTTGTTGTTCCAGCAAACACCTTTATACTCTGTCTGAAGGGGCAGGTTCTTGCCATTGAACTTCCTCTAACCTGAGATAAAACTTTCATGTGATGAAATGTGTATATGATGTACTTAGAAGAAACGTAGCATTTCAGTTGATGTAGTTAACCAAAAGCAGGATGCGTAGATTAGATAGGTGTATGTTTGTGTACATGAACACTTTTCTTGTTGTTTTAGTAACTAACAGTTTATGAAGTAAATGCAGTTGTCAAGAAGTCACAATGTAAGAATTGATAACTATTTTTATGCTTTTCAGTCACTTGTTTTGCAAGTAAAAGCCGGATTCCTGCAAATTTCTGTGAACAATACAGTCATTGCAACATTGTGTACATCTCTTGTTCTTCATTAAAAGAGGACTTGAAACTTGAGATTAGAATAAACTCTCTCTCTAGGGGGATTTTTACAGTCTGTTTGAACCTTGTCATGAGTTAATGGGGTCGTTCCTGTTGTTGCAGTGATATTTGAGCTCTTTCACTTACATTACAGCGCATACTTGTTCATGTTTGAATTGTTTTACCATAAACTTATTCCACTTCCTCGTGGTTGATAGCATTATGGACCTTTTGTTAGCTGCAAGCTCAAAAACTCACTTAATTGTGTTAAAAATATGATTTGTGTATTTACAGTTAAACACTTTTTTTTTTTTTTTGTCAAGTCAAATTTATTTATATGGCGCTTTTATCTATACAGATTGTGCCAAAGCGGCTTTACAGTATCAAATAGGAAAATGTTAATAATGCAAAAGGACAATAGTAAACACTCAATTTTCAGCTAATTTTGTCGAATTTATTAAAATATTACAGGGGGGTGAAAAAGTACTGCATAGTTGAAAATTGCCTAATACAATTTAATGTTAACAATCCATTCCATCATTTCTATTATTGGTTTAAATGGGTCGAAATATGTCGCATGTTTAGACGTAAGGAGTTTATTTACCTTTAATATGTATTTTACACTTGCCAAAAAATTACAAACAATATTAAATACAACACAGTAAATTTGGGTTACTTTTTGTTTGGTTTTAATGGACCTTTTTCACATTTCCGGGTTTCTCAGCAGCGGAAGTCGTAGTTGGGTTAACTTGAAGAGCGGTGAATGGGAGAGTACCACATATATTTTTTTGCATTCCCATTTGCTCAAATAGCAATAGAAAAACTCCACGATAGTGTTATCATGACTTTCAATAAAAGGGAAAAAAACAGAGAGACTGATAACGGCAGTCAGAAGAGAGAACGATAGAAACACTCTCACATAGTTTTTTTTTTTTTTTTTTTGTAATTTGATGTAAGGTAATACAATACAAAGAGTGTTATAAACGTACATATATATAAAAAAATCAAATATGAAAAACCTTCGAGGATTTATGATGCTGATGACCGTTAAACGCGTCATCAGTCTTGTCAAAAGGGTCCATTTAAATTCTCTTTCCCGCCACTGAAATTCAAACCTCAACGGTCGCGAGGACAGCGAGAATCACCACAGGATGGCTAAGATGAAAATTAGCGATTATTTCTGTAAAAAGTGGGTCTTTCTTATTTCGAATACACCCCTGAACGAAGTTCTAACGTGATTTAAGTAATTTGGCGTCGAAATCAGCGTTTGGGTGGATATGAAGGATATCTGAAGATTATGAACCGCGCCATCTTGTTGGTGAGTATCTGACGTTTTTACGTTTGGTCGAAAACCGAACTAAATAAGTTTTAAGTTAAAGTTAAAAGGGTTTCTGGTAAACAAAGGTTTGCTTCCGTAAGCTTTTCAGCTTTATTTTATAAAAAAACATAACGCTAATCAATTCTAGGCTTCTATGATGACGCGTAGGCCAAAAGACGTGACTTTAAGTGTAACGATTTAGTACTTTATCATTAAAATTAAAGAATCGTGACTTATTTATTACAAGAAGAAGATAAGTTATTTTTAATAAGATGTTTCTTGTGACCGTGCTCGCCGAATCAGATTTCATATCGACTTGTTTACACGTTTCTTGATTAAGATTGTGTTTAATGATCTCGAATTCACGATTAAGGTAACGTAAGTTCTCCAAATAGGTCCACTTTTCAAAATAAAATGTAGTTTTCTTTGCATTTGTTTGTGAACTGATTAGTTTTTAACAAGTGTAAGTATAGTTTCAAGACTATTAGGTTTGAAGCGCACTCTAGTGACCACACACCAGTGTTGCCAACTCATTTTCAGGGACAGTTGCTAAAGGAAGGTCGATTTGTTGCTAAAAGTTGCTATATGATGATGTGATGTCATTGCGCGATGACGTCATTACGTAATCACGATGCAAAATTGTCACTGCATCAAATCTCAGCAAAAAATATACAGTATTTTATATATGATAATATAATATTAAATATTATATATATAATATTATATATATATAAATATTATATATTATATATGATAATATAATATTAAAATAACTATTTGAAATACAACATTTAATTGTTCAATAATTCATTGAATTAATAAACTTACATTTTTGAACGATGGCAGTTTAAGTTTTACATTTTTATCAGCTAGTAAACTAGTAAAACTACACATTCTGAACAGTTATAGTTTTAAACAGTGTATTAGTTAGTATGCTACACTCTGAGAAAAGTCTGTAAAAATAGGGCACAATCTACTGTGTTAATATGAAGGCATTTCCTGAATTGATTTTTCAGTTTTTTTTACCTGCATTTTAAATTACGTATTGTATTTTGTGTTTTCGGGTTACAGGGTTACAACGGATAATATCCTGGAAAATTACTATATAATACCTTTTCCATTTTTCTATACATTTTTCTTAGTGTGCTAACTGATCAACAATCGCAGGTACAAGCTACTAACAAGGTGTATCAAAAGTGAACAATGATTCCATTATTCAATTATTATTATGATTATTAAATTTAACAATTGCAAATAGAAGCTAACTTAATTCACGTGTTGTGTTTTGCTAGGCATCTTTATTTTCCTCTTTTTGTGTAATTTAGATGAAAAATGCATGTCTTTTTATTGTATGAGTCACTTATCAAAAGTTGCCAAATAAATATAAAAAATAGATAAATTTGTTGCTAGGGGCTTTTGGAAGAAAAAGTTGCTAGGGTAGTCTGAAAAGTTGTTAAATTTAGCAACAAAATTGCTAAGTTGGTAACACTGCACAAGACCAAACATCTTTCAACGTAAGTTTTACGTATTTTCTGTGGAAAATACAGTATTTTAGTGTGCATTTCTTAATTTTGTGCAATATTGACAAAATATTATATCTCGATATTTTCTAGGATTTTATTGATAACGAGAATTAGATGATATTATGTTTGTGTTATTGTGCTGGTAGTCTTGAGGACTACCGTGGACAGCTGATTTTGATATTCTTCATATTCTGTGTGGTGGTCAGTTCACAGCAGTGATAGAAATTAATCTTTTCCAATAAGTTTAAATTGATTTTTACCTTTTATGGTCATTTTCACAATTAAGCCATTTTTTTCTAAAAGTGTGCATCATCATTTGAGTCAAATTCTTACATTTAATCAGTCAATTAGGATAATAAGACATTTGGGCAGTTATCAAGCAAATGAAATCAGTATCAACAAAATTTCTGAAGTGGCATTTAAATGCACTTACACCCTGCTTAATGCAGGACATGAATGCATTTGACCTGCAGTTACACATGCATATATAATGTTTTAATACTGTAAACATAAAACGTTGAATACTTGATATTTGAAATTATTTGAAAAAAAAAAAAAATAGATACTTTAAATGTGAAATTACAGTCGTCAGCAGGTGGCATCAAGTCACTGTTAATAAGTGAGTCACTGCGATTGAACCGAATCGTTTAAACAGTTGGTTCATTCAGGAACGAAACGAAACACCATCATGTATGTGGCTTTGTTTGGAATTATTTTTGTTGTGGTAATGAAGCTCAAACAGGAAATATGGTGTCTGCAACGTAAGTCTCTTAATATTGTTTATTGAAATGTTATATAAAATCAATTAGGGATGCACCGAAATTTTTCGGCCGAAAATGGCAAAGAAAAAAAATCTCTTTCGTGTTCGGCCGAATAAGCGAAAAGACCGAATAAATTGTACCGAACAATAACGTGACGCGATCAAATAGAGGCGCGCACTAATGCAGCAAACGCGTCTGCGGTGTGAAAGTATTTAATTAAAGCCGTCAGAGAAAGATGGAAAATCATTCCAAGCACGAAGCACCGACAATTTGATGCTTAGCGCTGCATCTCATGAGAAGAGGAAGAGGTGGTTGATGCTGGTTACTATGATGATTGAAATCGCGAACTGGTCTCAAATGATTAGTAAATAAACTGCAGAATATTATGTTTTCTAATACACGCACGCATTGCATGTATTCAAACAGCGCTGCACGAGCTCGCGGCGCCAGGGTTCAAAGTCCAAAGCGCGAGGAACATCTGCGCTAAAACACTGTTACTCGTCATTTGCTCAGTAACTTTTTTTTTTTTTTTTTTTTTTTAAAGACACGTGACAATGACATAAGTGTGACAAACATCTTCCCAAATTCGTAATGAGAATCATTTAAATATCTGCATGCTGTTGTTAACAAAAAGAAGCACTGAGATCTTCCTGCGGGTTTCTACCAAAATAAAGTCTAAGAAAAAGCAACAACTCCATTAACATTCATAAAAGTTAGTATTGTAATTTTACAATACTTAAAAATAAGACAATAATAATGATAATAATAATTACCCTACAACAGCTCTATACATTTATTATAACATTCACAATAGTGATTTTTTTATTTTATGTGAAAAGCAGGACAAAACAATAAAAAGAACATTTTGGCTATTTAATTTATGCAATGGTGAAGAAAAAATGGAAAAATAGACCTACATGGGGGAAAAATTTGAAAAACCGTGTTCAGCATTCAGCCCAGTGTTTCATTTTGTTCGGCTTCGGCCAAGAATTTTCATTTCGGTGCATCCCTAAAATCAATATCACATTTGTAATCATGCTGATTTTTGGAGGAAAAGACGGCACTGTTCGTGTGATATATGAAATGATATAAAGCCCCCATATCTTGAATTTTGTTATATATTTTAATAGACTGAATCATGCAGTGAAAACGCACTGTATTCGGTGGCGAATGCTGTTAGTGTTTCCTGCCTGTCCCACAGGCTTTAAAGTGAATGCAGTGGATAGAGCACAGTCCATATTCATAGCGGAGCCACTCGAAGTCTTTCAGCCATTCTCACTGAAAACTGTACGCCATCTTTTCAGCTGGTGGGTCAGCATTCACCACATGATCGCGATCACCAGCACCATTATTTGTAACTTTAGGTGGTTTACGAAAGAAATCTGTCCGTGTTTCCTTTCATTTTCTCTCTTCTTCAGCCCTTTGCATTTCCCGTGGTAGTTAGCTCCCGGTGACCTGACAGCGGAAAGCAGTGACTGAGTGATTGACAGCTAATATTAACCAGTCTAAAAACCTGCATTAAATTTAAGAACTTAAAGATGAAATTATGTAAAGTTTGATAGAATGGCAGACTGGTCACCGTATCAGCACACAGAAGGTACTGTGAACATTTTTAGAGAAATTACAACAGGTCGCACTACAACAATTATATGCACTCGCACAAATGTTCCCAAATATATTTTGAGGTCGCACAAATTAAATTATGGGAGCATATATGACCCAAATTGTTGCAATTTCGAGCCTTGATTCATATTAAGTTTAAAAAAAAAAAAAAAACTAAGCATTTTTGAAAAGGTTAAATTATGCAAAATCAAAGTGAAAAATACTTTTAGTATATTTACTAGTATGATAAGCATTAGAAGTGCATTAGAAGTGTGGCATATAATGTTAAATGTTTGATATGGAGCGCCACCTAGTGGTTGATTAAATACTAAACGCTCAGCCCAAAAACGTTTCTCCAAAGATAACTTCACTTTTTCAGTTTTATTAAATGTTTCTAGTTCTGGGACTTTTAAGTCAGTAGACATCTTTTAAGTTTAAGTCAGCAGACATTTTATGCTGTACCAGTTGTCTTTGTATGTTTGTTGTTCACATGTTTGTTCATTTTTTTTTTTTTTTCTCTCTCTCTGCAAAGGGGAAGCGGCCCATTGGGACGTTGAGGGGTCTGTTAAAAGTGAGTATTTTAGGTTTAGTCAGCTATTTAAAATGTTGACTATTTAGTTAAATTTCAATGCATGTAATACCGTACTGTTGGCTGTTAAATCACAAAACGTCCCGGGCAAAATATACTACCATGCGAGCATTGGTGGTTCAGTGGTAGAATTCTCGCCTGCCACGCGGGAGGCCCGGGTTCGATTCCCGGCCAATGCAGTAGCTTCTTTTGAAGATATTTTGCGCACTTGAGCACCAATCCTTTTATTATAAAGTGACTTACAAACAGGGTGCAAACTTAACTTTTTAAGATAGAATCATCTGCTTGTTCGTTCATTCATTCACAAAACACATCACTGTAAGGGACTTTTTATTAACGTCCCATTACATTTACAGCTCTTGCATACAGTTCTCGGGGTCCAACAACAAATATTTGATCAAATTGGGCATTTTAGTTCAATATCGTGCTAATTTCTCTGTTTGTTGGGTGTTCGTTTCAGACCCTGCTTACAAATGATAGCTGTGACTTAAGAGATTCATCAGGAGACCGTAATATAAGCGCCGCAATACAACATGAAGGTAAGATTGGAGTTAAAACAGAGTTTTGTTGTTACTGCAACGCTGCAAAACCTGTTTTTCTTCTTGCTTTTAATATCAAAAGACAGTTTCAATCTGAATGCAGTAAGTGCAGCGTAGCAGCAAATGGGGGCGACAATATTCTTGTCCTCACTCCTCGTTAGTATAGTGGTAAGTATCCCCGCCTGTCACGCGGGAGACCGGGGTTCGATTCCCCGACGGGGAGGAAAGCTTTTATTTCTCTCTCTGTATGTTCACAAGAAAACTCATTTATAGATTCCCAATTGTATATCTAAAGATAACCTGTGAATAACATAATTGTTTATTTTAAAATAATAGAAAACATCTCATTAGTACATCGTTTTACTTACCAAAAGACGCTACTCTTCTAAACTAGACTTGTTTTGGTAGGATTTTGCATGTTTTGCGTTTCTCTGATTTCCCATTGATTTTGAAGTGAAATATCTACAATTTTTTTCAAAGCAGTTTGTGAATCAGTAGTTAAAACAGCTGTACTGTGTTGTTTTTAAGGGCTGATTTTTGAGGCTGGGCACCAGGGCCGGTTAGCTCAGTTGGTTAGAGCGTGGTGCTAATAACGCCAAGGTCGCGGGTTCGATCCCCGTACTGGCCACAGTTTTGCTTCTTTTAAAATCTGATCAAGAATCTGATTAAAGGCATAGTTTAGTTAAAATTCTGTAACACTTTGCAAGGTCTTGATTGTTAACATTACACAATGCATAACATGAATAATGAGCAATATTTTTTTTTTTTTTTTTTTACAGAATTCAAAAACATGTCTTATGATGATAAAAAATATCTCTGTTGTCGTTGCATTAGTTAATGGAGTCTTTTTTAATCTTAAAAAAACAAAAACAATTATTTTATGTTTGTTCATAGTACATTTGCTAATGCTGAAATAGAACTTGTGAAAATATATTAGTAAATCTTGAAACAAACACGATTAATAATTGATGCAGAAGTGCTGTTTATTGTTAGTTAACATTAGTGTACTCATGGCGTTAGCTAATGTTTACAAATGAGAAAATATTGTAAAGTGTATCTGACTTTTCAGTCATTATTATAGTAATTCACCCCCTAACTGGTGTAATTTTATAACTAAATATTTTTTGGGTGAAATTTTATTTTAATATTTTAAATATATTTGAAAATGTTAAATATTTCAGTTAAAATGTCAATAATTTGATTATTTATATATTGTAAATTAGATTAAATTGGATTTAAATTTTAGACTTTTAATTTTAGATAAAAGTTTGTTATATTCATTTTTATTACTTTTTGTTTTTGTCTTCTTACTATTATAGTTTTGCTTACTATTTTGAATTAAAGCTTAGCTTCTGTTTTATTTTTAAAGATTTCACATTTTGAGTTTTTTTGTCATTTTTGTAGTTTTTTCTGTCTACTCAATGTTATTTTAATTAATGTTTTTAATTATTTTATTTTTATGTTCCATTTTCTTAATTTCACACGTTTTTTGTAAATTTTATTGGTTTTTGCTCTTTTAAAATATGTAAAGTTATGAAAAAAAATTTCAGCAATTTAGTACTTGAACAAATATGAAAAATGCTGCTAACTAGTTCAAATAAAATAAGTATAATATAATTTAATTTCAGTTAACACTTATTTTAAGTAACAAAATATTTTTAATGGTTGCTGTTAATGATGAAGAGATTGGCAAAACGCCCACCAGATGGCAGCATTTCTAATAGACCTGATATAAAACAATGCTAACTGCTTACTGCTAAAGAGTAAAAAGTGTTACTATCACTAAAGTATCTTTCCGCAGATTAAACCATCAAGCTACGTCAATGATACTGAAATCTCCAGCAAAACCAAAACTTCTGCCCCGTGTGAGGCTCGAACTCACGACCTTCAGATTATGAGACTGACGCGCTGCCTACTGCGCCAACGAGGCCTGAAGACTGAGTCTGCTAAACCTTCACATGTTCCTGCAGGTAAGTCTCAGCAAGCTGGTGTGCATTTCAGTCTGTCCTTGATTGTGAATATCTGTTCTGTACTTGATATGTTTGTGTTCACATCTGCTATAATCCCAAAAGACAGTTTGTACAAAAATGACTGAGGAACAATAGATCAGTTTAAACAATGAGATTCAACCTGGCCCACTAGAGGGAGCCAAAGCGCACAGCCACTTTAAAGATTGTAGACCTAAAATGCATAAATTACTTTAAAAACATTATATTTCAAATGCATATATTAATCATTTTGCATTTAAAATGTATGTAGTAAATAACAATTGTAGAATTAAATGCGCATATTAAAAAATGTTAATTTAAAAGGCATATATTAAACAATGTAGATTTTAAATGAATATATTATAAACTATTTTATTTTTATTCATTATATGATTGTGCATTTACAATGCATACACTGAATATATTTGTACTAAGATGATTGTGCAACAATAGCTTAGTTTAAATAATGAGAGTCAGCCTTGAAAACAACCACTTTTCCAAAGGTGGCCTTGAATAGGTCATAGTGTTTTTTGGCCTAAAGTGTGTCTAAAAACCCCTTTGATAAGAGCACGGTGTGTCCGTGTGCCACGTTATCACATGCTGTGAGCAAATACAGTGCTGCTGAGCTCAGATCTTTCTTTCTGTCCAGCACAGCCGTCTGAACACCAGCATGTCAGGCCTTAATGCTTCGCTGGGCTACTTTTTAGCGATAGTCGGCGTGAGCGCAGTCGGGCGGGTGCTGGGCGCGCGCTGGGCATTCCTGACGGAGTTTATCGCGGCTTTTGCGCTCGCCGCCTGCAGACTGGAGGTGGACACCATCGCGGAGGTCGGCCAGTGGGCCGGTGCTCTTGGGCCTGACGTCGCTGTCACTATGCTCTTCATATCCCTCGCTGTCCATGGCATCGTCATGCAGGGCGCGAGCGGGAACCCGTCGGTGACGCTGATGGGGCTCCTGCAGAAGGATGTGGGCGCCGTGTCGGTCGTCCTCAGCGTGGCGGCGCAGTTACTCGGTGCGTACGTGGCACTCCTGGTCGCCGGTAAGTACTGGCAGATGGAGCTGACCGACATGCACATGATCAAGAACCTGATGATGTCCGAGTGCAGCACGTCGCTGCAGGTCTCGCCGCTGCAGGGAGTCTTCGCCGAAGCCCTCGGAGCGCTCACCTTTCACCTGATTTACCTCGTCCTGAAGAACAGGTCGCAGCTGCTGCAGATTCCCATATTCACAGTGTTGCTGACGTTCATCGCTTATGCAGGTGATTACTTTTAAAATGCATATGTTACATAATGATTGTGGATTTAAAATGCATGCATTAAATTAAACACTAGATTTCAAACGCATATATTAAATAACCATTATGTATTTAAAATGTAAATATTAAAAAAAAAAACTGAAGAGGTATATTAAGTAAGGATTTTCGATTTAAAATGCATAAATTAAATAACATTTTACATTTAAAATGCAAACATTAAATAATAAATCTAGTTCTAGTTAATTGCATAGATTAAATAAATTTTGTAGATTTAAAATTAAATTCATATTTTAAGTGAAGATTGTAAATTTAAAATGCATATATTAAATTAAAAATTACTGGTAAAAATGTATGAAAAAATAAAGATCATGTATTTAAAATGCATTTATTAGTTTAAAAAATCATAAATTTCAAATATTATAGACTGTCGATTTAATACGTATTTATTAAATTAGGATTGTGCATTTAAAATACATGTTGAATTAAAAATTGTAGATATATAACAGAAATAATAAGTAAATATTAGATATTTAAAATACATGTATTAAATAAAAAAATGTAGAGTTAAAATTCATATATTAAATGCATACATTAAGGATTTTGCATTTGAAATGCATATATTAAATAATGATTGGACTTAAAATGCATGCATTAAATTAGGATTGTGCATTAACAAATCATATATTAAATAAAGATTGTAGATTTTTTTTTTTTTTTTTTACAGTACCATTAGTACCAATTTAATTCTATAGCCGCTTATAGTCAACCGCTTTTAAACGCTCCTGTGTGTTCTTGTGTGCATGCTTTGGTTACGAATTACAGAACCACACGTTTATTTACAATGTGTTTTGCAATGTTGAGTATTGTAGCCAATCACATGCATCTCTGTTGAAAGCAATGGCCAGTCAGTGGTGTTTTCTGTAGGTTAGTCAGAATCTGCTCTGAGTTCATCTTTGTTTTCGCAAGTAGAGTTCTACACACTCGCAGATCTACTTATTAGAACGGGAGAGAGAGAAAACCATGCACACAGTGTAAATAAGAGATTGATTGTGTAGTTAGTCACTGATTACATCATTGAATTTTTGTGTGATAAAGCTCAATCAGTTGCGCTATAAGAGGAGCCCTTTGCTCGGTTTCTGAACAGATAGGACTGAACATCCACATATACAGTTTCAGGAGTGACAAACACGAGTAGTGTTGTCACAGTACCAAAATTTCAGTATTCGGTACCGATACCAGTGAAAATCCACGGATCTCGGTACCAATTTCGGTACCACATGCTAATTAAAAAACATTTTTAATAATAAAATCAAACAAAAATAAAATGTACAAAAATCAATGCTATTCTTTATACTTATTTCAATTGTGTTTTTCCACAAGTAATAAAAGTATCAAAAACAGTAAACAAGTTTCACCCAAATTTAATTTGTCTTTTAAATAATGAAATTTAAACACATTTTATTATTTTGATAAATAAAGGGGATTTACTATTAAAATTAAAATATGGAAGAAATATTGTGTGATTATTTCTTTAAAAATAAATATTTATTCATTTTTTTCAACAGTAGTAATAGTATCACATACATTCTACTAAATAATAGTAATATATTTCTGGCACAATGTCTTTAAGATAAACTTTTATTTTGACGGGTTGCAATGTAGTAAAGTGTATGTGTATGAGTGTCAGGGTATGTAGTAAAAAAAAAACACAAAAAAAAAACGCACATCTCTGCCATTCTCTCATTCACACAGAGACTCGCAGAACATGCAGAATTCATATCTGAATCGACTTTTGTGGCTTAATATTTACAGATACTAGTCCGTGTCGTGATTTGACTTAAGTGTAATGGCCTACTTTTGATTAATTCATCCAAACTTTGACAAATTCCGTGACATTCCGTTTTTATAACTGGATTCTGTGATTCTGTCTGCGTTTTCTGCATCGCGGAAATCATAGGGCCGTACGCATCAAGAACCGGGTTGACCGGGTACTCGGTACCACCAGTACTTAAAAAAACCTGGTACCGTGACGTTTTCATTTTTTTAGTACCGATTTGGTACCGAAGTCTTTGTCTTTTGACAATACTAAACGCGAGTGTAAAACATTATGCACGGGAATCCACAGTGACAGTGATAACTATAGGAACGGACAGAACAAACTATCTGACAAACCGATATCAATAATAGACCTGTGCATTAAGTGATGCAGAGTAACATAACTACACACTGTGTTACAGTGTTACACACTGCATGAAAGGTCATTTTCAAAAATCCATAATAGAGGCACTTTAAAACTAGAGATGTTCCGATACCCTTTTTCCCTTCCCGATACCGATTCCGATACCTTGGCTCAGGGTATTGGCCGATACCGAGTTCTGATCCGATACCTGGGTGTGTATCTGGTTATACAGCTGTATGTACTACTAGACCTGTATGAATTGATACAATTATTTTATGGTGTGCTTCACGATAGATAGATAGATAGATAGATAGATAGATAGATAGATAGATAGATAGATAGATAGATAGTGTGGCAAGTAATTTTAACTGAATTTAGGACCGGTGGTGGTGCTTTTTTGGTCATTCAGTGTTTCTGTAAAAATGGGGGAAAACTATCAATAATACTGATAAGATAATAATCATACTATGAATTCTGCTAAGAACAATATAAAACGCACTAAGGATTAACGAGCTGCTGGATTCATGAATATTAATCAGGTTGTCTGCATTGGTTCGAACTTATTTGCTGAAATCAAAACAGGGACTATAATAGGTGAGCGCCGGCCAATGAGATTGTCGTTTGCGCATTAGCTCCGCCCACTACCGGAGAACCCGGCAGTTCTTAAAAGCTGAAGAATTCCAAAGGAACTCCGTTATTTTGACAGGAAAATACAACAAAGAATAACGTTTACATACCATGCAGAATTGACGCGCCACACGTAAGACTCTTTCGCTCCCTCCCTCTTTCTCTCTCTGTGTGTGAGGAAAAAAGCAAAGCGACGGCGAGTCGTGCACTTCACACTAGAGCTTACGGTACGTCAAATACAGGTGTGCTGCGCATTCATTCAGATGAACTGAAAAATAGATCGCTTGACGGAGAGAGAAACTCTGAAGCGCTCAGAGTGTTCAGCGAGTGACAATATATCTGTGCTAAACTTATACATAGCCTCCCAGTAAAATCTGATCATTTATTAGCCAGTGGCTTATATTAGACATCATTTAGTCGCGCAGGGTGAAGATTTAGTCGCATATGCGAGTGATTTAACTTACTGGCAATGTGACAGCACGTTTGTATTTCTTCTTCGCTGCTCTAAATAGTGGTTGCTTGTGTGGCAACACAGCACAACTTCCTGTGTTTGCATTCTGAGCAGCGAAGAAGAATTGATTTCCGATTTGCAGCGTTAAGCAAAGCTAGCGCGCATAACTATAGGTCTTGTTTAAAAATGCTATCGGATCGGTACATGGGTTCAAGTACTCGCCGATACCGATGCCAGAATTTTTGTGGTATCGGTGGGATTTCCGATACTAGTATCGGAATCGGAACAACCCTATTTAAAATACTCTTTTTGATGTGTCCTTTTAAAGGCAATGTTTAAATTAAGATTTTAAATTAAATTTAAAAGTATTTTAAAATATTTAATGCATTATTATTAAATTGTTATACTACTTGCTATACTACTTAAGTACAGTACTAAAATTTGTTATAATAGTCAATTTATAATTACTCCAAAAGCAAGAAGTCAAAAACTAGGGAGTGGAAATGGCAACTGAACTATTGAGTGATCCGCTGCTGCCATCTACTGGATATAATGGTAAATTCATGTAATTGTCATCTTAAAATTCTTTGTTTTCCTCCAGGATTTTTGGTACATTTTTTCATGTCATCTCCATGAATGAGAAGGGAATCTTTAAAGTGAATTTCACAGCACAACTGTAGAGTTAAAAAATAATAAAGGCTTTAAAATAATGTAGTGTTTAAAGAAAATGTTTGTTTTTTTGTTTTTTGAGGGGGGGGGGGGTTGTGTGTCTTTGTTACCTTTTTCACCCATGATGTGTTTGCATCCCTGAAAATAACATTGTAGATTTAAAATGTATACATTAAAAATTGCAGATTTATAAATAAATGTATTAAATAAATAAAGTGCACATATTAAATAAAAAATTATAGGTTAAAGATGCATATTTCAAATAAAGACTAGATTTAAAATGCATATAACAAATAAGAATTGCACTTTGAAATGCAATTGAAGATTTCAAATGCATATATTAAATAAGATTAAAAATTAAAAAAAAAATTTTTTTTGTATTTTCAGAGAATTTCATGGTACTAATTAATATTTATGCAATAATTATTGTCAAAAAAATTTCTCATTGAAAAAAAAAATGTTTTTTTCAAATATTTTCTATTACTTTTCAGTTATGGCAAAAATTCATGTTAAAATAGAGCCAATGCCTTTAAAATACAATTTTTGAAGCCAGATTAGGTGGCAGTAAAATAAGAAAAACATCTGCAATTCCATGGTTTAGTCCATAGATTCCTACATAGATCTCTATAAAAGGCCTATAAATTCTCTAATTGTTTTTAGACATAAATACTTATTTTTATGAAGTTGTGGGTTTGGATATATATTTAGACATTTTCAAAGATGACTTTTTGTAAAGGTTTAGATTTTTTTTTTTTTTGGTTTGAAATGTTGTTTTAAAGCGTCAGTTTTTGAATTATTATTACTACAGTCAAACCTGAACACAGAGAAAGCATTTTGTTACACAAAATATTAAAATTCTATAAAAAGTAACAAAAATGAACAGGAATGTTTTATCAGAGCTGATTTCAACTTCTTATTTCAGTTTTCTGAGTTGTTATGGCTATTCCAAATCATTTGAATGTATATATTTGTGTATATGTGAGTGTGTGTATGTGTGTGTGAGTGGATGTGTCTGTTTTGCACTCTTGATGTTTCAGAGTGTAACCCGTTCCTTGCTGTCCACTTTTTTACTGCATTGTAGTTGAATTATTGCTTTTATTTTATATATTTGCTGTGTTACAGTCACACTAGTTCATAGGTGTGTGTGTGTGTGTGTGTGTGTGTGTGTGTGTGTGTGTGTGTGTGTGTATAAGTGTGTGTGTGAGTGGATGTGTTGGTTTTGCACTCATGATGTTTTAGAGTTTCACCCCGTCAGTGCTGTGTACTTTTTTTCTGCATTGTGGCAGATTTGTAGATTGTACACGCAAAAATTCCCATTCATTTCCTATGATCGGTCATTTTTGACCGAAGAGCACAAGTGGTGACATTTTTTTTACGACCACTTAGCCTGCTCGAATCAGGCTTTTTTGTGTGTTCACATTACAAATGCCAGAAAAGTCACCAAGTTTCGTACCATTCCGATGAAGCTGTAATTTTTAAAAATTCAAAATAGAAAAAACTTTCGATCAAAAGTGACCGAAGAGCACCAGAGGCTTAAAATGAATAAAAATCAAGTTACTCAAGAGAACCTCTTGACTGTTCATTGGGTTCATGTGGTGAAGTATTTTGACTCCTTCATCCTCACAAATGTCTCTGTCTCACCAGGAAATAACTACACTTCTGGATATGTGAATCCATCCCTGGCTTATGCCATGACATTCACCTGTCCAGGACACACTTTCCTAGTGTATTCTCTCGTCTACTGGCTCGGGCCTCTGATTGGTGAGTCCTCATACATATTTTTAATACCAAGGAAAGTATTAAAATAATAAATGTGGAGAATCATACAGTTCAAACAGTCCAAAAATGGTTGCTGGTGTTCCTGAGAGGTGTTATAAATTGTGTATTTTTCCAGGCATGACTCTTGCGCTCTTCCTGTATTTGGGAAACATCCCACTGCTGTTCAGCAGGAATCTGCTTTACTCCAAGAAGGAACGTTTCCGGGTTCCCAAAGGGAAAACCTCTGAAGACAAGAGCAGCTGAAGAGACATAAAAACACATCACTGATGTGGTCACTTCATAAACCATATTTTATAGTCTCAAAACATATTATGGTTGAACTTTAAATCTGGTACATTTCTGGTTACATTTGGTTTGAGGTCTGCAGCCAGTTTGAGCAAACCCCTCATCTTGTGTGAAATTTATACTAACATCTACACTGAAAAAAAAAAAGATACAAATTTTCTTTTAAGGCAAACAATTTATTTTAGCTACATTTAAATAAAAAAAATATATTGAAAATTAGTCGACTAAATTTATTTAAATAAAATAAATTGATTGCAACAGTTTTTTAGTAAATTCAATTAATCATTTTTTTTTTCAGTGTAGGAGCCAAAGAACATTTTATTAAATATATAGTAAAAATATAAAAAAAAAACATATATATATATATATATTTAATAAGGGGGAAAAGGAATAATCATACAAAAGTACAAGTAACAAAATTGTGATATTGTGTCTGTAAATGCCGCTTTGATAAACTATTCAAAGTATGCCACAATGTAATAAAATATTCTGTTATACATCTGTTATTCTTGATAAGTACTGATAAATAGAAACATTTTAACATGATATTTGCAGAAAAAAGGTAATATGATGCATGCACTCTTGATGTGCGTGTCTACATTTACGTTTGGTCTGTGTTTGGATTGACTGCAGCAGAACAACAAAATAGCAAAACTCTTGATTTACGTTATTTGAAATGATCTATAACTTGCGCGCAACTGAATGGTTTCAGCTCTCTGCCTTATAAATGACTCCTATTAATGTCATTAACTTATAAAAGATCACCAGTCAACGTGCAAATTCTTTCATTTAGAGCAGGGAGCTGAAAGAATAGCTCACATTTCCAAAAACCTGCAGTACTCCAACAAGAAAAAGTGCGTATGTCTGTTCAAACCCTGAAGTGAAACCAAATACTTTTCCACGTCAAAGACGGTTTTTACAAATATGAGCGCTGGCGTGGATTTAAGCGTATAACATTCTAAGATCAAATCACTTTATAAATGAGGCCTCTATTGCAGACTTGTTAGATCTATAGTCAGTAACTCACCAGCAGAGCTCATTGTCTTTATATATTCAGACTCGATTACTGATTGGTTAACCAATCTTTCACAAGTTATTGTTACTTTCAGTAATATCTCTCTATATTAACCTTGCTGTATTAGTGGTTTGTGTTGAAGCCTACATAAAGATGGCACGACAGGAATGGGTTTTCTGCAGTATTTCTGCAGTGAGACTGACCTGAATAGATGCATAAAAACACTGAGTCTGAGTTGTTAATGAGGGCAGTAAATCTAGGGCCTGAGCTCATGCCTGTGGTTTATTCTACTTGGTACACTTGGTATGTTTGAAGCACTTTGTGTGGGTGAAGCGTCCTTTCTTACACCCGCAAAGGAACTTCATGAGAAGAACAGACTGCAAAACTGAAATGAGAGTCAGACTGAAAGTGCAACTTAAGTAATCTGGTAACCACTCATCACTCAGGATGGTTTTCTTTCTTCTGTTCACACTTATCTTCTTCATCTTTTCAGGTGAGTCACTGAAAAATAATTCATTGTTAGATTTATCAGATAATTTTGTTTTTAATTAAACATTTAAAAGTTAATCTGTGTTAAGGCCCATTCACACCAATTACGGTAACTATAACAATAGCTTTAAAATCGTTGTAAATGTACAACCCGAATTCTTTTTAAAAATATATTATAAATATATTATATTATTGCTTTTTTTAAAATGTTCAAATGTCAAATAATGGATGCCCCCAATATTAAATATGTTAAATTAATGAAATGGACACTAAAAATAATAAATTATTATTATAAAACATTGTACATTAATCTACACTATTTATCTACTGACACTTAGTATCAGTCAGTCAAGCATTATAATATAATATTATGATAATTTAAAATTAAATGATGATAGAACTTTTGTAATTAGTGTAAGTATGAATGCATATTTGTCATCAATATAAAACAAACTAAGGATTAATGAGCTGCTGGGTTCATGAATATTAATCGCGCTGTCTGCGTTCGCTCGAATTGATTTGCTGAAATCAAAACAGGGACGATAATAGGTGAGCACCAGCCAATGAGATTGTCGTTTGTGCATTAGTTCCGCCCACTAACACAGAAACCGGAATTCCAAAGTAACTCCATTATTTTGACAGGAAAATACAACAAAGATTAACGTTTACATGTAGCGCGTCAATTCTGCATGTTATGAAAGACTCTCTCACTCTGTGTCTTTCTTTGTGTGCGTGTATGTGAGAGAAAGCGACAGCGAGGCGTGCGCCTTCACACTAGTTTATGGCAGGCCTACCTCAAATATAGCTACACTGTGCATCCATTCAGATGAACTGAAAAATTTAATTCTAATAATGTAATATAGTAATGCCACATTTTATTGTCAGTAACGGTAACGGCGTTGTAACAGGGGAAACAGTAATTCGTTTGATTACTCGTTATTGAAAAAAATAATGCCGTTAGTAACGCCTTTTATTTATAACGGTGTTATTCCCATCACTGATAACTATAAACAATAGCTGTATTAGTGTCCACAACTAAGAATGACTAAAACGGTAACTGCATTAGTGTCCACACCAATGGGCAATAACTATAATGATAACTACACTAGCATTCACGCCAATGGATGATATCTGTAACGAAAACTGTATTAGTGTCTACATCAATAGACAGAAACTAAAACGTTAATTAAATTAGCCTCCACACCAACAAACAGTAAGTATAACAATAACTGTATTAGTATTCACACTGATGGACTATAACTATTAATGTCCACACCAACAGACAATAATTATAACGATAACTATATTAGTGTACTCACCAATGTACAGTAACTGTATTGATAACTGTATTAATGTCCACCCCGACGGACAATAACTATATAATAATTCAACGGACCGAAGTCAATTATTCCGCTTATAATACGGTTGCCATACCTAAAGACATCGATCAGATGATATATTTCAAGGCATTTCTCCGGTTTTTCTACTTAAATCGCTATTGTGAGTAGGATTATTTCTTCCGCATCTCATCCAACGCCTCCGTTGCTAATTCCTAAACGTCATTTTAAACCGTAACGGAGGCTTCAGCCATTGATAGGAGACTAATGCAGTTAATAACTAAGTTATGAGAGAGAGAGATTACCTCTGTGAGTCTGTGCATCTCTCAGAAGTGTTCTAAAGCAATGTCTCTAGTTATAGTGAAACTTAAAAGGGGTCATCGGATGCCCATTTTACACGAGTGGATATGATTCTTTAGGGTCTTAATGAAAAGTCTATAACATACTTTGGTTAAAAATTCTCAATGGTAGAGTTAAAAACACCTTCTTTACCCTGTCAAATTCACGTGAGCATAGACACATTCACTTAAAAATGAACGTAAAGTTAATCCTCTGTGTCTTCAGCGGCTCAGATGTCAGGAGTAACTATATTCATTATTACATCCAACAATTAAACACTTCAATCGCTTCATTGGAGACATCTTGTCTTCCCCTGCACTAGAGCTGACACAATGGTGGACAGCTCTCAGCTCACCCAGGGCAGGTCTAAGGTAAAACGGTCTTGTCAATCAACTATAGTGGGAGTAGTTTGTACAGAACTACATCATTCTGACAGGAATCTCAGAACAGCCTGATGTGAGAAAGAGGATTTTAAAATAGGGATTTAAAAAAAAACACTGGGTGGATTTTTATCATTATAGGATGGATTTATTAATTTTTTTCACGAACAGCGCCGTTGTTGTTACCTCTCTTGTGAGAAGTCATGTAGTTTTTAAGTTGTTAAACTATGTTACTGATAAAATTGTCAGGGAAGCGCTAACAACATTAGCATTTATGTTAACGTGTGTGTGCAAAGTGTCTGTGAGGGAGAAAGAGTGGGAGAGATAGAGTATGTGCTTTCCGTACATAATAAAGCATAATTTTGTGGCAAAAACATGGTAGTTTTTATCCTTTTATTTACTATATTTATTTGTTTGGCCAGTGTCATTGTGGGTTTTGGTTATTTTGCTGTTTTAGGCTGTAAGGACCTTTTGAAATAACTCAAATCATTTGGCAAAGTGATATGGACATGTAATGTGGTCAAGACCTGCCTGGAACTACATTCACCGTGCGTTTCCCTGAAAATAATTGCACACCTTAGAACGTTTGTCAGCCAATCAGATTCAAGCATTCAACGGCCCTGTAGTATAACTGTATTGATAACTGTATTAATGTCCACAGTGCAGACAATAACTGTAACGATAACTGCATTAGTGTTCACTCTGACAAACAATAACTGTAATGATAACTGTATTAGCGTCCACACCAACGGATATTAACTATAACAATAACTTTATTAGTGTCCTCACCAGTGGACAATAACTATAACGATAACTGTATTAGCGTACTCACCGACTAACAATAGCTGTAACGATAACTGTATTAGCATCCACACTGACGGACAATAACTATAACGATAACTGTATTAGCGTACTCACCGACTAACAATAGCTGTAACGATAACTGTATTAGCGTCCACACCGACGGACAATAACTATAACGATAACTGTATTAGCGTACTCCCCAACAGACAATAACTATAACGATAACTGTATTAGTGTCCACACCGACGGACAATAACTATAACAATAACTGTATTAGCGTACTCACCGACTAACAATAGCTGTAACGATAACTGTATTAGCGTCCACACCGACGGACAATAACTATAACGATAACTGTATTAGCGTACTCACCAACAGACAATAACTATAACGATAACTGTATTAGCGTACTCACCAACAGACAATAACTATAACGATAACTGTATTAGTGTCCACACCGACGGACAATAACTATAACAATAACTGTATTAGCGTACTCACCGACTAACAATAGCTGTAACGATAACTGTATTAGCATCCACACTGACGGACAATAACTATAACGATAACTGTATTAGCGTACTCACCGACTAACAATAGCTGTAACGATAACTGTATTAGCATCCACACTGACGGACAATAACTATAACGATAACTGTATTAGCGTACTCACCAACAGACAATAACTATAACGATAACTGTATTAGCGTACTCACCAACAGACAATAACTATAACGATAACTGTATTAGCGTACTCACCAACAGACAATAACTATAACGATAACTGTATTAGTGTCCACACCGACGGACAATAACGTCTCGGTTACGTACGTAACCCTCGTTCCCTGATGGAGGGAACGGAGACGTTATGTCGTGACGACATAGGGGATTTACTTGGGAGCCCCAATCATCTCTGATTTAAGAGAAAACGCCAATGAAATTTGGCTAGTGGATTTTGCATACCTGCGCCACTCCCCGTGCACACGGGTATAAATAGGCGGCAGGTGCATCCACTCATTAGGTTTTACGCTGAGGAGCCGAGAACGAGTCCCTGGCAACCAGCGATGGTTCGAGATTGTGGCATGGGGACATAACGTCTCCGTTCCCTCCATCAGGGAACGAGGGTTACGTACGTAACCGAGACGTTCCCTATCTGTCGGTCACTACGAGTTATGTCGTGACGACATAGGGGTCTTATGGAAAGCGCCACAACCTGAACCCCGTCACAACCTTGTGGCATGCAGATGCTTGACAAGCGAGCGCGTGACAGCAAATGCCATGCGAAAGGTCGCAACCTTCCCATCGCCCCAGCGCAAATTCGCTAACCTTGGTGCCCGCAGGGACCACTGAGTACATCGCTGCTGGAGATAGCCAAGCCGCTGTTCCTTTTCCCACAGAAGTCGGAAGGGATTTCGACCTTCAATGAAAGATAGCTTCAAGTCTTTCCTATTTGTTGTTACAGCTTGGCAGTAACGACGGGGAAGCGAGCCTTCCAGAGAAGGGCGCTACGGAGGCCACATCCTGCCCGAAGGGAGGTAACATGTGGAGACACTGATATGGACTGACCCAGGCCTGGGGCAGTACTACATACGACTGGACCCTGGGGCAGATCCTACCTAGGGGTAGGGAGGAGAGCTGCCAGCAGGGCCTGACAGAGGACTCTGTCAAAGGGAAGACACGGGTTTACCGTGAGGGAAACCTTACCGTGGTAGAATACACATATGGGATTACCCGAAGGGAATCAAGCCATACGGACACCTAGCCCAGTACAGGGGCTGACCGGAGACCCGGGCAAGCTAACACAAGTTCTGGGCCTGGCGTCAGACTGCTCCGCCCAGTCTGACTGCCGGGGGTGCTGGAGGAACTCCACCAGGGTTCGCCGTCTGGAGAACTGAACTGGAGGAGGAAAACGGCGCTCGTATCCCCGGGTGAGGGGGAATGGCGCAGCAAGCGTGACACCGGCCAGCTCTTCCCGCCACTTACCTGTTACCCAACACACGGGAAGAAACTGGCTCGACGCGGAGATTGTAAAATCTCGCGAAGGTGTTCGGTGTCGCCCAGCCCGCAGCTCTACAGATGTCTGCCAGAGAGGCGCCGTGCGCCAACGCATAGGAGGAGGCAACACTCCGCGTGGAGTGAGCCCTCACCCCTAGGGGGCACGGCTCACCTTGGGATTGGTACGCCAAGGCGATGGCATCCACTATCCAGTGGGCCAACCTCTGCTTGGAGACAGCCTTCCCTTTCTGCTGACCTCCGTGGCAGACAAAGAGCTGCTCAGAGCTTCTAAAGCTCTGGGTGCGGTCCACATATATGCGCAATGCTCTTACGGGACACAGCAACGCCAAGGCTGGATCTGCCTCCTCCGAGGGCAGTGCTTGCAGGTTCACCACCTGATCGCGGAAGGGCGTGGTGGGAACCTTAGGCACGTATCCAGGCCGGGGTCTCAGGACAACGTGAGAGTAGACCGGCCCGAACACAAGGCACTCTTCGCTCACCGAAAATGCTTGGAGGTCCCCGACCCTCTTGATGGAAGTGAGCGCGGTCAGGAGCGCTGTCTTAGCAGACAGGAACTTAAGCTCAACTGAGTCCAGCGGCTCAAAGGGATCCCTCTGAAGCCCAGCCAGGACAATAGAGAGATCCCAGGGGGGCATCAGGGGTGGCCTAGGAGGGTTCAACCTCCTGGCACCCCTCAGGAACCTCACGACGAGATCGTGCTTTCCCAGGGACCGGCCATCCACTGCATCGTGATGGGCCGCAATAGCAGCCACATACACCTTCAAGGTGGAGGGTGACAGCCTACGCTCCAACCTTTCTTGCAGGAAAGAAAGCACTACTCCAATCGTGCATCTTCGGGGGTCTTCTCGGCGAGAAGAACACCAGTTCGCGAACAGACTCCACTTCAGTGCATAGGCCTGCCTTGTTGAAGGAGCTCTAGCCTGAGTGATGGTCTCTACCACAGTCCGTGGGAGACCGCTTAAGTCTGCCGCGTCCCGTCCAGGAGCCACACGTGGAGGTTCCACAGATCTGGACGCGGGTGCCATATGGTGCCAAGCCCCTGAGAAAGGAGGTCCTTCCTCAGAGGGATGCGCCAGGGAAGAGCTGTCGCAAGGAGTATGAGTTCGGGAAACCAGGTCCGGGTGGGCCAGTATGGCGCGACCAGCAGGACCTGCTCCTCGTCTTCCCTGACCTTGCACAGTGTCTGTGCAAGCAGGCTCACAGGGGGAAACGCATACTTGCGCAGAGCCCGAGGCCAGCTGTGTGCCAGTGCGTCCGTGCCGAGGGGGCCCTCGGTCAGGGAGTAATACAGCTGGCAGTGGGAGGACTCGCGGGAAGCAAACAGGTCTACCTGAGCTTCCCCGAATCGACTCCAGATCAGCCGGACCGTCTCGGGATGGAGTCGCCATTCTCCGGGGAACGTGAGCTGTCGTGAGAGCGCGTCGGCCGCACGATTGAGCTCCCCCGGAATATGGACAGCACGCAGTGACTTGAGCCGCGTCTGACTCCAGAGGAGGAGATGGCGGGCGAGCTGTGACATGCGACGTGATCGTACACCTCCCAACCGGTTGATGTACGAGACAGTCGCAGTGTTGTCCGTACGGACCAACACGTGCTTGCCGAGCAGCAGTGGCCGGAACTGCCGCAAGGCCAGATGCACTGCCAACAGCTCTAGGCAGTTGATGTGCCAAAGCAGTCGAGGCCCTGTCCAGGGCCCCGAGGCTGCCTGCCCGTTGCATGTAGCGCCCCAACCCGTACTGGAGGCATCCGTCGTGACAACGACATGCCGGGACACTTGTTCTAGGGGCACCCCGGCCCGTAGAAAGGCAAGGTCCGTCCAGGGGCTGAAAGAGCGGCGACACTCCCTTGTGATGTTCACACGAAGTGTACCGCGACGCCATGCCCACCTCGGGACTCGGGAGTGCAACCAGTGCTGAAGTGGTCTCATATGAAGCAATCCGAGCGGCGTGACTGCGGCTGCGGATGCCATATGCCCCAGGAGCCTCTGAAACTGTTTCAGCGGAACCACAGTCCTGCCTCTGAAGGAACTCAGGCAGTTCAGCACTGACTGGGCACGGTCCTCTGAGAGGCGTGCCGTCATACTCACCGAGTCTAACTCCACACCAAGAAAAGAGATTCTCTGCACAGGGGAGAGCTTGCTCTTTTCCCAGTTGACCCGAAGCCCCAACTGACTGAGGTGCCAGAGCACCTTGTCCCTGTGATCGCACAATTGTTCTCGTGACTGGGCCAGAATGAGCCAATCGTCGAGATAATTGAGGATCCTGACGCCCACTTCCCTTAACGGGGCAAGGGCGCCCTCTACGACCTTCGTGAAGACACGGGGAGACAGGGAGAGCCCGAAGGGGAGGACCCTGTACTGCCATGCCCGACCCTCGAACGCAAACCGTAGGAACGGTCTGTGTCGCGGAAGGATCGAAACATGAAAGTAAGCGTCCTTCAGGTCGATCGCTGCAAACCAATCCTGGGGCTGGATGCATTTTATAATGCGCCTGTGCGTCAGCATCTTGAACGGGAGCCTGTGTAGGGCCCGGTTCAGGACTCGCAGGTCCAGGATTGGTCGAAGACCACCGCCTTTCTTGGGTACGATGAAGTAAGGGCTGTAAAACCCTTGCCTCATCTCGGCTGGAGGGACCGGCTCGATTGCACCCTTTGCCAGGAGGACAGCAATCTCCTCGCGCAAGACAGGAGCGTTCCGAGCTACCACTGAGGTCTCGAGAACGCCACTGAACTTGGGAGGTCGCCTGGCGAACTGAATCGCGTAGCCGAGTCGAATCGTGCGCGTGAGCCAACGAGACGGGCTGGGCAGCGTGAGCCACGCCTCCAGACGCCGTGCAAGTGGCTCCAACGGCACGATCGACGTACCTGTGGTGGTGCAGCGAAGGGGAGTAGAGCGGGACGGTACAGAAGGCTGTGCGTTCTGAGCCATCCTCGCAAAACTCCCTGGGTCCCAGAGGGGACTGGCTAGAGGTGCGTGGGGAGGCACTGCGTCCCCGAACCGCATTCTCTTGGCCGCTGGCAAGATGGGTCGCGGGCGAGAGTGAGGAGGCAATGCGTCGCACACTTTCGGCCCGAGGACCTGAAAACCCAGAGGGGAAGGAAATTGCTCTTTCTGTGATTTTGTGGGTACCGCTGACCCTTGGGCCAGCGGCGGAACAGAAACAAAATGAAACACAAGATTCTCCACCCGGCCCTCCTCCGGGGGAAGGAGCGACGCTATCCTCGTCGTCTCCTGGGAAAGAGCAAACTCCAACATCTCCGGGTTGCCCGCGTCAGGGCCGCCTCGTCGACTTCCGTGACTTGGGGGGCGGCTGGGACGCGGGGGACGCCGCACTCCTGCGAGAGGCTCGACGCGCCGGCCTAGGTGCCGATTCAGCACGGGGCGGAGCAGCTCTGGAGGACGCAGGAGGGCGCCCACGGCGACGAGCAGACGGAGGCCTGGCCCCGGGGGCAGCGGTTGACGGTGCGTCACGCCGGGGCAGGATGTGCTGGATTGCCTCTGTCTGCTTCTGCACTGCCGAGAATTGCTGGGCAAAGCCCTCGACAGTGTCGCCGAACAGCCCAGCCTGGGAGATGGGGGCATCGAGAAAGCGTACTTTATCGACATCCTTCATCTCTGCCAGGTTGAGCCAGAGATGGCGCTCTTGGACCACCATGGCGGACATCGCCTTCCCGAGGGACCGCGCTGTGACTTTCGTCGCCCGTAGCGCGAAGTCAGTCGCCGTGCGCAGTTCCTGCATCAACCTCGGGTCGGTACTACCCTCGTGCATTTGTTTAAGTGCCTTGGCTTGGTGTACCTGCAGGATAGCCATGGCATGCAGGGCAGAGGCTGCCTGGCCCGCCGCACTATAAGCTTTGGCCGTGAGCGCGGCCGTCAGCTTACAGGCTTTGGACGGGAGACGCGGACGATTCCTCCAAGTGGCGGCGTTTCGTGGGCACAAGTGCACCGCGACCGCTCTCTCCACTTGGGGAATGCCCGTGTACCCCCTGGCAGCCCCACCGTCGAGGGTAGTAAGGACGGAGGAGACGGACGAGCGGTTTCTGGCCGTAAAAGGGGCCATCCACGACTTCGTCAGCTCCTCATGCACCTCCGGGAAAAAAGGAACCGGAGTAGAACGCGGTTGTGAACCGCGCCTCGCTCCGAGAAACCAATCATCCAGCCGAGAGGGCTCGGGACTGGGCGGTCTGTTGACCTCCAGCCCGATGCTCTCGGCTGCCCGGGCAAGCATGGCCGTCAACTCCGGGTCTGGTGCGGCGGCAGCGACCACACCCGAAGGGGGCAGCCCCGACGCACCGTCATCCTCAGAGGACGTAAGCCCATCCCCCGATGCTGCGATCGACATCGTATCTTCGGGCGGCGCACCGAATGAAATGCTGGTCGCCCCGCGGGACGAACCAGCGAAATCATCCGGGAGCCAGACGGGACATTCGCTGCGTGAGGAGTAAGAGGTCCGTGGGGACGTACCCGGCGGAGAAGCTCTTACTGTAACCCTCAGATCTCCCAGAGCGCCAGCCGGCGATCCTCTACTCGAGCTAGAGAGATCGGGACGGGTGGCGGCAGAGGGTGCCAATCTTTTCAAAAAAGAAAGGCGAGATCGCAGCGATGTCATGCTCATGAGCCCACAACAGGCGCATGAGTCATCCACGAACGCATCTTCAGCGTGCTGGAGGCCCAGACACTGGAGACAACGATCGTGTCCGTCATCCGCAGACAGGTAACGACCGCAACCAAGAGGACACGAACGGAACGGCATCTTGAAAAAGACGCGACCGTTCGTGATTTGCTCTTTTAGAATTTGCTCTTTCAGTTGAAGTGCCCAGGGGAATCGCTGTTGAGAGGGACTCCGCTGACTGCACCGTGACGCCAACCAGGAACAAATAAAAGATGAAAGGCTTTTGTGGAGATCAGCACTCTTCTCATCCACTCGGCTCCGAAGCAAAAAGCTAATGAGTGGATGCACCTGCCGCCTATTTATACCCGTGTGCACGGGGAGTGGCGCAGGTATGCAAAATCCACTAGCCAAATTTCATTGGCGTTTTCTCTTAAATCAGAGATGATTGGGGCTCCCAAGTAAATCCCCTATGTCGTCACGACATAACTCGTAGTGACCGACAGATAGGGAACTATAACAATAACTGTATTAGCGTACTCACCGACTAACAATAGCTGTAACGATAACTGTATTAGCATCCACACTGACGGACAATAACTATAACGATAACTGTGTTAGCGTACTCACCGACTAACAATAGCTGTAACGATAACTGTATTAGCATCCACACTGACGGACAATAACTATAACAATAACTGTATTAGCGTACTCACCGACTAACAATAGCTGTAACGATAACTGTATTAGCATCCACACTGACGGACAATAACTATAATGATAACTGTATTAGTGTACTCACTAATGGACAATAACCATAACAATAACTACATTGCTTAGTTAATGTTACTTTTATTCTAAGCACACTTCAGTTTTTTCATTTGCTGCTTTAAATGCCCAAGCTCTTTAAAGTCAAATGGATTTTGATTGACTGAATATTTTTATCATTCATCAGCTGTAAAGAAAATCACTCTGAAAGGTGATTTTCCAACAATATTATTCCTTTTTGTCGGTATAGTTTAGAAGTGACTTAACATTTTTACAGTTATATTTATGGTGAAAAAGGGCTTTAATGGTTTAGTGTTCTTCTGTTTCCTCCCTCATACTCAGCCCTATGTTGCAGTTCTACTGAAGCTGTGATCCGATTGGTCATCTCTGCTCTGGTGGGCGTGGCTACTGTCGCTGCAGTGGTTTATGACATCAAATCTTATAGAGTTCAATAAGCCAGGAATACGAGGACACCAGGGCAGCATTCCACTTCAGAGCTTGCAATTTATTATTTACATTTTTTCCCTTATAAATTAGTTTGGTGAGGGGTAAATTATCGCTGCTGAGTCCAAGAAAAATGCCCTAAATTATAACCTAACTTATTTCACGAATATATTATTATGTGAGGTTATTAAATAAAATTATTACTAGACTGAACTGGTTGCTATTCCTTAAACAAACAAGCTCTTTCAAACTGAACCATTCAAACGACAAATATGTTGGAATGAACTGTGTAAATAAAACTTTTCTGCCCCTTTCTGTCTATCAGTCTAATGTCTGCAAGTCATTTGGGCTGAATTTTCACTTTGCTCTATTGAATTAATTTAGTTTTACTCATTTTGTTTTACAAGGTAAAGCATTAATGCAAAGTCTAAAAATGTGCTAAAAATTAGTAATATAATACAGTTTGTTCTTTGTTTTCATGTTATTGGTCTCATCAATGTTGTTGTGAGAAAAAGTACTTCAAAGGTCCAGACGAGGAAAATTCTGTTCAAAGGTGTCCGCATGATTTTCATATGTTGAAAAGTTATTACATTTACCCGCGTTAATTTACTTTTTTTTTTTTTAAATAAAAAGATAGTTAAACATATTTTGTCTGATCATTCATGTATTTTGTGAAATGCTGTTGATATGGTTGATATCTTTTTTGAGAATGTCATAAACAGATCTTTTACAACAATGACTATTTAACACAACCGCCAGAAATATCGCTTATGTAAACTGCTCATTTTCGGAATGAGAGAAATTTTTGAATGGGCGCCCGAGACGTAATTTTTCACTCGCGGGAAAAACCGTTAAACCGACCACAGAGTGTGTCACGAAAGGACAGTGTTTCATAAGTAAAAATATTTGCCTAACGGTAAATAATAAATTATAAAAACATAAGACAATAACATTTGTTGTCATAACATTGTCATAACGTGCAGTTAACATTCTTTTATATATTTTTTAGACATCGATCTCACTAATGTGTTTTTAGTAAGCATTTAAATATGTGTAAAACATTCTGACAATGACAAGATGTAGCTACATGTCGAAGTAACAATTCGAGTGATTATAACATGAAAAAAATACTTTTAAAAATAATTTTTGTAGAATTTTTTTTGTTACACATGTCTGGAATCATATTAGTGTACTTTTCTTATTTCTCAATAACTTTGAAGGATAGTTTAAGAGTACTTAAGAATTTACATATAAACTTGAAAAACATTGGTATTTTCAAAAAGCAAAGGTTTACTACAGTGTTGCATAAAAACCCTTATTAAAATTAACCATGATTTTACTACAGATTAAACCAAATTACGATAACTGAACCATGGCAATTACAAATTAACCATGCTTTTGCAACACTAAACATAGTTTAATCATGAAATTTGCAGTAAAACTGTGGTTACACAAATGGCAATCAATACATCTACTACACTTTTAGTTAATAAAACCATAGTTCATTTTTGTAAGGAAAATTTACAAATGAAGTGCAGGATTTTACTCCTTTATTAATTCTCTTAATTTCATGTACAATCAGCAACAAACTATACATTAAAAACAAAGGTGTTAATGAAATAACTTTAATAAAATAATAATATTCTATGTACGTCGTCCATCTTCATTTGCTACATACATCAAAAAATAACTAGTCGTTCTAAGCAAAATGAAGAACATGTTCAATAAAACAGCCATTTCTACAGGTTCCTGAAATACACATGCAGCACAAAAAAACGTTTGTAAGAAAAAGTACAGAATGATGTAACTTATATCCTGAAGCAAAATAGTTAACAGTAAAATGTAGATATTGTTCTTTGGGTAACTATTACAGTTGAAACTGTTGGTCCTGAAGATGAACTTTATTCACTGTGACTGTAGATGATGTTCCTTTGTTTGGACGGATTTATACAAAAGAGATTTTATTTTTTGATGCATTACTGTGTCACGTTTGGTCAGACCTTAAAGTGCTGGATTTGAAGATGATCTACTCAGTGTGATTGTTTTTTGCATGCCTGTGTTGAGAAGATGATTGACTGAAACTCTTCCCGCATGCAGTGCAGTGATACGGTTTCTCTCCAGTGTGGATCCTCTGGTGCCGTTTCAAATGTTGTGCTGTAATAAAAGTGTTCTCACACTCAAAGCACATATGATCTCTCACACCAGTGTGTATCTTCTGATGTGCTTTTAAACATTGCAGATGTGAAAAACCCTTTCCACATAAAGAACATGAATGTGGTTTCTCATTTGCATGAACTTGCAGGTGATCCTTCAGGTTTGAAGCCCACAAAAATGTTTTTCCACATTGATCACATTCATGCAGTTTCTCTCCAGTGTGGCTGTTCATGTGTCTCTCAAGCAGAGGTGGACAGTAACGAAGTAAATTTACTTGAGTATTGTACTTAAGTACACATTTTGAGTATCTGTACTTTACTCGAGTATTATTTTTAATGGAAACTTGCGACTTTAACTTCACTACATTTGAAAGACAAATATCATACTTTTTACTCAACTACATTTATATCAAGGTCCCCAAGTAGAAAGTCGTTATATGTAGCAGTTTTTACAAAGAGTGCATTTTCAGATTCACTGAACCCTTTTTTTCTGCGAAAATCCGGCCTGTGATCTGCCAGGACCTTCCTGTGTTGCCAAGTCTTACAGTATTTCTAAGCCTGCAGTTTTCCGCCTAGCTTTGAATGGACATTTGGCTGATATTTTTCATGCAAATCTGGCAACCTCGGGATCTTCCCAACTAAACTAATGTAAACGTCCGCGCTACTGCACAGCTAAAAGCGCTCTAAAAAGGCATGTGTTAACTCATTAAAGCCCTTTGGAAAATTAACCATGTTTTTACTATAGTAACCATAACTATGGTATCTACAGTAAAATCACAGTATCCACAAATTTACTATTATCTCACTATAGTAACCTATAGTTTGTTTTCTTTTCAATGTTTGCTTTGTTTGCCTAAAATGAACCATATCATAGACTTCAGTATCTCTTTGAAAAAGAACTTTGTAACTTTTAAACAAGTATTAAAATGAGTTCAATGTAGGAGTGTTAGATAAAAATAAAGATGATTATCTTCCTTCAGTTGTTCCCTTTTAATATGTTTTGTAACATAAAAGCTCTTAATTCCAAAGATAACACAAGCTAATCAGTGTATTCAGAAGGTTGCATTAGTGGCATATAGTATTGTAAATATACAACAATACGACAATAAAACAATGCATTTACTTTGTACTTTTGATACTTAAGTACTTTTAAAAACATGTACTTCCGTACTTTCACTTAAGTAAAAATCTGTGTTTACAACTTTCACTTGTAGTGGAGTAGTATTTGACCAGTGGTATCTGTACTTTCACTCAAGTAAGGAAATTGTGTACTTTGTCCGCCTCTGCTCTCAAGGGTTGATGATTGTGTGAAACTCTTCCCGCACTGATCACATGTGAATGGTTTCTCTCCAGTGTGGATCCTCATGTGTCTCTTGAGATTCTGTTTGCGTTTCAAACTCCTTCCACACTGAGTGCAGGTGAAAGATTTCTTGTCTCTTCTTTTCTTTAAATCTTTCTGTTTATTATGAAATCGACTCAAAAGTTTTTCTCCAGTTTTGACATGGTTTCTCCTCCTCTTCACTCAGTTCTTCATCCTCCTTGTTTTTTTTCAATCAACTCTGATAGTAAAATGTTTAATTTTCAGTAAATCAGAGAGAAATGTGAAAAGAAGAGACATACAAGTGAAACCTGATGTAACAGTGGAAAGTAGAAAATTGATACACTAATTTTCTGATCATTTTGATACATTTTTATAAATTATGTCCCTGAAACTTTCCTGGGGTGAGGTAAATTGTTCTTCCCATTGATACTTAATAATCATAATTATCATTATTTAAACATTTTAAACATTACAGACACAAATCCCATGTTTATATAGAGAACTATTATTCTATATGAGAACTATAAAATATATTTAATCAACTCCAGAAGTTTATACAAAGTGCTCTTATTATTTGCTGCTTTAACTAAATTATTGCACAGATCTATATTTTCCTATCACAACACATCAAAACCTGACAAACTGTTTGAAGCTTTATAACCTAATGTTCTTCAGCCTCACTGATGAAGGATGAAGAATAAACACCAACCTGTTTGTTCTTCAGTGTGTTTCATTCTGCAGGGTTCTGGATCTCTCATGTTCTCTCTGTCCTTCAATAAACTCTGTCTCTGCAGATTTCACTTCTTCCTGATGCTCTGATGCTCGTCTTCACTTGTAGACTGATGGGAATATTCCAGCATTTATTGCTGAACTCTATCTCTTTTCAAGCGCAAAGAAATAGCTAGAGCTCCTTTCGCCGCCTTAGCCATTTGGCTCTGGATCTAATGAATGCCCCTTTGGCTAACTCTAAATAAAGTTCATTAATTTGAAAATTAATCTTATCCAACTCTAATTTTTCTTCTTCTGAAACATTCTCTTTTTATTTAGAGTAGATAGTGTGGTTATGAGTGTGGTGAAATGTGAACAGCTTATTGTGATTGGCTGTTCTGTGTTGGGGTCAAGGGTTGCTAGGCAACGGGGGCGGTGCCAGGGCATGCAGGCTGCCGCTGAGAGAGTTTGTTCGATGAGCGTGCATATTAATAAAGACTGAGTGCACCGAGTTGTCTGCTCATTGTGATCATGACATGGTGTCAGAATTAAAAGTTATCCGCGCACTCCTGTGATCTGTCAAAGAGGACAGAAGAAAATGTCCAAGTTTCACACGCCCGAAGCTTTTGATTTCGCACAGCCATCAAGTTGGCCGGCATGGAGGCAGCGTTTTGCACGTTTCAGGATTGCAACGAAATAGAAACAGAAACTGATCTCCACTGGTGTTACCCTCATGGAAGGTAACACCAGCGACACAACTCCAGGGAACCACTACTTTCATTATATATTTTATAATATTCATTTGGCATTTTGTTTTTTTATGTCATTCACATCATATATTTACATAGAAATGGTAGAAAACCTGTTTTGACCTCAAAATAAAGCGTTTTCCCTGTGTACATGGCTGTGGGGACAAGCAGTTTTGTGCTGCTTGGAATACTTTATAATTAATTAAAAACAAATATTGCCACATTGATGGCTGAAGAAGGTTTAATTGTTCAAATAACACATTGTTTTATTTTAAAATATGAAAAAACTGTAACCCTAATGTGTTTTTCAATTGTAATATTTATGTAAAGGCTAAGGACAGAAAAATGTAGGTTTCTGTGGAATGCCCCACATGCGTTAAAACGCTGAGTCTGAGTTGTTAATGAGGGCAGTAAACGAGTGCCTATAAGCTCACGCCTGTGGTTTATTCTGCTTTGTACACTATGTTTAAAGCACATTGTGTGGGTGAGATGCTTACTTCTCACATCCGCAAAGGAACTTCATGAGAACAACAGACAGCAAAACTGAATTAAGGGTCAACTTAATGTGGTAACAACTCGTCAAGTCAGGATGATTTTCTCTTCTCCGTTTACGCTTATCTTATTCATCTTTTCAGGTGAGTCACTGAAAATAAATATATAGTTAATTGGTAGTTTTATCAGATGATTTTGTATTTAATGAAACACAGAGTTGATAGTTAATCAGTGTTATGGCCCGTACACACCACTATAACGATAGCTTTAAAAATAGTTCTGAATTTAAAAGAATATTACACTGTTAGACATTTCAAAGGGTTTTTACAGTAATTTACTGGCAACACTGTTGTCAGTAAGCTACTGTAAGACTTACAGTAGCAAACTGTATTTGATTTATCAGTATACTACTGTAATTCATTCATTTTAATATAGATCTCATAATTTTTATATAGAATTCATTTTATTTTTACTCTACATACTACTGGCATTCAATTAAAACAGACACAATAATTACAAAATATCAAATTCTTTAAAACATTGCATGTATAACACATAAAAATACAGTCTTCCAATGCTGGAACAGTGCATCTTCACCATTTCTCCTGCCTTAGGACGTTTTGCAGTGCATTTTGTTGTGATTTAGCTCACAAAGGATCTTTAGGCAACAGAAACAAAATGGGGAAAAAAGACAAACAGCCAAAGAATAAATAGCGGCCTGCAAAACCCAGGTGCTGCTCCAAAACGTGGCCACCATCTTTGCTCACCATCCACTTTGACAGAAATGTCTTCTCTGAAAAACAAGTAGTAGAAATAGCACACTTTTTATTAGTTATAAGTAATTATTCAATAAAGAGATCACTAAACGAGTGTTGGTCAGTCAGTAAAAAGAAAAAGAAAAAGACTGTTCATTTTTAAATTATGCGAGTGCGCGGCTTTACATGGAGCACAGGAGAAAAGCGCGTGCTGGACGCGCGTGCAGATCAGAAGCGCGCTGTAAAGAAGCATACAAACAAACCCAGTGATTATGGTATGCTTTTCAGACTATGCTTAACTTCGGCTTAATTTCATCTATAAAATTGGAATTATATTTTCATTATAATGCGATTTGACTACTGATGTCTACACTTTATTAAAAGCTTATTTCAGACATGAAATTCTGCAAAAATAGTTTGTTTATGATTAAAAAAACTACACATTTCAGCATTTGCATAATCAGAAAAATCTGCAAAGTTTTAATTAGTTTACATGGTTATGACAACAAAAAATAACTGCATGGAACGTTGCTGGAACGTTCTCTCTAGGTTATAAAATCAAATCAAAAATAACCTTCAGGGAACGTTCGGGGAACGTTCTCTGAAGGTTATAAAAATAAAACTTGAACATAACCTGCAGCTGATAAACACATTAAAAACATTGACTGCCAATTAGAATCCAACCTGCTTACAAGAGCTCAAGCATTAAAGCAACAGACCACAAAACTGCATAATAAGCAGAAAGTGCATAGGTGTGAGCGCTTGTTGTTCTTGGTGTGAACGGGCATTCACACATTTTTTACAGTGTATACTTAACTGTTAAATGTGCATAATCTGTATGATATATACTTGAGAATGTGTTTTATATGATCTCCAGGTGTGTTTGGTGCTGCTGATACAAATCAAATAAAGTCCATATCAGTGATGAGGGGAGATTCTGTCACTTTACTCACTGATATTACTGAAGTACAGAGAGATGACCTGATACTGTGGACATTTGGAACAAAAGACAATCTAATTGTTGAAATCCATGACCAGGTTGTCTATGTGTATGATAGAAAAGGACATTTCAGACTGGAACAAAAGACTGGATCTCTAACCATCAGAAACATCAGACCTGAACACTCTGGACTTTATGAACTAACAGCCATCAACAGCGGAAGAACTTCATACAAGAGATTCAATGTTTCTGTCAGTGGTGAGTTACAGATTACTTTTGTATTTTAGTTTATTTTACATTAAAGATTTTGAAAAAGACACATTTTAATAAATCTGAAATGTCTGTTTATACAGACACTTTGGAAATAAATGTCCTTTACCTGCCAGTTCCTGTCATCAGCAGAGACTCCTCACAATGTTCTTCATCATCATCATCATCATCACACTGTTCACTGGTGTGTTCAGTGGTGAATGTGAGTCATGTGACTCTCTCCTGGTTCAAAGGAAACAGTTTATTGTCCAGCATCAGTGTGTCTGATCTCAGCATCAGTCTCTCTCTACCTCTGGAGGTGGAATATCAGGATAAAAACACCTACAGCTGTGTGCTCAACAATCCCATCAGAAACCAGACGAGAAACCTGGACATCAGCAAACTCTGTCACACATGTTCAGGTATGGATGTACTTTAGAGAACTGAAGGTGTAAAAGTGTGTTGATAACAAATACCGTATTGATCCGAATATATGACGACACTGATTATAAGACGACCCCCCTTTTTCGAGATGTACCTTTTGGAAAAAGGCTTTTTGATAACCAAATCTTTTTTCTTCTTTCTCTCTCTCTCTCTGTAAAACACATTTTTTCTTAAATTATTTTCATATTGCATATTTTTCCTATTTTAATTTTTGTTTTGAAAGTATGGTAAATACTGCTAAAATGTACCAACAATGACATTTAAAAATATACACTTTTTGATACCATAAAAATAACAGGTAGCCCATATGAATTATACATTTAGGCTATCCATCTCATAGTAGCCTACCAAAATTTTATTAACAGTAGAAGTGAAATCTTATTCAAATCTGGGTACTGTCTTATGTTTTAAAATCACTTACAGAGGAAGTTTGGTCCCATCAGGCTAACATGACAGTCACGACTCATGCCGCTGTAAGCATTTTCTTTTTCTTTTGTTTTCACTCGCGATCTTTACAACACACATTACATTACATATTTCATGGCACACTCGTTTTACGCATTTTTGGCGCCACCTATTGTTGTGGGTGTATTATGTCAAAGTCTAGACCCTGAATATAAGAAGACCGCATTTTTTCAGATGTATTTCCAAGAAAAAAACATCGTCTTATATTCGGGCCAATATGGTATATCAACGTCTACACCAACAGACAATAATTAGAACAATAACTATAGTGATAACTAAAGTGCGTTGATAACAATAACTATACCAATGTCCACAGCAGCAGACAATAACTATATTAGCGTTCACAACTAAAAATAACTATAACAATAACTATCTTAGCATTCACAACAACTGACAATAATTATAATGATGACTATATTAGCGTCCACATCAATGGACAATAACAATAATGACAAAAATATTAGGGTCCACAACTAAGAATAACTAAAACTATAACTATAGCCTATTAACGTCGGCACTGACGGACAATAACTATAACAATAATAACTAAATTGGTGTACACACCAATGAACAATAACAATATTAGCATCCATACCAATGGACAATAACCATAACAATAACTACATTGCTTAGTTAATGCAAGTTAATGTTCATTTGTTTTCTAAGCACACTGCAGTTTTTTTCGTTTGCTGCTTTAAATGCCAAGTCGGATATTTTTTATCATTCATCAGTTGTTATGAAAATCACTCTGAAAGGTGATTTTCCAACAATATTATTCCTTTTTGTCGGTATAGTTTAGAAGTGACTTAACATTTTTACAGTTATATTTATGGTGAAAAAGGGCCTTAAAGGAACACTCCACTTTTTTTGGAAATAGGCTCATTCTCCAACTCCCCCAGAGTTAATAAGTTGAGTTTTACCGTTTTTGAATCCATTCAGCCGATCTCCGGGTCTGGCGATAGCACTTTTAGCATAGCTTAGCATAGATCATTGAATCCGATTAAGACCAGTAGCATCGCTAGGTAACTAGTTATATTACTACTTTCAGGCGCTGCGTAATATCACTGCGCCTGCTGCGGCCATGTTACGGCAGCAAAGTTCCTTGATTATTACGCCGGAATGAGAGTAGTTCCTAATCATATCAGCCTAGAAAATCGCAACTTTTCATTTTCCGCCGGTCTAAGTACACGATATAACTACAGAAGAGTCAAGTTTTAAATAGGACAAATATCGAAACTCTGTGATCGTTTTTGAACGCGATGCTACTGGTCTAATCGGATTCAATGATCTATGCTAAGCTATGCTAAAAGTGCTATCGCCAGACCCAGAGATCGGCTGAATGGATTCAAAAACGGTAAAACTCAACTTATTAACTCTGGGGGAGTTGGAGAATGAGCCTATTTCCAAAAAAAGTGGAGTGTTCCTTTAATATTTTAGTGTTCTTCTATTTCCTCCCTCAGACTCAGCCCTATGTTGCAGTTCTACTGAAGCTGTGATCCGATTGGTCATCTCTGCTCTGGTGGGCGTGGCTACTGTCGCTGCAGTGATTTATGACATCAAATCTTAAAGAGTTCAATAAGCCAGGAATAAGAGGACACCAGGGCAGCATTCCACTTCAGAGCTTGCAATTTATTATTTACATTTATTGCAAGCTCCGAAGTGCACGAAGGACCCTCCAAAGTGCATGAGACGCTCTGCCTTCGCAGGATTTCCTATTTGCGCCACCAGGTGTTCCCGATTGCAGCTCCTGTCGCGTAGCAACGGTGCGAGATGAGAGCTGCCATCCTGACAGGTCATTTAAAAAAAGTTATGGAGCCAGCATTGCACATATTTGTTTTTATATTTTATATTTTACTGGAGGAGATGGTGGGAATAACCTCAATAACCTCAGGCTTAGCAAAGACCGTGGCCGGGTAAATTTTATTGTTTTGCTGCGTCCTTGCTGAATTACAACTTTTAATGCAGGCATTGCGTTTGAACTGACTTGAATAATGTAATGATACATATGAAAATATACAAAATCATGCACACGCATATATAGCAGTTCAAATGCTGACTGATATGCTACCAATGTGCGATTTTATAATAGTTTATTGTCTTGACCATGGTGAACATATTTTGAAAGGTTTGCAACCCTGATTTTAGGCAAATTAAGTAAACATAAAAATAAAACTGAATAAATAAAAAACATTATGCATTGTTCAGCGGCAGCTGTGACAGCTGAACAGTGCCCTGCATGGCCGGTCCGATTTCTTCACATGCACCCTTTGATATAGGCGATTCCGTGCTGCCACCACAGATTCGGAGGTTAATTAAGTCCGTGAACATTACACGGAATTCTGTATGACCGCGTGAACCATGAACTCATTTAAACACGGTCTCCATGCTATGTACACATATCTATCCTTACAAGTACAATTTTGGCTGTATTATTTGTGTCCCCTTCAAAAATTGCTCTTGAGAAATTTTACGTTTATTGTCCCCCCCTACTGTCAGATGAAATTTACGCCCCTGTCAGCACATTGAGGCGGTGGTCACGCTGAACGCAACAGATTGGACAACGGAGCACTGTGACTTTTTATACATTCCTTTAACTGTATTTTATTTTGATAATGAACTGGCTGTAAGGTCACAAAAATATGTTGTGTCTGGCGCCAGTGCGATATGGCAATACCAATGCTGGTTGGTTATAAAGATGCAAGATATCATTCAAAACTGTAAAGCTTTTGCAAAACAAATAACATCCGCCGTGTTCTTTGAATATGAATACCGTCGTCAACTGTGCGCAAGTGATTGTGGGATATGGCCACAGCCATATCACCCTGCAGCCCAAGACCGGTTGCCCATGGAAGCTAAGCAGGGCTGAGCCTGGTCAGTACCTGGATGGGAGACCTCCTGGGAAAACTAGGTAGCTGTTGTTAGAGGTGTTAGTGAGGCCAGCAAGGGGTGCTCACCCTGCAGTCTGTGTGGGTCCTAACGCCCCAGTATAGTGATGGGGACACTATACTGTCAAAAAGAACACCGTCTTTCGGATGAGACGTTAAACCGAGGTCCTGACTCTCTGTGGTCATTAAAAATCCCATGACACTCAGTAGGGGTGTAACCCCGGTGTCCTGGCCAAATTCCCTCCACTGGACCTTATCAATCATGGCCTCCCAATAATCCCCATCCACTTTATTGGCTCTATGACTCTCTCTCCTCTCCTCTCCACCTGTAGCTGGTGTGTGGTGAGCGCACTGGCGCCGTTGTCCTGTGGCTGCTGCACACTGGTGGTGGTTGAGGAGAGACCCCCCACATGATTGTAAAGCGCTTTGGGTGTATAGCAATACACAATAAAAGCGCTATATAAATGCTTCATTCATTCATTCATATGGTAGGGTGCGAAGTGTCCATAGATGTACACTTTGGCCGTTTCTCAAACGGAAGGCTGCATCCTCTGGAGGTCGCATTTGTAGGCTGCATATGTCACAAAGAAGATCTTATTTTAGTACATTAATGGTTATAAATTTGACCATTATTCTTAGCTAAGTGTAAATTGTTGTAATATGCTTTTGACTCGCAAATGTAATGCTCAGTTTACTGAAATAAACCAGGCTTGATGACGTATGCAGCCTACAAATATGACCTCCGGAGGATGCAGCCTTCCGTTTGAGAAATGGCCTTCATTTTCCTGGGAAACGGAGGGCGCATTTGAAATCGCTTTCAAATTACAGGAGCTTTTGCGCCGCGGTGATGCAATCGGCCTTGGAATGCGGTCTTCGGAGTGCGCATTCTGAATTGGGACAGCTTACGTCGTGATGCTGTGACGCAATCGCACTTCAAATACGGACTTTGGAGTGTGTACACTTCACATTGGGACAGTCTTCGTAGTGACGGTGTGACGCATTCACACTTAAAATGCGCACTCCGAAGTGTGTACACTTAGCTTTGGGACACAGCTACTATCTTCCCTCGTCCATTTCACGAAGTGGAACCTCCCCTGAGGGGAAGTACTTTTAGGGAAGTTTGTGAGTGTGTGTATAAAAGCGAAGTAGAATGCAGCCCAAGAGGTTTCTAATCTAACCTCAGCTCATAAAATCAGTGATTTCAAATGTCTGTCAGTCTCATTGCTTGCAAATACTGTATGTATCATTATCGCTGCTGCGTCCATGAAAATACTATTCCTTAATCAAACAAGCTCTTTCAAACTGAACCATCGAAAGGGCAAATATGTTGGAATGAACTGTGTAAATAAAACTTTTCTTCCCCCTTGTGGTCTATCAGTCTAATGTCTGTAAGTCATTTGGGCTGAATTTTCACTTTGCTCTATTGAATTAATTTAGTTTTACTCATTTTGTTTTTCAAGGTAAAGCATTAAACATGCTAAAAAAAAGTAATATACAGTTTGTTCTTTGTTTTCATGTTATTGGTCTCATCAATGTTAAGTTGTGGGGAAAAGTACTTCAAAGGTCCAGACGAGGAAAATGCTGTTCAAAGGTGCCCGTATGATTTTCCTATGTTGAAAAGATATTACATTTACCCGCGTTAATTTGTCCGCTATGTTTTTTTTTTTTTTTTTTAAATAAAATGATAGTTATACATATTTTGTCTGATCATTCATGTATTTTGTGAAATGCTGTTGGTTGATATCTTTTATGAGAATGTCACAGGAATCTCAAGTTATAGCGAAAGTTTGGAGTGAGATTAGGGGAGGGGCCACGTAAAGAGGAGGAGTCACTCAAAGGGGAGGAGCAACTCAAATATTTGCAGCACCCAAGTTTTTGCTAGCAGTTCAATTTTACCTATTGTTCATAATTGACCAGCACAAATAGAAGTTATAACATTTGGTAAATCTGATGAAAAACAAATTCATTGAATTATGGATCTCCTTTTCACAGGCATCCAATCACAGCTGACTTCCGGAAAAGGGAAAGTAACCAATGGCGTTAGAGATAACAATTAAAACAGCAAGCCCCGCCCCACGACTGACAAAAATAGAAGTGTTCGCGCGAGCAGGTGAGAGAAGATCAAGCGCGAGGATGTGGGGGATGATCACGCGCGCGCGAGGGCTTGTATTGCGCGCAGAGAACAAGTGGCGCGCGCACGAGTGTTTGAAATTAGCTCGCGGGCCCCCGTTTCCTCGCGTGTAGATCTGTTTTCCTCTCGCGGAAGTGATTTACCGCGCGCGCCAGCATAAGTGGTGCGCTCGGTTATTAATGTCACAGATTTGACGCCATACTCTTCCAATTTACACTCCTTGTGCGCGCATCCATGTTGCTTAGTAACGAACCCGCTTGTGGCAGAATCACGTAATTTTCAACATCCTAATTTCTGATTGGCTGGTAGGTGGCATTTATCTCTGTATAACTCGAGAGTCGAGATATCGGCAGAAAACTTACCTCCGTATTCCCTCATCTATTAAGTGTATAGTTATTGTAGCGGGACAAGTTATCCCTTCTCAGATGTGGCGTGAGAGCGTGTGAACTGGTTGCGTGAGTCTCACGCTGAATTAGACTTGAGGGCCCTGATGTCATAAACAGATCTTTTACAACAATGACTATTTAACACAACCGCCAGAAATATCGCTTATGTAAACTGCTAATTTTCTGAATGGGAGAGATTTTTGAATGGGCGCCCGAGACGTAATTTTTCACTCGCGGGAAAACCCGTTAAACCGACTACAGTGTGTCACGAAAGGACAGTGTTTCATAAGTAAAAATATTTGCCTAACGGTAAATAATACATTGTAAAAACGTAAGACAATAACTTTTGTTGTCATAACATTTACGTGGTTAACATTCTTTTGTATATTTTTTAGACATCGATCTCACTAATATGTGTTTTATTAAGCATTTAAATATGTGTAAAACATTCTGACAATGACAAGATGTACATGTCGAAGTAACAAGTCGAGTGATTATAACATGAAAAAAATACCTTTAAAAATAATTTTTGTAGAATTTTTTTGTCACACATGTCTGGAATCATATTAGTGTACTTTTCTTATTTCTCAATAACTTTGAAGGATAGTTTAAGAGTACTTAGGAATTTACATATAAACTTGAAAAACATTGGTATTTTCAAAAAGCAAAGGCTTACTACAGTGCTGCATAAAAACCCTTATTAAAATTAACCATGATTTTACTACAGATTAAACCAAAAAACATAATTACGATAACTGAACCATGATAATTACAAATTAACCATGGTTTTGCTACACTAAACATAGTTTAACCATGACATTTGTAGTAAAACTGTGGTTACACAAATGGTAATCCAAACGCCAAATAATAATAATAATAATAATAAAAATAAAAATAATAATAACTACTACACTTTTAGTTTAATAAAACCATGGTTCATTTTTGTAAGGAAAATTTACAAATGAAGTGCAGGATTTTACTCGTTGTTAATGAAATAACTTTAATAAAATAATAATATTCTATGTACGTCCTTCATTTTCATTTGCTACATACATCAAAAAATAACTAGTCATTCTAAGCAAAATGAAGAACATGTTCAATAAAACAGCCATTTCTACAGGTTCCTGAAATACACATGCAAGATGAACTTTATTCACTGTGACTGTAGATGATGTTCCTTTGTTTGGACGGATTTATACAGAAGATATTTTATTTTTTGATGCATTACTGTGTCACGTTTGGTCAGACCTTAAAGTGCTGGATTTGAAGACGCATTACCAATGTCACAATAGCTGATGTCTGTTGTTTGCTTAAGTCTGTTGACACCAATAAAATGAGCTTAATGTGGCAATTAACAGATCTGAAGTCATCAGCATAATGAATGAGGTGAAAACAGGATCTATTAAGATGAAATAAAGAGGATTTTCAGCAGCTGATAATATTGATGAGCCTCAGACTATAAACACTCATTAAACAAGCCATTCAGGATCAGCAGCAGAACATCTCACTTTAAATATAAGTATTTGTGACTGTGGCAGTGGGGATTTCTTTAAGACTGCAAGGGAAGCTCAGCTTCCCCTATATTGTCAAAAAATTAATGGTCAAATATGTACTGTTGTGTTAACATTTTATTGACTAAAAACACGTTCATCTCGAAGACGAGTTCGTTCAGAATCAGCTACATATAGCAGGTTGGCTGACTAAATTTCCTTCTCATACATTCCCGTAGCGTCAGTGTATTTCTCTGTTGATGATTGAAGGGTCTGCATCTCCTTTTGGTTGACAGCGATTTTGTACTATAAAAAGACGCTGACGCTATTCGAGCTCAGTCACTTGGCTCTTATTTTTTCGTTATTTTTTCATTATTTTTTTTAAAAATTCATTTATAATGTTATGTTTTAATATACATGCTGCTAACTCGGAAATTTCAAGATATGCGAGCAAAAAATGCTCCTGACACTTAGGGAATACGACACGAGCAAGAGTGCTGTTTTTGTTTCGTTTGTGCTCGAATCCAAATCCGCGTTGATTTGGGCGAATCACTGATTCACTGAGCCATTCATAAACACAGTCATTTGATTGACTCCTGAAGGATTCAGCCGTTTTGAAAGAATCATTTGAATGACTCAGTGATTCAATCACGAACTTCTGCCACCTGCTGGCCGTTTTTAAGTTTCCCGTCTAAAAGTAGGCATTTTACACTATTTTCCTACATATTTCTATATTAAGAATTTAGTATTTAAAACATTAATCTCATAACATTATTTATGCAATTATAATTACAGTCTAAATGAATAAATGCCACATCTAAATGTCACTTCATGCAGCTTCTGTGCAGTGCTAAGATGAGTTTTGTTTAGATCATTTCTTGGATAACAATAGCTAGTCATTCATTCACATTAAGTATTCAGAGAATAATATTGTCTGTTTTAACTTACATCTATTTATTTATTAAATTTTGATTCATTTTGTAGAATTGAATTATAAATTAAGCTGGTATAGTATCGTAAGACATTTTTATGGTATCGTGACAACCCTATTATACCACATTCCTTGTTTCAGTTTAACCTAATTCTCACATTCCCTCCGTCGAGTTTAATATCTTTTTTTTTTTTTTAGATTGTTTGTTCATTCATTCATTCATACAGTAGGCTAGGCTAACGTCACTGGAAAAGACGCCTAGCTGGTACGACAGGGTCACAGAGCATTTTCTTGAAAAGGAACCTAGGGCAGAATTTACGTATAAATGGACAATTTTTATGATGTAGGCCGAAAATTAGCTTCCCCTCTTTGAAAGACCAGCAGCCGCCACTGGACTATGGGTAGTGATTATTTGCGTAAGATTATTTGCTGAAATACTAACTACCCTATTAAAGCATAATATGATCATCTCATAAAATGATACAGAATATATTAGTAATATAAAGACAGACACAAATGACATCAGTTACATCAACCAACATTTTTGTATAATGATCTAAATATAGTTTGAATTAATAACCACATTCTTAGCAATTAAGTAACAAGCTAACACATCTTTTTGTTATGTCCAGAGACTGACAAATTATAAAACCTTTAAAAATAAAGAGCATTCGGTACCAGCAACATAATCACCCCGAATATCAAAATAATCATACGAACGAACATAAAAAAAAACACAAATTCACTCAGCTCTTAACATTTTCTCTCACATTTTCATCACTTGCTGTGATAAATGTTTTAGTCAGTTAATGCAGAAACAAAACAACTCAGAAATTACCTCTTATAACGTTGCTTAAATAAACGGTTAAGTGTGTTTTAAGCCTGGCTCACACTACAGGAGTTTTAAAATCCTTACGAAATCTGGTTGCTTAAACTGTTGAGTGTTTTACAATAATATAAACACGTGAAGTACCGCGAACTGCTCACCTCACGAGACGCAGGCTGGCGAGAGCGCGCGCGAGTGATGACGTCATCACCGCGCTCGACCGTTAGATCATCAAAAAAACCGCTAAATACTAATTAAAATGACAAAACATCTATAAAAGAACACATCACAGGAAAAATAAGGGTGAAACAGTTACTGATGTAGACAGCAGATCAGTCTCAGTCAGGTGTGGAGTGAAATAGTTTATAGTCACTTAAAAGATTTGAGAAATTTAAAACAGTCCAACTTGCAAACATAATACTTCTTGGTGCTAAAATTATTTTTATATACAATGCTGATGGAAATACAGTCAGTAGACAATAAAAATTGTTGATGAAATGTATAAACTAAAGATAACATATTATTAAAAAGGTAGCATACTCAATGATTACTCAAATACAAAATACAAAAAATAAATAAATAAAATAATAATAACTAGAAAACTAACTAAACTAACTTTACTGACTTACAAGAAGAGATGGATATGAGTTTTTTTTAATTAATTAATTAATTTTTTTACAGTATTAGTACTCGCGATCTTCCTTATCGACCTGGTACCTTAATGGTATTCTTATCAGTTCTTTTTTTTTTTAACATTTATTTAGCTTTGATACTTCATGAAACAACTAATACTAAACTAACCAATGCAAGTAAAAAGTCCTCAAACAATCACTGAAGACAGTAATACAATAAGAACAGAAGCAAAGTACAAATAAAATAATAATAATAATAACAACAATAAAAAACAAGTTAAGTAGGCCTAAGCAATGCTTTTTAGACAGTTTTTCAGTAAGGTCTAACAGCAGTATTCAGATAAATAACAGCCTACAAAAGAAACTGAATGAATGAAAAGTAAAATCAGCTTCAGTCTCGCTGACATCACTTGAAAATATCTCTGATTTTATGGCCCTAAATGTGGACTCGGGGCCTCCTGTGTAATTCAGCTTCTTGGTCAGTTTCAGTTCTGGCCACATTATCACTGTCTGATTCACTCTGAGATCCTACAATGTTATGTTTGGACTTTTAGAGAAGAACAAAAGCTCTGTGAAGGAAAGGTAGACGGAACGCAGCACAACAATTGCTTTACCTCAAATATTTTGTTTTCATAATCATTGGAAACCAAACCCAAAATTGAAAATAAAATTAGATTAATCACACAGCTCTAAAGTGCGAGAGAGATCTCTCTTCTGGTCTGCGAATTGCAGATGCAACATAGACTAGCTATATATTAATATATAGAAATGGTTAGCGAGACACAATTCACAAGATACCATTAATAAATGGTCGTTTTATTAAATAAAATGCTTTTTTTTTTTTTTTTTTTCAAACAGATTATACCAGGTTCTTGTACCCATCCCTACTTACAAGAAAAGCAAAGGAAGATCAGTTGCAATGCTACAGTATATTGATGGGTTTTCTAAATACATAATAAATGGAAGAATATCTGCTTGATTTAAAAACAATAAAAACAGGATAAAAATATAAATGTCAGTTCAAAAATTTTTTACGTTTTCAGCTTCCAGAACAAGAATATTTTGCACGTTAACAAAAAAACACTACTTTCCTTCATAAAAGTAAACAAACTACAAGTGATGAATGAAACTCATAAGAAAACACAATGATATCAATATCACGAAAGCAAAATTATATGCAGGAATAAAACTTTTACATATTGTTCTTTGGGGAGGAACTCCATCTTTGAGTTGATCTGAATCTGACAGGTTTCTCTCCAGTGTGAATCCTCTTCAAATCTGCAGCTGTAATAAAAAAAGTCTTCTCACACTCAAAGCACATATAATCTCTCACACCAGTGTGTATCTTCTGATGAACTTTTAAACTTTGCAGATGTGAAAAACTCTTTCCACATGAAGAACATGAATGTGGTTTCTCCTTTGTATGAACTCTCAGGTGATTCTTCAAGCATGAAGCCCACAAACATTTTACAGGTGAAACTGCTGGTCTTGAAGATGAACTTTGTTCATGGGGACTTTAGATTATGCTATTTTGTTAGGACAGATTTATACAGAAGATATTTTATTGCTTGACGCAATATTGAGTCACATTTGGTGAGGATGAGGTGTCAGTGCTGGATCTGAAGATGATCTAAAGTACTGTGAATGTTTTTGTTATGCATGAGTAGATTAGATGAATGAGCGAAACTCTTCCCGCATGCAGTGATACGGTTTCTCTCCAGTGTGAATCCTCTCATGTTTTTTAAGGCTTCCTGAATGATTATATCTCTTGTCGCAGTGTGAACACTTGTAAGGTTTCTCTCCAGTGTGGATCCTCCGGTGCCGTTTCAATTCTTCAGCTGTAATAAAAGTCTTCTCACACTCAAAGCACATATGATCTCTCACACCAGTGTGTCTCTTCTGATGAACATTTAAACTTTGCAGATGTGAAAAACTCTTTCCACACAAAGAACATGAATGTGGTTTCTCCTTTGAATGAACTTTCAGGTGAATCTTCAGGTTTGAAGCCCACAAAAATGTTTTTCCACATTGATCACATTCATGCAGTTTCTCTCTAGTGTGGATGTTCATGTGGCCCTTAAGGTGTGATGATTGTGTGAATCTCTTCTCGCACTGATCACATGAGAATGGTTTCTCTCCAGAGTGGATCCTCATGTGATACTCGAGACTCTGTTTGCTTGCCAAACTCTTTCCACACTGAGTGCACGTGAAACATTTATCATCTCTTCTTTTCTTTAAATCTTTCTGTTTGGTTTGAGAGCGACTCAAATATTTTCCTCCAGTTTTGACACAATGTTTCTCCTCCTCTTCATTCAGCTCTTCATTCTCCTCTTTTTCTTCAGTCAACTCTGAAATTAAAGTAAAACTTCTCATTTTCAGTAAATCACAGAGAAATGTGAAAAAACATAAAAGTGAACCCTGATGTAACGGTGGAAAGTAGAAAATTGCTACACAATTTTTTTTCTTTATCATTTTGATGCATTATTATAAATTATGTCTCTGAAACTGTCCTGACGTGAGGTACATTGTTCCTCCAATTGTTACTTAATAATAATAATAATAATTATTAAACAATTTGAAACTTTACAGACACAAATCCCATGTTTCTATAGCGAGAAATATTAAATATATTAAATCAGCTCCAGAAGTTTTATAGAAAGTGTCCTTATTTTTTCCTATCACAACACATCAAAATCTGACAAACTGCTTGAAGCTTTATAACATTATTGTCCTTCAGTCTCACTGATGAAGGATGAAGAATAAACACCAACCTGTTTGTTCTTCAGTGTGTTTCATTCTGCAGGGTTCTGGATCTCTCATGTTCTCTCTGTCCTTCAATAAACTCTGTCTCTGCAGATTTCACTTCTTCCTGATGCTCTGATGCTCGTCTTCACTTGTAGACTGATGGGAATATTCCAGCATTTATTGCTGAACTGCAGTGGGAGGAGCTTCACTGAAGGTGTGATTGTTGTGGGAGGAGCTTCACTGAAGGTGTGATTGTTGTGGGAGGAGCTGATGTCAAAATCAATAATAAATCAGTTACTTATTTTTTTTAATTCACACACTTTAAACATTTATGTTTACTTATAATCTATATTCCTAGTACTGTAAGTTGTCAATGAATTGTACAATGTTTTATACTTAATTTAAAACAAATAATGTTTTGTTGAACCAATTTAACAGACTGAAATTCATGTCTTAAACAGTGTTGGGCACGTTACTTTAAAAAAGTAATTAGTTATAGTTACTAGTTACTTCTCACAAATAGTAACTGAGTTAGTAATTGCGTTACATCATTATAAAAGTAACTAATTACCAGGGAAAATAATTATTGCGTTACTTTTTACAAAATGTTCAAATGTCAAATAACTTTGGATGCCCCCAATATTAAATATGTTAAATTAATGAAATAGACACTAAAAAGAATAAATTATTATTATAAAACATTGTACATTAATCTACACTATTTATCTACTGACAATTAGTATCAGTCAGTCAAGCATTATAATACAATATTATGATAATTTTATATTATATGATGATAAAACTTTAGTAATTAGAATAACCAAGTATGAATGCATATTTGTCATCAATATAAAACGCACTAAGGATTAATGAGCTGCTGGGTTCATGAATATTAATCACGTTGTCTGAGTTCGCTCGAATTGATTTGCTGAAATCAAAATAATAGGTCAGCGCCAGCCAATGAGATTGTCGTTTGCGCATTAGTCCCGCCCACAACCAGAGAAAGCGGCAGTTCTTAAAAGCTGAAGAATTCCAAAGGAACTCCGTTATTTTGACAGGAAAATACAACACAGAATATCGTTTACATGTAGCGCGTCAATTCTGCATGTTATGAAAGACTCTCTTGCTCTGTATCTTTCTTGCGTGCGTGTATGTGAGAGAAAGCGACCGCGAGTCGTGCGCCTTCACACTAGAGTTTACGGCACGTCAAATACAGCTACACTGCGCATCCATTCAGATGAACTGAAAAATTAAATTCTAATAATATAATATAGTAACGCCACATTTTATTGTCAGTAACGGTAACGGCGTTGTAACGGGGGAAACAGTAGTTCGTTTGATTACTCGTTACTGAAAAAAATAACGCCGTTAGTAACGCCGTTTATTTATAACGCCGTTATTCCCATCACTGGTCTTAAATAATATTCAATAACACATGTTGGCATACTATCTAACACAGGAATTTCAATCTGTTCAATTGGTTCAGTAAAACATTATTTGTTTTATTTGAACTTGTTTTAGTCTTGTACCTGAACTAATTGCACAAAAAAGTTTTCCTTAATTTAATTAAGTTTACAGAACAAGCTATTTTTTGATTGCATGTTAATGACAATTTAATTTACATTTGTAATGTACTCCACAACGACTGAGCAAAGAAGACTGCTCTCAGAACTGGCTTTATAGTACAGTTATTTCTCACTGAATCAACACGTTATCATTGAAGCTGCATGAGCACAGCGGTGACCTCAAAACCTCTTTAAATGCCAAATATAACTCACCATTATGTCTAACAACTCTTAACATGTCATTCTCTTTCCATAAAAACACTTAAAATGACAATTATGTTCAACATGTTTCCCTCTTAATGCGATCCCATGCAAAGCATGCTGGGAACGACACATCCACTGCTCAGTTAGTTGTGTCAACAAAAAATATGAACGTACAGTAGTCTCAACATAAAATAATTATCTTCACTTAAATTTCACAAATTTAAATAGAAATTAGTTATGTAGAAAAACAAATCAAGAATTTTGTTGTTTCTGCTTATTTTAACCAAGAATTTTATTTTTTTGAGTGCTTATTTTTCTTATTTTTGTCTCTTTTTAAAAGAATTTTATCCACGTTTCATCCCTACATTTATTTCATCCCTAATTAACAAGCAAGGAAATATATAAAAAATCAAGATACACAGAAAATTTGATAATTGAATAAATACAAAAGAAACCAAATATAAACAATGTAAAGAAGAATAAAAACTAAAGATTAAACACAGAAAAACAAATAACCGACTAATTTGAGTGTTTAGTGTTTTATATGAAACATGGTTTATCTCAGATTAATAAATAAATGCTCCTGTGATAGTTGTACCTTGTAATGTCACACTAGCTGATGTCTGTCGTTTGCTTAAGTCTGTTGACACCAATAAAATGAGCTTAATGTGGCAATTAACAGATCTGAAGTCATCAGCATAATGAATGAGGTGAAAACAGGATCTATTGACATGAAATAAAGAGGATTTTCAGCAGCTGATAATATTGATGAGCCTCAGACAATAAACACTCATTAAACAAGCCATTCAGGATCAGCAGCAGATCATCTAGCTTTTCATAGTTAAGTATGGCATTGCAGTAATTATGCATGAGTCAAATGTTTTTAATTCATTTTTATGGGGGTGCTTTGGTTTTTCTTGGGGGTGCTGGAGCACCTGCTAGCGTCGCCCATGAGTGTTGGGGAAAGGTACTTTTAAAAGTAATGTGTTACAATTTTGCATTACTCCCTAAAAATGTAACTAATTACGTTACTTAGTTACTTTTTATGGAAAGTAATGTGTTACATTACTTTTGAGTTATATTTTAAATCTGGGAAGGGCTTGCTTGTTTGTTTTTAATATAAAACAGTTCTTTTACAAATGTAAAAACCCTTTCACAACAAAAGTGAAATGAATTCGCCTCAGGCTGAAGGAAATGTAAATTCCTGTCTGCACAGTAGAGGGCACAGCTCAAACAAATTGCATGAAGAATATGACGCAGGAGAAGAAAGTTCAACACTATTCAACATTAATAACAAAAATGAAACACAAATGTGTCATTTTTACTTATTAGTAGGGTTGAATTGGATCATCAAAGTTCAGTAGCAAAAGACATTGGTTAACAAAATGGGATTAAACACATAAATGATATTTGTCTTATTTAACATATTTAATTATTACAGGTTTGTATAATATTCTGAGTTTGCATTTGACTGTTTTTATTAATTTTGAGGAATACTGATTCTGTTTTTTTGCAGGTGAGATGAGTAAAATATGTTCATATTTTACAGAAAGATCATGTCCACACACAACGCCTCTGTACTTACTCCTGATTTCTCTCAACATGGCAACACGAGAGCCGTCAGTCAAGACATGGCAAACAAAGTAACTGGCATTATTTATTTGAAAAAGTAACTCAGATATTTCTTTCTAAATTAAAATAATGTGATACTTTACTAGTTGGGTCATTCCTGATATCCGGTAACATTTTTGCTTCATAATTTTTGGAAAAAAAGTTATATGTTTTTCATGTTTTTAGCATTCTACCAAAATAGTGACATGTTTAACTATATGGAACACATACTGGTCAAGCTCAGTGACTTAAAAAAATTATAATTATGGGTATATTGTTCAGACATTTGCTGTGAATGTATTCCACCCTGTTAGGGACATATACATAGTTATCACAAAATTTTAATAATGTAAATGTGGAACAATAATGAGCAATAATAAGACAGTATATGTCCCTTATGCCATAATGGTATTTTTTATTCTTGAAACAACAACAAAACAATTATTAATGAATAGAATATGTCTTGATTATTAAGAACAGGTACTTTTTTGTGCCCATTTTTGCCAACAGGATGGTAAATAATATACAAATTTTGCTCAAAAACATATATATACTGGTAATGCTCCTCACCTCACAAAATAAGATAAAGGTATGCCAAACATTTAATGTTGCTTTCAAATTTTTATTTATAATTACGTGTCTAACAGGGGGGAATGGAGCATAACAGGGAGGAACACCAGTGTTAACATGTTCTGACAGCAAATGAGCTTTCCGTCATTGTCCTGCATGGTTTTCCATATGTAATGTATGGAACTGTAACGGAGCCGACAAGACGAGAGGTGTGCGGATCCATTTCAAAGCTTTATTAGACAGAGACATGGTCATAACAGGCATGGTTCAAACAGTGGCAAACAGGTATATTGAGGGTGAGACAGAGGAGTACTCAAGTAAACGGGCGTGGTCTTCGATCGGCGAACAATATCCAGAGGGCTATACAAGAGGGGTAATCCAGGTACTTGAGCAATGGTCCAGGCAGGGGCAAACAGAGTCCAAGTGGAAGGCAAAGGGTTTATCCAAGATACAAAGGCAGGAGAACAGCAAACAGGAAAAGACAACACGAAATGACTAGACTAGAACCAGACACTGAGACTAGAAATTAAGACAGGGAAATAGCTCCGTAGAGTGCTATCACTAGGAAAGCGACAGACAATACAGGAACTAAACAGAAAACACTGAATGGCTCGGTAAGGCAGCTAACACTAGGGGAGTGCTAAACGCAGAACAATACTCAGCAATCTGTGCAAGGAAGTCCATCGTTTATGTAAGCTGTGTGATCAGTGCAATCACCTGTGTGTAAGCTGTGTTGTCAGTGCAATGGATGATGGGTATTGTAGTCCGTGGGTGACATGCAACAGTAGTGTAGTGCAAGAGTCAATTCGATGGAAGGGCGGTTCTTTGATCAGGCACACTGTCTGATTGTCAGCCAAGCTGATGTCTTTTCCTGGGCCCGGCCAGAAGAATTTATTGATGCCATTGTGATTTTTAATGTTTTTAAAAGAACTCTCTTCTGTTCACCAAGGCTTCGTTTATTTGATCAAAAATACAGCAAAAACGGTAATATTGTGAAACATTTTTACAATTTAAAATAACTGTTTTCTATTTGAATACATTTTAAAATGCAATTTATTTCTGTGTTGGCAAATCTGAATTTTCAGCATCGTTACTCCAGTTTTCAGTGTCACATGATCCTTCAGAAATCATTCTAATATACTGATTTGCAGCTCAAGAAACATTTATTATTATTATTATTATTATTATTATTATTATTATTATTATTATTATTATTATTATCAATGCTAAAAACAGTTTTGTACAATTTTTTTTTCAGGATTATTTGATGAATATAAAGTTCAAAAGACCAGCATTTATCTGAAATAGAAAGCGTTTGTAACATTATCATTACCGTTCAAATGTTTTTGGCTCAGCAAGAATTTCTTTCTTTCTTTTTTTTTTGGAAAACAATGAATACTTTTATTCAGCAAGGATGCATTAAAGTGATCAAAAGTGACAGTATACATTTATAATGTTGCAAAAGCTTTCTATTTCAGATAAATGCTTTTCTTTTGATCCTTCTATTCATCAAATAATCCTGAAAAAAAATTGAACTGTTTTCAACATTGATATCAACAAATCAGCATATTAGAATGATTTCTGAAGGATCATGTAACACTGAAGACTGTAGCAATGATGCTGAAAATTCAGATTTGCCAACACAGAAATATTACATTTTAAAAACAGTTATTTTAAACTGTAAAAATATTTCACAATATTACTGTTTTTGCTGTATTTTTGATCAAATAAATGAAGCCTTGTTGAGCAGAAGAGACTTCTTTTAAAAACATTAAAATTCTTATATACAATTGTATTCATGTACATCACCACACAAAAGTTTTATGGAGGAAGATCAATTTGCAGTATACAATAAATAATATTTATTCTATAAGAATTTCCACCCTGTTAGTTTCACATTCCTTCAAAAGCTTATAGACCTAACAGGGTGGAACATTTTGAGCTAAATTAGCTGTAGTTTTTTGAGTGATCAACATTTAGCTCTGTAACATTCTACAGATGAACATAACTTTTATAACTATATCAGATATGTTTTTTTTTTTGATCGGACAAACATTCCCCATAATATAGCCTAACAGGGTGGAACTTTAAGAGTGTGACAAGCAGGAGAACTTAAAAACTTAAGGTAGGAGTGAGAGTTGACACTTACCTCTATTTGTACAGTTGAATTCCAGAGGGGAAAAAAATAAACAATATCACTTCCTGAATATGATCTCAGTACATGCTAACTACATACTAACAGGGTGGAAGATGACTTTAGGGACACGGTAAATGAAGAAAATTGTAAAAAAAAAAAAAAAAAAAAAAAAAAAAAAAGAAGGATAAATATAGTTTCACATGATTTATATGTATGATTAGATGAAGTTTAGCATAGTCCAAAACATAATTTAAAAATATTTTGAGATTTTTATCATTTCATGGTTTATATCTCTAGTGGAAGTTGATTACTTTGCACTGAGGACATGATAAAATTGAACGCATGTATGGATAAAAAGGTGTGTAAAAAACAAAATAATATTTTTAATGTCTATTATCTCTGTTTAAGTGATCAAGTAGACCTAATATATATAATTTAAGCAATTTCTTATAAATATGTGCCTATTTTAGAGTAAATCATAGAGACTATAATACTAAAATTAGTATAAACTAATAACTAGATCACCAACACATCTTTTTGGTATGTCCAGAGACCGACAAATTATAAAACCTTTAAAAAAAGAGAGCATTCAGTACCAGTAAGTTAACATTAAGCTTGTTTGAGATCAAAATCTGCGCAGAACCGATCACCGGTGATCACCGCGAGATGCATGCCTGTTAGAAAAGTGTCCGAGTTACATCTATGGAGCGAATTTTGTGCCAATAATAATCAAACAAATCCAGTGTTTTGCAAATAAACACAATCTGCTTTGCAAAGAAAAACTCGACTTTCAAACAAACGCAAACTGATTTGCAAATACAAAACTATCTGAGAGAAAATGCAGATGTATGGACAAATATGTATTGTGTGTTACAACTGTGAGACTCATTTGCCTTTTTATGACAAAATGTGACTTGATTTTCTCACAAATGCGGCGGATGCAGGCGGATTTTCTCACATGTGTGCAGACTGATTTTCTCACATGTGTGCAGACAGATTTTCTCACAAATGCAATCCAAAAACAGCAGATGGCGCTGTTGGTCAATTTATGCTAGTCTCTCAAGACCCGAAACACCTGTTTACCTTTTCAGGGAATACAGCAGACCAACATGAGTAGGGAACAGGTGTGTTTCTGTCTTACTATATCTATAATTAACCATTTAGCCTAGGTGTTTTCACAAAGCATCCCCACTACAATGTTAGTGAGTGAAATTCACAATAAGTGCTGTAAAGTTGTTAACATGATTGATTAGTTCAAAAATCAGTAGTGGCATGGCTAAACATTTAACTAGGCAGTCTTTCTCTATAAAAATTATCTGATCCATTCTCTGTACCTCTCATCCTCTTTTGGATCGCAGGATATAGAATATATAGGCTACATATGTTGATACAATTGTTCAACATTCAAAACAATGCAGGGGTACAGCAATAAATTGTCACAATATATTGTAATACTAAAATGCAGATGTATTTTGGATAGCGACAACTGTGTACCAAAAATGAATTTTATTTTTACGTTAGGTCAAGTAATATTTATTGTTATTCTGCTATATATGTTGAGACATAGCATACAGTGAAGAGACATGTTGTAGGCTACCTCTGCAGTAAAAGTTTAAACAAGTATAAAACTACACATAGACAACGTACTGAAAGGAGTAGGCTAAACTAATTACAAATAGGCTACTATAATCAAACTAGTTTAAGTTCAGATGAGCTTTATTGTGATTCAGCTATATAAATGTAGAAAAAATATATAGAATTCCGGCAACCACAGCTGCCGTTTTTTTACCATAAATTTTATGGATTTTTTTTTACAGTGTACAGGCTATTTAAACTGAAATAAAAAAAATAATGTAAACGTACTAAAGGAACATCAAATTAAGACTGAGATGTTTGAGAGGTAACTTGTCTTTTTCTTACCTTGTATAAAATAATTTCAGATGCAACTGAATAATATGAATATGATTTAATGCGCTTTTGAACTGAGAAACGGTGCTTTTACGTGATGAACACGAACGCTGCCTATAGGCTAATTCTGTCATGTGACACCACATTTATTTGCGTTAAAGCCCCTTTTCTCGACAAAAAGTGTTTCCAAACAAATTTTTACGACATTTGTATCGATATGGAATTAATGCGCTAAAGTTAAACGGAAAAAGATTGTGTTGACACAATCTTATTTAATCGATAATTGGCATTTCCATCGGCTATAATCGTAAAGCGCTAAATAGTTTTTAGCCAAAAAATCCTTGGATGGAAACCTGGTACTGCTGCACTCGCGTCTCGCACAGGAGAGACACATGTCTAGAAAACCATGAAAAATTAATGTAAGTTCAACTTTTAAAAAACACAGAGACTTTATGGCGGTTTTTCTGCATCCCACTTCATTTCATGGTTTTAAATGAAAAAAAAAAAAAGAAGTCTCTTTATGATTGGTTTTCGGTCCTTAGTATTAAACTACACATGATGTTTTTTGTTTCTATTTATTTAAGCAACATAATTAATTGTATATCGTTTTTAAACATTATGCACTTACAGATAGTTGTTTTTTTTTCCTTTGAAGAAACGTGCATTAGTACAGCAAAATTGGGCTCGATGCGCCTCTTGTGGCCTCAGGACAGAAGCCAAAAGCCCCCCCCCCCCACCACCACCACCACCAACAGAAATGATACCTTTTAAATTTTTTAGACATCGATTTCACTAATATATGTTTTTATTAAGCATTGAAATATGTGTAAAAACATTTTGACAATGACAATATATGCATGTCGAAGTAAAAAAAATCGAGTGATTATAACATAAAAAAATACCTTTAAAAGTCATTTTTGTAAAAATTATTTTGTTACACATGTCTGGAATCATATTAGTGTACTATTCTTATTTCTCAATAACTTTGAAGAATAGTTTAAAAGTACTTAGGAATTTACATATAAACTTGAAAAACATTGGTATTTTCAAAAATCAAAGGTTTACTACAGTGCTGGATTAAAAACCCTTATGAACATTAACTATGGTTTTACAACAGATTAAACCAAAAAACCTAATTATGATAACTGAACCATGGCAATTACAAATTAACCATGGTTTTGCAACACTAAACATAGTTTAACCATGACATTTGTAGTAAAACTGTGGTTACACAAATGGTAATCCATACGCAAAAAAAAAAAAAAAAAAAAAAAAAAAAATACACGGTTACTACACTTTTAGTTAATAAAACTATGGTTCATTTTTGTAAGGAAAATTTACAAATGAAGTGCAGGATTTTACTCCTTTATTAATTCTCTTAATTTCATGTACAATCAGCAACACACTATACATTAAAAACAAAGGTGTTAATAAAATAACTTTAATAAAATAATATTCTATGCACGTCATCCATCTTCATTTGCTACATACATCAAAAAATAACTAGTCGTTCTAAGCAAAATGAAGAACATGTTCAATAAAACAGCCATTTCTACAGGTTCCTGAAATACACATGCAGCACAAAAAAAATGTTTGTAAGAAAAAGTACAGAATGATGTAACTTATATCCTGAAGCAAAATAGTTAACAGTAAAATGTAGATATTGTTCTTTGGGTAACTATTACAGTTGAAACTGTTGGTCCTGAAGATGAACTTTATTCACTGTGACTGTAGATGATGTTCCTTTGTTTGGACGGATTTATACAGAAGATATTTTATTTTTTGATGCATTACTGTGTCACGTTTGGTCAGACCTTAAAGTGCTGGATTTGAAGATGATCTACTTACTGTGACAGTTTTTTGCATGCCTGTGTTGAGAAGATGATCGACTGAAACTCTTCCCGCATGCAGTGCAGTGATACGGTTTCTCTCCAGTGTGAATCCTCTCGTGTGTTTTCAGGTGTCCTGACTGACTGTATCTCTTGTCGCAGTGTGAACACTTGTAAGGTTTCTCTCCAGTGTGAATCCTCTGGTGCCGTTTCAAATTATCAGCTGTAATAAAAGTCTTCTCACACTCAAAGCACATATGATCTCTCACACCAGTGTGTATCTTCTGATGTGCTTTAAAACATCGTAGATGTGAAAATCTCTTTCCACATACAGAACATGAATGCGGTTTCTCATCTGAATGAACTTTCAGGTGATTATTCAAGACTTCAGCCCACAAAAATGTTTTTCCACATTGATCACATTCATACACTTTCTCTCCAGTGTGGCTGTTCATGTGTTTCTTAAAGTTTGATGATCGGCTGAAACTCTTCCCGCACTGATCACATTTGTAAGGTTTCTCTCCAGTGTGAGCTCTCATGTGAATATCAAGTTTCTGTTTGCTTGTCAAACTCTTTCCACACTGAGTGCAGGTGAAAGATTTCTCGTATCTTCTTTTCTTTAAATCTTTCTGTTTGGTTTGAAAGCGACTCCAAGGTTTTTCTCCAGGTTTGACATGATGTTTCTCCTCCTCTTCACTCAGTTCTTCATTCTCCTTGTTTTCTTCAATCAACTCTGAAATTAAAGAAGTTAAATGTTTAATTTTCAGTAAATCAGAGAGAAATGTGAAAAGACATAAAAGTAAAACCTGATGTAACAGTGGAAAATAGAAAATGGCTACACAACTTTATGATAATTTTGATACATTTTTATAAATTATATGTGCCTGAAACTTTCCTGGAGTGAGGTACATTGTTCTTCCAATTATAACTTTATTATTAAACATTTTTAAACATTACAGACACAAATCCTATGTTTCTCTAGTGAAAACTAGTAAGCATATTAAATCAGCTCCATGTTTATACTAGAAAGTGTCCTTATTAATTGCTGCTTCAACTATATTATTGCACAGATCTATATATTATTCCTATCACAACAAATCAAAATCTGACAAACTACTTACCTTAATGTTCTTCAGTCTCATTGATGAAGGCTCAAGAATAAACACCAACCTGTTTGTTCTTCAGTGTGTTTCATTCTGCAGGGTTCTGGATCTCTCATGTTCTCTCTGTCCTTCAATAAACTCTGTCTCTGCAGATTTCACTTCTTCCTGATGCTCTGATGCTCGTCTTCACTTGTAGACTGATGGGAATATTCCAGCATTTATTGCTGAACTGCAGTGGGAGGAGCTTCACTGAAGGTGTGATTGCTGTGGGAGGAGCTTCACTGAAGGTGTGATTGTTGTGGGAGGAGCTTCACTGAAGGTGTGATTGCTGTGGGAGGAGCTGATCTGTCAAAATCAATAATAAATCAGTTACATAATTTGCTTTATTTTATTACTTTAATTCATACATTTTAAGCATTTGTGTTCTATCCAGTACTGTATGTATTGTCATTGAATTGTACGTTTTATACTTATTTTAAAACAAAAATGATTTTGTTGAACCAATTAAACAGACTGAAATTACTGTGTTAGTATTTAGCAAAAACACAAGTAATTGCATGGAAAAGTTTTGCTTAATTTAATTAAGTTCACTGAACAAGTTTATTTTTTTTTTAGTTTTTTTTTTTTTTTTTGAGTGTACAATTTCATATACAGTTATAATGTACACCATAAGGACTGAGCAAAGAAGACTGATCTCAGAACTGGCTTTATAGCACAGTTATTGTTCACTGGATCAAGTTATCAATGAAGCCACCAGCACTTAAAGGAACACTCCACTTTTTTTGGAAATAGGCTCATTCTCCAACTCCCCCAGAGTTAATAAGTTGAGTTTTACCGTTTTTGAATCCATTCAATCGATCTCCGGGTCTGGCGATAGCACTTTTAGCATAGCTTAGCATAGATCATTGAATCCGATTAGACCAGTAGCATCGCGTTCAAAAATGACCAAAGAGTTTCGATATTTGTCCTATTTAAAACTTGACTCTTCTGTAGTTATATCGTGTACTAAGACCGGTGGAAAATGAAAAGTTGCGATTTTCTAGGCTGATATGATTAAGAACTATACTCTCATTCCGGCGTAATAATCAAGGAACTTTGCTGCCGTAACATGGCCGCGGCAGGCGCAGTGATATTACGCAGCGCCTGAAAGTAGTCCCCAGCTAGGTAACTAGTTATAATATAGCTGGGGACTACTTTCAGGCGGCCATGTTACGGCAGCAAAGTTCCTTGATTATTACGCCGGAATGAGATTATAGTTCCTAGCCAAATTAGTTGTCAACAAAAAATAAGAATGTACAATAGTCCCAAGAAAAAAATGATGTTCACTTAAATTTGACAAATTTAAATGGACTGAACATAATAGAAGTGAGTTATGCAGAAGAAGAAAAAAAATCAAGAATTTTGTTGTTTTATCCCAATTTTTTGTTTGTTTGTTTGTTTACTTGTTTGTTTTTGAGTGCAGGGCAAACCATCGATCGGTGAATAACATCAAAGTACGGCGAGAGAAAACATAATAAGTTAATATTAAGACCCTTTCACATGGGAAGCGGCAGTCGAGAATGTCTAGTTAATTTTCAATGGGATCATGCGGAAAGCGGCAAACCGCGAGCGGTTTCGCTGTCGGCGCGGAGGTGGAGCGCAAGCGGTGCTCGTGCACCTAAAATCATGCCGCTTTCAAGAGCACAGCGCTTCGCGACAGGCGCCACCAAAGATAAAAATATTTTATCATTTTGTAAGAGGCAGCAGCAGCCACGTCGGCTTTAAACAATTACTGAACAGAATATTAACACCCAATCATAGAACAATTCACTGAGCTCATGTGTTGAAAACATGATGATATTCTTATTTATTCATTTAAAGTCTGTCTAAAGTTAACAGACAGTGTTTAAAAAGTGCAACCCACATGTTTACATGTGTTGATTACAGTGACTTTGAATTAATTACCTAAATATTGAGTGTGGTAAAGCAACAGATTTGTTTTTGTATTTCTGCAATCTACTTTAGTTTGTGTGATTTTGTTACCGACTTTCATAATAATGTTTACACCAGGCTTATTTGTCAGTGCTTTATGTTGTCATAATTATTACATGCTTACAAGGCTGGGAGTTCAACAAATCAGTCAATATACTACTGTGATTGTAGTTGTTAAATAATGTCATTCACATCAATTCATGCATCACCTAATTTCATCGTAACATATAGGCCTGTCCTACAGAAAAGAACATTTATGTTTAATCTATCTAGTATTGTGTTGGTCATACTATACAATGATTTAAAGAGCTTTAAAAAATGATTTCATATTAAATCGCAAAAAAAAAAAAAAAAAAAAAAAAAAACGCAATTACATTGTTTTCCAAAATCGTTCAGCCCTACTATAAAAGGCAGACACTAATAACATCACTTACATCAACCAAAAGTTTTGCATATTAAGGCAAAAACACATTTTTTTTCATGCACCTGTCAAGTTTTTCTCAAGATGAGTTTTTTCTCCTACACTGAGCCATATCTCCACTTCTGTAGCACTTACGAACACCAAACTTTACATTTTTATGCCTTTCTATATCCTGAAGATTTTTACAGAGGGATTTGTTCATATATAAATTGCTTGATTATACACAACATTTTATTCCCCCCAAAATTGTGAAAATATTGTGTTTTCTGTCTTTTCTATACATTTTCTGAATTTGTGACAAAAATGAGATACCCAAAATTCCCTCTGTTAAAACTTTTGACTCTAATATGGCATAAAAATTAAACAAGAATTAAAAAAAATACATCATCCAGGGTTTAGATTTTTGTACTAGAAATGTATGCAAATTAGCGCATATTTCAATAAATAATGACTAAATAAAACATTTTTAGAAAACTTGTAATTTTTTTTTGCAATTATCAATGTAATCAATCAGCTGGGTAAGTAAGGTTCTAATTATTAGGTTTTTTTGTACCCTATTCACCTGCAGTGTCTCGCCTTAATCTAAATATAGTTAGAATTGCTAATAACTGCATTCATAGTAATAAAATAACTAGAACACACCTTTTTGGTATGTCCAGAAACTGACAAATGATAAAACCTTTTAAAATGAAGAGCATTCAGTACCAGCAACATAATCACTCCAAACATCAAAACAATCATACAAACGGACATATAAAACACAAACTCGCTCAAATCATAACATTTTCCCTCACATTTTCATCGCCTGCTGTGATAAATGGTTTAGTCCGTTAACGCAGAAACAAAACCATTCAGAACTTACCTAAATGAATGTTGTTTAAACAGTTAAGAGTGTTTTACAATCATATAAACACGTGAAGCACCGCGAGCTGCTCACCTCACGAGACTCGACGCTGTCTGAGCGCGCGCGAGTGATGACGTCATGAGATTAACGGTAGATCGTCAAAAACGCGCCAAATACTAATTAAAATGACAAAACATCTATAAAACAACACATCACAGAAAAATAAGGGTGAAACTGTTACTGATGTAGACAGCAGATCAGTCTCAGGCAGGTGTGGGGTGAAATAGTTTATTAGGCACTTAAAAGCTTTATTGAGAAATTTAAAACAGAAAGACCAAAATCCAAACATAATATTTCATGGTGCTAAAATTCTATTAAAAAAAATCCTGATGGAAATACAGTCATCAGACAATAAACCTTGTTGATGAAATGTATAAACTAAAGATAATGTATTAATTAAAATGTTAACATTTACTCAATGATTACTCAAAGCAAATACAAAAAAATAAAAATAAAAAATAGCCAAGTAAAAGTGAAAACTAACTTGATTGGTCTCTCTGTACTGACTTACAAGAAGAGATAGAGATTAGTTTTTTTTAACAGTAGACGATCCTTGTTATCGACCTGGTACTTTAATGGTATGCTTATCGGTTCTTTTTTTTAACATTTATTTATATATTCTTCATCATTCTTCATGAAACAACTAATACTAAACTAACCAATGTAAGTAAAAAGTCCTCAAACAATCACTGAAGACAATAATACTATAAGAACAGAAGCAAACAAAATAACAACAACAACAACAACAACAACAACAATAAAAAACAAGTTAAGTAGGCCTAAGCAATGCTTTTTAGACAAAGTTTTCCAGTAAGGTCTAACAGCAGTATTCATGTAAATAACAGCCTACAAAAGAAACTGAATGAATGAATCAAATGTTAAAATCAGCTTCAGTCAGATCAACTTCAACATTTTCTGACAAGTAATTGTAAGCCCGCAAAAATGTTAGTTGAAACTGCTGGTCTTGAAGATAAACTTTTATTCACTTACTGTGAATCTCTTTTTTTATGCATGAGTAGAGAAGATGAACGACTGAAACTCTTCCCACATGCAGTGCATAGACAGCAAGGTAACCGAAATGTTCAAGGCCCAGAAACGCAGTAAGGACATCAATAAAATGGTCCATGTGACATCAGTGGTTCAACTCAAGTGATACGGTTTCTCTCCAGTGTGGATCCTCTCGTGTGATTTCAGGGTTTCTAAACGACTGAATCTCTTGTCGCAGTGTGAACACTTGTAAGGTTTCTCTCCAGTGTGGATCTTCTGGTGCCGTTTCAAATCTTCAGCCTTAATAAAAGTCTTCTCACACTCAAAGCACATATGATCTCTCACACCAGTGTGTAGCTTCTGATGAACTTTTAAACTCTGCAGATGTGAAAAACTCTTTCCACAGAAAGAACATGAATGTGGTTTCTCCTTCGTATGAACTCTCAGGTGTCTGTTCAGGCTTGAAGCCCATGAAAATGTTTTCCCACATTGATCACATTCATACAGTTTCTCTCCAGTGTGGATGCTCATGTGTCTCTCAAGGGTTGATGATTGTCTGAAACTCTTCTCGCATTGATCACATGTGAACGGTTTCTCTCCAGTGTGGATCCTCATGTGAATCTTGAGACTCCGTTTGCTTGTCAAACTCTTTCCACACTGTGCACGTGAAACATTTATCATCTCTTCTTTTCTTTAAATCTTTCTGTTTGGTTTGAGAGCGACTCAAATATTTTCCTCCAGTTTTGACACAATGTTTCTCCTCCTCTTCATTCAGCTCTTCGTTCTCCTCTTTTTCTTCAGTCAACTCTGAAATGAAAGTAAAACTTCTAATTTTCAGTAAATCACAGAGAAACGTGAAAAGACACAAAAAGTGAACCCTGATGTGACAGTGGAAAGTAGAAAATTGCTACACAATTTTTTTTCTTTATCATTTTGATGCATTTTTAGAAATTATCTCTCTGAAACTGTCCTGACGTGAGGTACATTGTTCCTCCAATTGTTACTTAATAATAATAATTATTAAACAATTTTAAACTTTACAGACACAAATCCCATGTTTCTATAGTGAGAAATATTAAATATATTAAATCAGCTCCAGAAGTTTTATAGAACGTGTTCTTATTATTTGCTGTTTCAACAAAATTTTTGCACAGACCTATATTATTCCTATCACAACAAATCAAAGTCTGACAAACTGCTTGAAGCTTTATATTCTTAATGTTCTTCAGCCTCACTGATGAAGGATGAAGAATAAACACCAACCTGTTTGTTCTTCAGTGTGTTTCATTCTGCAGGGTTCTGGATCTCTCATGTTCTCTCTGTCCTTCAATAAACTCTGTCTCTGCAGATTTCACTTCTTCCTGATGCTCTGATGCTCGTCTTCACTTGTAGACTGATGGGAATATTCCAGCATTTATTGCTGAACTGCAGTGGGAGGAGCTTCACTGAAGGTGTGATTGTTGTGGGAGGAGCTTCACTGAAGGTGTGATTGTTGTGGGAGGAGCTTCACTGAAGGTGTGATTGTTGCGGGAGGAGCTTTACTGACATAGTAGGTGTGTTCGACTTCATGCAGCGCCACACAGACCTATCGGCGCCGCTTGAGGTCGGGGGCGGATTTGAAAACGGAGACGTGAAGCCGGACACGTTCTGCTCCCGGTAGTGACAAAATGGTCTGTGCACTTCTGATTTAAGTATGTCTTTCTGCTTGTGGGTCTTTGCAGTTTTTTAAATCACTAATTTACCTTAATAATAGTGAAATAATTTATTAACGTCAACCAAAAGAAATAAGAGATGTAAAATAATATGTATAATATTCTTTACATCTAATGCAATAACTAGGCTAATATTAATGAGTGAAACCTTTGTAACGTGCAACAGTAGCTAAATAAGTGTTTATCATCAAAGTTGTATTTTAGCACTTTAATTCCAATTAAGGCCAACTGCTGGACAATAAAGGACTGCCTGATGGCCTGGGGCCAGTGTGAAAGATGCTCATGAGAGTTGACGGATTTGCCACGAAAGTTGATCATTTGCACGTGTTTTAAGCCTTGCCGACTTAAACATTCAAGAGAGTTTGACGCATTCAAGGGAAAGAAGACACGAAAGGGAGGTGCATTCAGTGTGTTCTGTACGCACACAGAGCCGTGTCTCAGCGCGCGAGCCCCAAATTGCCTTTCTTTCCGCAACAACTTGCGCTTGAACAGAAAAATACATACAAGAGTAGGCAATGCAATGTTATTTTACATTTTATTATTCAGTTTCTGTACATGAACATCTACAAACTCCAAAACCTAAAGCAATGATTATTTTTTTTATCTTTGTTCTGTTTATTTATTTGTGCTATTGCTTATAATTTGTTCATTTGTTTTTACTGACTCTTCACTTGTCTTAATTTGGAATAGAGAATTGTATAACTGGTATCTATAATTTTGGTATCAAAAACAATGATAACAAAACTATTTTATTTTTCGTGGCAGGGCACGTAATAATTTAAACCACTGTTGAACCCTTATGGCCAAACCACACGATTTGATTTAATTGATTATGATGCATCACAATGCATCTTTTCCTCCAATTATTTAATTACTATAGTAAATTGATTATCAAAATAAAGCACTTTTTGTTATATTACCTTTGTTATTAAAAATAAAAACAAAGATGCAAAAAATAATAATAAAAATAAAAAAAAACAGCAAAGCAAATGCAAAATAGGTCTATTAAAAATGGAATTAACAGTGCTTTACTTTTTTTTTCTTCTTCATTTTACATCTAATTTACAGAAGCATTTAAGTAAGAATAATACAGAAATTTAATAATCAAATGTAAATATAATCATTGCATAGTCTTTAGTGTATCAATTACAGTTAATAAAGCAACAAGTTATCCAGTCAAGAGCAGTGAGTAATTCCCTCTTTTCTTTCGTTGTTTGAGGTGTATTATATTAAGATCTAAATCACAAATTTAATCTAATATGTTGCACATCAGATTTTTCCACAACTGTTTATGTTCACTTACCACTCAATGTTTACGTGAATAGCCTACTCCATAAACAGATACATTTTGAAGTAATAGTGTCTGAGAGAGGCGGCTTTCCGTCCGCGCGCTTCGGGTGTGTCAGTAATGCATTGAGACCTTTTTTTGTGTGTCTTAGCCTATTGCGCTTAAAATCTCGTTTTAACATCCATCACGTCCCGCAGTATTTTCTCATTCATGCATATTCTTTTTGTAAAAAAACAAAATGTGCTCAAATATCTTGCTTTAACAGAAGTTTATTATCTGGTAGAGAGTGTCTGGAAACATCAGACGCTTAAGTCCTTTGCTTCCAAAGGCATGCGCAACATTTTTTTTTTTAAATTTATTATAATAGCCTATAACAGGGTTCCTCAAATCTTTCCCTGGAGGGCCAATCTGCTGCAGAGTTTAGCTCCAACCCTGATCAAACTCACTTACCTGTGATTTTCTAATGATCCTGAAGACTCTGATTAGCATGCTCAGGTGTGTTTAATTAGGGTTAGAGCTAAACTCTGCAGGAGTGGGCCAGATTTGAGGATGCCTGGCCTATAACAAGTGTTCTTTCTTATAATAAAACAGTCCTATAATATATATTAATGTACTATTGAATTACATTTATGCAGAATCGTCCACATCAGCATCGCAGCTGTAGTGTGTAATGGCTAACAACTGCGAACTCAGCTATGTTAAGATGGAAATGTAGTTAATTACTTGAGTAATTATAGCCTACTGTACTGTATCTAACTACTGATAGCATATGACCTACCTGCCAGATCTGCATCGGCATCTTCTCCTTGTCCTGCGTTAATATGCTGTGAGCTTTGGAATTTTTGCCAATTTTTCAACAAAACGTTTTTTTTTTTTTTTTTTTTTAAATGGAACTAGTCTTGTTGCATGGATCTGAATTAAATGTGTGGAAAAATTTTCCTTAATTTAATTAAGTTTACTGAACAAGCTATTTTTTGAGTGATGTTAAATAACAATTTCATGTACAGTTGTAATGTACACCATAAGGACTGAGCAAAGGCGGCTGACCTCAGAACTGGCTTTAGCACGGTTATTATTCATTGAATCAACAAGTTATCAATGAAGCCGCCAGCACTTAAGCATGAGCACAGTGGTGAGAAATATTTTATTCTCCAAACCTCTTCTAAATCTCAAACATAACTCATGTCTAACAACTCTAACATATCATTCTCTTTACTTAAAAAGACAATTATTTTCGACATGTTTCCCTCTTAATGTGATCCCATGCAAAGCATGCTGGGAACTACACATCCACTGCATAGTTGGGTCAACAAAAATTATGAATGTACAGTAGTCCCAACACAAAATGATTATGTTCACTTAAATTTTACAAATTTAAATGGACGGACCATACACAGTAAAATCCCCAGTGTTAAATCAACACTGCTCAGAGTGTATTTGGTCCCACTCCAAATAGTGTTAAAGTAACACTGAAGCAGAGTTAAAGCTAATGAGATAATTAAGTGATTAATTAAATGATGATTGAGCATTAGTGATGAACAGCTGCTGTTAACAAGCAGAATCACTGAAGAAAATAGAAACACAAGAACTACAACTGACTTCAGCCACAGCCTTTGATAAAATCAACTGAAATAAAATACATTAAATCTCTGAAGATCTCAGCAGAGGAGGATTAAACAACTCCACAAACAGCATCACCAGCTCCACTTATTAATAACCAGACTCACTTTATTTCTGTCAGACATCTACAGAAGATTTTATTGAGAATTAACTAAGGTTTAGATGTTGATATTTTATTGGTCAAAAAATGATGCCACCATCATGGAGGACGGTGTTTGCTGTAGTTGGGCTCTTGACCCTTGTATAACTTTTAAATAATTTTGCTTCTAATTTATTGCAATAGTGTTTCACTGCAAACGCTTGAGCATTGCTGAAACAGAAGCTTGATATAGCAGATTACACTTTCTGCTTATAAAAGACATGACTAACCAATGCAAAGTGGTTTCTCTTACTTGCTCTTTGGTTATTGACTTAAGTTCATCAACTAAAGAGCAGACAAAAAAAAATATGTAAGCATATAAATAACACCATGTGTTACTGGATATATAACCCCATTTCTACAATAAGCTTGAGCTCTATATTAAACATATTGGATCATAACATTTCAAAAAGTTGAGAAATTTCAGGTCAAGCTTTAGACATGAACACTTATCATATGATCCTCAACAGTGGTGACAATAAATATTTATACTGCAGTGCATGGTGGGAGTTTTTACTATGGTGTTACCCAGCATGCATTGCAGCTTGAATAATTTTGTTGATTGTTACCATTGTTGATATTCATATGCTGGTTCTTGATGTCTGTGTTTGTCTATACAATGCAGTTGTTCAAAAAATTTTATGCAGATGGTTTTAAAAGCATTCACGATAACTGTTGGCTGCAACATTTTCTCATACTGTAACATCAGCAGGTTAGTTGCGCAAACCCAAGATAGAATAAAAAAAAAAGCATGCAGTCTGGCCAGTTTGCAATGATTGTCTACTCACACAGAAGCATCTATGTGCTCAGTGTAAAGCACTGTTCTTTCTCCTTTACAACAACACATGTATTGTTGCAAAGAACAAACTAACACAGCAAGTCAAGTGTCAAGAGCCTAACCAAAGTAAACACTCATCTCCATGATGGTGGCATTGTTTTTGACCAATGAAGCATCAATGTTTAAACCTCTGATCATTTTCAATAAGAGCTTCTTTAGTCATCTGACAGAAATAAAGTCAATAATAAGTGGAGCTGGTGATGCTGTTTGTGGAGTTGTTTAATCCTCCTCTGCTGAGACCTTCAGAGATTTAATATCTTTTATTTCAGTTGATTTTATCAAAGGCTGTGGCTGAACTGAGTTGTTGTTCTTGTGTTTCTATTTTCTTCAGTGATTCTGCTTGTTAACAGCAGGTGTTCATCACTAATGCTCAATCAGCACTTAATTAATCACATAATTATCTCATTAGCTTTAACTCTGCTTCAGTGTTACTTTAACACTATTTGGAGTGGGACCAAATACACTCTGAGCAGTGTTGATTTAACACTGGGGATTTTACTGTGTAATAGAAATAAGTTATGTAGAAAAAAAATCAAGAATTATTTTTTTCTGCTTATTCTAACCAAGTATTTTTATTTATTTTTTGAGTGCAGGGCAAACCGTATTCCTATTTTTGTCTCTTTTTATAAAAATTTTGACCCTGTATTTCATCCCTACATTTATTTGCCCCAAATTAACAAGCAAGGACATACATAAAAAAATGAAGACATATAGAAAATTTGATAATGGAAGTAGTATCACAGTTAAAAGAAACCAAATATAAACGATGTAAAGAAGGATAAAAACTAAAGATTAAACAGATAAAAACAAATAACCGGCTAATTTGAGTGTTTTGTGTTTTATAGCTATGAAACTTGGTTTATCTCAGATTTATGAATAAATGCTGTTGTGACGTGCGGATCCATATGCAGTCGAACAATGGCAAACAGGTATAACATGGGCGAGACAAAGAGAAAACAAAGACAAGTGTGGGTCGACGATCGGCAAACAGTATCCAAAGGGGCTAGACAGGAGAGGTAATCCAAAACGTCAGCGATAGTCCAGGCAGGGGAAAACACAATCCGATAAAGGCGAGGAGAGGCAAGGCAAACTAACGGGGCTCTGTAGGGCAGCAATAATACATACAATACTCGGCCCTCAGGGAGAGAAAGTCCATGGCTTAAATAGAGTGTGTGATTGGTTACAGCTGTGTGCGTGTGATCAGGTGAGCCTGTGATTAGTGAGATGGCTGATGGGAAACGCAGTCCATTGTGATGTGTGGTGTGAAAGTCAATATGATGGCAGGGTGACCTCTTGTGGCAGTCATACAGAAGAGCAGGCCCAGGATTCATGACAGTTACATCTTGTAATAGGCTTGTTTGAGATCACCGGTGATCACCGCGAGATGCATGCCGGTTAGAAAAGCGTCCGAGTTAGGTCCGCCTTGCTCTGATGTCGTGCTGACGTGTGCCATAAAACTCTCGTGACTGCGAGGCGGCTGTGTCGGATTGAGCAGTCGCACGCAGTAGCTCTCCACACCGACTGCGCTGATCAAAAGCATGATGGGAAACGCCTGACTGACGACACAGCTTAATGCTCATTGGTTCAGACAACCAATAATGCGCTCTCTTCTAAAATGTTTTATTTTTTTTTAATCTGATTTCATGTATTTAAATTGTGCATGAATATTCCCAAACACTATGACAGTGCTATCTCTGTGTGAGATATTTGATGTTGTCATATTTTCTATAAAAATCTAAAATACATGTTTGAATGAAAATAAAAATGGAGGATAAATACGCCTTTCGTATGGAATTAAATAGCAAACACTTTGAGTGTCTTGTTCATCATATTTATATTCCTATAAAAGCAACAGAACTGAAATTATATCATGTTTATCAGCAGCACAGCGCATGAGTGAGAATAACGCGATATCTGCCTTTGATCTCGTTGGTATCTGTTCTTCTTCGAGAGCTCAGAACTGTCCGTTTTGACTGTGTTTATTTCACTCCTCCCCTCACTGCAGCCGCCTACTCTCGCCTACATTTCAGGCGAGGCGCATCTCAAACAAGCCTAATGTCACAATAGCTGATCGTGTCATTCACTTCCAGGGCAATAAAATGCAATAAAATGAGCTTAATGTGGCAATTAACAGATCTGAAGTCATAATGAATGAGGTGAAAACAGGATCTATTGACATGAAATAAAGAGGATTTTCAGCAGCTGATAATATTGACGAGCCTCAGACTATAAACACTCATTAAACAAGCCATTCAGGATCAGCAGCAGAACATCTCAATTTTTATATAAGTATTTGTGACTGTGGGTATTGATTATTTGCGTAAGAATATTTGCTGAAATACTAGCTATTAAAGCATAATATAATCGTCTCATAAAATGATACAGAATATATCAGTAATATAAAGACAGACGCAAATGACATCACATCGAACAAAATTTTTGCATATTGATCTAAATATAGTTTGGCAATTAATAACCACATTCTTAGCAATTAATTAACTAGCTAACACGTCTTTTTGGTATGTCCAGAGACTGACAAATGATAAAACCTTTAAAAATAAAGAGCATTCGGTACCAGCAACATTATCACTCCAAACATCTAAACCAGGGGCGGCGTTTCCGGATGGCAGAGTCGGAAACAAGTCAGGTGCTGTGAAAAATTATCCAATCTTGAGTCTATTATAATTCGTTTTTATTATTTTAAATCAGAGGGTTTTAAAAATAATTAACCAATGATAAGCATTAAAAAGAACTTGTCAGTAAAACTTCGTAACGCCATTGGATCATCAAGCTCTCAGCGAGACCTCATAACTTCACCCCGCCTCCATTCAGAATGACTCACCGCGAACAGCCTGGCGGAGACAGATCTACGCTTTTCGCAATGCAAGGGTAAATAAATAATTGATGTTTAAATAGTACAGCCTTTTCTTTACTCAAACACTATGTTTTTGTGTGTTTGAAGAGTGGAGAAGAATTAGTTATTTGCCGTCTATATACTTGTGTACGTTTTAAATATCCTGTGCATAAGCCCTTAATTTGAGATTTTGGCCAAGTGTATTAAAAAAAAACAAAAAAAAAAAAACTAAGCGCCCATATAGCTACAAACAACGTTATATAACTTGTCAAAGTTGATGAAAGCATGTAATGCAATGTACTTGCCGCCTCAGTCACAGCCGTTCTAATGACAGACAAAACACTCCATCTCCTCATTCTCTGGGTAAAAACATTGTTAACTCCATTTGAGCTTAATTTTCATGTAATGTTAAGAGCAAGTGTCTGATACAATACCAACGCTAACGACGCAGTGTTGTTTAATTATTGCATTTTTTCACTTCCAACAAACAGAATAACAAGTAAACAAACAAGAAGTAAACAATGTTTTTTAGACAAAGTTTTTCAGTAAGGTCTAACAGCAGTGTTCAGCTAAACAAAAGAAACTGAATGAATGAATGAATGAATGAATCAAATGTAAAATCAGCTTCAGAATTGCTGGCATCACATGAACATATCTCTGATTTTAAGGTCCTAAATGTGGACTTCTTGGTCAGTTTCACTTCTAGTAAAAATAAACGTCAGTTCAAAAGTGTTACAGACTCTTCTTCAGCTTCCTGAACAAGAACGTTTTGCACATAAACAAAAAACAAAAAAACACTACTTCATATAAAGAGTAAACAATCAACAAGTGATGAATGAGCTTTCAGGCGACTCTTCAGGCCTGAAGCCCTAAAAAATGTTAGGTGAAACTGCTGGTCTTGAAGATGAACTTTATTCTCTGTGACTTTAGATGATGTTTCTTTATTAGGACAGATTTATACAGAAGATATTTTATTTCTTGATGCATTATTGTGTCACGTTTGATGAGGACGCAACATCAGACCTGAAAGTGCTGGATCTGAAGAGGATCTACAGACTGTGAATATTTTTTGTATGTCTGCGTAGATTAGATGATTGAGCAAATCTCTTCCTGCATGCAGTGCAGTGATACGGTTTCTCTCCAGTGTGGATCCTCTCATGTGCTTTCAGATGTTCTGACCGATTGAATCTCTTGTCGCAGTGTGAACACTTGAAAGGTTTCTCTCCAGTGTGGATCCTCTGGTGTCGTTTCAAATGTTGAGCTGTAATAAAAGTCTTCTCACACTCAAAGCACATATGATTTCTCACACCAGTGTGTATCTTCTGATGTAGTTTTAAATTCTGCAGTTGTGAAAAACTCTTTCCACAGAAAGAACATGAATGTGGTTTCTCCTTTGTATGAACGCTCAGGTGGTTCTTCAGGTTTGAAGCCCTCAAAAATGTTTTTCCACATTGATCACATTCATACACTTTCTCTCCAGTGTGGATCCTCATGTGGTCCTTAAGGTGTCCTCGTTGTGTGAAACTCTTCCCGCACTGATCACATGTGAACGGTTTCTCTCCAGTGTGGATCCTCATGTGAATCTCAAGAAAATATTTTCTTGTGAATTTTTTTCCACACTGAGTGCAGGTGAAAGATTTCTCATCTCTTCTTTTCTGTAAATCTTTCTGTTTGGTTTGAGAGCAACTAAAAAGTTTTTCTCCAGTTTTGACATTTTTCTCCTCTTCATTCAGTTCTTCATCCTGCTCGTTTCCTTCAATCAATTCTGATATTAAAGTAAAAAAAAAAATGTTTTCAGTAAATTGTAAACAAAAAAAACAAAAAAAACAAACAAACTGTGACAAATGTAAAAATAAAGGACATGAAAGTGAAACCTGATATATTATTATTATTATTATTATTATTATTATATGTGACCCTGGACCACAAAACCAGTCTTAAGTCGCTGGGGTATATTTGTAGCAATAGCCAAAAATACATTGTATGGGTCAAAATTATATTTTTTTTTATATGCCAAAAATCATTAGGATATTAAGTAAAGATCATGTTCCATGAATATATTTTGTAAATTTCTTACCATAAATGTATAAAAATTTAATTTTTGATTAGTAATATGCATTGCTAAGAACTTCATTTGGACACATTTAAAGGCGATTTTCTCAATATTTAGATTTTTTTGCACCCTCGGATTCCAGATTTTCAAATAGTTGCATCTCAGCCAAATATTGTCCTAACAAACCATCAATGGAAAGATTATTTATTCAGCTTTAGGGTGATGTATAAATCTCTATTTCGAAAAATTGACACTTAAGACTGGTTTTGTGGTTCAGGGTCACATATGTATTATTGCAACTATTACTTAATAATTATCAAACATTTTTAAACAATAGAGGCACAATTTTGTGACATGTTTTTATAGTGATACTAAATATGTTTGATCAACTATATAATTATCTAACATAAATGAATTATGTTGAAAAATAAATAAATAAAAATGTACCCAGTTTATAAAAAGTGCCTGTCATTTGCTGCTTCATCTAAATTATTGCAGAGCTCTTACAATTTTTCCTACTGGAAAAACAAATCTAAAACTGCTTGAAGCTTTATAACATTATTGTTCTTCAGTCTCATTGATGAAGGATCAAGAATAAACACCAACCTGTTTGTTCTTCAGTGTGTTTCATTCTGCAGGGTTCTGGATCTCTCATGTTCTCTCTGTCCTTCAATAAACTCTGTCTCTGCAGATTTCACTTCTTCCTGATGCTCTGATGCTCGTCTTCACTTGTAGACTGATGGGAATATTCCAGCATTTATTGCTGAACTGCAGTGGGAGGAGCTTCACTGTAGGTGTGATTGTTGTGGGAGGAGCTTCACAGAAGGTGTGATTGCTGTGGGAGGAGCTTCACTGAAGGTGTGATTGCTGTGGGAGGAGCTTCACTGAAGGTGTGATCGTTGTGGGAGGAGCTTCACTGAAGGTGTGATTGTTGTGGGAGGAGCTTCACTGAAGGTGTGATTGCTGTGGGAGGAGCTTCACTGAAGGTGTGATTGCTGTGGGAGGAGCTGATCTGGCAAAATAAACCAAAAAAAGAATAAATCAGTTACTTAATTTACCTTATTTTATTACTTTAATTCACACATTTTAAGCATTTATGTTTACCCATCATCTATATATCTAGTACTGTAAGTTTTGTCAATGAATTGTACAATGTTTTATGCTTAATTGTAAACAAATAATATTTAGTTGGACCAATTTAACAGACTGAAATTCCTGTGTTAGACAGCATTTAGCAAAAACGTTGGCACACTAACACAGGAATTTCAATCTATTAAGCTGGTTTTTTTAAATTATTTTAATTGAACTATAGTTTTAGTCTTGTTGCATGGACATGAACTAAGTGTGTGGAAAGTTTTTCCTTAATTTAATTAAGTTCACTGAACAAGCTATTTTTTGAGTGCATGTTAAATAATTTCTACAGTTGTAATGTACACCATAAGGACTGAGCAAAGGCGGCTGACCTCAGAACTGGCTTTAGCACGGTTATTATTCTTTGAATCAAAAAGTTATCAATGAAGCCGCCAGCACTTAAGCATGAGCACAGTGGTGAGAACATATTTTATTCTCCAAACCTCTTCTAAATCTCAAACATAACTCACCATTATGTGTCTAAAAATCGAAAGATGATGTGCTTGAAGAGTATGAAGCCACCAATACATTAAGTGGGATGAGAAGAGCTTACACATACCAGAGACATGGAGAAGCCACAATTGCATATTTTAAGATTATTAATTGTCATGCTTAATTTTTTTATTATTAAACAATAATAATAAAGAGTCTGATCTCCTTCTAAAAATGTTTAATAAAAATACATCAAATTTAAGTTTTTGGTATGTTGCATTGTCATTTATTTTGAGTCCAACCAAAAGTGAATAGTACATATTTACTTATACTCATGCCTTTCCACAGATGCTGTGTATGACAGTTTCTTCTGTTGATTCAAAATATCTATTTTTGTGTTCCTCAGAAAACAGAAGGTCCTACAGGTGTGGAACCACATGAGTATAAATAAATGATGACAATTTTCAATTGTGGGTTAACTATTTTTCTATTGTAAGTGATACTTGTCCCTTACATTTCACCTGATAAATGGATGTGAAATAATCCTTTTTGTTTTGTTTTTGTTTTTTTCTCCTATTTTACAGGAGCACTTTTGTGATGCTGCAAGTGGGAGTGGGTATCTTGCTTGGCTGAAAGCTGCAGAGAAACACATCTCATCTTGCTGAAAACTACTCTTTACAAGGAGGTCCAAACACCATTAGCAGAGACTTTGTTCAGTGAGCATTAACATGCATTCTGCCTAGGGCTGGACAATAATTCAATATCAATATATATTGCGATATTTTTTTTTTCAATAACGGTGATATGATTTTTAAACACATTTTCGATATTTCGATTTTTTTTTTTTTTTTTTTTTGATATTTCGATATACGTAACAGCATTTGTCACTGACTGACGTTAGGCGCGCAGCCGTCAGAAAGAGCAGAACACCATTGGCTACTTTCGTGATGACGTACACCGCAGAGTCACGCAACCAGTGCTCAGCACAGCAGTAGTAGACTGATCTCCAACGCGGCAAATTTTAGCTACAAAATGAGCACCCCAAATGTGACTGAACGAGCTTCCACAAGTGAGGAGAAATCAGACGAAATGGTTGATAAGAGAGGAAAGACTAATTCAGTGGTATGGAAGTGGTTCGGCTATTTGAGATCTGATAAACTTCAGGTTTCAGCGTGCTGCAAAATGTGCCGGAGAGTAGTGCCGACTAGCAGCGGGAACACATCAAATCTGTTCCACCATCTGAAGCAGTTCCACCCGATGCTCAGAAGATGAGGCACCATAAAAGTTTAAGCCAACAACCTGTCCCTCAAACAACACCACCATCATCATCCCCAACACCAGTTATGTCAAAAGAGAAACCCATACAGCAAACGATCGCTGCATTCATGCCTTATGACAAACAGTCTAAACGTCATAAAGACATTACAAAGGCTGTAACAAACTTCTTGGCTAAGGACATGATGCCGTTTACTACGGTGGAAAACGTGGGCTTCAGGAAAATGATTTCAATCGACCCAAGATATGAGCTCCCTGGGCGAAAATATTTTTCACGTGCAGCTATCCCTGCACTTTATGGTGAAGTTAGGGAAAGGGTGGAGGAACAACTGAAGTCTGTGTCATATTTCGCGACCACAGCTGACCTGTGGTCAAGCCGAACCTCAGAACCATACTTGAGCCTGACAGTCCACTTTATTGATCAAGATTGGAAGCTTGTCAGCTTATGCCTTCAGACGGTCTACTTTCCTGAGGATCACACGGGCGAATCAATTGCAGATGCACTCGCCTCCTGGGGACTCCGCGAGGACCGGCAGGTCTGCATCACCACAGATAGCGGGACCAATATCATCAAAGCCGCTGAGTTGAACAGATGGACAAGACTACAATGCTTCGGGTATCGACTGAACTCTGCTATTGGTAAGTTATACACAGCAATATAAATGGTAGTGTTATGTTAAAGCTGCATGTAACATTTTTGGTCAAAAATTTGCAAAATGTATATAATGAGCCAGTACATCAAGAATCCAATATCCAAACCGTGTTTTTGTCTTATCCTGAATCACTACGGTACACTATAATAAGTGTTTATATTTGGACTATTTTAAACTACTTCGGCTCGGCTCTGCTGCGGAGTAGCCCAGTACCTGTGTGATTCGTCATAGACATAAACAGAGAGAAGTAGTTCCGGCTACAATGTTCTTCCACAAGATGCATGCAGAGCGCCACACGTTACGGACTGCAGCAGCTTTAATTGATTTTGTTTATATTAAATCATTGTACTTAATTAGTACTTAGTTGTAACTATAATACTTACCCTGTAGTTGATTAGGTGAATTTATTCCCCCTATTTAAGTGATTTTATAGGCTATTCCTTTAATCTTTATTCAAGACATACATATTTGTATGGATTATACACACAGCAATTCTTTCAATTAAATTCAAAGGTGTTTTACTGGCATTGGAACATATGTTTACATATGAACATTGTTACATATGTTAATTTGCCAAATCAAGTGTGAAGTAAAAAAAAAAAAATATGCAAGTAGAAGAATTTTGCAGTAAGAATAATATGATTAAACGACAAATTGTAGTTAAAATATAAATACAAATTATAAGTATATATTGCTTTTTTTTCACTGTCTACAGAGAAAGTTAACCAAGACAAGTGGGTGGACAGAGCAATTGGGGTCTGTAAAAAGGTGGTGGCTGCCTTCTCCTACTCCTGGAAGAAGAAACGGGACCTTGCAGCTGCTCAGGAGGAGTATCACTTGCCAAAGCACAAGCTCATCAGTGAAACACCAACAAGATGGGGCTCCCGTCAACAAATGGTGAAGCGGGTTCTGGAGCAGAAAAGGGCCATCACAGAAGTCCTCTCAAAGGACAAGAAGACCAGACCACTGGTTCCTACCTGGCAAGATGTGGATGTTTTAGAGTCTATAGATGCAGCTCTAAGCCCACTCCTCGAATTCACTGATGCCTTGTCTGGTGAATCCTATGTCAGTGTATCATTTCTAAAACCAGTGATGCATCTCTTCAACACCTCCATCTTGAAGGAAGCAGAGGATGACACAGAGCTCACCAGGACCATAAAGACAACAGTGATGGGATACCTTAACCAAAAATATGATGACCCAGCCATGGATAATCTACTTGACATGGCATGCCTCGTTGACCCAAGATTCAAGCTTCAGCACACTCAGGGGGAGAAGAGAGAATACATCAAAGAGAGACCTGTGTTGGAGATGCTGAAGGGAGAGAGATCTGTTGTGGTCAGGGAAGAGGAGTCCAGAGAAGAAGCCATGAGAGACACTTTTGTACCACCCAAGAAAACAAAGCATTCTCTGGCTAGCTTTTTTTCAAACAGGCCCACCACTACTACTGACACAGAAAACTTGAGTGCACAGCAGGCAGTTGAGAGGGAGCTCGGCAGCTACCTTCTTTCTCCACATGCTGACAATGACTCAAATCCTCTGGATTGGTGGAAAGTTTATCAAAACAACTTCCCTAGAGTAAGTCAACTGGCACAACATTACTTGTGCATTCAGGCCACAAGCTCCCCCTCTGAGAGGGTTTTTAGTACAGGTGGCAACATTGTCACATGTAAAAGGGCATCTCTGAAGCCAGATAATGTAGACCAGCTTGTATTTCTTGCCAGAAACCTCTAGAGCCTGTCATAGGATGTCGATGTCATTAACACTCAACAATGTCCCTGCCCCAACAACATGTTTTTTTTTTGTTGCTCACTCTTTTTCTCTTTTTTTCTGCAGCTGAGCACTTTTCATAATTTTTTTTATCCTGGCTGAAGCACTTTGGTTTATAAGAACAAGTTTTGTTACAATAAGTTTTGTGTAAAGAATAATATAATCAGCCTGTTATTGTTTAAAGATAAATATATTAATAAGGTCAGTCTGAGAGTCTTTATTTCACTTTTCTTGTTTGTATAAAGGTTAAATACAAATAAAAGGTGAACGTTCATTTATTTGTACCGTTTTTATTTCTAAAATATTATGTAGATTTATAGGAGGAGGTTTCATAGACTTGGCAAATTAATTTTAATTTATTATTTATTTATAATTTTATAATTAATTTAAAATGAATTAATCTCAGAAGATTGTAGGTACAGACATCCGTTGTGGGCGTTATTGGCAGTTTTTCTGAGGCTTTTATATTGTTCATATCGATATCAAAATTATATCGTATCGACCGAAATTAAGAAATATATCGTGATATAAAATTTGGCCATATCGTCCAGCCCTAATTCTGCCTGGATGCTAATGAATGGGATGCTTTTGTTTAAACTGATAAATGTAAGCATTATAAACCTCATGACATTAAGTGTACATATGGACCAAATAAGAATATGTATTTTGTGCCTTTGCACTGATTTGCTTTGACATTATGATGTTTTAATTGTTGTAAGAACATGTTCTTTACATGCATTGAAAACACTGAATGTGAAAACATTTTTCTCAGGGAAAAATATTTACAATGTTTCAATTAAAAATTAATAATTGTAAAAGTGTATTGTTTTGTGGGTTTATTTTTTTATATTTTTACCTGAACATTGGTGCAGTGTTTACCAGTTGAGGGAGTTAAATTCACTCTTTAAAATATGCAGTGTAGGTTTATGTTTTAGTCTGCATTACCATTTTAAAATAAGTATTTACAATATTTACATTAAATCAACATTAAATAAATACACTGGGTATGTAGGATTAATCACCACAAAGTGTTAAATGTGTATACTTGCGAGTAATAATTTCTTAACACCCTTAGTGATTAAAATTAAACACTAACACAGTGTTGGTATAATAAACACTTTCGTCAGTCTTGTTTTAACACTAGCAAAGATGGACCTGTATGTTCACCCGGAAAGTGATCATTTTAACACCCATGGTGAGAAATCTCCCAACATATTTTTGCTCTGTGTATATGTTTCTGTTTGGCTGTAGTTTCTTATAAAAAAAAAGGCCAGACATCCCCGTTTTCCGGGGCAGTCCAGGCCTGCGTCCGAATGTGCATACCATCCACCCTAAATACTATCCCTGAGTCCCAATGTTCATATTATCCATCCTAAATAGTATGTGAGATTACAATAAGTGTGTCCCCAAAGCATAGTATGTTGAAAAGAGTAAGCCAAAAGTCCCGAAATGGTCTGCTATTTCAGGTCGATTTTTGAAGTGTGGATCCATGCACACTGTAATGCAGGGGTGGGCAATTCATTTTCACAAGGGGCCACATGAGAAACTTGGGCAGTTGCAGAGGGCTATGGGGCGTGTCTATGAGGGAGGGTTCGGAGTCCTTTTGCCAGGAATTTTGCTCATTATATTCATATAATGAGGTTTGGGCCAAACAAATTATGGGAGTTTTACCGGAGGCGAATGTAGCAAACATATAAAATAAGCCCAGTGGGATTTTTTTTGGTTACATTTTATTTCGATAGTCCACTTTAGACATTCTACTAACTATAAGTAACTTTGTAACTACATGTCAACTAATTCTCATTAATTTGTAACTACATGTCTGCTAACTCTCAGTAGGGTAGATTTAGTAGAATAAGTTGACATATGCTAGCAAATATTATTATAGTCAGTATGTTGCATGTTGTGGGTCCATCAAAGTAAAGTGTTAGAAGATATTAAGCAGACAGTCTACTAATACTCTAATGACTGCTAGTTTACATGTAGTTGCAAAGTTACTTACTGTTAGTAGAATGTCTAAAGTGGACATCGAAATAAAATGTTACCATTTTTTTTTTTATGGAGAAGACTGATGACTTGGCAATGATCCAGAAGACTAACATTGACGCCCTCCACAAAGAGGGTAAGTCACAGAGGGTCATTACTGAAAGGTGTGGCTGTGTACAGAGTGCTGTATCAAAGCATATTAAATGCAAAGTTGACTGGAAGGAAGAATTTGGGTAGGAAAAGGTGCACAAGCAACAGGGATGACTGCAAGCTTGATAATACTGGTCAAGCAAAGCTGATTCAAACACTTGTGAGAGCTTCACAAGGAGTGGACTGAAGCTGGAGTCAGTGCATCAAGAGTCTCCACGCTCAGACGTCTTCAGGAAAAGGGCTACCAAGCCACTTCTGAACCAGAGACAACGTCAGAAGCATCTTACCTGGGCTGTGGAGAAAAATAACTGGATTATTGATCAGTGGTCCAAAGTCCTCTATTCAGATGAAAGTAAATTTTTCATTTCATTTGGAAATCAAGGTCCAAGAGTCTGGAGGAAGAGTGGAGAGGCACAGAATCCATGATGCTTGAAGTCCAGTGTAAAGTTTCCACAGTCTGTGATGATTTGGGCTGCCATGTCATCTGCTGGTGTTGGTCCACTGTGTTTTCTGATGTCCACAGTCAATGCAGCCATCTACCAGGAAATTTTAGAGCACTTCATGCTTCCTTCTGCTGACAAGCTTTATGGAGATGCTGATTTAATTTTCCAGCAGGACTTGGCACCTGCCCACACTGCCGAAGGTACCAAAAGCTGGTTCAATGACCATGGTGTTGGTGTGCTTGACTGGTGTGGGAACAGCTAAGGCTGGCGGCGTGTGATGAGGCACAGCTGAACGGAATGAAGCCTCATCACCGCCGCCGTTTAAATGCCAAGCGCGCCTCTCCTCGGGAGACCGGTCTCTTCCCCCATGCATGCACGCTGGTGTCCTCGTGGGTCCAGGAAGGGCGCGTAGAGGGACTTTCGCTCCACCGGAGATGTGAGCTGCAGAACCCGCGGTCCGGACGAAAGCCACACCCGTATTACGGCCATTGGGCCAGGATGCCGGGTCGTACAAGTCCTGCCAAAGGCCGTGGATGAAGAGGAAGAGCTAGAGAAAAGAGAAAAGCCGCCGCCCCTCGTGCCCCTCGCGAGAAAAGCCGCCGCCTCTCGCGCCCCGGACCAGAGCGGGAGCGCGTGCGGCCACCGGACTCCGCCCCTTACCTGGACCCTCCCTTCCAGAACACTGCCCTCCTTCACAAGCCCCGCAGCACGACGAGGACACCAGATCCCCCTGTTTCTTGTGGACACTTTTCCCCCTGGACACTTTATTTTATTGTTTTTTGTTTAATAAAACCCACTGTGTCTGTCGTTTGCTCCTCCCGTCACAATACATATATTACTGAGTCTTTTTGGGGGATTTGTATACACACAGCAGTGTATGTGGAAAGTGACTAGTGCGCATAGAGGAGGAGAGTGTGCTACTACAGGTGGTTTGTACAGGCCCACTCACCTGCGTGTAGCACACTTTGACTGCACAAAAAAAAAAAAAGTTCCATAAGTTTCAGATGGTCCATGTTTCAGGAGGTTGGGGGTTTGTATGGGGGTTTAGAGAGGGGCGGGGTGATTTGAGTTCAGGGCTCTCACAGCCTGGGGGAAGAAGCTGTTGAGCAGTTTGGCAGAGCGGGCTCTGATGCTCCGGTACCATCTTCCTGATGGTAGAAGCTGGAAGAGACTGTGGGAGGGGTGTGTGGAGTCCTTCACGATACTGTTGGCTTTGCTGGAGCATCGTGTGAGGAAAATGTCCAGGATGGAGGGGAGAGGGGCACCGATGATCTTTGTAGCTGTGTTCACTGTCCGCTGGAGGGTCTTGTGGTCTGCTGCTGTACAGTTCCCGTACCAGACAGTGATGCAGTTGGTCAGCACACTCTCAATTTTCCATGACATTCTAATTTATTGAGATGCACCTGTACTGTAAGGGCGTAGTATAAGTAGGCACATTGGGACGCAGCACCTGTGATAGTAATTTTCAATACTATTTAGGGTAGATAGTGTGGTTATAAGGTTAACTACTGCCCCCTAGTGGGGGAGTGGGAAGTTTAGTTGCATACAATTGCAACAAAGTTGCATGTTATTATGTTCGTCTCGCCTGGCTTGTTTTAACATAAAACTCGCACAAATAGCCATCGTAACGCAACACGGTGTCAGACGTTTACACAAGAACAGCGTAGGATGACATAGAGAGCCCTTTCGTCAAGAGTGTTGCATACAACTCGGTTTCAGGTACCACCACCTGGATTTCTCAAAACCAGAGGAATGGCCAAAGTGGAGTAAAAGATTTGAAAGATTTAGAGTGGCATCTGGACTTGAATTACAGCCAGAAGAGAACCAAGTTAATTCTCACATCATTGTGTCTCACTTCAGAACAGCTCAGTGAGTATAATACTGTCATAGAGAGACTGAATGAGCACATTGTAGTACGAAGAAATTAAATATTTGAACGTGCAAAGTTTAACATGAGACAGCAAGAAGCAGGAGAGTCTGCAGATAATTTCATCACATTGCCTAGCAGAGCATTGTGAGTATGGACAGTTATACAGTCAAATGATTCGGGATAGATTAGTGGTTGGACTCAGAGATAAAAGACTGTCAGAACAACTTCAGATGGATCCCGAACTCACTTTAGAGAAGGTTAATGTCAGTAGCAGTTAATGTCATACAAATACACCAAAGTGAGCTGGTAAAAAAAAAAAAACAGCAAGGGGAGCTGAAAGCCAATTTCAAAAGTGACACTGCGACAAATATTGACATTGTTTATGCACAACAAAGACCTTACAATAAAGGACGAGGCATGATGCAGAGTAAGAGGCCTGCTAGGATGGCAGAGAAACAGGCAGGATCAGAAAAGTCCATTACATGCCATAGGTGTGGAAAAACTCTATCTCACAGCAAATTTCACTGCCCGGAAAAACAGGCATACTGCAACCTTTGTAGGAAAAAAGGGCATTATGCTAAAGTTTGCAGGTCCAGAGGCATAAGCAACCCTCTACATTGCGAGTAAATCACTCGCATATGCAACTAAATCTTCACACTGGGCGACTAAATGATGACTAATATTAGCCACTGGCTAATAAATTCTCAGATTTCCTTTTGGAATTCTTCAGCTCTTAAGCACTGCCAGGTTTACCGGTAGTGGGTGGAACTAATAAGCAAATGACAATCTCATTGGCTGGCACTCACCTATTATCGTCCCTGTTTTGATTTCAGCAAATCAGTTCGAGCAAACGCAGACAACCTGATTAATATTCATGAATCCAGCAGCTCATTAATCTTTAGTGCGTTTTATATTGTTCTTATTAATAGAATTCTTCTTCTTCTCATTATTATCTTATCAGTATTATTGTTAGTCCCCCCTTTTTTTAATAGAAACACTGAATGACCAAAAAAGCACCAACACCAGTCATAAGTTCAGTTAAAATTACTAATATGCATTCATATTTGGTTACCAAGTTTTAATTCTAATTACTAAAGTTCTATCATTAAATAATAGGCCTAACTGATTATCATATTATAATGCTTGACTGACTGATGTTAAGTGTAAACTTTCAGATATTTAAAAATCTATATATTAGGGGTGTCAACGTTAACGCATGCGATTAATCTAAAAAATTTAACGTGTTAATATTTTTAACGCAAATTAATCGTTTGATAAGGTTTGACCTCAACTTCTTCCCGTCATCGCAGCGTGGAAGGTTATCTATCATTGTGTGATGAGGGTACAGCGAACCAGTGTTGCCAGGGTAACGGCACAAGTGGGCTATTTTGAAAATACAGTCGCGGGAAAAATTACAGAGCCGTGGGTTGCGGTTTTTTGGGCTACTTTTATAATGTACCTCGGCCGCCCAAATAGAGAAATAAAAATTGAAATAGATCCTTTCACTAATGTGTATTATACTTGGAATGTATCCTTGGCAACTTAAGAACGGAGAGGCGGTTGTAACATCACAAACAACGTGAGTTTCAGCCAGAGCATACATGTTACATGTTAAGGCTTTAACACAGCAGAAATAAACTTGACAACAGCCACTATAGATTATATAAGATAATAAACATACGATTACGATAGGATATTTGTATGTGATTTTCTTGATATGCTATAAATAGCATATTTTAACAACAGTAAACGAACGACCAAATTCCACATGTGATCGCAAAAGGAAGTTATTACAAACACTCGATGGTGGTTTGAAGTGAGTTCTGAGTAAAAGTGCACTATTAATCTCATAAATTGTTTTATGAAGCATGATGTTAATATTAGCTCGCAGCTGCAGAACAGGTCCAATTCTTCTTCATAATGCATTTTGTCATAATACTTTATGTAAGGTCGCAAGAAAATGTTTTGTTGTATTTATTTAGAAATACTTTTGATAATAGTTGGGTAAATGTATTCTGGGATTGAAGCGATGTGGCTTGGTAAACGTTTTATTGCCAGTAAAAAGGCTGATAATGGCGGATTACAAACGAACGAATGAATGAATGAATGCTCACCGCACACCAGTTACAGGTGGAGAGGAGAGAGAGTGACCAAAAAACTAGTTTGTCATGAATTTCTTTATTTCAACATATTTAGAGGTAAATCCTAGTATTTTAAATTTGTGATTAATCACAGTCCATGATTTTTTTTTAATCATGCTCCAATTTTTTAATCGATTGACAGCACTAATATATATATATATATATATATATATATATATATATATATATATATATATAAATAAAATACACAGTGCCCTCCACTAATATTGGCACCCTTGATAAATATGAGCAAAGGCAGCTGTAAAAATAAATCTGCATTATTCAAAAAATTCACAAAATTCTAACCTATCATTAAAGTAAAACAACTGAAAAGTGGGAAGAAAATCTCACGATAAAATAAATGTTTTTCTCCAATGAATGTTGGCCACAATTATTGGCACCCCTAGAAATTCTTATGAGTAAAATATCTCTGAAGTATATTCCCATTCATATTTACATTTTCAGCACACCAGGATGACTAGGAGCATGAAATTGTCCAGCCATTACTTCCTGTTCCACGGGATTATAAATATGAGGAACACAAAGCCCAAATTCCCTTAATCATCCATCACAATGAGAAAAGCCAAATAATATATTTCTGAGTGCATCAAAAGATAACTGAGCTTCACAAATTAGGTGCTAACATGATTACCAGAAATTTCGTGATTAATTTGCAATATATATTTAACTTATTTTTAAACATGCTGAAGTCAGCTTCTTCCCTGGTTAACGTCCCCGCCCCCTATTGACCAACCGCCACTGGTCCAGAGACTGACAAATTATAAAACCATAAAGAGCATTCAGTACCAACATACCCCATATATCAAAATAATCATATAAAACAAATTCACCCAGACCTTAATATTTTCCCTCACATTTCCATCACCTGCTGTGATAAATGTTTTTATTCAGTTAATGCAGAAACGAAACAATTCAGAACTTACCTCTTTGAATGTTGCTTAAATAAACGGTTAAGAGTGTTTTACCGCGAGCTGCTCACCTCACGAGACTCGACGCTGTCTGAGCGCGCGCGATCGATGACGTCATGACATTAACGGTAGATTATCTTCAAAAAAAAAAAAAAAAAAACGCAGCAAATACTAATTAAAATGATGAAACATCTCTAAAACAACACATCACAGAAAAATAAGGGTGAAACAATTACTGATGTAGACAGCAGATCAGTCTCAGTCAAGTGTGGAGTGAAATAGTTTATTAGGCACTTAAAAGCTTTAAGAAATTTAAAACAAAGTCCAACTTGCAAACATAATACTTCTTGGTGCTAAAATGTATGTATATAAAAAATCCCGATGGAAATACACAGTCAGCAGACAATAAAACTTGTTGATGAAATGTATAAATTAAGATAAGGTATTAATAAAAAGGTAGCATTTACTCAATGATTAGCTCAAAGCAAAAAAAAAAAAAAAAAAAAAAAGCCAAGTAAAAAATTAAAATGAACTTGATTGGTCTCTCCGTACTGACTTACAAGAAGAGATTGATATGTTTTTTTTTTTTTTTTTTTTTTTTTTAAAACAGTATTACTACTTGCGATCTTCCTTATCGACCTGGTACTTTAATGGTATTCTTATCAGTTCCTTTTACATTTATTTATATAGCTTTGATGCTTCATGAAACAACTAATACTAAACTAACCAATGTAAGTAAAAAGTCCTCAAACAATCACTGAAGACAATAATACTATAAGAACAGAAGCAAAGTACAAATAAAATAATAATAATAATAATAATAAAAAAAAGTTAAGCAATGCTTTTTAGACAGTTTTTCAGTAAGGTCTAACAGCAGTATTCAGGTAAATAATAGCCTACAAAAGAATGAATGAAAAGTAAAATCTGCTTCAGTCTTGCTGGCGTCACATGAAAATATCTCTGATTTTCTGGTCCTAAATGTGGACTCGGGGCCTTCTGTGTAATTCAGCTTCTTGGTCAGTTTCAGTTCTGGTCACATTATCACTGTCTGATTCACTCTGAGATCCTACAATGTCACGTTTGGACTTTTAGAGAAGAACAAAAGCTCTGTGAAGGAAAGGTAGACGGAACGCAGCACAATAATCACTTTACATCAAACCAAACTCCAAATTGCAAATGAAATTAAATTAATCACACAGACCTAAACCACAAGTGAGATCTCTCTTCTGGACTTCAAATAACAAAAACGCGTATCCAAACAAACTCTACCGGGTTCTGGTACCTTCCCTACTTACAAGAGAAGCAAAAGAGGATCGTACAGTACATCTTGCATCTGCATTTTCTAAATACATCATAATGAAAGAATAACTACGGCCTTTTCATCAGCTTCCTGAACAAGAACGTTTTGCACATGTTAAAAAAATAAATAAATAACACTACTTCTCTTCATAGAAAGAGTAAACAAACTACAAGTGATGAATGAAACTCATTAAAAAAAAATTGATATAATTAATATCATGACGCAAAATGAAATACAAGAATAAAACTTTTAGATATTGTTTTTGGGGAGGAACTCCATCTTTGAGTTGATCTGAATCTAACTTATAAGGTTTCTCTCCAGTGTGGGTCCTCTCATGTGCTTTCAGACCTGCTAACTGACTGAATCTCGTCGCAGTGCGAACACATTTAAGGTTTCCCTCTAGTGTGGGTCCTCCCATGTGCTTTCAGACCTGCTAACTGACTGAATCTCTTGTCGCATTGTGAACACTTGTAAGGTTTCTCTCCAGTGTGGATCCTCTCATGTGCTTTCAGGGTTTCTAAACGACCGAATCTCTTGTCGCAGTGTGAACACTTGTAAGGTTTCTCTCCAGTGTGGGTCCTCCGGTGCCGTTTCAAATCTTCTGCTGTAATAAAAGTCATCTCACACTCAAAGCATATATGATCTCTCACACCAGTGTGTATCTTCTGATGAACTTTTAAACTCTGCGGATGTGAAAAACTCTTTCCACACACAGAACATGGATGTTGTTTCTCCTTTGAATGAACTATCAGGTGAATCTTCAGGTTTGAAGCCCACAAAAATGTTTTTCCACATTGATCACATTCATGCACTTTCTCTCTAGTGTGGATGTTCATGTGTCTCTCAAGGGTTGATGAATCCGTGAATCTCTTCCCGCACTGATTACATGTGAATGGTTTCTCTCCAGTGTGGATCCTCATGTGATGCTTGAGACTCTGTTTGTATTTCAAACTCTTTCCACAGTGAGTGCAGGTGAAAGACTGGTCTATTATTTTCTTTAAATCTTTCTGTTTGATTTGAGAGTGACTCAAAGGTTTTTCTCCAGTTTTGACATGATGTTCCTCCTCTTCATTCAGTTCCGCCTTCTCCTCGTTTTCTTCAATCAATACTGAAATTAAAGTAAAAAAACGTTTAATTTTCATTAAATCCTGAAAATGAACCCTGAAGAGACAGTGGAAAGTAGGCAATTGCTATATTATATAATATATATATATAAAATTTATTTTTTATCATTTTGATGCATTTTTATATGACCTCAGTGACACTGAAACTTTCCAACAACACAATTATCTAAAATAAATTAATTTTATTAAAAAAATTACCCAGTTTATTAAGTATCCTTATTATTTGCTGATTCAACTATATTATTGCAGAGCTTTTAAGATTTTTCCTACTGCAACAACAAATCTAAAATTGCTTGAAGCTTTATAACATTATTGTCCTTCAGTCTCACTGATGAAGGATGAAGAATAAACACCAACCTGTTTGTTCTTCAGTGTGTTTCATTCTGCAGGGTTCTGGATCTCTCATGTTCTCTCTGTCCTTCAATAAACTCTGTCTCTGCAGATTTCACTTCTTCCTGATGCTCTGATGCTCGTCTTCACTTGTAGACTGATGGGAATATTCCAGCATTTATTGCTGAACTGCAGTGGGAGGAGCTTCACTGAAGGTGTGATTGTTGTGGGAGGAGCTTCACTGAAGGTGTGATTGTTGTGGGAGGAGCTTCACTGAAGGAGGAGCAGATCTGCCAAAATCAATAATAAACCAGTTACTTATTTAACACATTTTAAGCATTTGTGTTTACCTATAATCTATATATCTGGTACTGTAAGTTTTGCCAATGAATTGTACAATTGGACAGGACCATCTGAGGCTTGTCCCCCCTAAAAATATCATTACAAGCGACTGTGTATTGAAAATAATATAATGGACATATACTTAAAATAACTGTGCGAGTAGTAAAACAAAAACAAAAAACTGTTTTAAGTTCAGAAATGTTTTGATTCCCCCCTCCCTTTCCTCACAGTGGTTTGGTCCACTGCCTGCTTTCCTCCAGTCACTCCGGTGAGAGAGAGCAAGTTAGTTATGTGTAAGTAACTTAGGCTGTCAAGGCTAATTTATTCTCTTTAAACATCGGGTGAAATGATTATTTCTCTTTAATACAGATGATGCTGGATCATTAATAAATGAGTCATGACAAAAAAAATGATGATATCCGATGTTTTTTCTATGAGTGATTATAAGGTTAACAAGCTTAATACTGCAGCTTGTCACCCACTACAACTAACACTGCGATAAGCCTGTGTGTGAACCGATATTAGGCAAATATTGTAGACCTACGTGTTGGGTTTCGTTCAATATGATGTTAAGTGGAAGATCAGTGGGCTTATTGCGGTTGAATTAATGCGAAAGAGACATACTAGGTTTCAGACGAAACCTAAAATACTATAGATGACGCAAAATAATAATTATAATATGACCGCGTGGTGAACCATGAACTCATATTTAAACATGGTCTCCATGCTATGTACAAATGCTGTGCACATATATCCATCCTTACAAGTACAATTTTGGTTGTATTATTTGTGTCCCCTTCAAAAATTGCTCTTGAGAAATTTTACGTTTATTGTCCCCCCCCTACTGTCAGATGAAATTTACGCCCCTGCATACAGACTTTATTAAAGAATTTGCTGATTTTCTATCAGAGTTAGTGCTGACTGCAGATAAAGTCCTAATCGTTGGTGATTTTAATATCCATGTTGATAATGAAAAAGATTCGTTGGGATCAGCATTTATAGACATTCTAAACTCTATTGGTGTTAAACAACATGTGTCAGGACCTACTCATTTTCGAAATCATACTCTAGATTTAATACTGTCACACGGAATTGATGTTAGTGGGGTTGAAATTTGGCAGCAGAGCGATGATATCTCAGATCATTATCTAGTCTCCTGTATATTCCATATAGCTAAAGCTGTAAAGCCAACTCCTTGTTACAAATATGGTAGAACCATTACCTCTACCACAAAAGACTGCTTTATAAATAATCTTCCTGACTTATCTCAGTTCCTCAGTTTATCCAATAGCTCAGAACAACTTGATGATGTAACAGGAAATATGGACTCTCTCTTTTCTAGCACTTTAGATGCGGTTGCTCCTTTACGCTTAAGGAAGATTAAGGATAAGAGTCCAACACCGTGGTATAATGAGCACACTCGCGCCCTAAAGAGAGCAGCCCGGAAAATGGAGCGCAGCTGGAGGAAAACTAAACTAGAGGTATTTCGTTTAGCTTGGCAGGAAAGTACCCTATCCTACAGAAAAGCATTAAAAATTGCTAGATCTGATTACTTTTCATTTCTTCTAGAAGAAAAAAAACATAATCCTTGGTATTTATTCAATACAGTGACTAAATTAACGAAAAATAAAAGCATCAACCGGTGTTGGCATTTCCCAAGAGCATAGCAGTAATGACTTTATGAACTACTTTACTTCCAAGATCGATACTATCAGAGATAAAATTGTATCCTTGCAGCCGTCAGCTACAGTATCGCATCAGATAGCACACTATAGATCCCCTGAGGAACAATTCCATTCATTCTCTACTGTAGGAGAGGAAGAATTGCATAAACTTGTTAAATCATCTAAACCAACAACATGTATGTTAGACCCGATTCCATCTAAACTGCTAAAAGAGCTGCTTCCAGAAGTCATAGATCCTCTTTTGGCTATTATTAATTCATCATTGTCATTAGGATATGTCCTCAAAACCTTCAAATTGGCTGTTATTAAGCCTCTCATTAAAAAAACACAACTTGACCCCAAAGACCTAGTTAATTATAGACCGATCTCAAATCTCCCTTTTCTGTCAAAGATACTAGAAAAGGTAGTATCCTCACAATTATATTCCTTCCTAGAGAAAAATGATATCTGTGAGGAATTCCAGTCAGGATTTAGATCATATCATAGTACTGAGACTGCTCTCATTAGAGTTACAAATGACCTGCTTCTATCATCTGATCGTGGTTGTATCTCTTTATTAGTTCTACTGGATCTTAGCGCTGCGTTCGACACTATCGACCACGACATTCTTTTGAATAGACTACAAAACTTTGTTGGCATTAGTGGAAGCGCCTTAGCATGGTTCAAATCGTACTTATCTGACCGCCATCAGTTCGTAGCAGTGAATGAAGAGGTATCATAGCGATCACAAGTGCAGTATGGAGTACCTCAAGGCTCAGTACTAGGGCCGTTACTTTTCACGCTTTACATGTTACCCTTGGGAGATATTATCAGGAGACATGGTGATAGCTTTCACTGTTATGCTGATGATACTCAGCTCTATATTTCTTCGCGGCCCGGTGAAACACACCAAATTGAGAAACTGACGGAATGCATAGTCGATATAAAAAATTGGATGACGAGTAATTTTTTACTGCTAAATTCTGAAAAAAACAGAGGTGTTAATTATCGGACCTAAAAACCCCACATGTAACAACCTAGAACATTATCTAACACTTGATGGCTGCTCTGAAAATTCTTCTTCATCAGTCAGGAACCTAGGTGTGCTGTTCGATAGCAATCTTTCAAATATACTATCATCATTAGCTAAATCCAGTCTGTATTTACTTAAAGCTGATGTGGCTCCTCATGCTTTCTTATTGACAACTCTTGGACCAAATTACCACTTTTCCCTGCAATACTATTTGAGACTGTAGTGTCCACATGCACGCACATTTGTTTGAGTATTAGTGAGGACATTGCTTAGACTTGCATCTGTTTTCGGTCAGGTAAGTTATATCTTTTATAACTCATTTACTCATTTTATAACCATTACCGCAGAACGCTAGATTTAAATAAATAATGATAATTATTATTAATTTAATAATAAAAACACGTTTCAGCTGATTTATAAGCCTTTTTAACAACCAAGGACCAGTAAAATGTGCCCACTAATCGGTTGTCATAATATTTAACTATATAAGTGAGGAAAATTTCCCCTCACAAGTATAGTTAAACCAGTATACACAAATAGTTAACTTTTTTTATTAAACCACTTTGAAATTCATCCATAAAGCCAACAAGTGATAAATTGGAAATTAGCTATAATGGCAACTGTCAAATAATACATATTTTGACAATAAAAAAAAACAAGTTTCTCCAAAAATTATTTAGCCTTCCTTAAAAACGGTCCACAAAACAGACAACATTGGCTATTCTTACTTTATAAGAAAATAAATTAATGTAATGACGGCAAGAAAACTACTATTCCTAGAGCATTTAAATAATGATTGTAGCAGGCTGAGGCGCGACCGGACGTACCGCTTCCCTACTTCCACTGTCGGTCGCCATATTGTGAAATAGGCCTATGGATGATCAAACTCTTCAACGAACTGGAGTAAAAATGTAAGCATTTTCTTTTCAATATTACTGTATCACATTGTGTCTGTAGTGTCCTGTCATGTGTTCTAATTAATAGATATAGATTAAGTTCAAATTAGCAGTAGCTAAGCTACCTAAAGCAAACATGAATTGCAAAGTCCTTTAATTTTTTATTGACAAGCCTATTCATTGAGTTTACTATTGTTCTTAATTAAATTATTTTCTGAGTGAGATATATATATATATATATATATAGAGAGAGAGAGAGAGAGAGAGAGAGAGAGAGAGATGGACTACTTTGGCTTGGCTTGAGTTCGTGTGATTTTACTCCGCTAATTTTATTATCCGAGATCTCTTGCTTGTACAGTCAACTCTGGTGCCTCTGTTTCCTCTTCCCTGGACAAAGTTTCATCTTGGATTTAATTATGACTGATCTGAAATCAACATTTTGCATTGGCTTAGAACTCTGTTCAGAACAATTATGTACTCAGTTTCTTATAATCATATAATCAATTAAATTAACTTAATTTTATATATGCTTAATAGTGTGTCTGTATTGGACTGTACATTATGCTCAGTTAGGTGCTTGAAATGTTGTGAATCTGTTGTCTTTCATTGAACATGTAGAGAACACTTTGTTTAAAGTAAATTCTAAGTTCATGACTCCTGCTATTCATTTTACATATAGGTCTACTGGTCTCTTGCCAGACTACTTGTGTTTCCGACCGTAGAAAACATGTTATGAGCAGTGCATCAAAGCCAAACTCTTTAAGTATGTGTGATGAACACAGGAAAGCATTTTTCCACAATTTGTCTGAGTGATATATGTCACATGTATGGCATGTTTATATTTTTAAGGTGACAAAGTGTTTGACAGGTGTTTATTAAAAATGAATCATGATGTAGGATCTTTCTTACTGCCTCATAGCTTCTTTTTCTAGTTTCCACTGTCTTTTTTATGAAAGTCCTCTGACAATCACTCAGCACCCACAACTTTTTCATGACTGACATAGGCGGAACATATGATGCTGTGATGATGAATTATTACATATATGGCTAATATTGTAAAAGACAGTATACATAACTAACCTCATTTGGCACACGAATATGATACCTCTCTCCCAAACATTAATTAGAATAGGAAAACCTTCCATATTTACTTTATTGCAGACTTCTTGAACTAAAAATATGACACAAAAGTCTTGTCAGTTTCATAAAAAGTGAGTGTGGGCCTCCTTATATATAACTTTGAATTAGGGGTGGGCGATATCTTATCGTTTGCGATATACCGTTGAAAATTCTCCTCACGATAAAAATTTGTCTCCTCGCGATAATAACGATAAGTCTAGTTGATGACGTAGTTTTGTGCGCGACCGATTCACTGTTAACGCGCGGAGTGAAAACAAGCATGGCGGAAGGCGGACGTGAGGCTGAGGAGGAGCTTGTTGTTAAGCAAGGAGCTACCTCCACAATTTGGAACTGGTTTGGTTATAGAAAATCAGATGCGGAGTAGAGGCTGACATTTTATCGGGAATCCCGCGGGATTACTTTCAAATGAAAAAACAAAATTCAAATAGAAAACGTGTGTGTTAGCATGGATGATTTACATAAAATTTAATGTGTGCAACGTAGCCTACACTTTGCATAAACTGGCTTTCAGTTCAATATAATAACAAAAAAATTATTTATTTTAGGTGGGCACGCTGTGATCTGTACTATATTTTTACTGTAACTGACAGATTTCGGCCAAAAATAAATTAATAAAAAAAATAAAATAAAAAAAAAAAACAGGAGTGGGAGGGTATGGTTTTAATTCTTCCGGGAGTGGAACGGGACCGGATTTTCCCCCAGTTAGTATATGTATATGTATATGTATATGTGTATATATATATATATATATATATATATATATATATATATATATATATATATATATATATATATATATATATATATATATATATATATATATATATATATATATATAAAATCGTCATTGGTATCGTTATCGCAATAAATACCTGAAATTATCGTGATAAATTTTTTAGGCCATATCCCTACTTTGAATTATGCCGGTTATCTTCATTCCAGTGGTAACAACCTCACTAACATTTGGATTCAGCCTTTGTGACAATTTTAGATGACCCTGTGAAGAGATAACAACCCCTGCAAAAACTTACGATCCCAACTCTGAATCAACATGCAAAACTGCAAAGTTATCCTTATATTGTAATCATTATAATCTCAATATGTAAATCATTGCCTAAACATGTTTGTGCTTAATTGAATGATGTTAACTACCCAGATCCAGCCCATTTCCAGTCCAGATGGTGGATCAGCACCTAGAGAAGACCACAATAGCTCTGAATGTCAGTGGAGACCATGCCAACTAGATGTGCCCTACAGACAGATCCCCTGCAAAGATTTTGTTACCTAGACAGCCATCAGCACAACTGAACTGAGTTGGACAATCACATAGCTGTATCAACGATGAACTGACTTTAACTGAGAAACTGACTGTTTACTATTGTCCTCATTTTAGAGCTGCTTTAGCTAAATTGAACTTTGTTTGCATTATTGACACACTATTTCAGTATTTAACACTGTGAAGCTCCTTTGACACAATCTGTATTGTATAAAGCGCTACATAAATAAAGTTGACCTCACTTGACAGACCTCTATTATAAAACTGTACATTTCTGCAATATGATCATGACATCGACAGTCATTTCTGACATAGCAGATTTCTCTTCATAGTAAAAAAAAAAAAAAAAAAAAAAACTGTATTGAAGGGAATGTTCAAAAAAACGTATATAGTTAGGTGTTGAAGCAAAATCACACAAACACTTTTAACAAAACATAGGTTTTGTTAAAAGTGTTTGTGTGATTTTGCTTCAACACCTAACTATATACGTTTTTTTGAACATTCCCTATTCAGGATAATTCACTGCATCTTATCTGTGTCACTAATTCGAAATTATATGCCTAGTGCAAAACTATACCTTGTTTATCACTCATTCTTTAGCAATATAAAAAAAAAAGAAAGAAAATCAAATGCTTGACATTCCTTTGACCACAGCAATATTGCTGCTCAAATTCATTTACACAAATTAAGTAATATTTTTGAACAGCCTACACAGGCGTTGCAAAGAAACAAAGTAAACACCCTAACAAACACAGAACATTCCCCTAACGTTCCCAGTTGGTTATTTTTTTGTTTAATTTTACAACCTAAAAAGAACGTTCCCAGAACGTTCCTTGCAAGTTATTTTAAAATTTTATTTTTATAACCTAAAAAGAACGTTCCCTGCAGGTTATTTTTAGTTGTCATAACCATGTAAACTAATTAAAACTTTGCTGACAAATTATAAAACCTTTAAAAATAAAGAGCATTCTGTACCAGCAACATAACCACTCCAAATATCAAAATAATCATACAAACGAACATATAAAACACAAATTCACCCAGATCTTTTTTTCCCTCACATTTTCATCGCCTGCTGTGATAAATGTTTTAGTCAGTTAATGCAGAAACAAAACAATTCAGAACTTACCTCTTTGAATGTTGCTTAAACGGTTAAGAGTGTTTTACAATCGTATAAACACGTGAAGCACCGCGAGCTGCTCACCTCACGAGACTCGACGCTGTCTGAGCGCGCGCGAGTGATGACGTCGTGAGATTAAAGGTAGATCATCAAAAAAACGCGCCAAATACTAATTAAAATGACAAAACATCTCTAAAACAACACATCACAGAAAAATAAGGGTGCAACAGTTACTGATGTAGACAGCAGATCAGTCTCAGTCAGGTGTGGAGTGAAATGTTTTAGGCACTTAAAAGATTTGAGAAATTTAAAACAAAGTCCAACTTGCAAACATAATACTTATTGGTGCAAAAATGTATGTAAAAATCCCGATGGAAATACACAGTCAGCAGACAATAAAACTTGTTGATTAAATGTTTAAATTAAGATTATAAGTATTAATAAAAAGGTAGCATTTACTCAATGATTAGCTCAAAGCAAATACAAAGCAAATACAAATGTAATTTTTTTTTTACATTTATTTATATAGCTTTGATACTTCATGAAACAACTAATACAAAACTAACCAATTTAAGTAAAAAGTCCTCAATCACTGAAGACAATAATACTATAAGAACAGAAGCAAAGTACAAATAAAATAATAATAATAACTTTTAAGACAGTTTTTCAGTAAGGTCTAACAGCAGTATTCAGGTAAATAACAGCCTATAAAAGAAACTGAATGAATGAATCAAAAGTAAAATCAGCTTCAGTCTTGCTGGCGTCACATGAAAATATCTCTGATTTTCTGGTCCTAAATGTGGACTCGGGGCCTCCTGTGTAATTCAGCTTCTTGGTCAGTTTCAGTTCTGGTCACATTATCACTGTTTGATCCTACAATGTCACGTTTGGCCTTTTAGAGAAGAACAAAAGCTCTGTGAAGGAAAGGTAGACGGAACGCAGCACAATAATCACTTACATCAAAGCAAACTCCAAATTGCAAATGAAATTAGATTAATCACACAGACCTAAACCACAAGTGAGATCTCTCTTCTGGACTTCAAATAGCAAAAACGCGTATCCAAACAAACTCTACCGGGTTCTGGTACCTTCCCTACTTACAAGAGAAGCAAAGGAGGATCGTACAGTACATCTTGCATCTGCATTTTCTAAATACATCATAATGAAAGAATAACTACGGCCTTTTCATCAGCTTCCTGAACAAGAACGTTTTGCACATGCAAAAAAATAAATAAATAAATAACACTAATTCTCTTCATAGAAAGTGTAAACAAACTACAAGTGATGAATGAAACTCATTAAAAAACAAAAAACAAATTTATATAATTAATGTTATGAAGCAAAATGAAATACAAGAATAAAACTTTTAGATATTGTTTTTGGGGAGGAACTCCATCTTTGAGTTGATCTGAATCTAACTTATAAGGTTTGCAGTTGTGTAAAACTCTTTCCACATGAAGAACATGAATGTGGTTTCTCCTTTGAATGAGCTTTCAGGTGATTCTTCTGAGGCTGAAGCCCACAAAAATGTTAGTTGAAACTGCTGGTCTTGAAGATGAACTTTATTCACTGTGACTTTAGATGATGTTTCTTTGTTAGGACAGATTTATACAGAAGATATTTTATTTCTTGATACATTATTGTGTCATGTTTGGTGAGGACGTGACGTCAGACCTGAAAGTGCTGGATCTGAAGAGGACTGTGATAGATTGTGAATATTTTTTGTATGTCTGCGTAGATGAGATGAATGACCAAATCTCTTCCCGCATGCAGTGCAGTGATACGGTTTCTCTCCAGTGTGGGTTCTCATGTGTGTTTTCAGGTTTTCTGACTGACTGAATCTCTTGTCGCAGTGTGAACACTTGTAAGGTTTCTCTCCAGTGTGGATCATCTGGTGCCGTTTCAAATCTTTAGCTCTAATAAAAGTCTTGTCACACTCAAAGCACATATGATCTCTCACACCAGTGTGTCTCTTCTGATGTGCTTTTAAACTCTGCAACAGTGAAAAACTCTTTCCACACACAGAACATGAATGTGGTTTCTCCTCTGAATGAACTTTCAGGTGAATCTTCAAGTTTGAAGCCCACAAAAATGTTTTGCCACATTGATCACATTCATACACTTTCTCTCTAGTGTGGATGTTCATGTGGTCTTTGATGTGTCCTTGCTGTCTGAAACTCTTCCCGCACTGATTACATGTGTATGGTTTCTCTCCGGTGTGGATCCTCATGTGACACTCGAGACTCTGTTTGCTTGTCAAACTCTTTCCACACTGAGTGCAGGTGAAAGATTTCTCGTATCTTCTTTTCTTTAAATCTTTCTGTTTGGGTTGAGAGCGACTCAAAGGTTTTTCTCCAGTTTTGACATGATGTTTCTCCTCCTCTTCATTCAGTTCCTCCTTCTCCTCGTTTTCTTCAATCAATACTGAAATTAAAGTAAAAAAATGTTTAATTTTCATTAAATCCTGAAAATGAACCCTGAAGAAACAGTGGAAAGTAGGCAATTGCTAGATGTTTTTTATTTATTTATTTATTTATTTATTTATCATTTTGATGCATTTTTTATATGACCTCAGTGACCCTGAAACTTTTCCAACAACACAAATAATTTTGTTAAAAAAAATACCCAGTTTATTAAGGATCCTTATTATTTGCTGCTTCAACTATATTATTGCACAGCTTTTAAAATTTTTCCTACTGCAACAACAAATCTAAAACTGCTTGACGCTTTATAACCTAATGTTCTTCAGTCTCACTGATGAAGGATCAAGAATAAACACCAACCTGTTTGTTCTTCAGTGTGTTTCATTCTGCAGGGTTCTGGATCTCTCATGTTCTCTCTGTCCTTCAATAAACTCTGTCTCTGCAGATTTCACTTCTTCCTGATGCTCTGATGCTCGTCTTCACTTGTAGACTGATGGGAATATTCCAGCAATTATTGCTGAACTGCAGTGGGAGGAGCTTCACTGAAGGTGTGATTGTTGTGGGAGGAGCTTCACTGAAGGTGTGAGTGTTGTGGGAGGAGCTTCCCTGAAGGTGTGATTGTTGTGGGAGGAGCTTCGCTGAAGGAGGAGCAGATCTGTCAAAATCAATAATAAACCAGTTACTTATTTACTTTTTATACTAATTCACACATTTTAAGCATTTATGTTTACCTATCATCTATATATCTGGTACTGTAAGTTTTGCCAATGAATTGTACGTTTTTAATTTAAAACAAATAATCTTTTGTTGAACCAATTTAACAGATTGAAATTCCTGTGTTAGATAGTATTTAGCAAAAACATATGTTGGCATACTATCTAACACAGGAATTTCAATCTTTTAAATTGGTTCAACAAAAGATTATTTGTGTAATTGAACTTGACCTGAACTAATTGCATGGAAAAGTTTGCTTGATTTAATTAAGTTCACTGAACAAGCTATTTTTTATTATTTATTTATTTGAGTGCATGTTGATGACAATTTCATATACAGTTGTAATGTACACCATAAGGACTGAGCAAAGAAGGCTGAACTGGCTTTATAGCACAGTTATTGTTCACTGGATCAAGTTGGTAGCGATATCCTCAAAACAAATCCTAACCTCCAAACCTCTTCTAAATCTCAAACATAACTCACATTACATGTCTAACAACGCTAACATGTCATTCTCTTTACTTAAACATTTAAAACAACAATTATTTTCAACGTGTTTCCCTCTTAATGTGATCACATGCAAAGCATGCTGGGAACTACACATCCACTGCTTAGTTGTGTCAACAAAACTTATGGATGTACAGAGGTCCCAACAACAACAAAAAAAGACTGTTCACTTAAATTTTACAAATTTAAATGGACTGAATAGAACAGAAATGAGTTATGTAGGAAAAAATCAAGAATTTTGTTGATTCTGATTATTTTAACCAAGTTTTTTTTTTTTTGAGTGTATGGCAAACTATATTCTTATTTTTGTCTCTTTTTGTTAGAATTGTATCCACATATTTCATCTCTACATTTATTTGATCTCTAATTAACAAGCAAGGAAATATGTTAAAAAAATGAAGATATACAGAAAATTTGAAAATTGAATAAATACCACAAATAAAAGAAACCAAATATAAACGATGTAAAGAAGAATTAAAAACTAAAGATTTAACATAGAAAAACAAATAAACCACTAATTTAGTTTATCACAGATGAATGAATAAATGCTGTTGTGATAGTTACATCTTGTCACAAAAGCTGATCGCTTAAGTCTGTTCACAGCAATAAAATGAGCTTAATGTGGCAATTAACAGATCTGAAGTCATCAACATAATGAATGAGGAGAAAACAGGATCTATTGACATGAAATAAAGAGGATTTTCAGCAGCTGATAATATTGATGAGCCTCAGACTATAAACACTCATTAAACAAGCCATTCAGGATCAGCAGCAGATCATCTAGCTTTTTATAAGTATTTGTGGAAACTGATTATTTGCATAAGGATATTTGCTGAAAGACTATACAACTGCTCTATTAAAACATAATATAATTGTCTCATAAAATGATAGAGAATATGTAATAATATAAAGACAGACACTAATGACATCACTTACATCAACCAAAATGTTTGCATACTGATATAGTTTGAATTGTTAATAACCACATTTTTAGCAATATAGTAACTAGCTAGCACATCTTTTTGGTATGTCCAGAAATTGACAAATTATAAAACCTTTATAAATAAATAGCATTCAGTACCAGCAACATTATTACTCCAAACATCTAAACAATCATAAAAATGAACACATATAAAACACAAATTCACTCAGAACATTTTCTTAACATTTTGCCTCACATGCTCGTCGCCTGCTGTTATAAATGGTTTAGTCAGCAGACTCAGAAACAAAACAATTTGGAAATGACCTCTTATATATTATTCAAGTTGTCAGACATACTGTATATGTCAGACTGAATATGGGACACTATGAAACAGCCCCTCCTAACTTTAATTTTACAAGTGTCAGCTGGACTGTTAGGAGAGGTGGAGGTGTAGCTGCTTTAAAGATGTTTATCAATGCAAGCAAGTGTCATTTGGTCAGTATTTGTCCTTTGAATATCTAGGTATTGTGCTGAAAGGAGCTCCACACATTCTGTTTATCATTATTTACAGGCCTCCAAGATACTCTCCAGTCTTTGTTGAAGAGTTCACAGAACTTTTATCAATGATTTCAGAGTTTGACTGTTTTACTATTGCAGGGGATTTTAATATTCACATAGATAATGCAGAAATCAAAACTGCAAAAGAAATTATTACTGTTTTAAACACTTTTGATCTGACCCAGCATGTGCATGGACCCACACACAATCGTGGACACACTCTAGATTTACTCATCAGTAGAGGTCTAAACATTTCATCCATTGTTGTTAAGGATGTAGCACTATCTGATCACTTCTGTATTTTCTTTGATGTATTGATCTCTGTTACCACTGAATCTAGATCTGTCTCTGTCAGAAAGAGATGCATTAATGAGAACACTAGTGCACTATTTATGAAGGCTATATCTTTAACACCAGCATTTCTGCAGACTCTGTTGATCTTCTCCTGGATTCTTTTAACTCAAAAGTTAAGAATGTTATTGATGATATTGCTCCGACTAGGGTCCGCAAGAAGAATGGCAGACAAAAATCACCATGGAGAAAATCAACAGCAGTTCAGAGTATGAAAAGACAATGCAGAAAAGCTGAGCGGATGTAGTAGAAGACGAAACTCGAAATTCACTATAGCATCTATAAAGACAGCCTTCATGCTTTCAATGTGGAACTAGCCACAGCTAGACAGACCTTCTTCTCAAACTTTATAAACAGTAACTTAAACAACTCTCGCACTCTTTTTGCTACTGTGGAGAGACTGACAAACCCCCCCAAGTCAGATTCCCAGTGAAATGCTCTCCGACAGTAAATGCAATGAGTTTGCTTCCTTCTTTTCTGAGAAGATCAATAATATCAGAAAGGAGATTGGCACATCGTCTAGTTATGCCGAGGTCACACAGATTCAACCGCAATTTCAAAAAGAAGTGACTATGTCTGTTTTTGAAGCAATTGATTGCAAAATTTTGAAAGAAATAGTACAGCACCTTAAATCATCAACCTGCTATCTTGACACACTTCCCACATCTTTTTTCAAAAGTGTGCTTAACTATTTAGAAGCAGATCTCTTAGAAGAGGTGAACGCTTCACTTCTTTCTGGGACTTTTCCAAACTCCCTGAAAACTGCAGTTGTTAAGCCCCTTCTGAAAAAGCGCAATCTTGATAACACAATGTTGAACAACTATAGACCAATATCAAATCTTCTGTTCATAGGTAAGATTATTGAAAAGGTAGTTCTTAATCAGCTGAACAACTACTTATCTGGTTTCCGAGCGTATCGCAGCACAGAGACAGCACTCATTAAGATAATAAATGATATTAGCTTCAATTCTGATTCAGGCAAAATATCAGTTCTGGTACTACTAGATCTTAGTGCTGCGTTTGACACTGTCGATCATAACATACTTCTAGAGAGACTGGAAAACTGGGTCGGGCTTTCTGGGATGGTACTCAAATGGTTCAGGTCATACTTAGAAGGGAGAGGTTATTATGTGAGTATAGGAGAGCATAAGTCTAAGTGGACGTCCATGACATGCGGAGTCCCACAAGGCTCAATTTTTGCACCGCTCTTGTTTAGCCTGTATATGCTCCCACTAAGTCAAATAATGAGAAATAACCAAATTGCCTATCACAGCTATGCTGATGATATGCAAATTTACCTAGCCTTATCTCCAAATGACTACAGCCCCATTGACTCCCTCTGCCAATGCATTGATGAAATAAACTGTTGGATGTCCCAGAACTTTCTTCAGTTAAATAAGGAGAAAACTGAAGTCATTGCATTTGGAAACAAAGATGAAGTTCTCAAGGTGAATGCATACCTTGACTCTAGGGGTCAATCAACTAAAAACCAAGTCAAAAATCTTGGGGTGATTCTGGAGACAGACCTTAGTTTTAGTAGTCATGTCAAAGCAGTAATTAAATCGGCATACCATCATCTCAAAAACATTGCAATAATTAGATGTTTTGTTTCCAGTCAAGACTTGGAGAAACTTGTTCATGCCTTTATCACCAGCAGGGTGGATTATTGTAATGGTCTCCTTCCAAAGAAGACCATTAGACAGCTGCAGCTCATCCAGAACGCTGCTGCCAGGATTCTAACTAGAACCAGAAAATCTGAGCATTTCACACCAGTCCTCAGGTCCTTACACTGGCTTCCAGTTACATTTAGGATTGATTTTAAAGTACTTTTACTCATTTATAAATCACTCAATGGCCTAGGACCTAAATACATTGGAGATATGCTCACTGAATATAAACCACTACAGACCACAGACCACTCAGATCATTAGGATCGAGTCAGTTAGAAATACCAAGGGTTCACACAAAACAAGAGGAGTCTGCTTTTAGCTATTACGCCGCCCGCAGTTGGAACCAGCTTCCAGAAGAGATCAGATGTGCTAAAACATTAGCCACTTTTAAATCCAGACTCAAAACTCATCTGTTTAGCTGTGCATTTGTTGAATGAGCACTGTGCTACGTCCGAACTGATTGCACTGTATGATCACTTTCTATTCTTAAATGTTTTAAATTCTTTTAAAATCAATTTTTAAATCACTTTGTTTTTATTGTTGTGATTATTATTATTTTTAATGACTATTTCACTTCTTTTTATGTAAAGCACTTTGAATTACCACTGTGTATGAAATGTGCTATATAAATAAACTTGCCTTGCCTTATACAAGCCAATTGACCTATCGGTAAGCCCCTCCCCTCGAACGCAGACAAGCCAATCTCTCCATATTAAACTGGTTAAATGTAGATTAATTTAATAATTAATAATTTAATAATTGTTGATCCTGCATGTTGTCATCTGCGATCCTGATGACCGACCGTAATATGAGACTTCTCCCACTTGCATTATGATCTGTAAACCCTCCTTCGAGTTACCCACCGTATTTATTTTTAAATATTTTATAAATTCCTCCATGGAATATTTAATTCCCATTTGGTGGCCTTCTGTGTCCAAAATTGTGCAAAAACATCATGGGACAAGGTTTTCACTGCAGCTGTCATTAAAAGACAGTGAGCAACTCCATTTGTTTGTCGAGGGACCAACAGTAACTAAGGGGGGGGCGGAGCTTACCGATAGGTCAAATGTGCTTGGATTAGTGATGGGAAATTCAGATTATTTTACTGACTCGGACCTTTGAGTCTTGTTCAGCAAAATTAACAAATCTTTTTTCGAGTCATTTCGTTCATTTTAGCAAAATATAATTAAAATGTTACGTGCTACTTCCCTAACACATCTACTACTCATGCAAACGTTGATCACACTACAAACAATACAAAACTATAATGCTATAAGAAACAGAAAAGATTAATTCATTGTTTACCTGGGTCTTTAGTTTATGATTAACTCACCTCACCAACTCACCTATCTGACAAGTCTTCTGGATTTTTTTAAATAGGTGCTAACATGATTACCAGTCGAATAGTACGACTAAACAATGCAATTTCGTGATTAATTTGCAATATATATTTAACTTATTTTTAAACATGTTGAAGTCGGCTTCTTCCCTGGCTAACTTGATGGGGTTGCGGCGCCCCCATATTAACCAACCGCCACTGGTCCAGAGACTGACAAATTATAAAACCTTTAAAAATAAAGAGCATTCTGTACCAGCAACATAATCACTCCAAATATCAAAATAATTTCCCTCACATTTTCATCACCTGCTGTGATAAATGTTTTAGTCAGTTAATGCAGAAACAAAACAATTCAGAACTTACCTCTTTGAATGTTGCTTAAATACATGGTTAAGAGTGTTTTACAATCATTTATACTAGGGTTGAATGCTTGAATCTGATTGGCTGACTAACGTTCTGTGGTGTGCAATTATTTTCAGGGAAACGCACGGCAAACGTAGTTCCAGGCAGCTCTTGACCGCATTACATGACCATATCACTTCGCCAAATGATTTATGTTATTTCAAAGGTCTTACAACAGCAAAATAACCAAAACCCACAACGACACTGGCCAAACAAATAAATATAGTAAATAAAAGGATAAAAACGACAGATCATGTCCATATTTTTGCCACAAAATTAGGCTTTATTATGTACGGAAAGCACATGCTGTATCTCTCCCGCTCTCTCTCCCTCACAGACCGCACATACATAACAGTTACAGTTTGCACACACTAGCATACATCGCGCTAATGTTGTTAGCACTACTCTGACGATTTTATCGGTAAACAACTTAAAAACTACATGATTTCTCACAAGCGAGGTAACAACAACGGCGCTGTTCGTGAACAAAAGGAACTAAGTTTCACTATAACTAGAGACATTGCTGCCGAAGACTGAGAGACGCACAGAGGTAATTCTTTCTTTCTCTCTCTCTCTCTCTCTCTCATAACTTAGTTATTAACTGCATTAATCTGCTATCAACGGCTCAAGTCTCCCTTACTAGGTTTAAAATGACGTTTTGGAATTAGCAACGGAGCCTTGGATGAAATGCGGAAGAAATAATCCTACTCACAATAGCGAATTAAGTATAAATACCAGACGAATGCCATGAAATATATCATCTGATCGATGTCTTGAGGTGTGGCAACCGTAGTATAAGCGGAACATGACTTAGATCCGTTGAATTATTAGAAAAATAATGCGTCGTGACCGCATCACCACCTCGGGTGTGCATTATTTTTTTAATAATCCAACGGCCCGTCGTCAATTATTCCTTACATAAACACGTGAAGCACCGCGAGCTGCTCACCTCACGAGACTCGAAGCTGTCTGAGCGCGCGCTAGTGATGACGTCATGAGATTAACGGTAGATCATCAAAAAAAAAAAAAAAAAAAAAATACAAAAAAAAAAAAAAAAACCGGGCCAAATACTAATTAAAATGACAAAACATCTCTAAAACAACACATCACAGAAAAATAAGAGTGAAACAGTTACTGATGTAGACAGCAGATCAGTCTCAGTCAGGTGTGGAGTGAAATAGTTTATTAGGCACATAAAAGATTTGAGAAATTTAAAACAAAGTCCAAATTGCAAACATAATTGGTGCTAAAATGTATGTAAATATACATATATAAAGTCCTGATGGAAATACACAGTCAGCAGACAATAAAACTTGTTGATAAAATGTATAAATTAAGATAACGTATTAATAAAAAGGTATAGCATTTACTCAATGATTAGCTAATACAAAAAAAACAAAAAAAAACAAAAAAACAAGACAAGTACAAATTAAAATGAACTTGATTGGTCTCTCCGTACTGACTTACAAGAAGAGGTGGATATGATTTTTTATTTATTATTTTTTTAACAACAGTATTACTACTTGCGATCTTCCTTGTCGACCTGGTACTTTAATGATAATCTTATCAGTTCTTTTTTTTTATATAGCTTTGATGCTACATGAAACAACTAATACTAAACTAACCAATGTAAGTAAAAAGTCGTCAAACAATCACTGAAGACAATAATACTATAAGAACAGAAGCAAAGTACAAATAAAATAATAATAATAATAAAAAGTTAAGTAAGCAATGCTTTTTAGACAGTTTTTCAGTAAGGTCTAACAGCAGTATTCAGGTAAATATTAGCCTACAAAAGAAACTGAATGAATGAATCAAAAGTAAAATCAGCTTCAGTCTCGCTGGCGTCACATGAAAATATCTCTGATTTTCTGGCCCTAAATGTGGACTCTGGGCCTCCTGTGTAATTCAGCTTCTTGGTCAGTTTCAGTTCTGGTCACATTATCACTGTCTGATTCACTCTGAGATCCTACAATGTCACGTTTGGACTTTTAGAGAAGAACAAAAGCTCTGTGAAGGAAAGGTAGACGGAACGCAGCACAATAATCACTTTACATCAAATCAAACTCCAAATTGCAAATGAAATTAGATTAATCACACAGACCTAAACCACAAGTGAGATCTCTCTTCTGGACTTCAAATAGCAAAAACGTGTATCCAAACAAACTCGTACAGTACCATCTTGCATCTGCATTTTCTAAATACATCATAATGAAAGAATACTACAGCGTCTTCATCAGCTTCCTGAACAAGAACGTTTTGCACATGTAAAAAAAAAAAAAAAAAAAAAAAAGAAAGAAAGAAAGAAATAACACTAATTCTCTAATTCTCTGATATTACGTAGCACCTGAAAGTAGTCCCCAGCTATATTATAACTAGGTACCTAGCTGGGGAATACTTTCAGGCGCTGCGTAATATCACTGCGCCTGCTGCGGCCATGTTACGGCAGCAAAGTTCCTTTATTATTATGCCGGAATGAGAGTATAGTTCCTAGCCAAATAGGACTATAAAATCGCAACGTTTCATTTTCCGCCGGTCTTAGTACACAATATAACTACAGAAGAGTGATGTTTTAAATAGGACAAATATCGAAACTCTTTGATCATTTTTGAACGCGATCGTTTTTGAACTTCGGTCCGTTGAATTATTAGAAAAATAATGCACAAAATAATGCGTCGTGACCGCATCTCCACCTCGGGTGTGCATTATTTTTCTAATAATCCAACGGACCGAAGTCAATTATTCCTTACATAAACACGTGAATCACGCGAGCTGCTCACCTCATGAGACTCAAAGGCCGTTTCTCAAACGGAAGGCTGCATCCTCCGGAGGTCGCGAGGGGGGCAACAAGATGGCGAGCTAAGCACATGTAGTTTTCTCGGCTCTTCAGCAGTTTCAGAATTTTTCATTCATATTTCATTTGTTATCATCCCAATTGTTAATTTTATTATTGATTCGTCGGAAAGGATTGACATTATGGCGACAAAAAAAAGCTTCTAGTCACCCAAAAATAGTTATTCCAGGAAACAAGGCAACAGCTAGGAAAGCATCGTATGTTAATAACGAACACGAATACGCCATGGAAATTGATCGCGGTGACCAGGATAAACAAAAAGAGCCCTCATCTTTACAAAACACCCCAACTAAGATCTTCTTAGGAAGCTTTAACAGCAAGGTTTGATTTGCAAGATGGGAAGCTGAGTAGCATTGAAAGTAAGATCACAGAGAATAGTTTGATGATTGTAAACCTATCCAAGGCAGTGGAATTCAACACGGCGGAAATTAAGGACTGTAAAGCCAAGATGAATCTGTTCGATAAACAAATCATCTCTGTTCTTACATCACATGCAGACCTGACCAGTCGTACATCAGAGCTTGAACGCTACAAAAGAAGATGGAACCTCCGAGTGATTGGGATGAAGGAGACCGCAGGTGAAGACATTCGTAAAGAAATCGTCCCACTGTTAGCTGAAATCGATCCTCATCTGCAACATAAGCTTGATGACATCGTGGATACAGACCATCGCGTTGGCCCACGGCAAAGGGATAAATCCAGGCAGGTGATCGTTCAGTTTTGTATGAGGAAGTACAGAGATGAGTTCTGGCGCTCTACGAAATCTTCAGACATCTGCAAAGCCAGGGGGATAAAGTTCACTGAGGACTTATCCAAAGGAGATCGAGAGGCTCGTGCGGCGCTCTGGCCGACGATCAGCGAGGCCAGAGCTGCGGGCAAGAAAGCCCACTACCGCGGCCCTTACGGCTACATTCTCCGTAATTCTATCAAAAGAAAAGCCTTTTTTCTTTTTTGTAAAAACAAAGGTGCACACTGTGTATTATTAAAAGAAACACATTCTAAACCTGATGATGTTAAATTCTGGACAAGTCAATGGGGTGACAAAATAGTCTTCAGCCATGCTTCGACACAGTCAGCAGGGGTAGCCATATTATTTAATAACCTCCCTGGAAAAAATAATACAGTCAAGGATTGACTCGAGCGGGCATAGGATTTCAGCCTAAATTTAGTAACTCGCACCCGAACCTTCAATTCATAAACTTCTGTTTAGATAACAATGTGGTAGACATCTGGAGGGTTGGGAATGCAAATCTAAGACAATTCTCTTGGTTTAAACCAAATGGGATTTCCAAATCCAGAATTGATTATTGGCTAATTTCTTCTAATTTAACTGAATTTATCAAAGACATCTCAATCACATCAGCACCCTTAACTGATCATTGCTGCATTTCTTTATCTTTCTGTTTGAATAAAAGAGAATCGCAAAATAAGGGTTACTGGAAATTTAATTCTGACTTATTAAGGCACAGTAGCATTTGCTCGCAAATTAAATCAATGATAAATAGAGCAAAGTTAGATAAAGACCACTCTTCATTCACAAGTAAATGGGAGTATACCTAAAACACAAGATTCGGGAATTTTCTATACATTTCAGTAAAAATTTGAGTGAGTCTGGAGCGCATTTGGAGGAGGAATTAACAAGAGAGTTGAGTAATTTATGTAATAGAAGTTAAATGGATGATGAAACTAAACTAAAAATCTTATCTTTACAATCTAAAATTGATAATTTGTATATTCAAAAAGCCAAAGGAGCTTATGTGAGATCTAGAGCAAGATGGATAGAGAAAGGGGAAAAAAGCAATAGTTATTTTTGTAGACTCGAAAAAAAAGCGACAGGAAAAAAATACTATAAATTCCCTTTATGTTAATGGAATTATAAATAATTTCCCAAAATAATTTCTTCTGAGATCTTTAAATTTTATAGTACTTTATATAGCTCAAATTTTTCTGCACAAGATTGTAAATTTTTTTTTGATAGAATACATACTGATATACCACAGATTGGCGAAGATTTTAGAGATTTATGTGAGGCGGACATTAAAATTGAAGAACTTGATTGTCACAGCTCAGTCAGGCCCTTCGCTCCACCAATCACAGAGATCCGCATCACCAGAGTATTGAGCACTCACACCTGCACCCAATCATGTCATCAACTGCCCTCACTATAAGTACTCCACGCACACTCACTTCACTGTCCGATCTCGTTCATACCTACACGGACTCCGACAACGCTACTCCTAGAAAGCAAGATCATATCCTTCAGAGAAAAATATTACCTTTCCTGTTGACCTTACCTGCTGTGTTCCTTCCTCCTAGTGTTTCCGAATCATCGTCTGTGTATCGTCTGTAAAGTGAGTGGATCCCCCCAAGTCTTACCTTCCTTGCCGTGCTGTGGATATAAGGAGAGACTCCATTACTCCATCATCTGTACAAGTCACCCGATTCTATCTCACCTCGTACTTACCTCTCCACTTTAAGTGTGCTTCACCTGCCTTTGAATAAACATCTCACCATTATTCACTAGATCATCTTGTGTCCGAGTCCTTCCGTAACATTGATGAAGCCATAGATAACTGTGATTATAAGGCTTTAGCTCTCATATTTGCAAACAGATTAAAGGAAGGACTAGAACAAAATAATAAGTGAATCACAATCTGGTTTCATGAAAGGCAGATCAATACATAATAATATTTGGCTAGTTTTAGACATTTTAGATTATCGTGAATGGATTGTTTTTGGATTTTAGAAAAGCATTTGACACCATTGAACACAATTTCATATTTGATTCTCTTAGTAAATACGGTTTTGGCAACAATTTCACATCTTTTGTTAAAATGTTATATAAAGACATTAATAGTTCTATATCACTATTGCATGGGACATCTCAGAGATTTAATATTACACGAGGAATTAGGCAAGGCTGTCCCATTTCCCCCTTCTTATTCATCTTGGCTGTAGAAATGCTCGCTATTTTGATCAATAATGACAATAGTTTTGACAAACAGGGTATTTGGAAGACAAATTTCTATTAGTCAGTTGGCAGACGATACGACTCTTTTTTTTAAAGGATAAACATCAAATTGATAGAGCTATTAAATTAGTTAATTTCTTCTCCAATGCTTCTGGATTGCACTTAAATATAAACAAATGTGAATTAATTGCAATTCATGACAGTGAATTAGACTTTTTATGTATCCCAGTTAAAATGTCTGCAAAATACCTGGGTATTACTATTATTAAAGATAATAATCATAACATTCAGGAAAATTTTGTAAACAAATTTCTAAAAGCAAAATTAATTATCAACAGTTGGTTACAAAGAGATGTATCTATTTTTGGAAGAATCATATTAACCAAAATTGAATTTCTCTCTAGATTTGTTTACCCAGCCTCTTCACTTGGTATCCCTCTTCATTTAATAAAGGAATATAACAGCACAATTTGTATTTTATTTGGAAAAATAGGCATCACTATGTAAACAAAAATAATTTGAAGAAGGAGGTCTGAATGTTATTGACTTGGAAATATTGAACAATGTCTTAAAAACTCAATGGTTAAGATAATTTCTTCACAAAACAAACAGTATATGGTTTACAATATCTTCTTCAGTGTTTGGGAAAACAGGTGGTCTCGAATTTTTAATCAAGTGTGATTTTGAATTGTCTAAGCTACCTCTCAAATTGTCTCTCTTTCATCAACAGGTTTTATTGTGTTGCAAACTAGCTTTTTCCCACAATTTCAGTCCTCACAAGACTTGTATTTGGAACAATCGTTTTATTTTACATCGCAATAAGTCTTTATTTTATGAAAGTTGGTTTAAATATAATATTCTTTCTTTATTGGATATGATGAATAACCATGGTGACATTCTCAGTTACAATGATTTCTGCCTGAAACATGGATTTGTATGTCATCCTAAAGAGTTTTATAGAGTTGTAAATGCCATTCCTAAAAGTATAATATTATTGATCAAAGGAACTCTTTCTCATTATTCTGTGACATTTTCTCTTCCGTCTTTGAAATTGGATACTTTGTCTATTAGAGATAAAAAATGTACCAACATATTTATAAGAAATATTTTCATTAATAGAAATCAACTCAGACGTCACCATATTTTTAAAGATTTTAAAGGAGTTAAAAGAAATTAGAATGAGCTACCTCTCTTTTCCAATCTTCCCAAAAGTAAAATAACTTCATTTTAAAATAATGAATGATATATATCCATCGAAATAATTCCTTAGATCAAAATTTGATATTGAGGAAAACTCTTGTCAATTCTGTGAAAGTGACATTGAAACCACTGAGCATATTTTCTTCAACTGTATTCATTCAAAGCTGTTCTGGTCTCATTTGAATAACAGAATGTCATTTATTAATATTTACATTTTTACATTTTATGCATTTATCAGACGCTTTTATCCAAAGCGACTTACATTGCATTCAAGTTCCAATTTTTACATTTTATCAGCTCTTGCTTTCCCTGGGAATCGAACCCATGATCTTGGCGTTGCTAGCGCCATGCTCTACTATTTGAGCTACAGGAAAGCTGTAATATCCATATTAATCCTTTTAACTATAAACAAATTAAGTTTGGAGTATTTAAAAAAGATTGTATGCAATACTACTTAATTAACAACCTTATTTGTTGTGGTAAATTCTTCATTCATAAGTGTAGATTTTTTAAATGCACCCCTTCTTTCCCTCATTTCATAAATGACCTTTGAATTATTGCTTCTTCCTTACATACACTGTCAAGCAATAAAGCTATTACATTAGCTAATTTTTTCAACCAATTTAGTGATTCATAATCTCCTAACCCCATCTGCATTTATTTAGATTGAGTTTATTTTATTTTTTATTTTTTAAATTTATTTATTTATTTTTTCATCTGGATTTCTAACTTGTATTTATTTACTGATGTTAATGATGTACAATATATATTACCTATGATTATGTCTGCCTTGTATCTGCAATTGCTGTTTTGTTTGTTTTTTCTTTGTTCATTTAAAGCCTGTTTTGTATGTACATTTTCTGATTTCATTAATAAAAAAAAAAGGTCCCACTTTATATTAGGTGGCTTTAACTACTATGTACTTACATTTAAATTAATCATTTGGTACAATGCACTTATTCTGTACATACATGTTTTTACATTGTACTTATATTTTTAAAAATACCTTTATGTAATTACATCTGTAATTAATTTCTGTAACTACATTTATACTTACATTGTTGACGCATCCCTTACACCTTAACCCACCCTTAAACCTACCCAGACCACCAAACCTGTCCCTAACCTTACCCGTATCCCCCTCAAAAGCAGCAGAAGTGTTTTGCAATACAATATAATCACAATAAGTACACTGTACTTATTTTTTGATGTAAGTACATAGTAGTTAAGGCCACCTAATATAAAGTGTGACCAAAAAAAAAAAAAAAAAAAAAAAAAAACCAAAAAAAACGGGCCAAATACTAATTAAAATGACAAAACATCTCTAAAACAACACATCACAGAAAAATAAGAGTGAAACAGTTCCTGATGTAGACAGCAGATCAGTCTCAGTCAGGTGTGGAGTGAAATAGTTTATTAGGCACATAAAAGATTTGAGAAATTTTAAAACAAAGTCCAAATTGCAAACATAATACTTATTGGTGCTAAAATGTATGTAAATATACATATATAAAGTCCTGATGGAAATACACAGTCAGCAGACAATAAAACTTGTTGATAAAATGTATAAATTAAGATAACGTATTAATAAAAAGGTAGCTTTTACTCAATGATTAGCTAATGCAAGAAAAACAAGCCAAGTAAAAATTAAAATGAACTTGATTGGTCTCTCAGTACTGACTTACAAGAAGAGGTGGATATGATTTTTTATTTTTTTAACAACAGTATTACTACTTGCGATCTTCCTTATCGACCTGGTACTTTAATGATAATCTTATCAGTTCTTTTTATATATATAGCTTTGATGCTTCACGAAACAACTAATACTATGCAGCACAATAATCACTTTACATCAAACCAAACTCCAAATTGCAAATGTAATTAGATTAATCACACAGACCTAAACCACAAGTGAGATCTCTCTTCTGGACTTCAAATAACAAAAACGCGTATCCAAACAAACTCTACCGGGTTCTGGTACCTTCCCTACTTACAAGAGAAGCAAAGGAGGATCGTACAGTACATCTTGCATCTGCATTTTCTAAATACATCATAATGAAAGAAAAACTACAGCCTTTTCATCAGCTTCCTGAACAAGAACGTTTTGCACATGCAAAAATAAATAAATAAATAAATAACACTAATTCACTTCATAGAAAAAGTAAACAAACTACAAGTGATGAATGAAACTCGTTAAAAAACAAAAAACAAATTTATATAATTAATGTTATGAAGCAAAATGAAATACAAGAATAAAACTTTTAGATATTGTTTTTGGGGAGGAACACCATCTTTGAGTTGATCTGAATCTAACTTATAAGGTTTCTCTCCAGTGTGAATCCTCTTCAAATCTTCAGCTCTAATAAAAGTCTTCTCACAATCAAAGCACATATAATCTCTCACACCAGTGTGTATCTTCTGATCAACTTTTAAACTTTGCAGATGTGAAAAACTCTTTCCTACGGTGGCGGGGAAGTGCAAAACAACATTACAAAATGTGAAACACTTTTACGAAGCTCGAGACAAATTTACATTTTGGAAAACATTTTTACCTTTCATAAAACACAATTACATGGGAAAAACACTTTTACCAATCCCGAAACAAATTTACATTTTAGAAAACAAATTAACAAGACGCAAAAACACTTTTACCAATCCCGAAACAAATTTACAATGACAGATTCTTCACGGAAAGGGAATGTACCACACACCGGAAGTGACGCGGTGCTGTTGTTGGTGAGCGCGGTAAATTCGTGATGTGGTTGTAGAGTAAATGGCGTAAATAAAGTTTATGGTGACCGAACATGGACCGAGGGATGTTTTGCCTGTTTTGTGGCAAACACATGAGCAGCTTAACGCGGTTTTGCTTTACGTGTGGTCGGTGTTTGGAGTTTCTAAAGGACGCGGACCAGACGGAAACATCAGACATACTGCAATGTGTTCAATCGGTCTTTGTCAGATGACGTCACACTCGTGGAACACGAAGTGCATTATGGGCGCAGCCGCCATTTGTAAGGTATCATTGCTGGTGTGTTCTGTTGGGAGAATTGTGTTGTTCATTTAAAAATAATTCTGTGATAAAACGGTACGTTCTTGTTGTGTGATAGGCTGCAATAGTAAGTCTCACGACAGGAAAGGTCACAAACTAAGTAACGGGGAAAGGTTTTTTAGTTTTCCCACTTTGAAGAAAGGACATGGACAGCATGTAGCGAACGTAACAAAGAGGCATCGGATGGCCTGGGTTGGAGCTGTGCGACGCAAAAACATCAACTTTGCAAACATATTTATTGTGTTAGGTATTGGTTTGTGTAATTAATACAATAAAGAAAAAATGCATGAAAAGACGTAGTATTCAAATTTATTTGACACGTTCAAACTAAACAAACCATCCTTATACAGTTAACATGACATTATTACATACTAATCATTACAGAAAACATACATTTGCTGTTACTACTGTGTTGTCGCAGTCCTTTGGATGGAATGTAAATAAATCCTGTACCCAGCCATTGGTGAAATGTCCGTGGGCTTCCAGAGATTTATAGTTTTTAAATTGTTCACTGGTATATGCGCTTATACCATAAACAAGATAATTAACAATGTCTAAGTATGAGGAAGAAGGTAGCAATGCGGGGTCAGCACTCCAACTTACAGCAGTCAGCTCATATGGATCTATGTTCTGAATAGATCATTTCTCTAAATAACGGTCCCTTGCATCTTTATCGAGTTTATCTCGGTACGGCCTTTTCTCAATTTTCTTTTGCTTCTCCATGTTCGTGAGTTATATTTACGTCGTATTTATGTCGTATCTAAATATTTATCTTATTAGTTATCTTAGAGTTATCTCATTTACTTTTACTCCTGTAATCTCTTTAATTCTCAGTCAGTAGCGCGATACCTCAAAAATGGTTCCACGGTGACGTCACACACAACAAAACCACGTGTCTGACAAAGACCGATATTTTAACGAGGGCCACTTGTACGCTGTAATCGTGGACATGATGTCAAGTTCACGCTCCTTGTGTCTCAGCAGGTTTAATGGAATATTTTAAAATATTTTCAGCGTTGTGCAAACGTATGCCTATTTGTTCATCATTTTGTAATGTTTTTATTAATTGCGCGTTTTGTGCAGTCGTCGCTGACTGAATGATAGCAAGCATTCTTTGTGTAATGTTAGGATAAAGCACAGCAAACCTCAGCTAGTGGTATTGATTTCAGTCTGTTGTGCTGTAGCTTAGCTTGCAATGCTTTAAAACTGTCTGCTATTGTTATCTTTTGAGTGCAACAGCTGAAATAAACTTGTATCTGTGGACTAATCATTTTTAATCTACCCTGGTGTGATTCTTCAAACTGTTTGATTTATATTTACAAAATGAACAGGAATCCAAGACCACACACACACACACACACACACACACACACACGGATGAAAGTGTTCCTTTAATACATAAGCAAAATTTTGGATTAAACAAAATTGTATGGACAAAAGTGTATAAAGTAGCCTATATTTGGTACACTGTAAATGAAAAAAAAACAATTAGGCCTACTTCACGGCATTTTATGGAATAGAATATGCAACTAATTTGATGTTAACAAAATGATTTTATTAACAACAACTATATATATATATATATATATATATATATATATATATATATATATATATAATTTAATGTATGTTTATTATATGTATGTCTGTATTATTATTTTTTCTGGTCACCAAGACAAATTCCTTGTGTATGTAAACACACTTGGCAATAAATCTCTGATTCTGATTAGCCTACTGTTCTAAGGCTTTAAGGTCTGTGATGTCAGATTTCGATTTTTCTTCTTCAGTGTCATTTGATCTTTCAGAATTAATTCTAATATGCTGATTTGCTGCTCAAGAAACATTTCTGATTATTGTCAGAGTTGAAAATTGTTGTGCTTAATGAAGTGTGGAAACCATTACACAGGATTCCTTGATGAACTGAAAGTTCTACAGTATTTATTTGAAATAGAAATCTTTTGTAACGTTATAAATGTACTTACTGTCATTTTTAATTAATTTAATGCATCCCTGTCAAACAAAAGTATACATGTCTTAAAAAAATAATAAATAATAATACTAAAAAAACAACAACATAGTAATCCCAGAACCTTTGAATGGTAATGTCATCGGTCAAATGCCAGAATCAAGTTTAGAAATATGTTGTTGTTGTTGTTTTACCTCTCTTACATATGATCTTAGAATAACTTTATGTGTCATATTTTTATACAGCAGATCCAACAAGGATATTTACACCACACTCTTTTCTCCTATGTAGTCTTGTTTTGGTGCATAAATCTTTTTAGTTTGTAACAAGAATTCAATAGTGATTCATACTCAAAATTGAGGAAAACTTATATTAATCACATCCTCCATGACTAAATTTTGAGTGTGAATCATTATTGAATTCATATTTTTAAAAACAAAATGTCACTGTCTCACATAATATCAAACTTCCACACCAACACACATTATAACAACATCTAGATATCAAAAGATAGTCAAGGCCACAATCCAATCTTTATTCCACTTTATTTTTTTTTATAGAAAAGTGCCTCTATTTAAAGCCTAATTAATAATATATGTTTATGAAACTTTATGGCTTATAATGTTGTGCATCAAAATAGATCATGCATTTGTATAAATGATCATCATTGTGTATCACAAGTACAGTGCAACACATGGTCAAAGAACAGATGACAGAGAATAACATCAGTGTAGGTTGCAAAATTCTTCTTAGGCCACTGATATGGTGGTGAATGTTATTTCATTCATTGCCAGTGGATGACCATTTAAACATAAAAGGTAACAGAAGAGTATAACAATAAATAATTGAAACGGTTGTTGGTTCACCCCAGCCGGCACATGACTGACCTTCAACGTTGAAATATGGTTGAAATAAGGTCAGTTCGTATTTCAACGTTGAAGCAACGTTGAAACAATGTTTAATGCTTTAACTGGCCAATGAAACTGTGCGCGCCATTTTAAGTTTGAAAATATGACCGTTATCCTGACTGTCTTTCTGAGCGAGGTCGCTGTGAGTGAGAGAGTTGCTGCGCAATAAAACTGCTAGGTCGGTCCCGAATTATAACTATTGTATAAAAAACGTTTACCATTAAAGCTATTATTATATTATAGATACTGGTACTATTTATGTAAACGCTGCGTAACTTTCATGTGTTTGATGGGCGCGCGCGTTGAACATTCGAGGCGCTTTTAAACTGGAGTGGAAGGAGTTTCCATGGAAACGGGGCGGCAACTCAGCTGACAAGTAGCAAAAAAACTCCGTCTCTCACTGTTGTTTTTACTGCTTTCAGGTAAGTTTAGTCCCTAAAATTACACAAATAATACATACAACTGTTCCTGACACTTTCTTACATGTAATTGACACGCTTCTGTTGAATATTTACTTTACAGAAATGGTTCAGTGTCATCGGAAAAAGTCCGTTAGCATCACAACCGTGAGCTAACCAGAGGCTAACTATAAGAGGTAAGCTAGCTATAGATTTGAGCTCTTATTTATGAAAGTTTGGGATTTTAATCACAGATTATGTGCAGATGAGTGATTTTTATAGCTTTGTAAATGTTTTGCTGGCAATTTGTTAATGGATGAATTGAAATAAGCTAATTAATTTAACCTAAAAGTATGCACTGTACTGTTAATCAACTTAAAGTTACATGAACTAAAATGGGCTGAAGCTAACGTTATTTCAAACACATTTTTATCTTTCATTGTAGACAAATATTGATAAAAATTGTACTGTGATTTTAGGAGTGTCAGAAAAATCCCTCGAATTCTGCTGATAGATATATTGGAAACATAGGCGATCTGAGAAAGCATATTTAATAACTTCATATGCATTTTTCCCCAATATATTTCACCTATATAATCATGCATTTTTAAAACCTAAAAACGTACATCTTCGTTTCTTAAGATTTTTTTGTATGTTCTGTACATTATTCTCTCTCATTTCTGCATTTCACCCCTGCCGTAGTTTATTTCTAATAAACCTGACATTGTATACTATTGTTGGCTCTGTGACAGATTGTTTATGTTCCTATAGTCTTCCATGCTGATGGCCGTGCAGCAGAGTTGGAGGGGACCTCTTGTCGAAGAACATCTCCAAGACACTATGAGCATCTGATATTTTTGGAGTCTTGTATGTCTTACAAGGCCATCTCGTTTAACACTGCAAGAGGACACTACAACCAGAGAGGTACAACATAATTCAAAATGAGACACAGATGATAATAAAAAAAGTGCTTGGAAATTAAAATTCATAATGGTAAGACAGAACAAAGTACCATGACTGTGCCTCACTTCAAAGTGAAACAGTCTGTAATGGTCATCTGCCAGATCGATGGTGAAGGTGGGAATTATAAGTTTGATTTTCTAGACTTTAAATGTACTAAAGTCTTTGTTCAAGTAGACTTTGTTGCTTGTGGAAACCTCACACAAGCCTGAAAGGTACTTAACTCTAGATCCGCCAGAGGTCGCTGTATACTTAAAGTGCCAGCGGGTAAATTTTACCCACACACATGGCAACTGTTTTTATATGGTTAATTAATATATTAGGATAACCCACGTTATTTAAATTACTAAAATAGCCAATAGACAATAATGAGCAATAATAATTGACCACACTGCATAGGAAGATGCTATGACAAATTCAAGCGCACAGCTTCACCTAGGCCCAATTATTAATTTGTTTAGTTATATCATTAATAATTTGAATAATAGAACACCGCCAATAAACTTCGGGTAATCAAAAAAAATGTTTTATTCATTACATCATAGATGTGATAGATTTTTTTTCTTCAGGAAATAGCCAGACTAGAATAAATAGCAACACAGTAGCAGACAATAAACGATATGGCAAGACAAAAATTAAATAATAAAACCAAAGTTTGACCAATTAACGTTAGGCTAAAACATCTAAATATGATGTCTGGATCGCTGTCAGATGAGCCGTCAGATGCTGAGCCGACCCAGGACGCATAACTTACCATCAGACTCTCCATCACTCATGGCATTTAGTGTTTCTAATACCGACCTTCCATAAATCACATTATTTTAGTCATTTTGACATTATTTTTGAAACTGATAACCGTTAAATCGGTGAGTGAAAGGCATTGCCTAGAAATGTATGATGTTAAAACACAAGCGTCAAGAAAATGACAGCGTGAAAATACATGCAGTATATAGCGGGTAAATTTGATCCGTGCGGCGCTTATAGGTCTAAAAGCTATGTTTTTTTTATCTGGTTTATCTAAATAATTTTTAACAACATTGGATTGTAAATTACATAATTTTAGTAAAAGCCAATGACTGGAAGACTTGAATGTTTTGTTGAAAATCTGTTATGTACATTTGAAAAATAGCCACAGGTCAAATTTACGCCGTGGCGGTTCTAATGTTAAAACTTAAAATCTTATTTGCACTCTTGAAAACTGTTCACCAAAGACTAAATTTCAGTCCGGCAGAATTTTCTGCACACTTCACCACCAAGATCAATCGTTGTGAATGTAAAAGCTTCACATTACATTCATAACAATTATTGTTAATATTTGACTTGTGTTTCAGGCTTTTTGTGAAGACAGAAAACCAAGAGATGTTGTGACAACATGGACAGAATTCAGCTCCGGATCCACCCTCCACACCAAACTTCTCACTCACAAGGACTGCTGTCTACTAGCATATTATGTGTTCTCTTTAGAGTTAGGTGCAAGGAGATATTACCTGATTTTTAGATATAATGAAAACTCTATCATATATATATATATATATATATATATATATATATATATATATATATATATATATATATATATATATATATATATATATATATATATATATATATATATATGAAGAGTTCAGATGCAAAAGCCTCTAAATGCCATCTGAAATTTTCTTCTAAAATGAGCATTTTTCTCAACCTCCTATATTTATGTTCAGTTATTTCATTTTAATTGCATAGAAAATGACCTATATATTGCCATGAGTAAAATAACTGAACCTAAACATAGCAGCTTGATAAAAATGCTCATTTTAGATGGCACTTAGAGGCTTTTGCATCTGAACTCTTCATATATATATGTATATATATATATATATATATATATATATATATACACTATATTGCCAAAAGTATTGGGACACCCCCTTCTAATGAACAGGTTTGACTACTTTAGCAATTTCCATGAGTACAAATCTTAATGTTTAAGCATATAATGATATTCTAGGGAATTGTGTGCTTCTAATTTTAAAGCAACAGTTTGGACAGGACCCTTTTCTATTCTAACATGACAATGCCTCTGTGTATAAGGCAAGGTTCAAAAAGAAATGATTGATTCAGTCAGTGTGGAAGAACTTGACTGGTCTGCAGAAAGCCAAGTCCTAATCCAAGCTGAACACCTCTGGTGTGACTTTAAATGCAGACTTTGAGCCAAAAACTCTTTACCAATTTGATTGGTTGAATAGAGGAGAATGTGATTAGTTGAGAAATTGTACATTGTTAATGATGTATTTAAATATGTCAAAATATAGTTATTAAAAATATATTTCGATCTATGTGACTTCTGTATGGGATGGTTTATGTATTTTTGGTCAAACAGACTTGAGCAAGCTTCCAAACTATATTTATAATTATTTATTTATATATATTGTGTGAATCTTTGCAGTGTGTATGAAATTAGAATGAAAAGCTTTTCCTCTCTGCATTGATATATCATTAAACCCTTAATAAAGTGCTTTGTTGTTGACTGAGAATTTTCTCAAGAAATTCTGTGAAAGTGTTACTATATACTGTATATTTAAATTCTAAGAAAATTATTTTTCCATTTAGCATAATTGTTCAAAAGTTTTTCTTTAGAAAATGAAGCATCTCATCACTGCAGATTTATGGACATCTAATTGTTAGAATGTTTTTTTTTTTTTTTTTTCATTTTCTTTATTTTTTTAATGCCGTCCGATTGATGTACAGCAAGTTTTATTAGTTACTGAAAACACGAAATATGCGCCGAAAATCATAGTTTACATATCAGTGTTGACGTTTCAGCTAAATTGCAATATTAACAATTTCCAAATTGAACGCTTGCTTGGACATTTAACGACGATCGACCGTTGAAAGGTACGCCGGTGAAACAGGGTCACAATATCAACGTTGATCCGTTTTGCAAAATCGACAGGTAATTCAACGTTGATTCAACGTCGACAAAAGACCATAACCCGCAAGGTAAGAGTGAAACAACGTCGCGATTTAAACGGTGAATCAACGTTGTTAGTTCCGCGGTGAAACGACGTCACAATATCAACGTTGATCCGTTTTGCAAAATCGAAAGGTAATTCACCGTTGATTCAACCATGGTACCTGACGTTGTTTCAACGGTGATTCAACGTTGAAATGCCGGCTGGGACATGTCTCTATCTGCACTACTATTGGAAATCAGTGTAGCTCCGCCCACTGAAACTGAAAATCTCGTAACACCGGCTGTCGAGACGTCCCCTGTGTTTCCGTCTGGTCCGCGTCCTTTAGAAACTCCAAACACCGACCACACGTAAAGCAAAACCGCGTTAAGCTGCTCATGTGTTTGCCACAAAACGGGCAAAACATCCCTCGGTCCATGTTCGGTCACCATAAACTGCATTTACGCCATTTACTCTACAACCACAACACGAATTTACCGCGCTCACCAACAACAGCACCTTTCACCGCGTCACTTCCGGTGTGTGGTACATTCCCTTTCCGTGAAGAATCTGTCATTGTCAATTTGTTTCGCGATTGGTAAAAGTGTTTTCCCCATGTAATTGTGTTTTATGAAAGGTAAAAATGTTTTCCAAAATATAAATTTGTCTCGAGCTTCGTAAAAGTGTTTTACACTTTGTAATGTTGTTTTGTACTTCCCGGCCACTGTACTTTCCACATGAAGAACATGAATGTGGTTTCTCCTTTGAATGAACTTTCAGGTGATTCTTCTGAGGCTGAAGCCCACAAAAATGTTAGTTGAAACTGCTGGTCTTGAAGATGAACTTTATTCATGGGGACTTTAGATGATGTTTCTTTGTTAGGACAGATTTATACAGAAGAGATTTTATTTCTTGATACATTATTGTGTCATGTTTGGTGAGGACGTGACGTCAGACCTGAAAGTGCTGGATCTGAAGAGGATCTACAGACTGTGAATATTTTTTGTATGTCTGCGTAGATGAGATGAACGACCAAATCCCTTCCCGCATGCAGTGCAGTGATACGGTTTCTCTCCAGTGTGAATCGTCTTGTGTGCTTTCAGGGTTTCTAAACGACTGAATCTCATGTCACAGTGTGAACACTTGTAAGGTTTCTCTCCAGTGTGGATCCTCTGGTGTCGTCTCAAATCTTCAGCCTTAATAAAAGTCTTCTCACACTCAAAGCACATATGATCTCTCACACCAGTGTGTATCTTCTGATGTGCTTTTAAACTTTGCAGCAGTGAAAAACTCTTTCCACATAAAGAACATGAATGTGGTTTCTCCTCTGAATGAACTTTCAGGTGTCTATTCAAGTTTGAAGCCGACAAAAAAGTTTTTCCACATTGATCACATTCATACAGTTTCTCTCTAGTGTGGATGTTCATGTGTCTCTTAAGGGTTGATGAATCCGTAAAACTCTTCCCGCACTGATTACATATGTATGGTTTCTCTCCAGTGTGGATCCTCATGTGATACTCAAGACTATGTTTGCTTGTCAAACTCTTTCCACACTGAGTGCAGGTGAAAGATTTCTCATCTCTTCTTTTTTTTAAATCTTTCTGTTTGGTTTGAGAGCGACTCAAAGGTTTTTCTCCAGTTTTGACATGATGTTTCTCCTCTTTATTCAGTTCCTCCTTCTCCTCGTTTTCTTCAATCAATACTGAAATTAAAGTAAAAAACGTTTAATTTTCATTAAATCCTGAAGAAACAGTGGAAAGTAGGCAATTGCTAGATGTTTTTTATTTATTCATTTTTTATCATTTTGATGCATTTTTTATATGACCTCAGTGACCCTGAAACTTTCCAACAACACAAATAATTTTGTTAAAAAAAATTACCCAGTTTATTAAGTATCTTTATTATTTGCGGCTTAAACTATATTATTGCACAGCTTTTAAATTTTTTCCTACTGCAACAACAAATCTAAAACTGCTTGACGCTTTATAACATTATTGTTCTTCAGTCTCATTGATGAAGGATCAAGAATAAACACCAACCTGTTTGTTCTTCAGTGTGTTTCATTCTGCAGGGTTCTGGATCTCTCATGTTCTCTCTGTCCTTCAATAAACTCTGTCTCTGCAGATTTCACTTCTTCCTGATGCTCTGATGCTCGTCTTCACTTGTAGACTGATGGGAATATTCCAGCATTTATTGCTGAACTGCAGTGGGAGGAGCTTCACTGAAGGTGTGATTGTTGTGGGAGGAGCTTCACTGAAGGTGTGATTGTTGTGGGAGGAGCATGTTGGCATACTATCTAACACAGGAATGTCAATCTTTTAAATTGGTTCAACAAAGGATTATTTGTGTAATTGAACTTGTTTTAATCTTGTTGTATGGACCTGAACTAATTGCATGGAAAAGCTTGCTTGATTTAATTAAGTTCACTGAACAAGTGATTTTTTATTATTTATTTGAGTGCATGTTGATGATAATTTCATATACAGTTGTAGTGTACACCATAAGGACTGAACAAAGAAGACTGATCTCAGAACTGGCTTTATAGCACAGTTATTGTTCACTGGATCAAATTGGTAGTGATATCCTCAAAACAAATCCTAATCTCCAAACCTCTTCTAAATCTCAAACATAACTCACATTACATGTCTAACAACTCTAACATGTCATTCTCTTTACTTAAAAAGATTTAAAATGACAATCATTTTCAACATGTTTCCCTCTTAATATGATCACATGCAAAGCATGCTGGGAACTACACATCCACTGCTTAGTTGTGTCAACAAATTATGGATGTACAGAAGAAATTGTACAAATTTAAAATGGACTGAACATAACAGAAATGAGTTATGTAGAAAAAAAAAGATCAAGAATTTTGTTGATTCTGATTATTTTAACCAAGTTTTTTTTTTTTTTTTTTTTTTTTTTGAGTGTATGGCAAACCATATTCTTATTTTTGTCTCTTTTTATTAGAATTGTATCCATATATTTCATCCCAACATTTATTTGATCTCTAATTAACAAGTAAATATGTTTAAAAAATGAAAATATACAGAAAAATTTGAAAATTGAATAAATACCACAAATAAAAGAAACCAAATATAAACGATGTAAAGAATTAAAAACTAAAGATTTAACATAGAAAAACAAATAAACCACTAATTTAGTTTAACACAGATTAATGAATAAATGCTGTTGTGATAGTTACATCTTGTCACAAAAGTTGATCGTTTAAGTCTTTTCACACCAATAAAATGAGCTTAATGTGGCAATTAACAGATCTGAAGTCATCAGCATAATGAATGAGGTGAAAACAGGATCTATTGACATGAAATAAAGAGGATTTTCAGCAGCTGATAATATTGATGAGCTTCGGACTATAAACACTCATTAAACAAGCCATTCAGGATCAGCAGCAGATCATCTAGCTTTTTATACAAGCATTTGTGGGTGGAAACTGATTATTTGCATAACGATATTTGCTGAAAGACTATACAACTGCTCTATTAAAACATAATATAATTGTCTCATAAAATGATAGAGAATATGTAATAATATAAAGACAGACACTAATGACATCACTTACATCAACCAAAATATTTGCATACTGATATAGTTTGAATTGTTAACTTAATAACCACATTTTAGCAATATAGTAACTAGCTAGCACATCTTTTTGGTATGTCCAGAAACTGACAAATTATAAAACCTTTAAAAATAAATAGCATTCAGTACCAGCAACATTATCACTCCAAACATCTAAACAATCATAAAAATGAACACATATAAAAACACGAATTCACTCAGATCTTAACATTTTGCCTCACATGCTCGTCTCCTGCTGTTATAAATGGTTTATTCAGCAGACTCAGAAACAAAACAATTTGGAAATTACCTCTTACATATTATTCAAGTTGTCAGACATACTGTATATGTCAGACTGAATATGGGACACTATATTATTTATATATTTGCATAATAATCCTTACATAAAAACTGTATGATGAAAAGAGACAACTGTATGATCTACACAAGCCAATTGACCTATCGGTAAGCCCCTCCCCCCCCAACAAACACAGAACGTTCCCCTAACGTTCCCATTTGGTTATTTTTGGGAACCAAATAAGAACGTTCCCAGAACGTTCCCTGCAGGTTATTTTAAATTTTTACTTTTATAACCTAAAAATAACGTTCCCAGAACGTTCCCTGCAGGTAATTTTTTGGTCTAATATAACCTAAAAAGAACGTTCCCAGCAGGTTATTTTTAGGTTTAATGTTATAACCTAAAAAGAACGTTCCCAGAACGTTCCCTGCAGGTTATTTTTAGTTGTCATAACCATGTAAACTAATTAAAACTTTACAGATTTTTCGGATTATTCTAATGCTGAAATGTGTATTTTTTTTTAATCATAAACAAACTATTTTTGCAGAATTTCATGTCTGAAATAAGCTTGTAATAAAGTGTAGACATCATAGTCAAATCGCATTATAGTGATAATATAATTCCAATTTTATAGCTGAAATTAAGCCGAGGTTGAGCATAGTCTGAAAAGCATACTATAAACACTGGGTTTGTTTGTATGTTTCTTTACAGCCGCCTCTGATCTGCACGCGCGTCCAGCACGCGCTTCCCCAGCACGCGCTTTTCTCCTGTGTTCCATATAAAGCCGCGCACTCGCATTTAAAAATTAACGGTCATTTTGTTTTACTGACTGACTAACTGTAACTTAAAGGAGTTCAGTCAAGGGTGACCACAAAAAAACTAATAAATCATAAACTTGTATCACAAAAATAGATTTATTAATACAAAGCCCATAGGACGAAATGGATACAAACAAAATACATCTTATAACAAAGATTCATTTCCCCTCAAAGATGATATTAATAGTCAGCCAACCCTCCATAAACCTCAATACAACCCAAGCTTCTCCACACAAAATAACCCAAACAAAAGAAGTTTACACAAACACCCTCCAATTCTTACTAGAAATAATAAAAATATACCCCACTCAAACTCAAAATCCACAATTAATTTCATTGCAAACATAACCCTCATGCAAATAAATAATGTGGGTTAAAGCATCAACAGGTAAAAAGGTTGGCTGGCTTATGAGGCTGGGAAGTGATTTATAAACAAACAACAAAAATGGAAAAAATAAAAAACATTCTGCTAGCCAGTCCAGTTAACAACAGTCATTTAAATCTTAATTGCGCTGGAGGCATACAGCGCGCACATACAAGAACCGGCTAGCTGAAAACACGCAACATAACAAACACTGGAGGAACAGCGATCAACTAAACCTAATACAAAAACACAAGACATAATTAACAATACATTGAAAGGAAAAATTACTACAGAATTAAAATAAAAAACAATACGCTCACAAGTCCCATAAAAAACCTCTTTACCTGCAACAACGCCATCAATCCCGAACTACTGTTCAGAGATTTCCCGGATCAAAGAAGAATGAACCTGATCATCAGCAAACAAATCCACGAGGCTTACATCTACATTAAAAACATGATACCCTAGTTTAATAAAACAAAGCTTTGTCAACAAAACAACCTGTTTGTTTAGCCTACCTGCTCACCCGGACCATGTGCGCAATCAAACACAGAGGTACTACACATACAAAGAACAGCACGATGTCTATATCCAGACCATATTCGTGCACCAACGAACAGGGAAGTGCTACCAGGCAGCGCACTTCCACACAAAGAGCGGACCCCGTCTCCAGGCCTCCTTTCAGGTGCCTGCTTAAAAGCGCCAACTACCTGATTGGCCACGCCTTCTACTACTAGCCACCTCCCCGGCTACATAACACTCGTTTATTGATCTCTTTATTGAATAATTACTAATAATTATTAAATATTCGAGAGTAAATATTGTGATTTCAGGGCGATTTGACAAGTAATTGAAGAGAACATGATAATAACCAAGTTTTTGTTTACGGACCAAAAGAGAGAAGCACGTACATCATCGTTAATTCAGTGGTAAGAAATGAATGTAATATTAAAGTCAAATAAATGTTATTCATTTTTAATGTCTGTAAAAATAAAATTTGCATTCTTAAAACCCAATATTTTGTTGAAGTCATTGTTATTTGGTGCTTAACGTAAGATCTGGGTTATATGGTACACAGTAGTTATAATAAAGAAATCTTATATTAACTGGTAATTCAGTCTCATTCAATGCTCCTTATGATGGTTAACTGTGCTCTGATTATCTTTAAATGATTAAACAATAGTTTGAAAGAAGACATGGTTTGTAGAACTGATTATTGAGGTCCATATCTGTCCGTCTTCCATGCTGCCATACTCTACTCGGGACGGGAGGGCTGGATGATTACTGACAGCAGCGGTATCGGAGTAAAGAGGTTAGGAGAACGTTCTAGGAACCTTAAGAGAACTTTCTGGGAACTTTCTAGGAACGTAAATAGAACGTTCCCTTTAGGGTAGGGGAACATTCCGGGAACCTAACGAGAACGTTCCCGGAAGGTTCTGGGAACGTTCTCACAACGTTCCTAGAAAGTTCCCAGAAGGTTCCCGGAACGTTCCCCTAACCTAAAGGGAACGTTCTATTTACGTTAAGAAAACTTTCCTGGCTACCCAAAACGGAACGTTCCTTACAATGTTCTGAGAACGTTCTGGGAACCAAAAATTGTTTGCTGGGCCTGGAACGCAGACTAGCCAATCTCTCCATATTAAACTGGTTAAATGTACATTAATTTAATCGTAGCCTGCGATACATGAACAGTGTTGATCCTGCATGCTGTCATCCGCGATCGTGATGACCGACCATATGAGACTTCTCCCGTTTGCATTGTGATCTGTAAACCCTCCTTCGAGTTACCCATGCACCATATTTATTTTTAAATATTTTATAAATTCCTCCATGGAATATTTAATTCCCATTTGGTGGCCTTCTGTGACCAAAATTGTGCAAAAACATCGTGGGACAATGTCAAGTCAAACTGAGATAAATGGATAAATAAATTAATAATAATAATAATTCATCAGCCAATCGGAGTGAGGGGCGGAAATAAAGGAAGAAAAAGAGTCTGCTGTCGCGTGAGATGAGACGGACGCAACTTCTCTGCTGAAACCTAAAGTTGGACGCAAGGAAAGTGCACAAACATCCAAACCATCATCATATCCCAGAGTGACAGCCGGTGAGAACTTTAATTTCGATGCGGTAAACCAAAGGATGTGGCTGATGTAGCAGCAGACAGTTCGTGACGCAGCAAACGTGTTTGTGTTCGGCACTGAGAGATCCGCAGCCTTTGTGTTTATCTGTTCGTCGCTTAACTATTTCAAATTCAAATGATGACTAATATAGTTCAGTGTGGAAAAGATCAGTGTTTTTAAGTTAAGAGTGTATTGATTTGCTTATCTTTGATAGTGTTTGATCGCTGGTAGAGCGAACATTGTTTATTTCTGAAGTTCATGTGCGAATAAGCCGTTCATTTAAGTTTCATATGCTATGAAACTTAAATGTTCTGGTTAATTGTCAGGACTATGCTGCAAATTACACTTTGACAAGAGTACTAAATAATAAATAATAATAAAATTGAACAATGCTGTATGCTAAAGATAGATACAAAGAATCAGAATGACAACAGTGGTTGTTAAACGAGTTTATTTGCAATTCATTTACATATGTTGTACCTTTTGTTTCTCTTTAAAGGTTTTTCACCTTTCTGCTACAACTTATGTCAGTTTTTTTCAAAATTGAACCAATAAAAAGAAGAGTGGAATCCAGTTAAGGCCTCCGTTGATGATGTGTCTCTCCCTTACAAGCGGGGAAAATTGTGCATGAAAAGAAACAGCTTGACAGACAAGGTTTTCACTGCAGCGGTCATTAAAAGACAGTGAGCAACTCCGTTTGTTTGTCTGAGGGAGCAACAGTAACTAAGGGGGGCGGGGCTTACCGATAGGTCAATTGTGCTTGGATTAGTGATGGGAAGTTTGTATCATTTTACTGACTTGGGCCTTTAAGCTCTTGCCTGGAGACTCAATCAGGTAACAAAAAGTGTCGGGAAACGAAACCTCTGGCCATTCCGTTGGGTCGTTTGTCCAGTCACAGATACCGTACGGACAGTCCAACACAATACGGCTCACTTTTTCGACATATCGTGCTCTGTTGAGCAGCAGAAATGATTTTATGTACACCATTCTGGGTCAACACCATGCTTTTCCAATGAGGGGGAAAGGTTCGTTTTCCCTCACGCTGACTCCGCCCACACAGCTATGACACGACACCGACCAAGTCTATACGTACTACCGGCACATCCAGGAACTTAACAGTCAATTTCGTCACCGCCCCTTTTTGGGGGAAAATAAACTAGACTTCAATACAAAATAGCAGCACAAAGCAACGTCCGTACACAGCCGGTAGGCGCGAATAACTTAAGAAATCACTCAGATTAAACATGTCAAGTAATTATATGTCCACCCTGCCTGCCATAGAGCGTGAAAGATACATCCACAAACTTAATTTGGTCAATTTAAAAACTCATTCTCCCAGCGTCAAATTGGTGTAACAACCCCAACCAGTGGCCAGAGGTGTCTTACCGGACATTTACTCGTACCTAATCTAATCACCAGGTAAGCCAGTGAATGATTTTACTTCGTATTTGAAAGTCCTTATATTTAGAGTACTGAGTGCACTTTTCTGTCCAGCCATACAACTAGCCTGGCTTAGCTTTCGATAGCATCATCCGTAATTCATGATATTTCCATAACAGCAAGATATGGATGATGATGGCACCCACATAGCACATGTACATCTCGGAGACATCTGCAAGACGTATTTTTTAGGGTGTTTGCTCATCTGCAATACGTCTATAGGACGTCTCCTTTTAGATGTCAAATAGACGCCTATTAGATGTCTTTAAGATGTTTATGATTTAGAATGTATGTAAAACCGACATCTTACAGACATCTGTCAGACGTTTATAGACAGCAGATGCTTTCCAGATCAAAAAATCTATCTAACAGATGTCTTGCAGATGTACGTGGGCTATCTGGGCAGGTAGCCTGGGCTAAATTTGGGTTTTTACAAACATTATTGGTGCAACCAACTACACAACAACTCTTTGGCATGTTGTAAGGTTCGCCCACTTCCTCGATCCGATGCTGTATGGCGGTTTGTTTTCCTCTAAAAGTGGGCGTGAACCTGTTCAGAGACATTCTATGACGTTGCGCCGGTTGTGAGTATGGGGTATTGACCAGCCGCCACTGGTCCAGAGACTGACAAATTATAAAACCTTTAAAAATAAAAAGCATTCAGTACCAGCAACATAATCACTCCAAATATCAAAATAACCATACAAACGAATATATAAAACACAAATTCACCCAGATCTTAACATATTCATCGCTTGATAAATGTTTTAGTCAGTTAATGCAGAAACAAAACAATTCAGGACTTACCTCTTTGAATGTTGCTTAAGAGTGTTTAAGCAAACACTCTGTTAAGACTGTTAAAGAGTGTTTTACAATGAAGCACCGCGAGCTGCTCACCTCACGAGACTCGATGCTGTCTGAGCGCGTGCGAGTGATGACGTCATGAGATTAACGGTAGATCATGAAAAAAACGCGCCAAATACTAAATGACAAAACATCTGTAAAACAACACATCACAGAACAATAAGGGTGAAACAGTTACTGATGTAGACAGCAGATCAGTCTCAGTCAGGTGTGGAGTGAAATAGTTTATTAGGCACTTAAGATTTATAGCGAAATTTAAAACAGAAAATCCAAAATGCAAACATAATACTTCATGGTGCTAAAATCACATTTAAAAAAAAAAAAAAAAAAAAATCCTGATTGAAATACAGTCAGTAGACAAAACTTGTAGATAAAATGTATAAACTAAAGATAACGTATTAATTAAAAAGTTTAATTAAAACATTTACAAAGAAAATACAAATAATTAGCTAAGTAAAAGTGAAAACTAACTTGATTTATCTCTCATTACTGACCACTATTCAGGTAAATAATAGCCTACAAAAGAGAACCGAATGAATGAATCAAATGTAAAATCATTTTCAGGCTGGCTTCACATGACAGAATCTCTGTGGACTCGGAGATCTCTCTTCTGGAATATGAATAGCAAAAACACATCATAGAATCTATTGATATTATATAAAAATGATTAATGAGACACAATTTACAAGAAACCATTTATGTAACAATAATAAATGGTCATTCTATTAAAGTGTATTTTCTTAATTTCTCCAGCACCCAAACAGATTCTACTGGGTTCTGGTACCATCCTGAACAAGAAAAGCAAAGGAGGATCACTTGCAAAGCTACAGTACATCTTGCATCTGCATTTTCTAAATCTATCATAAATGTAAGAATAACTATTTTATTTAAAAACAAGTTAAAAATAAATGTCGGTTTAAAAGTGTTACAGCCTCTTCTTCAGCTTCCAGAACAAAAACTTTTTGCACATGTGAAAAACAAAAAAACAAAAAAAAAAAACTTTCCTTTGTAAAAGAAAATAAACTTTATGCACTGGGACTTTAGATGATGTTTCTTTGTTAGGATTTTATTGCTCGATGCATTATTGTGTCATGTTTGGTGAGGATGCAACGTCAGACTTGAAAGTGCTGGATTTGAAGATGATCTACTGACTATGAATGTTTTTTGAATGCATGCGTAGAGAAGCTGATTGAGTGAAACTCTTCCCGCATGCAGTGCAGTGATACGCTTTCTCTCCAGTGTGGACCGTCTCGTGTGATTTCAGATGTCCTAACTGACGGAATTTATTGTCGCAGTGTGAACACTTGTAAGGTTTCTCTCCAGTGTGAATCCTCTGGTGCCGTTTCAAATCTTCAGCTCTAATAAAAAAAGTCTTCTCACAATCAAAGCACATATAATCTCTCACACCAGTGTGTATCTTCTGATGTAGTTTTAAACTCTGCAGATGTGAAAAACTCTTTCCACAGAAAGAACATGAATGTTGTTTCTCCTTTGAATGAACTCTCAAGTGATTCTTCAAGCATGAAGCCCACAAACATTTTACAGGTGAAACTGCTGGTCTTGAAGATGAACTTTATTCACTGTGACTTTAGATGATGTTTTCTTGTTAGGACAGATTTATACAGAAGATATTTTATTGTTTGATGCATTATTGTGTCACGTTTGGTGAGGACGAGGCATCAGTGCTGGATCTGAAGATGATCTACAGTACTGTGAATGTTTTTTTTTATGCATGTGTAGAGAAGATGAATGAACGAAACTCTTTCCGCATATAGTGCAGTGATACGGTTTCTTTCCAGTGTGGATGTTTATGTGTTGCTTAAGACTTGCCGATTGTCTATAACTCTTCCCGCACTGATCACATGTGTAAGGTTTCTCTCCGGTATGGATCATCTGGTGCCGTTTCAAATCTGCAGCTGTAATAAAAGTCTTCTCACACTCAAAGCACATATGATCTTTCACACCAGTGTGTATCTTCTGATGAACTTTTAAATTCTGCAGATGTGAAAAACTCTTTCCACAGAAAGAACATGAATGTGGTTTCTCCTTCGTATGAACTTTCAGGTGATTCTTCAGGTTTGAAGCCCTTAAAAATGTTTTTCCACATTGATCACATTCATACAGTTTCTCTCTAGTGTGGATGTTCATGTGTTCTTTAAGGGTTGGTGATTGTCTGAAACTCTTCCCGCACTGATCACATATGTATGGTTTCTCTCCGGTGTGGATCCTCATGTGAACCTCGAGACTCTGTTTGCTTGTCAAACTCTTTTCACACTGAGTGCAGGTGAATGATTTCTCGTCTCTTCTTTTCTGTAAATCTTTCTGTTTGGTTTGAGAGCGACTCAAAGGTTTTTCTCCAGTTTTGACTTGTTTCTCCTCTTCATTCAGTTCTTCCTTTTCCTTGTTTTTTTCAATCAACTCTGATATTAAAGTAAAAAAAATAAATAATTTTAAGTAAATTGTTTAAAAAAAAACAACAGAGAGAAATGTGAAAAAGGACATGAAAGTGAAACCTGATGTATTATTGTTATATGTATTATTGTAACTATTACTTAATAATTAATAAACATTTTTAAACAATAGAGGCACAATTTTTTGACATGTTTTTTGTAGTGAGAATAAATATGTTTGATCAACTACACAATTATCTAACATAAATGAATTATGTTGAAAAATAAATAAATAAAATGTACCCAGTTTATAAAAGTGTCTGTCATTTGCTGCTTCAGCTGAATTATTGCAGAGCTCTTACAATTTTTCAACAACAAATCTAAAACTGCTTGAAGCTTTATAACATTATTGTCCTTCAGTCTCACTGATGAAGGATGAAGAATAAACACCAACCTGTTTGTTCTTCAGTGTGCTTCATTCTGCAGGGTTCTGGATCTCTCATGTTCTCTCTGTCCTTCAATAAACTCTGTCTCTGCAGATTTCACTTCTTCCTGATGCTCTGATGCTCGTCTTCACTTGTAGACTGATGGGAATATTCCAGAATTTATTGCTGAACTGCAGTGGGAGGAGCTTCACTGAAGGTGTGATTGTTGTGGGAGGAGCTTCACTGAAGGTGTGAGTGTTGTGGGAGGAGCTTCACTGAAGGTGTGAGTGTTGTGGGAGGAGCTTCCCTGAAGGAGGAGCAGATCTGTCAAAATCAATAATAAACCAGTTACTTATTTAATTTTTATACTAATTCACACATTTTAAGCATTTATGTTTACCTATCATCTATATATCCTTTTCTGTAAGTTGTCAATGAATTGTACAATGTTTTATACTTAATGAATGAATGATGCATTTATATAGTGCTTTTATTGTGTATTATTGTACTCCCAAAGCACTTTACAATCCTGGGGGGGGGAGCTCATCACAGACAGACCGTGACATACTACAACAGCTCCAAGATTCGGCACCCAAGGACGACTTTCTGGAAAACAGCCAGGGAAGCCAGGACAACATTTTACAGCCACCGAAACACCAGAGCCAGAGCCCATCTCACCAGACACACTATCCCTCTCTCCAGAATCTCCACTTCTAAGCTTCTCACAGAAAATGGAGGAACTGGTGTATGCTGGGACCAAACTCTCCCACTCTTTCGCTGCAAGCCCCCAGATATCAACTAAAAAACGGCGGGCTCCGCAACCAGCAAAGACAGCAGGCCCAGCTCTCCCTTCTCCTCCTGTGAGAGCTCTTCGACCGCTGCCACAACGCCAGGCCCAAACCCTCCTCCATTGGCTGTAGGTGAACCAAAACAACTGATAACAGCTCTCAGTGATATGTGTTGGGTCCCGCTATATTAGCAGCAACATTCACAAATGTTCACAGAACAAGCGGGAACCCAGTGTGCCTGTAGCCTTCTATATTTCTGTTTTATCACGTGACAGAAAGTCTAAGGCCTTCTCAAGCCGTACGGCTGACCCATCTAATCTGCGGCCTATAATGCGTCAATCTAAGATTGCTGTAGAGACAAAACGTAATTCCATCAAGTTAGCATTTTTAAACATTCGCTCACTAAAAAATAAATCATTTCTGATGAATAATTTTATAACCACAAATAACCTGGATTTTATGTTTCTAAATGAAACATGGCTTGAAGACAGCTGCAGTGCAACAGTCCTCAATGAAACAGCCCCTCCTAACTTTAACTTTACAAGTGTCTGCAGGACTGTTAGGAGAGGTGGAGGTGTAGCTGCTCTATTTAAAGATGTTTATCAATGCAAGCAAGTGTCATTTGGTCAGTATTTGTCTTTTGAATACCTAGGTATTGTGCTGAAAGGTGCTCCACGCATTCTGTTTATCATTATTTACAGGCCTCCAAAATACTCTCCAGCCTTTGTTGAAGAGTTCACAGAACTGTTATCAATGATTTCCTCAGAGTTTGACTGTTTTGCTATTGCAGGGGATTTTAATATTCACATAGATAATGCAGAAATCAAAACTGCAAAAGAAATTATAACTGTTTTAAACACTTTTGATCTGACCCAGCATGTGCATGGACCCACACACAATCATGGACACACTCTAGATTTACTCATCAGTAGAGGTCTAAACATTTCATCCATTGTTGTTAAGGATGTAGCACTATCTGATCACTTCTGTATTTTCTTTGATATATTGATCTCTGTTACCACTGAATCTAGATCTGTCTCTGTCAGAAAGAGATGCATTAATGAGAACACTAGTGCGCTATTTATGAAGGCTATATCTATTTCTGCAGACTCTGTTGATCTTCTCCTGGATTGATTTAGCTCAAAAGTCGGGAATGCTATTGATGATATTGCTCCGACAAGGGTCAGCAAGAAGTCTGGCAGACAAAAATCATCTTGGAGAAAATCAACAGCAGTTCAGAGTATGAAAAGACAATGCAGAAAAGCTGAGCGGATGTGGCGGAAAACAAAACTTGAAATTCACTATAGCATCTATAAAGACAGCCTTCATGCTTTCAATGTGGAACTAGCCACAGCTAGACAGACCTTCTTCTCAAACCTTGTAAACAGTAACTTAAACAACTCTCGCACTCTTTTTGCTACTGTGGAGAGACTGATAAACCCCCCAAGTCAGATTCCCAGTGAAATGCTCTCCGACAGTAAATGCAATGAGTTTCTGAGAAGATCAATAATATCAGAAAGGAGATTAGCACATCCTCAAGTTATGCAGAGGTCACACAGATTCAACCGCAATTTCAAAAAGAAGAGACTATGTCTGTTTTTGAAGCAATTGATAGCAAAATTTTGGAAGAAATAGAACAGCACCTTAAATCGTCAACCTGCTATCTTGACACACTTCCCACATCTTTTTTTCAAAAGTGTGCTTAACTGTTTAGAAGCACATCTGGGCGATTCCACAGTTTCGGTCCACAAGGGGTGTAATGAACAATATAGATTGAATAATACCCAGTTGTTGTCTTTTTTTATTTTTAGTTCACTGTTTTGTTTAAGATAGATGTAAGAAATAATAAAGTTAATTTTATCCCACTAAGCCTTGGCATTATCGTGTAATGAGACTTTATTTTATTTCCATCCCCAGAAATTGCGGATGTCAGGGTGGGACATTCAGTGCATCTGGATTTTTCCTAAGTCATTTCTTTCATTTCCTTTAATAAAATCCTGAATTTTGGCGCATAACATTTATTTTATACTACTAACACTGAAAGTATAATGCCCTTAATACACCACAATGCAATGGAAACATTTACTAACGTTTGTTACACCTTCTGTCCAAGTAGTTACGAACGTTAAACTATGATTCTAAAGGAAACAGAGATACATTTTTTCCACGTAATTCTATCAGTAGCAAAACGTATAAACCTCTTGTGTGGGTTAAATTCTCATATGCGTTGCTACATGATAAATTGTTAATAAATCGGGATTAAACAGGGGCAGAGATTTTCTGTCCAAAAATCATAACGCTCGTACATTTTATTCTGACATTGAATTTCCATCTCCTAATGTCTCAACGGTTCTCACGTCAGAAATAAGATTGTCTAGGTCACGCATGCTCTGCGTGGGAGGAAGAGTTAACGGGATTTCACGGATTTCGACGAATGTGGGTAAGTTTTTGGCTTCTGTCCAAAAGTTTACGAACATTAAAATGTTACGAATATGGTAAACTTTGATTAAGTAAACATTAAATAGGATCATTGTGGTGAGAAAGGATAAAAGAGTGTGCAAGTCGGATGATTGCTAGTGGTTTCAGACCGAAAGCGGCATCGTGTTTATCGTGAAAGAGCATGCATGAATGGTGGTTGTATACATTTTGACAGATTCCGCACTTCTTGTTCGTAAATTAGACGGAAATGTTAAGTCTGTCCAACTTCGAACGTTGTTTTCTGAGTATGTTTGACTCAATAAGCTGTTCATGAAAGTCAACATCGTCAGTGATTTTGCTGACTTTTTCTGGGTCAAGTTGAGGCTTCGCTCCATGGAGCGTCCTGGAAGAGAGAGAAACCTTCCAAAGAATGAGAATGCTCCAGATGTGGTTTCAAGAACAAGTAAAGCTGCTGCTGGAATGCGGAGGTACCGGGCTAAGTTAAAGCAGAACCCTGAATTGTATGTACTGCATAGATTGGAAGAGCAACAGAGATTGAGGGAGTACAGGAAGAATCTATCAGATGAAAACAAGGAAATCCAGAAAGCACAAGCCTGTGAAAGGATGAGAAGGTATAGAGAACACCAGAAAGAGAATCTTCAAGCGGGTGAGGAAACACAAGGTGTCATTTCAAGAAAGCTTCAAACTAGGAGTGAACTGGAAAAAATAGCCACAAGAAGGGAATACTTTAAGAACAAGAAGCATGAACAGAGAGCTAGGATGTCTGCACAAAAGAAAAGACGAGAGAGAGAAAAGGATCGCAACAGGAAAAGGGTGTTAGCAGAAGCGAAGAAAGCCTCAAGCATCAATAACAATCCACCTAATCACACGGGGGCTGCAACACCTGCTAATCAGGAATCTAATCCGGTTCAAATACAGTGTCCGCTAAATGCAACACCCGTTTTGTCTACCAGTTCTGGGTACAAAACTGATTTTTCTAGAAGGAAGGCAACCTGGAGGATTAAAAGGCTTATGCCAAGAAGTCCACAGAAGTATGGTGCAATAGTAGCTGGCTTAGTTGCCTCTGCAAGCCCGCAAAAAAAAAAAATGCTCTCCATGACATGAGGCTTGGCGGTAAGGACAAGGATGTGGATTCTGTTTTAGGATGTGAGAAGCAAACTTGCAAACAGATGTCCACAGCCAATAGAAAAATGTTTAATGCCAATCTTGCAGCCATCCTTGGATCTGCCAGTAAGCAAGTCAGCGATGCCTCTAGCAGAAAGTTGGGAATATCACAGAAGATCATTAAGAAATATGACCGTCTGAGAAAAGCGAGAACAACATATAAAACGTTGTGATGCAGTAAGTGATGCAATTTGGCTTTCTGTGCAAGAATTTGAGAAGACCTGATGTATCAACCACACTGCCTCACAAGAAAACAGTCAGCAAACGAACTGGCTTACAGAAGCAAATCCTGCAGAAAAGCATGAAGTCCACATACTCTGCCTGGCAAAATGAGAATCCCAACATGAAGTTGTGCTTCAGCAAGTTTTGCACACTCCGACCAAGCCACATTTTGCCCTATGCAAAAGCCCATTTGAACCAATGCCTCTGTGAATATTGTGAGAATATGGACTTGAAGTTGAAGGTGATAAACCAGGTTGTCCAAGCAAAAAATCTGGACTGCAAAATCAGAGATCGATACCATGCAAGTGACATCACCGTCTGTCCACCTTCAGATGATGCCAGAAAGCGGTAGAAGCATATCTGCAACCACTAGATGTAGCAGCAGAAAACGAAGTCTCCTGTCAGGTCTGGGGAAATACTACAGTGTGTGGAAATATTAGGAAGGCCCTACTACCCAGGTCTGGCCAGCTTAAAGAATTGATCCAGGAGATGAAAAGTGAGCTCAAGATCTTACCCAACTATCTTTTTCAAGCTAGATGGCAGCAGCAGAAGTTCTGGGAAATAGTGAAAAATCCCCCCAAAGATTCAGTTATCTGTATTATGGACTTCGCTGAGAATTATAGATGCCTTTTACAGAACGAGGTACAGAGTGCCCACTGGGCTAAAGTCCAGGTTACAATTCACCCAGTAGTGTGTTTCTGCTCTTGTTCTTGTGGTGATCCAGAGCCAGTACGAGATTCAGTAATAATTGTGTCAAATGATGCCAAGCATGATTCCCATGCTGTCGCAGTATTTGTTAATACTGTCACTGGTTATCTGAAAGAAGTTCGCCAACTCGCATTGTCCAGGATGATTCAGTTCACAGATGGATGTAGTGGACAATACAAGTCTAAAACTCCTTTTGTTGACATTTCCTTTGGTCAGCAGGATCTAGATTTGGTTGTAGAAAGACACTTTTTTGGGTCTCGTCATGGTAAGTCTCCATGTGATGGGGAAGGGGGCGTGGTGAAATCTGCAGCAGCTCGTACCATCAAGGCTAGTGATGAAATCATCAACTCTCCAGAATCTCTCTTTAGATTTTGTGAGAAAGAACTGACAAAGCCTGCTCTTCTAGATTCTGGTACCTGCAGTCATTCCAGGCGACGTTTCTTCTTTGTACCTCTTGAGTAAGTTGTTCGTGAACGTCAAGACCGGGTTGATGTTGGGACTGTTCCAGGGACAAGACAAATTCATGTTGTTCGAGGTGGTGAGCCGTACAGTGTCCAGACTCACAGGTTGTCCTGTTTCTGCAAAGCATGTGAAGAGGGCAGAGGAGAGTGTGCTGATAGGTCATACACAGGTCCCTGGGTTGATAGGGTAATCAAGCTGAAGAAACAGCCAGATGCATATCCATCCCTGGACATCTCTGGTGTATCAGGTGAGGTAAAAGCCCTGTCAGCTTCTCTTCAAAAAGTGTACCACACATCAAAACTAAAAGATCATACTTTGTCATAGGGGTTAAAACTAGAAATGTTTGATACATTTTCAATGTAATTTAAGCTTTGATATTAACACTCATTTCTTTCAATTTCAGCATTGCTTCCAAGCCCAGACTCCGATGTAGGTGATCTTGCAGAAATGGGTGATCTAGTGGATGATCTCATAGAAGACTTAGAAAGTGGTCATTTCCAGCTTGAAGTGAGTACAGATACTAAGTGTTTAAAAATATATTTTTTACATGATTTTTCAGTTGCTAAAAATGTATTAAATTGTATACCTGTGTTCAATCACCACGATACTGATACATCATATCATCATATTTCTGATATCCTGCTTTTTGCCTTTCAGGTTCAGACTTCAAGAAGGACTACTATTATGTTGTGTATTATGACCGTGCCTATTACATAGGAAGAGTAACAGATCACTGTCTCTGTGAAGGTGTTGACGTCCCTCATGTGAAGTTGAAGTTTCTACACAAAGACCCGGCATGCAACTCATTCTCGTGGCCAAGGAGAGACGACATTGAGTGTGTTCATACCATGTTGGTCTTTTATGGACCTGTTACCATAACGGGACATAACCCATTCAAAGTTGCTGAAGTTGTTTTAGCATTCCAGGACCGCAGGACACGGTCACAATAGGTTATACCGACTGCCATGATTGTCACCAGGCAGATATCAGGTTCACCCTGACCGCTGCTTAACTGACATTTATCTGCCTCTACTGCCTTCCATTTACTTCTGCAGTAAATGAATTGTCCTTTAGTTAACAAGTATTCAGGGTTACTTTGCAGAAAGAGTTATTGGTGCTCTATTCAGCAGAATTATTCATTTTATCATTTTAGTAAATGATGACAGGTTATTTTAATGTGTTATGAACTTGTTCTATTCTTTGCCAGTTTTCATGAAATTGTATTATTTTGTGTTACAGAGGCAATCTTGCAGGATTGTTTAATTTTTTTCCGTCCACGTTACAACTTTGCGCACTTGTAGGAGTTCCTTTGGCTTCTACATTTGGCAAATAAATTTGAAAAATATACCTGTGGTATTTGTTAGTCATTTTGCTGGCTTTCAGTTTATGAACATACCAGAATCAAAAATGCACCTTTAAGTTTATAGAACAGATAATATAAGATGGCCACCATGCATGCATGGAATTCCTATTACCAGTTTTGTGAACCATACACAACTCATGATTCATAACTATACCAAATTAGGAACAAAGCAAAACATGAACTGGGATTCAACCAGAATTTTATTAAACTGAATTAGATTAAGTACACTTTCTGCTTGAATTTACACTGTTTTTCCGTCCATGTTATATACGTTAAATTTTACATCAACTCAACTTTGATCAAAGTTTACTAGTTTACCATTGCCAGATTTATCCTGCCTTTCACACAGCTGTACCCCAGGTTTTCTCAGGATGTTAACCTGAGGAGAATGGCTTTCTCCATGAAGATTGATTTTGCAGGCTGTTGTCCTTGCAGTTGGGCCTAAACTGTGGAATCGCCCATCTCTCAGAAGTGGTGAACGCCTCACTTATTTCTGGGACTTTTCTAAACTCCCTGAAAACTGCAGTTGTTAAGCCCATTCTGAACAAGCGCAATCTTGATAACACCATGTTGAGTAACTATAGACCAATATCAAATCTTTCTTTCATAGGTAAGATTTATTGAAAAGGTAGTTTTTAATCAGTTGAACAAATACTTAAACTCAAATGGATACCTGAACAACTTTCAATCTGGTTTCCGAACACATCACAGTACTTTTCGCTTTAATTCTGATTCTGGCAAAATATCAGTTCTGGTACTACTAGATCTTTGTGCTGCATTTGACACTGTCAATCATAACATGCTTCTAGAGAGACTGGAAAACTGGGTCAGGCTTTCCGGGATGGTACTCAAATGGTTCAGGTCATACTTAGAAGGGAGAGGTTATTATGTGAGTATAGGAGAGCATAAGTCTAAGTGGACGTCCATGACATGCGGAGTCCCACAAGGCTCAATTCTTGCAGCCCTCTTGTTTTGCCTGTATATGCTCCCACTAAGTCAAATAATGAGAAAGAACCAAAATCAAGTCAAAAATCTTGGTGTGATTCTGGAGACAGACCTTAGTTTTAGTAGTCATGTCAAAGCAGTAACTAAATCAGCATGCTATCATCTCAAAAACATTGCAATAATTAGATGTTTTGTTTCCAGTCAAGACTTGGAGAAACTTGTTCATGCCTTTATCACCAGCAGGGTGGATTATTGTAATGGTCTCCTTCCAAAGAAGACCATTAGACAGCTGCAGCTCATCCAGAACGCTGCTGCCAGGATTCTGACTAGAACCAGAAAATCTGAGCATATCACACCAGTCCTCAGGTCTTTACACTGGGATTGACATTTAGGATTGATTTGAAAGTACTTTTACTCATTTATAAATCTCTCAATGGCCTAGGACCTAAATACATTGGAGATATGCTCACTGAATATAAACCTAACAGACTACTCAGATCATTAGGATCGAGTCAGTTAGAAATACCAGGGGTTCACACAAAACAAGGGGAGTCCACTTTAAGCTATTATGCCGCCTGCAGTTGGAACCAGCTTCCAGAAGAGATCAGATGTGCTAAAACATTAGCCACATTTAGATCCAGACTCAAAACCCATCTGTTTAGCTGTGCATTTATTGAATGAGCACTGTGCTATGTCCAAACTAATTGCACTGTATTTTATGTATAATCATTTTGTATTCCTATAACTGTTTTAAATTCATTTTAAATCAATTTTTATATAATTTCCTTGTTTTTATTGCTGTGATTATTTTATTATTATATATTTTTTTTAATGACTATTTCACTTCCTTTTATGTAAAGCACTTTGAATTACCACTGTGAAATGTGCCTTACTCTTTACGATTAGTCCATTGGGATTTTTAATGACCACAGAGAGTCAGGACCTCGGTTTAACTTCTCATCCGAAACACGGTAGTCTTTTTAAAGTATAGCGTCCCCGTCACTCTCCTGGGGCATTAGGACCCACACAGACCACAGGGTGAGCACCCCCTGCTGGCCACACTAACACCTCTTCCAGCAGCACCTGTTTTCCCCCAGAGGTCTCCCATCCAGGTACTGACCAGCTCAACCCTGCTTAGCTTCAGTGGGCAAACAGTCTTGAGCTACTGTGATATGGCAGATTGAAATTCATGTGTTAGATAATATTCAAAAACACGTGTTGGAATATCTAACACATGGATTTCAATCTGTTAAGTTGGTTCAACAAAACATTTTTTGTTTATTTAAACTTGTTTTAGTCTTGACTGGACCTGAACTAATTGCACAAAAAAAAAGTTTTCCTTAATTGAAGTTTACAGAACAACCTATTTTTTTGAATGCATGTTAATGACAATTTAATTTACATTTGTAATGTACTCCACAAAGACTGAGCAAAGAAGACTGCTCTCAGAACTGGCTTTATAGTACAGTTATTTCTCACTGAATCAACACGTTATCATTGAAGCTGCATGAGCACAGCGGTAACCTCAAAACCTCTTTAAATCTCAAATATAACTCACCATTATGTCTAACAACTCTAACATGTCATTCTCTTTCTATAAAAACGTTAAAAATGACAATTATTTTCAACATATTTCCCTCTTAATGCAATCCCATGCAAAGCATGCTGGGAACGACACATCCACTGCTCAGTTAGTTGTGTCAACAAAAATTATGAACGTACAGTAGTCCCAACACAAAATAATTATGTTCACTTAAATTTTAGAATTGTTTATTTTTTTCTTTTTTTGAGTGCAGGGCAAACCATATTCCTATTTTTGTCTCTTTTTATAAGAATTTTATCTACATATTTCATCCCTAAATTTATTTATGGATCTCTAATTAACAAGCAAGGAAATATATAAAAAAATGCATATATGCAGAAAATTTGATTAAGGAATAAACACCATAAAAGAAACCAAATATTAAACACAGAAAAACAAATAACCCACTAATTTGAGTGTTTTGTGTTTTCTAGCTATGAAACGTGGTTCATCACAGATTAATGAATAAATGCTGTTGTGACAGTTACATCTTGTAATGTCACAATAGCTGATTGTTTTGTTTGCTTAAGTCTGTTAACACCAATAAAATGAGCTTAATGTGGCAATTAACATCTGAATGCGATTGCATAATGATGTAAATATAGTTAGAATTGCTAATAACTGCATTCTTAGCAATGAAGTAACTAGCTAACATATCTTTTTGGTATGTCCAGAGCAGTGGCGGCTGGTGCTAAAAAACAAACTTAAATCACTCTGTTAACTGAATGCAATTGTTAAATAACCATTTAACAAGGGCCATAATAATGAATTGTTACTGCTTAAAAATGCAACTGTTATAGTGTAAAATAAGATACCAAATAAGTGAATTTGAGTTTAATGTATATTATCTGTTAGTGATCATTAAACATTTGCAATCATTCAAAAAATTATTATCCATTTATATTAACGTAATTCAGTGATAATTGTCCACGCAAGGGAGCCACAGGATAGCAAATACTTCAAGATAAAGACTGAAATGGTTAAATAAAATTGACTTTTTATAAAAAAAAATAAATAAAAATAAATAAATAAAAAAAGATAAATTGCATATAAATGTACTATATTTCCATAAAGTTTAATAAAGTCCAATGTAATAAGTATGCAAAAACTGTAATCTCCTAGACTTACAGACCATTATGTTTTTTATCAATATTATTATGTTACTGACGATATCAAGTTGTCAGACATACTGTATATGTCAGACTGAATATGGGACACTATATTATTTATATATTTGCATAATAATCCTTACATAAAAACTCATAATTTACTTGAAAAGAGACAACTGTGCGATCTACACAAGCCAACTGTGCTTGGATCTCGATGATCGGCTCAAGTTAAACTGCATTGTTCTAATTACCTTCTGAGTCACTGCCAACGCTTCGGCGACAGGACTTTGAAATAACAATCAGGAAAAACAATAAAAGGCATGACTTACATCGCATCCTGCTCGCCAACTCCGCCCAATCTCCATGATCTGTATTTGTATTTAATTTTTTTCTACATTTGAATGCCTTGTGAAAGAATTTTTCGTAAAGTTAAAATCGAATTTACTTTAATCTCTGAGAACGGTCCAATCACATGAGGCTAAAATATATAAAAACAATACTGATTCAATAAGATAAAAAGTGGGAGGGTCTTGGGCGCAGTGCGCCCCGAGGACAATCTGAAACAAGCCAATTAGAGCTCAGCCTCAAGTCACATACGTTTCAAAAGTTTACAGACCTAATAGACACCATTAGTCCGACGCCCCGCAAACACACACAAAATACAGTTTTTATTTTATTGTTATTATTTTTTAATAGGTGCTAACATGATTACCAGTCCAATAGTACAACTAACCAATACAATTTCGTGATTAATTTGCAATATATATTTAACTTATTTTTAAACATGTTGAAGTCGGCTTCTTCCCTGGCTAACTTGATGGGACGATTGACCAACCGCCACTGGTCCAGAGACTGACAAATTATAAAACCTTTAAAAATAAAGAGCATTCAGTACCAGCAACATAATCACCCCAAATATCAAAATAATCATACGAACATATAAACCACAAATTCACCCAGATCTTAACATATTTTCCCGCACATTTGCATCGCCTGCTGTGATAAATGTTTAATGCAGAAACAAAACAATTCAGAACTTACCTCTTTGAATGTTGCTTAAACGGTTAAGAGTGTTTTACAATCATATAAACACGTGAAGCACCGCGAGCTGCTCACCTCACGAGACTCGACGCTGTCTGAGCGCGCGCGAGTGATGACGTCATGAGATTAACGGTAGATCATCAAAAAACGCGCCAAATACTAATTAAAATGACAAAACATCTATAAAACAACACATCACAGAAAAATAAGGGTGAAACAGTTACTGATGTAGACAGCAGATCAGTCTCAGGCAGGTGTGGGGTGAAATAGTTTATTAGGCACTTAAAAGCTTTATTGAGAAATTTAAAACAAAGTCCAACTGGCAAACACAATGGTGCTAAAATCTATGTATACACACACACACACACACATATATATATATATATATATATATATATATATATATATATATATATATATACACACATATACATACATAAAATCCTGATGGAAATACACAGTCAGCAGACAATAAAACTTGATGAAATGTATGAATTAAGATAACCTATTAATAAAAAGGTAGCATTTACTCAATGATTACTCAAAGCAAACTACAGTGGGAGGAGCTTCACTGAAGGTGTGATTGTTGTGGGAGGAGCTTCACTGAAGGAGGAGCAGATCTGTCAAAATCATCTTCTTCTTCTTTCCAGTTTTACGGCGGTTGGCATCCAGCTTTTTGGTGCATTACCGCCCCCTCTGCTCCGGAGTGTGGATCAGATAATAGGTTATAATATAACAGTCTATTCCCCTACATGACACTCACTTAATCCCCTCATATAAACACACACACACACACACACACACATACCCTCACTTCACACTTTAATTATCAATTTAAATCCTGTTGAAAACTCCTGCCTCCCTTAAAAATGAGAACATCTGTCAAAATCAATAATAAACCAGTTACTTATTTACTTTTTATATTAATTCACACATTTTAAGCATTTGTTTACCTATCATCTATATATCGCACATTGGCTATTGTGAATGTACTGATGTAATCATATAGCCATCATTATCCCGATTTAAATCCCAAATATCAAACATGTTTGATACAATCGAGGTGGCCCCGATTTGTGTGCGAGCAGAACGGGAGGTGCAAGATTCGATCGGAAGAACATCGGAGGCGCCTCGACCGTGAATCGTAAATATTCAATATGTCACAAAACGGTTAAATCAGGATTTTTTCCCCTCATGTTTGTGGTCTCTCACATTTTGAAGATCTTTTAAGATTTAAAAAAATCTTTTAGTGTGCACCCAGCATCAGGAGACTCGACGCTGGCATTTACATCTGCAAGACATATTTTTTTAGAGTGTTTGCTCATCTGCAATGCGTCTGTAGGACGTTTCCTATTAGATGTCAAATAGACGTCTATTAGATGTCTTTAATATGTTTATGATTTAGAATGTATGTAAAACTGACATCTGAAAGACGTCTGCCAGAAGTTTGTAGACAGCAGATGCTTTCCAGATCAAGAGATCTTTAACAGACATCTTGCAGACGTACGTGTGCTATCTGGGGTCATGAGATAGATCATCGGTAGGTCATCAAAAGAGTGCCAAATACTAATTAAAATGACAAAACATCTCTAAAACAACACATCACAGAAAAATAAGAGTAAAACAGTTACTGATGTAGACAGCAGATCAGTCTCAGTCAGGTGTGGAGTGAAATAGTTTATTAGGCACTTAAGATTTATAGCGAAATTTAAAACAGAAAATCCAAAATGCAAACATAATACTTCATGGTGCTAAAATCATATTTAAAAAAAAAAAAAAAAAATCCTGATGGAAATACAGTCAGCAGATGTTGATGAAATGTATAAACTAAAAATAACGTATTAATTAAAACGTAACATTTACAAAGAAAATACAAATAATTAGCTAAGTAAAAGTGAAAACTAACTTGATTTCTCTCTCATTACTGACCACTATTCAGGTAAATAATAGCCTACAAAAGAGAACCGAATGAATGAATCAAATGTAAAATCATTTTCAGGCTGGCTTCACATGACAGAATCTCTGTGGACTCGGAGATCTCTCTCTTCTGGAATGTGAATAGCAAAAACACATCATAGAATCTATTGATATTATATAGAAATGATTAATGAGACAATTTACAAGATACCATTTATGTAACAATAATAAATGGTCATTCTATTAAAGTGTATTTTCTTAATTTCTCCAGCACCCAAACAGATTCTACTGGGTTCTGGTACCATCCTGAACAAGAAAAGCAAAGGAGGATCACTTGCAAAGCTACAGTACATCTTGCATCTGCATTTTCTAAATCCATCACAAATGTAAGAATAACTATTTTATTTAAAAACAAGTTAAAAATAAATGTCGGTTGAAAAGTGTTACAGCCTCTTCTTCAGCTTCCAGAACAAGAACGTTTTACACATGTGAAAGAAAAAAAAAGAAAAGAAAATAACTTTCCTTTGTAAAAGAAAGTAAACTTTATTCACTGGGACTTTAGATGATGTTTCTTTGTTAGGATTTTATTGCTTGATGCATTATTGTGTCATGTTTGGTGAGGACGCAACATCAGACCTGAAAGTGCTGGATTTGAAGATGATCTACTGACTGTGAATGTTTTTTTGTATGACTGCGTAGAGCAGCTGAATGAGTGAAACTCTTCCCGCATGCAGTGCAGTGATACACTTTCTCTCCAGTGTGGACCATCTCGTGTGATTTCAGGTTTTCTGAATGATTGAATCTCTTGTCACAGTGTGAACACTTGTAAGGTTTCTCTCCAGTGTGGATCCTCTGGTGCTGTTTCAGTTGTTGAGCTGTAATAAAAGTCTTCTCACACTCAACGCACATATGATCTCTCACACCAGTGTGTATCTTCTGATGAACTTTTAAACTCTGCGGATGTGAAAACCTCTTTCCACAGAAAGAACATGAATGTGGTTTCTCCTTTGAATGAACAACCAGGTGCTCCTTTAGGTTTGAAACCCACAAAAATGTTTTTCCACATTGATCACATTCATGCAGTTTCTCTCTAGTGTGGATGTTCATGTGTTCTTTAAGTTTTGATGATCGTGTGAAACTCTTCCCGCACTGATCACATGTGAATGGTTTTTCTCCCGTATGAACTCTCATATGCAATGTAAGGCTCCATTTTTTTGCAAAACAATTTCCGCACTGATCACATGTGTAAGGTTTCTCTCCAGTGTGGGTCCTCTCGTGTGATTTCAGATTTCCTGACTGACTGAATCTCTTGTTGCAGTGTGAACACCTGTAAGGTTTCTCTCCAGTGTGGATCCTCTGGTGCTGTTTCAAATCTGTAGCTGTAATAAAAGTCTTCTCACACTCAAAGCACATATGATCTCTCACACCAGTGTGTATCTTCTGATGAACTTTTAAACTCTGCAGATGTGAAAAACTCTTTCCACAGAAAGAACATGAATGTTGTTTCTCCTTTGAATGAACTTTCAGGTGATTTTTCAGGCTTAAAGCCCACAGAAATGTTTTCCCACATTGATCACATACATACAGTTTCTCTCCAGTGTGGATGTTCATGTGCATCTTAAGGGTTGATGAATCCGTGAAACTCATCCTGCACTGATCACATGTGAACGGTTTCTCTCCAGAGTGGATCCTCATGTGAACCTCAAGACTCCGTTTGCTTGTCAAACTCTTTCCACACTGAGTGCAGGTGAATGATTTTCTCTTCTTTAAATCTTTCTGTTTGGTTTGAGAGCGACTCAAAGGTTTTTCTCCAGTTTTGAGATGATGTTTCTCCTCTTCATTCAGTTCCTCCTCTTCTTTCAGTTCCTTCTCCTCCTCGTTTTCTTCAGTCAACTCTGAAATTAAAGTGTTTCATTTTCAGTAAATTGCGGAATGTTTTTGATGTTTCTGAAATGGTTTTGATCATTTTGATAAATTATATGTCTCTGAAACTTTCCTGGAGTAAGGTACATTGTTCTTCCATTGATTGGGTCTTTCTTCAATTGGGGTGGCAAATGAGAGGCAGAATTTTAAAAAAAAAATGCTTTTTTTTTTTTTTTCTAATCAAATATATTACTATGCATTTAAAATTAGTTTAATATGCTAAATCCATTCAAATAAAAGCTTAAGAACATTTTGATTTTTAAATAATTTCAATCAAACACTGGTGACACAGCCACTTATGTCTATATGATTTTGAAGTAACCCCACAGACTTTATATTGCAAGTTACTCACTGTAAAAAATTACTGTGATTTCAATGGTAAAAAAACTTTGAAAAAGCTATGGTAAAAACCTGTTAAATGATTAACGGTAAGTTCTCCTAATATATACGGTGAAAAACTGTAATAGACATTTCAGACAATTTTACGGTAAAATACCGCTTTTAGAAGTGAAAAAGAATGTAAAAGAAGAAGGTTTCTTCTTAGTTTTTTTCTGATCAGTTATGTTTATTAGGGTTCTATGTTACATCTAATGTTGTTAAATTAATGTTTATTGCATATTTCAGTTTAATGAGTCGCACCATGATGGTGTTTAGTGCTTGTGTGAATGACACTGTGCACCTTCTATATATGTTATTATTTAAAAGCTGCTTGTGATGGGCTTTGGTTCATCATGTGACTTTCTCATCACCTTCTGCATTTGGTGGTTATCAGTGTATTTCAAAGGTACAAAACAGATTTCAGTACTTCAATAGGTTGGTATATTAAAGGGGTGGTTTACTGCTTTTTTTCTTTGCTTGATTGTGTTTATGGGGTGCAATATAACATGTCTTCGTGTTTCATTGTTAAAAAACACCTTATTTTTCATATATTTCACCTTTATTGTAAGCCGCTTTCTCCTCTGTCATTTGAACGACTGGTTGACTTCCTGATTCTCTGAAACCACTCCCTCAGAAACAGGCAATGGGCTCAGGTTGGTTAGTTGGGCCGGTGTGTTGTGATTGGCTAAACTGCGTACTGCACGTTGTCCAGAAACTTCACGCCCATTACCTTTACGAGCGACAGCTGCATGAGCTCCGGTCAAATGTAAATAATGGTGTCGTATCAGTTTGAGCCAGAATCAGACCCAGAAAGCGGTAATGAAGAGAGTCAAGCAGAACTTCCGCAAGCACGGCTCTTACAAACGCTTCTGAATGGAAGTTTGCTGTTGTGATTACATATCATTTATTGAAGTTTGTACACGTTTGTCTTATACACACAAAATAGCATCGAACTAACTGGCTACTAACCAAACAGCGTAGGCTTGTGTTCTTGATCAAATCGAAAAATTACGTCATAAAGTATACATGGAAAATACATTTACAAAATTGGTACATAATTACAAATTCGGGTCCAAAATGTTTGTACGCGTTTGTCATAGACACACGAAATAGCATTTAACTAACTGGCTACTAAAGCCAGTGTTGGCATTTGTTTACGACCTTGATGAAACTAAAACATTACGTCTGAAATTATACATGCAAATACATTTAAAATGCTGAAATATTACTTACAGGTTGTGGCCCAACAACAACTGCTCCATGTTTTAGTAATAGTTTCTGTGTGAATCCGGGGGGACACAACTTTTTTCTTAAATATAACAAAATATGTATTTTTTAAAACAATTTAATAAAATTGTACATGTTAAATAAAATCTATATTCACAATATAACCACTTTATTTGTGTTAAAATGTTATATTGTTGCGATTACATTCCATGATACCTCTCTAACGTATGGTGGGAACATCCATATTGTGTTACAAATGCAATCTCTAAAACTCCATTAAATATGTATTTTAAAACAAAAATGTAACTATTAATAGTGCACAAATTGTGTTTAAACTACAGAATACAAACATTTTATAATTTAAAGTTTATTTCAACTGTTGTAAAGTAGAGGGACACCACTTGCCACCGCAAATGAAGAATGACCTGATTACTTTATTATTAAGCATTTTTAAACATTACACACACAAATCCCATGTTTCTTTAGTGATAAATTTTAGTGATCAACTCCACAAGTTTATAGAACGTGCCCATATAACTTGCTGCTTCAACTATATTATTGCACAGAGAGATATTATATATATTTCCTACCACAACAAATCAAAATTCAACAAACTGCTTGAAGCTTTATAAGCTTATTGTTCTTCAGCCACACTGATGAAGAATCAAGAATAAACACCAACCTGTTTGTTCTTCAGTGTGTTTCATTCTGCAGGGTTCTGGATCGCTCATGTTCCAGTGGGAGGAGCTTCACTGAAGGTGTGATTGTTGTGGGAGGAGCTTCACTGAAGGTGTGATTGTTGTGGGAGGAGCTTCACTGAAGGTGTGATTGTTGTGGGAGGAGCTTCACTGAAGGAGGAGCAGATCTGCCAAAATCAATAATAAACCAGTTACTTATTTAATTTTATACTAATTCACACATTCTAAGCATTTGTATATCATCCAGTCAAGACTTGGAGAAACTTGTTCATGCCTTTATCACCAGCAGGGTGGATTAATGTAATGGTTTCCTTCCAAAGAAGACCATTAGACAGCTGCAGCTCATCCAGAACGCTGCTGCCAGGATTCTGACTAGAACCAGAAAATCTGAGCATATTACACCAGTCCTCAGATCCTTACACTGGCTCCCAGTTACATTTAGGATTGATTTTAAAGTACTTTTACTCGTTTATAAATCTCTCAATGGCCTAGGACCTAAATACATTACAGATATGCTCACTGAATATAAACCTAACAGACCACTCAGATCATTAGGATCGAGTCAGTTAGAAATACCAAGGGTTCACACAAACAAGGGGAGTCTGCTTTTAGCCATTATGCCGCCTGCAGTTGGAACCAGCTTCCAGAAGAGATCAGATGTGCTAAAACATTAGCCACTTTTAAATCCAGACTCAAAACTCAGAATAGACATATTACTGTCAAAGGTTTTTACAGAGGGAATTTTGGGCATCTCATTTTGTCACTCCATAATTCAGAAGATACTCAGAACAGACAGAAAACACTATATTTTGACAATTTTGGTAGGATTAAAATGTTGTATATAATCAAGCAAATTATATATGAACAAATCCCTCTGTAAAAACCTTCAGGATATAGACAGGAATAAAAATGTAAAGTTTGGTGTGTGTAAGTGCTACTGAAGTTGAGATTTATGGCTCAGTGTAGGAGAAAAAACTCATTTTGAGAAAACGGCCTATAAAAATTATGTATTGTAATTGAAATCTATTGACATAAATAGATAAAGTGCTATAAAAGAAACACTTTACAGTGTGTTTTGGATGTTTTTGTTCTACTAGTCTGAAAAAACACTTTATGAAAAACCAAAAAGCCCAAAATCTCAAAATTGTCAGGTGCATGAAATAACAGTGTTTTTGCCTGCAGTGTCTCCCCTTAAAAGCTCACAGCTACGAAAAAAAAAAAAAAAAAAAAGCTTGTAAAATATTATAAATGGAAGTGCATCAAAATTCAGTGTCATCAGTTTGTCAAAAAGAACACAAAACGTTTTACGCACCATTTACACCTGGTAGGGAGCAGGTGCACATTTCTTTCATACCAACTAGCGTTTTGAAAATACGAACATTTTCATGAATCTGAAAATTTATGTCAGAACAGCTTTACGAAAGATTTTACTCAAAAATTTTGCTTGCATTTCATGAATGAGGCCCATTACACACAGAAATTTAAAAGCACATCTCCATGCTGGGTTACTCGTTCACAAAGTAGCAACAGCTGACAAGCTTAACTCAAGTCATCACACTAATTAATAGGAGTTTCTGTGATGGTGGTTTTAAGTATGTTTTTTAATGTGTGTTAATTTGATGTGGACTTACTCTAAATGGGTGATTGTTACTTGTGGATAGTTAGTGAACTCCTTCACACGCTTAACTCAAGTCATCACACTAATTAATAGGAGTAATCCAGCATGGAGATGTGCTTTTCAAATGTGTGTTGAATACCCTGAGGAAGGCTCTTGTTTAAAGTTTGAGACACACTGCACGATTTTCGGCTGATAGATTAGCATCGTGAAGCAGTCGTGGCGAATCAGAAATCCTAGTCTGCAGTGTGTCTCGAATTTAAGAAATAAAGTCTCCATCACAAGTAGTGCTGGAATCTTTAAATAGTATTTAGCAAATACACATGTTGGCATACTATCTAACACAGGAATCTGAAAAGAACGATAATGAAGAATAAAAACAACAAAATATTAAACATAGAAAAATCCATTTAAAGAAACAAATAACCCACTAATTTGAGTGTTTTATGTTTTGTATGAAACATAGTTCATACCACAGATTAATGAATAAATGCTGTTGTTTTACAATTTTCTATATTTCTGCATAAATATGACCCAAAACATAATCAGATTCTCACACAAGTCCTGAAAGTAGACAAAGAGAACCCAATCAAACAAATGAGACAAACATATTTTCTTAATTTATTTATTGAGAAATATGATCAATTGTTACCTATCTGTGCATTGTAAAAGTTGGAGTTACATTATCAATATAATGCGATTTGACTACTTTGATATCTACACTTTATTAAAAGCTTATTTCAGACATGAAATTCTGCAAAAATAGTTTATGATTAAAAAAAACACACATTTCAGCATTAGAAAAATCCCAAAAATCTGCAAAGTTTTAATTAGTTTACATGGTTATGACAACTAAAAATAACCTGCAGGGAACGTTCTGAGAACGTTCTTTTTAGGTTATAAAATTAAACCTGAAATTAACCTGCAGGGAACGTTCCGGACTAATTTCTACAGAGAGATTTTAACTTAATTCAAAATAAAAAATACCCAGTTTATAAAAATTGTCCTTATTATTTTTTCTGCATCAACTGAATTACTGCATATCTCTATATATTTTTCATACTATAGGAAAGCAAAACTGACAAACTGCTTGAAACTTTATAACCTTTAATGTGTCTCACTGATGAAGGATCAAGAATAATCACCAACCTGTTTGTTCTTCAGTGTGCTTCATTCTGCAGGGTTCTGGATCTCTCATGTTCTCTCTGTCCTTCAATAAACTCTGTCTCTGCAGATTTCACTTCTTCCTGATGCTCTGATGCTTGTCTTCACTTGTAGACTGATGGGAATATTCCAGCATTTATTGCTGAACTGCAGTGGGAGGAGCTTCACTGAAGGCGTGATTGTTGTGGGAGGAGCTTCACTGAAGGTGTGATTGTTGTGGGAGGAGCTTCACTGAAGGTGTGATTGTTGTGGGAGGAGCCTCACTGAAGGTGTGATTGTTGTGGGAGGAGCTGATTTTCACACATTTTAAGCATTTATGTTTATCTATCATCTGTACATCTAGTACTGTAAGTTTGTCAGTGAATTTTACAGTGTTTTATAACAACTTGCGAATTCTATTCTTCAAGTTTCAATTAAATTTATTTATATAGCACATTTAAGCTAGCATGGCTGACCAAACTGCTAAACAAAACAAAATCACAAACCTGCTCCTGTCTCTTTTTATAGGGATTTTATGTATATAATTCCTAAATTAATTAATACACCAGGATTATATTATATATATATATATATATATATATATATATATATATATATATATATATATATATATATATACATACATACATACATACAAACTAAGATATAACCTACAGAAAATTTGATATAGAAGTGAAGAAGACCCACAATTAAAAGAAACCAAATATAATGGTTGAACAATGTAAAAAATAAGAATAATAATAATAAAAAAAGAATAACAATGAAAGATTAAACATAGAAAAACCCATTTAAAATTAAGAAATAAATAACCCACTACTTTGGGTGTTTTGTGTTTTATATGAAACATGGTTCATCACAGATTAATGAATAAATGCAGTTATGATAGTTACATCTTGTAATGTCACACTAGCTGATGTCTGTCGTTTGCTGAAATCTGTTGACACCCAATAAAATGAGCTTAATGTGACAATTAACAGATCTGAAGTCATCAGCATAATGGAGGTGGTGAACACAGGATCCATTGACACATCAAGTACAGAAAAGATATTCAAAACCAAGGATAGAACTGAAATGCAAACCAGTTTGTCGAGACCGCATTTTAAATCTACAATCTTTAAAGTGGCTGTTCGCTTTGGCTCCCTCTAATGGACGAGGTTGTATCTCATAGTTTAAACTGATCTATTGTTCCTCAGTCATTTTTGAACAAAGGGTCAGAGATTGAGATTGTGATGTGAACACTGACATGAAATAAAGAGGATTTTCAGCAGCTGATAATATTGATGAGCCTCAGACTATAAACACCCATTAAACAAGCCATTCAGGATCAGCAGCAGAACATCTCAATTTTCATATTTGTGCGTAGAAACTGATTATTTGCATATTTGTTGAAAGACCATAAAACTTCTCTATTAAAACAATATGATTATTTCCCATAATATGATACAGAATACATATCAGTAATATACAGACAGACACTAATGACATCACTTTCTTACATCAACCAAAATGTTTGCATAATGATCTAAATATAGTTAGAATTGCTAATAACTGCATTAGTAGCAATAAAGTAACTAGCTAGCCAACACATCTTTTTGTTATGTCCAGAAACTGACCAATTATAAAACCTTTAAAAATAAAGAGCATTCAGAACCAGCAACATAATCACTCCAAACATCTAAACAATCATACAAACGAACACATAAAAACACAAATTCGCTTAAATCTGAGCATTTTCCCTCACATGTTCGTCGCCCGCGGTTATAAATGTTTTAGTCAGCAAACGCAGAAAGAAAACAACTCAGAAATCTTTGACTGACCTCTTTGACTATTGCTTAAATGCACGGTTAAGTGTTGTTTTACAATAAAAACCAACCGGTACATGACCAACCTTCAACGTTGGCAATCACAATTAGTTCATGGCTTGATGGTTTACTCATAAATATGACAAAATTATTATATTATTTGCTGTTGATAGAATTATTAATGAGTTTAATTCTTGGTGAAGCAAATAAAAAAAGTAAGTGAAAGTAGAAACCAATGAGACAGATTTCTCCTTTTATTGACCTACGAGATAATAATTAAAAAAAAACCCAATAAAGAACCAGTTAGAATTCATTTCTCTTAGAAATGTTTCAGCCTCTTCTTAGCTTCCTGACCAAGAACAGCTTTGTACATGTAAAAATGATGATATTATTGTGACTGATATGGTTCCCTTTCTTGTGGTTTTAGATTTCCTAACTAAATGAATCTCGTCGCAGTGTGAATACTTGAAAGGTTTCCCTCCAGCGTCTGGTGGCGTTTCACGTGTTGAGCTGTTAAAATGAAGTCTTTTACTTGGTAGCACTAGTGCGCTCAGCTTCAAAAAGTTATAAGCACCAGCAAAAATTAAAACCTTCAACAAATCAAAACCTGATCCTTAATTAAGATGTGCAAGCAAATGGGCTGATTCTGATTGCTGTTTTATATCTATTTTATTTTTTAAGCAAACGGCAAGAAAGAATGGAATAATGAGTACATGAACATGACGTTTATTTGCCCTATTACAGGCCGAACTCTCTGTAGCTAAATTTAAATAGCTCTGTAATTTAAATTTAGAGGCAACCATTGCATTTTAATCACGATCCAAACAAAGATGCTGTATATAATTTCAAAATCTGAAGCAAAAACAGAACGGCCTGACTTCAGCTTAGTGAAATTAAACTACGTAAAACATTTGCACAAAACTAAAACATCAGACGGGCTGAATGAGAACAAATTCACTCTCTGCCAGCAGGTGGCGCTTATGGATCAGCAGCGATACAGCGTTTCTTTGGTTACTGCTGTAAACAAAGCAGTGCTTGCACTTATAAATACCACTTTAATATGTATTATAGGGAGGTAAGATGAAAAAAAAATCTAAAGTTTTCTGAAGACAATCAGAAAGATATATTCATATAAACCCCACCCCAGTTTTTAAGATTTTCTTCCAATATCTCGCTCACCGTGAACAGTGACCTGCTCTGCCTACCACAGTATTATCTCCTCTATCTCATCTATGCATCCGTCTTCAGGGTCTCTAGCCTCTGTTAACTCCCATTGACAGACTTCTGAACTGCTTCCACATAAAAAATATGAATGTGGTTTCTCCTTCGTATGAACTTTCAGGTGCTTCTTCAGGCCTGAAGCCCACAGAAATGTTTTGTTGCATTGATCACATGTGTGCAGCTCCTCTACACTGTGGCTGTTCATGTGGTCCTTAAGGTGCGACGATTGTCTGAAACTCTTCCCGCACTGATCACATGTGTATGGTTTCTCTCCAGTGTGGATCTTCATGTGGACCTTGAGACTCTGTTTGTATGCAAAATACTTTCCACACTGATCACATGGGTGCGGCTTCTCTACACTGTGGACGTTCATGTGGTCCTTAAGGTGTCCTTGTTGTCTGAAACTCTTCCCGCACTGATCACATGTGAATGGTTTCTCTCCAGTGTGGATCCTCATGTGAATCTTGAGACTCTTCTTGCATGTTAAACTCTTTCCACACTGAACGCAGGTGAAACTTTTCTTGTCTTTTCTTTTCAGTAAAGAGATACTTTCAGTCTTGACATCGATTTTTCCATTTTTGACATGATGTTTCTCCATCTCCAGGTCTGAAATGAAAATTAAATATATCTCAAAAATCAGAGAGAAATGTGAGGAGAAATGTCATAAAAGTGAACCTGAAAGTAGGGGCTGCACAAGGTTATGATCATTTTGATGCATTTTTATGAATATGAACAAGGCACAATGATCTCCAAATTACAATTTTTAAAACATTACAGGCACAAACCCATGTTTTCCCTCTTTACCTCACCGACACACATGAGCCGGTGGAGAGAACAAAGGTCTTCAGTAGTTGTGGAACTGCAGTGTGATGACTTGTGAGTTGTTTTTAATGTAAAGCCATGTGAGAATAAAGGTTTTTCTATTTTTCACTATATTTTTGAGTGCCTTGGCGTTATGAGTTTTAACATTTAACAAGTTATTTCCATTTCTGACCAAAGCAAGTAGTAATTGATAACAAATACACAAGACTGATTTTTGTTGTAATTGTAAGAATCTATCGTACATAAAAAAAAAAAAAAAATTATATATATTTGGCCTAGTTTGTTATTATCTGGGAAGTCAAGCATAAGAATAATGTATGTTAAGCAAAGGTAAGAATTTTTAATCGATTAATCACCTTTTTTTTTTTTTTTAAATATTAAAAATATTAATCTCTATCACTGATGTGAACTGAACACACAGAATATGAAGAATATCAAAAACAGGGTGTCTACAGATATGAAAAGTTAAATTTAAGACTTTTTAAGACCTTTTTAATACCACCTTATGTAAAATTTAAGACCAAACCTGTGAAGGAAATACACATTATATTACATATGTAAATGTAATATTTAATGTGTTTTTAAATTTAAAAAGAAAACAAAATATCATCGCAGTCAAAAATGCTATTTATTATTACGATATATAGAGAACTTTTCATATCTGAAGACAATATCCCATACAAAATATCCCTCAAAAGCTCCGCATCAGCAATATTTTTGGTGGTGTAAATGAAGCAATATTTTCATCAGTTTTCTATTCAGCTTTTACATATTTAAATCTGCATGTTTTTAATATTTACCCCCAGCTTGTTATTTAAAGTCCAATATTTTTTAACCTTATCAAATTTATGTATGAAGAAATTTAATATACACAACAGGGCTGTTAGCAATCAAATTAAATAATTTGCACTACAAATTTACAACCACAATAAATAATGTTATGAGATTAATGCTTTAAATACATTTTTTTGAATATACAAATAAGAAATGTTGGTGGAAAAATGCATACTTTTAAACGAACTAAACCACCAGTAGGTAGCGGTAAGTCACTTATTCATTCAACCGATTCATTCAAAGCACTGAATCATTCAGTAACAAACATGCGAGTGCTGCTCGGAGAATGTGCAGTACTTCTGATCTTTGTTTGGAACTATTTTCGTTGGTGAAATAGAACAAAACAGTCAATATTCTGTCTAAAATGTAAGTAACTACTTGTTTCTTGAGCCAAAATCAATGTAACATTTGCAATCATGAAAATATTTAGCAAAATAGTGCCCTTGTCATGGTATTTTATCATCATCATCATGTTATAAATAAACTAAGCATTTTGAATTTATATCTCAGTATGTTCGTTCTGTGAGTTTATTGATGTTTGCCGTTATGCTCATGTGATTTGATTTCTCCATATAAGTCTCTCACAGAGACAGGCAGCATGAGCCTCAACAGCGCAACATTGATACCAGAAATACACTAACCAATACACCAACCTGTTTGTTCTTCAGTGTGCTTCATTCTGCAGGGTTCTGGATCTCTCATGTTCTCTCTGTCCTTCAATAAACTCTGTCTCTGCAGATTTCACTTCTTCCTGATGGGAATATTTTATTGCTGACCTGCAGTGGGAGGAGCTTCACTGAAGGAGGAGCAGATCTGCCAAAATTAAGATAAATCAGTTACTGAATTTTTACACCAATTCACACATTTTAATTATTGATGTTCACCTATCCATTCAGGATCAGCAGCAGATCATCTCCTTTTTATGTATTTGTGGGTAGAAACCGATTATATGTAAAAGAATATTTGTTGAAAGACTATGTTCTATTAAAACATAATGATTATTTTGCATAATATGATACAGAAAGAATACCAGAGAATATAAAGATAGTGACACAACATACTGATACTTTTTTTGCATATGAATTTAAACATTGTTAGAATTCCTGATAACTGCACTCATAGCAATTAAATAATTGGATCACTGGCACATCTTCTTGATATGTCTAAAAACTCAACTTCATATATATCTATATTTACTGAGACTCAACAAACAGCGAAACCATCAAACAACCAAAGGCTACATAAAAAAGACAAATACGCTCAGATCTTAAACAAATTTTCCTCACATGCTCGTTGTCTGCTGCAAGTGTTTTAATTAGCAAAGGCCCAAATAGCGCTGTACCCGAAGAAAACAAGGCAGAAATGACTCTTAAATGAAATGTGTTTGGTTGTGCAAACACAAGAGAGCAGCGTGAACGACCAGACTCGACGCTGGCTGTGCGTGCGTGCGTGCGTGGTGACGTCATCAACGAGAGCCGAGGGCATTGTTGCCAAGTCCTCGGTTTTTACCGAAGGATGACCACCGAAACGCGTTTGTGCGGGTTTTGTTATGAAACCTGGCAACCCTGCTCAACGGTAGTTCATCAAAAAAATCGCCAAAATCCATTTAAAACCACAAAACATCTATATAAAACATCATATTAACAAACATAAGGCCAAACCAGTTACTGATGCAGACGAACAGACAGTCATGTGTGGAGGGAATTATAGTTTATTAGGCAATTAAAACGCTTTATTGAGAAATTTAAAACAGAATCTCGCAAAGAAAACTTATTTAACATAATTTCATATATATATATATATATATATATATATATATATATATATATATATATATATATATATATATGCTGATTCAAATACAATCAGCAGACAATACAAGTTGCTAATAAAATATGTAAGAAGTAAAAATCATGTACACAGTATTTACTCAATAAATACGTCTTTTAGTGAAAACGGACTTAAGTTTTAACTTTTACTTTTCTATAACTGTGTTGTTTCACAAAAATGACCTGAAATACCAACAATTCAATTATAGCCTAAGTTTTTAGGCTTTTAGATGTCACGAAAAATATGAAATCATTTATTTTTGATGCAAACAGAGTCAGCAGAAAATAAAAAGAGACAATAAAGCTGTTTGTGGAATTATTAACAAGTTTTTAATTTTTTTTTGTGGAGCAACTAAAAACGTGAGTAAAAGTAGAAACAAATGAGACAGGTCTCTCTCTTTACTGACTTACAAAAGCTTCAAATCTCTTTTTCCAGAAGCCAAAATCAGTCTTGGCTGGTGTAGTGGAGCAAAGTCTTCTCAGTCTTGCAGGAATAATGTTCAGATGCTCAGAGTTTCAGAAGTCAGAACAAGATGTTTTAAAGATAACACCTTTATTTAACCCTCTCCAGGTGCTTAGAGGTCCCAGGGGTATACATTACATATGAGCTCTCAAGGTTTTAATAATCTTTGTGGGCAGTGAACACATTATTCATTCTTGCAGCCTCCGTACACAATACACATGTAGACCGTGAGGCCTTTATAATGCATCTGATTTTCATCATATTAAAACAACTTCTACAAATGTCTTCTATAGGATAGATAAAATATTTTGAGATGGTTACCTGTTCCTGCAGAAAGTCCCACTCACAACTTATATTCTTTTTTATTATTTATTTTTTATTTTTTCCCCAAACTCCTCCTAGGCCGTATGTCCAATTTGCATTTGCATGTTTCTGGAAGTGTCCCATAATGACTAATTGGCCAATATCTTGTGAATACAAAGTCCAAACTTCACAAAACGTGGTATACATAGACAGGCTGACTTGCTACACTACTGGCATTATTGTGTCATGTTTGGTGAGGACGAGGCATCTGACCTGAAATATTAGATGTCATGTCGCTGCTTACGACAGATAGAGATGCAATGTCGAACTTGAAAGAAGATGAACTACTTAATGTGATTGTTTATTTTATGACTGTGTAGAGAAGATGCCTGAGCAAAACTCTTCCCGCATGCAGTGCAGTGATACGGTTTCTCTCCAGTGTGGATCCTCTCGTGTGTTTTCAGGGTTTCTAAACGACTGAATCTCTTGTCGCAGTGTGAACACTTGTAAGGTTTCTCTCCAGTGTGGATCCTCTGGTGCAGTTTCAGTTGTTGAGCTGTAATAAAAGTCTTCTCACACTCAAAGCACATATGATCTCTCACACCAGTGTGTATCTTCTGATGAAGTTTTAAACTCTGCATATATGAAAAACTCTTTTCACACAAAGAACATGAATGTGGTTTCTCCTTTGAATGAACTCTCAGGTGACGCTTCAGGTTTGAATCCCTTGAAAATGTTTTGCCACATTGATTACATTCATGCAGTTTCTCTCCAGTGTGGATGATCATGTGGTTCTTAAGGATTGCTGATTGTGTAAAACTCTTTCCGCACTGATCACATGTGAAAGGTTTCTCTCCAGTGTGGATGTTCATGTGGTTCTTAAGGGTTGCTGATTGTGTAAAACTCTTTCCACATCGATCACAAGTGAATGGTTTCTCTCCCGTATGAACTCTCATGTGTGTTATAAAATGAGGTTTTTGTCTGAAACACTTCCCGCACTGATCACACGTGTACGGTTTCTCTCCAGTGTGGACCCTCTCATGTGTTTTCAGGGTTTCTAACCAACTGAATCTCTTGTCGCAGTGTGAACACTTGTAAGGTTTCTCTCCAGTGTGGATCCTCATGTGAATCTCAAGACTCTGTTTGCTTGTCAAACTCTTTCCACACTGAGTGCAGGTGAAATATTTCTTGTCTCTTGTTTTCTTTAAATCTTTCTGTTTGGTTTGAGAGCGACTCAAAGGTTTTTCTCCAGTTTTGACATGATGTTTCTCCTCCTCTTCATTCAGTTCTTCGTTCATTTTCAAATATTTCATTTTCAGTACATCACAGAAAAATGTGAAAGGAAAGGACAAAAAAGTGATTGTTCTACAAATCTTTCATCATAATGATGCATTTTATAAATTACATGTCCCTGAAACTTTGACATGAGGTTCATTGATTTTCCTATTATTACATTTAATTTAGTGCTGTCAATTGATAAAAAAAATTAATCTTTAAAAAATTTAATATAACCTTATTTTTCTTCAGCTTCATTGATGAAGGATGAAGAATAAACACCAACCTGTTTGTTCTTCAGTGTGTTTCATTCTGCAGGGTTCTGGATCTCTCATGTTCTCTCTGTCCTTCAATAAACTCTGTCTCTGCAGATTTCACTTCTTCCTGATGCTCTGATGCTCGTCTTCACTTGTAGACTGATGGGAATATTCCAGCATTTATTGCTGAACTGCAGTGGGAGGAGCTTCACTGAAGGTGTGATTGTTGTGGGAGGAGCTTCACTGAAGGTGTGAGTGTTGTGGGAGGAGCTTCACTGAAGATGTGATTTTGATTGCTGTACATTAAGAGGAGCAGATCTGTCAAAATCAAATAATAAATCACTTCGTACACCTTTACACTAATTTACATTTAGTCATTTTGCAGACGCTTTTATCCAAAGCGACTTACAATTTGGGAATACATAAGCGATTCATCTTGAACAACCAAACAAAAACAAAACAAAACAAAAAACCTTCAATGAAAAGAAAACAAATATAAGCAATGTAAGAATTAAAAAAAATTAAATTAAATTAAAGAAACAAATGTAATAAAAAAATAGTTTAAGAACAAATAATCTATAATTAACTTAAATAAACATAAAAAGTTATATCTTGTAATGTCACAATAGCGCATTGTGTATAGTTTGCCTTAAATTAACTTAATGTGGTAATTTAACTACTGTTTCCAGCAGCTGTGATAATATTGTTGAGCCTCAGACTAAAAACAAGGGCCTGTTTACACCTGGTCACTTCACGCATTTTCGCTGATCGGATATCTATCTGATTTGTTAAAACATTTCCATTTACACTTGGCCAAAACAGATAGAAATCCGATCTTCAATTCCCATGGTATATGCTATATGCAAATTTACCAGAATTCACGTCAATGAAAGCAACAGACAAGCACTGCATTTTACTTAGGGGAGACCCGTGCCAAATTATACAACTTTAAGCTGTTGTGGTCGGGCCTCAACAGCGCTCGTGTCCGTTGTAGACATTACTATCCATCACAGTGTTGCCAAGTCCGCGGTTTTCACGTGGAATTGCGCTACTTTATCACTGTTGCCGTGGGTTGTTTTTCATGTACGCGGGTTGAAGCCACCCCAACAACATGTATTTTAACCCCGGAATGTGATTTTTACTGGGTGACCCCCTCGAAACGCAGTTAGCTTGGGCTAGATTTGAGTAGCAATTGGCCGAGTTTTGTTGTGAAAACCTGCCAACCTTTCCGTCAAGCAGGTAATGTTATTATTCCTAACAGAGACTCATCGAAAAATACATTGGCATCATCAAAGAGAAAATAATTACTTCATCCGATGTTTAAGTGAATAAAATAGTCTTGACAGCCTTACTTACTGTAGTTCCACAACTATTGACATTGTTCTCTCTCACCGGACTTCTGTGTGTAGGCGATGTAAAAGAGGAAAGCAGACATTTGGACTAAAGCACTGTAAGGCAAGGGAGGGGGAGGAGACTCAAAATGTTTCTAAACTTAAAACGCATTTTTGCACTATTTGTGTTGTTTTACTACTTACACAATTATTTAAAGTATAAAACATTGTTATTTACAATACACAGCGTGGCATCTCTAAGTCCCAGGTCACTCGCTTACAATTAGTTCAAAATGCCACTGCCATTTTTTTTTTTTAAAGAAAGGTCGCAAATTTTTTGCGAGCTTTTCATTGACTTGATTTTAGGATAAATTTAAAAATTTTCCAACCTTGCCCCACGTTTTTTATTGGAATTGCTGCATACGTATAGCCCTCCTTATATTTTTAAGATCTGGTAATCAAAACCTGGTTGAAACGCAATAGAGATAAAGCTTTTTTGGTGATGGGCCCAAGACTGTGGAGCAGCCTGCCAGCACACCTTAGAGCTGCTCCATCTTTACCGGTTTTTAAATCTCTCCTGAAAACCCACTTGTTTTCCTTAGTTTTAAAAACCTGAGAATATTTTAAATATGTTTTACTTTTTAACTATTGTGACTTTGTACAGCCCTTTTAGTCATTCTTGCGACTGTTTTAAATGTTCTTTATAAATGAAAGAAACAGAACTAGAACTAGAAGTGACCAGGTGTAAACAGGCCTTGAGTGTTTGCTGGTAGAAACAGATTATTAGAGTCTGAACATATCAATAGCATCTGGCTGCAGACATGCACATGCACTCTCAGACACCTGCTTTTCTGTAAGTGATGTCACTTGCCATCTTTTTATTCTTCTTCTTCTTATTATTATTAATTGAATCTCTCAACATTAGCCAGGTAGTGAAGACAAGAAAAAAGATTACAATCACCACCTGCACTCTCCACTACCACTACCGACCGACGTCACTTGCAATCAACACCACAGAACAGCAGAATATGAATACGGTTTTATCATCTCATTTGATTTAATGTTCCGTCACATTTTGTGGCATGAGAGGAAAAAACTATATACACATATATAATACATTTTATTAATAAACTTTGTCAAATTTGATCTTTTAATATACTGTCTTAATACATTAAGCCATATTATATGTTTATGACTTTGTATGGGATGAAAACACTTATTGAGAGACAAATTTGCACATTGCATTCATATTCTGCTGTTCTGTGGCCAGCGCATTTGCGGGTGTTGTCTTTTTCTCCTACAGGTGATTTACAGGACCCTGTACGTTATGGTACTAAATTACTTTTAATCGTTTAACTACCATTGTAATTTGTCCATATTAATCTATAATTTGATTTCTTAATACACATTCATAACAAGTATTATATATGCACATATTTAGTTCGCTAATATTTTACTGTTTTAAGTATGTGAAGAGAAACAGACGATCGCAAAACTTTCCACTTTAAGGTTTTATTTAGCAGACACCCGACTGGCACCGAACCCAATTCAGAAATGTCCCTGTAAGAATGTTGCTTAAACCACGTAAATTTTACAGGAAATGCTCACCTAAGAAAACTCCATACTGAAAGGGACCGCACGCGAGTGATGACGTCATCGATTATCAAAAACGTGCCAAATACCGTTTACAACGGAAATACATCTATAAAACACCACATCAAACTAAATATATATATGCAAAACTGTTACTGAGACAAACAACCACCTTATTCAATCTCAGTCAGGTGTGTTGAAATAGAATTTATATCAGGAAAATTAAAACATGGAAAGCCCAAAAATCACAATATTCCATGGCATTTTTTAGATAACGAAAATTATGAAATTACTTATTATTGATGCAAGTAGACTCGGCAGACATAAGAACAGAAAAAAATATTCATCAAAAAGTAACGAGTTAAATTCATGATTAATTGAAAATGAATGAGATGCACAAACCAGAGCATCTCAACAGAAGATGAAGCAAAGAAAGCGCCTCGCTGCAAAGCTACATTACCGTAAATATGTCAGCATTTAGATGTTCTTGGCACGACGATCACAGATCAAACATTGACGTTCCACATTCAATAACACTTATATTATCACTCTAATAATTTTAAACACACAAGCTTTAAAAAATACACGAATCGTTCGCATGTCTTTAGTTTCCTGTAATGTTCCTTTCAACGAAATCACTCTGCAGACGCCAGAACAGGCGCATAAATAGCGTTTTATCTGAGGAAAACTATTTAGAAATAACCTCGTAGAATGTAACCGAGTAAAGTGTTGTTTAAGGATGTGTACATAAGTGAAATATCTGAACTGCTCGACTCACCTCAGAAGACACAACAAGCGCGCGCTGACTGAACGAGGAAGGAAACTAGCGGTGACGTCATGAGCGCGATGCGAGAATAACGGTAGTTTATCAAAACGCGCCAAATACTCCTCACAGTCACAGAACAGTAATGTATACAATATATAGTAGTCAACATTTGAAGTGGATCAAAACCTTTCATCAAAGTCGTCCTAAAAACAAAACAATACCCATTCTTGTCTTAGATTAACTTTTTTGATCCACTTCAAATGTTGCCTACTGTATATCAGTGCAATACATACCAATATATATTATCTAGATATTAGTATATATTTGTAATATATATATATCATTCAATTTCAGTCATGTGTAGGGTGACAATTTATTACGTCGTTAAAGGATTTATTACATTTAAAGTCTAAAAAACAATCAATGCAGTTCACGGCATTCAGATAGACCCAAAATTATGAATTGATTAACTCTTGATGCAGTAGACAATAAAAATAGGCAACAAAAGTTATTGATAAAAATAATATATAATTACTTGAAAATGAATGAGACGGATTCTCTCTTTTTATTGCTTTATGAGCAAGCCAGAGCATTTTGGCCTTTAGAAATGACCTTTAGCTTCTGTTTCTTCCGACCATTTTGTAGTCTACGTTAAAAAAAGTCAACTTTTTTTTTTTTACATAAAAGTAAGTAAATTAACTTTATGAAATAAAATCATAAAGCATAATGCCATAGATTATGAAGCAAAGCGATATACAAGAATCAAATATTTAGATGATGTTCTTTGGGGGGAAAAAAATCCATCTTTGAGTTGATCTGAATTTCAGAGTTGAAACTGCTGGTCTTAAAGTCTTGATCTTTGGACAACTTTGTAATTTTATACACATAGGCCTATCTCTGAGAAAGAAAGAATAAAACAGTTTGCGTTACTGTATTATCTGCATTAGCTAACTAATCATTAGTGTCAGCACTGCAATCAATAAAAAAATAAATGATTGACATTGTTTTGTTTGAATCTCTATATTTGAGTTTAATAAAATTTCCTCATCATGGCTTTTGAGACAAACTCAGATTTATACAGGGATAAAACTCTGCTCTCACAGGTGAGGCAGAACAAAACTGAGTGTTTCATAATGATCAATTTTAATTTCAGTAACAATATACTATTTTAATATGCAATGGATTATCAAGACAACACAAAGAACATAACTATTCAAGAAATTATGTATTTGAAAAGGCTAAATTGATCAAACATGGCTATGATCAGCCTGCTGGTCTGCCGCTGGCTGCTTTGTCGTTACTTTAAGAAAAAAAAAATGCTCTAAACGTTTTTTCTAAACCAATTTAATTAAAAAATGAAAACAAAACAAAACAAAATGAAATATAATCACTTTGCCAATACATACAAAACTGAACTAAAATGAACAGAATCCGCGTGGCGCCCCTGAACCAGGTAAATTAGAAATCAATTTTGACGATCTTATCGTACAAGGCCTGCAATGTAACTGGAACCGGCAGGTCAAGAAACAAGAGAAGATGGAATGGCGAAGACGATACAGGAGAAAGCTGGAGAATCAGTAGATCGGCTTCAAGATGAGAGCAATGCTGTGCTGGCTGAGGAAGCAGGAAGCAGTCAATAAGAAAATAATGAAAGAAATGATTGAATTGCATGATTTTACTGTTGAATCTGGGGCTACCTAGGACGAGATATGAGGGTTGTCATCTCGTCCTGTGTTGTTCACCAGATCCGCTAGCAGTTTCCTGATCCAACTGGCCAGTATGTTGGGTTCCGGCCCCCCCTTGACTGAAGCAGGACACATGGCGTGCAATCACATCTTCCTTTGATGGTTTCTCAAACTGAGAAGACGGAGGTGGTGGAATGGGGACTGCATGCAGCTCTTCTGTGTATGGCGTAGGGTCCAGAAAGACTTTATGTACCAGAAGACTGATAAGGTCATCGACATAGTCTGTAAGAAAGGATGAAAACAAAGTCACTATATTGTTTTATACAACTACTGATAAACAATCCACCATTGCTGTGGAGTTTTCGTGTGTTATATTTATTAATAATTATTTATTTTATTACAGTTATTTATTTGTTTGATATTGTTGTTAATTTTGTTTTTTTTTCAACTTACTGTATGCTGGTTCGGTTTTCACTGGCTTTGCTGTGCATTCCCCCTTTTTTGACTTAGGCAAAAGGAATTTGAACACAGCCTGTCCTGTAGTTGTTGTTGCCTGGTCATGGTCAGCATTTTCATTGTAGTGCATGGCTGCGAGATACAACCTGTAAACGGCGAACAACACATAAAATATGAGAACATCAGTAGACAGTAAGACATTGTGTTTTTTTTTTTAGTAATATTGCTAAATATTACTGCGGGGAAGTCGTGGCCTAATGGTTAGAGAGTCAGACTTGTAATCCAAAGGTTGCAAGTTCGAGTCTCGGGCCGGCAGGAATTGAAGGTGGGGGGAGTGAAAGTACAGCTCTCTCTCCACCTCAATACCACGACTGAGGTGCCCTTGAGCAAGGCACCGAACCCCCAACTGCTCCCCGGGCGCCGCAGCATAAATGGCTGCCCACTGCTCCGGGTGTGTGTTCACAGTGTGTGTGTGTTCACTGCTGTGTGTGTGCACTTTGGATGGGTTAAATGCAGAGCACAAATTCTGAGTATGGGTCACCATACTTGGCTGTATGTCACGTCAAATACCTGCACAACATCCCTATGAACGAGAAAACCCCTTTCTTTGGGGCGAAACGCAGAATAAGGCGGTGAAATGCCTCCAGTGACGATGTTTGGAAGTGGTGACTGAGTTTTTCTACGTCCTTCAGTACTCTTTTGTTGTGTAGCACCTTTTCCAATTTGTGGAGTTCCACTGATCCTGTAGCGGCACAGACATGGAACTATGAAGAAGATATGTACATTTTACCAGTTCACTGTCACTTTAGTTATCCTTATTATATAGTCATACCTGGTTGGAACCATTTCTTTTGATCCCTGGAAACTCTGTCCGGGTGTTCACACTTAGGGAACAGGGGGTTTTCGTGAACATGCACGTTCTGAATGTGGTTCAGCAGTGAGGTCCACTTCGCCACCTTTTCTGGCCCAGACACAGAGGAAGTCGCACTCCAGTATATGTGGTTTTTTATGCTGTGCAACCATGTCTTTAGCACCTTGCAGTCTTTTCTCTGTGATAGTTTGCCTAGTTTCTTTGACAACCCTGTACAAACACATATGACAATTGTGTAAGCATTTTTATAATTTTTATAATTCAATACAAATAAGAATATGTACCTTTCTGAAAGTGCCACACGTCATAGAACTGAGTGATACTGCGTTCCCTCAGGTACTTTTGAATCTGTGGATGTCTATCGGTGATTATGTAGTCAACAGCTAAACCATTAGACTCCAGTTTATCCAGGCAACGCTTTAATCCCTCCTTTTCCATGTGGTAACTGCCTCCCACCTCGTTGCTCTATTTTGGGTGTAGCGTATTTAAAATATGTAAGTGTTAACAGTAACAGATTGCAGTAAGAGTAACAATTTTGGTAGATATCTAGGAGTTACTAACCTGAACTAGTTGAAGATCCAGAATTTTGTTGGTTTCCACATGCATCAAAGTGTAGCTACCAAATTTGGCTGAGTGTCCTATGGCACACAAAATTGAAAGTAGACCATTAATGATACCAGTAATACAATATTTTATGAAAACTACAATACTTTTAAAATAAACAGCCTAAATATTAATAAGCATGCCTGGTGTGTCAGCGTGCATATCTCCAGCTAATGGGACCTTTCCCTGCTGTTGCAGCTGTGTAATAAGATGTAGTTGATCTCTGTTCCACTTATGAATGATGGTAGGCTCAATTAAATTCCTGGCATGTTTTCTAAAAGTGCTATATTTTGTCATTTGGAGGTTCATGGCCTTGAAAATCTATGAAAGAATAAATACAGAAACGTGTTTTTACATACATACACTGTTACTTTCCTATTAATTTACTTGTAATATGGTTTGACATACCTTCTGTAGTTGAACAAAGGATCCACCGGTAAAATATGTTGCAGCAGACAGTAACAGGTTACCAACTGGTGTACTCCCAACAATGGGCTGGCTCTGCCACTGTCTGTGGTACTGACACTTTTCACAGATCTGAGTGAACGCCACAAAAGTCCCCATTTGCCTGCTTTGGTCTGCACATTTTGTCTTACAATTTGGGCAGGACCCCAATAACTCCCTAAGGCAACTTTCAAAAACGATGTATTTTTTTTCACCGGAGTTAGTCTGGGGATCTATCCTAAATATAAAATTGTCCCATTTTAATATATGTTCATTGTACAGTAAGTTTTAAAATTATAATGTATATAAAACTGCTGTATTTATAACTTACGACAATTCAGATTCCTCAGTGGCAGTACACTCGGGGTTATATGTCGAGTCATGGGTTTCCACTTGTACTTCTGATTCAGTGTCATCCTTTTCCTCCTCCTCCAACACCAGACGAGGTCTCTTCCTTGGTCTGAGCACTGAGCTCATTATTGGTGTTGAAGACACATGCACATGTGGCAACGTGACTGTTGTTTCAGTACCAACATCTTGGCTAAAAAATGTTGCCTGAATGCCTACAAGTGCCAAAAACAAAAATACTCTAAATCACCTGTCATGCTATTAGAAATCAAGTGTACATGGAGACAATTTTCATGTTAGCAATTTTCAATACACAGCACAGTAGCTTACAATTAAATAACATGTACCAATAATGAATTTTACTAAGTAATACATAAACACGTAAAGTGTGTACTTCATACCTCTGCTCCCCACGTGGAAATCCGTCAATGTGCCTGTAGAAATTTGTGTGCCCACTGATCGCATATTTGGCGATATTTCTGTGGCCACACTTTCTGACTGACATCCAACTTCAACACCTATAGATTTACTGGGGAACACTTGGGTACTTGGACTTTGCTGAGATGTTGACTGTAACAAATTACAATGTGTAGGGGAGCGCGGGGCACAAAGTAACGCGGGGTTAGTTGTAACACATGTTTTTTAAATAATTTTCACACATGCTAGCATAACCAAATTTACAGTATTTACTAGTTACCATATCAACATTATATAACGGAAAAATGTGCGCCAAAATTCAAAAGTCTTTTGAAGATATCGCTGAACATTTATTTTACCATAAGTAAAATGACATTTCTGGCTTAAGTAAATTTTCATCTCAGTTCTTATTACTAATTTAAAATGAGACAAATCTTTTATTATTTTAATCTCCAAACTGTTATTTATCAGTTTAGATCAGTTTTTAATTCTTCGATAACTAGCAGAAGACACTAACCGGTTTTAAATTAAAGTTGCACGGATGGGGTAAGTTGTAACACTGCGTTACAATCTGCCCTGCCGTGCTATTCTATGACGTTAGCGATGTAATTCACACTATTTACTTTAATACATTTTAATGAGAAACGACAAGAAACAGGTGAATAAAGACTGACAATCATTGGTTAATGTTCAGAAATGATTATTTCAAGACATGTAAAGCATTTTGGCTCGTTTATGTGGGCCGTCCCAGGCATGGTTGCAATATGTTCATTGTCAAACTCAAAAATCAGATTACTTTTAATTATTAAAAAACGCCATTATTTTATTTAAAATAAATAATTATTTTATTTTATTGACAAAATATTTTAGTTTGTCTTGTATATTTTTTTCATAAGATCAGATAACATTTTAGGGTGTCATGGGGTCATGTTACAACGTGCCCCTCAGCTGTTACAATGTACCCCACCTATGGGGCATGTTGTCACATTTCACTTCCAATTTTTGAGGGTAAATAAAGAAAAATGTATACACTGTATTTATGAAACAAAGCGACATATTTGTACTAGACAAGTGTGAAATTACTGTGGATAAAAAAAAAAATTATACTCTGAACATGAAGTGGATTTACACAATTTGAGAAAGTCAAAAAGTGTTACTTTGTGCCCCGCTCTCCCCTAATTATTGACAATTTATAGCTAAATATACATTTGGGTACATAAGTATGTGGGTAAACACTACATAAAACCTGTAAAAAACAATACTGCACACTGATAACACCAACCGAAGTTTGCTGGTGTGATTACATATACTTTTGTTGGTGTTTGAACACGTTTGTCTTAGACACACGAAATAGTAACTAACTGGCTACTAAAGCCATTTGTTTACGTCCTTGATATAACCAAATAATAACGTCAGAAAGTATACATGTACAAATGCATACTTACAGGTTGTAGCCCAACAACAGCTGCCTCTGTTTTTAAAGTGGGAACAGCTCCATGTTTCAGTAACAGCCTCTGTGTGAATCCGGCATTTAACTGGTGCAGATTCTGGAAGCTGTCCTCCGTAAAATGTGCAGCACAGAGAGCTACATTAGGGTTGTAATCATCAGGAACAGAATTAAAAATAAATGTTAACCATTGTTGACGGACTACAGCGTCAGTAGGAAGCCCGAACACAGAAGACTTGATAGCTGGGTGAAAATAACACCGTTTGGACGGCATGGCTGCAACTTTTCACTCCTCTTCTGTAAAGACGCACAACATGGCCTCGCTCCCTTTGTTGCATGTTTCCGGGGGCGGGGTTTATGTAAATTTATGGGTTCATGACGGAAGGGACCCGGGAGGTAAGTGAAACTCTGACATGAAGAGACATGAAACTCTCACCTTCTTAACTATAAACAAATTAAGTTTGGAGTATTTAAAAAAGATTGTATGCAATACTACCTAATTAACAACCGTTGTGGTAAATTCTTTTGAAATGCACCCCTTCTTTCCCTCATTTCATAAATGACCTTTGAATTATTGCTTCTTCCTTACATACACTGTCAAGCAATAAAGCTATTACATTAGCTAATTTTTTCAACCAATTTAGAGATTCATAATATCTAGTAACCCCTTCTGCATTTATTTAGATTGATTTTATTTATTTATTTTTTGTTTCATATTTTTCATCTTGATTTCTAACTTATATTTATTTATTGATGTTAATGATGTACAATATATATATAACTTATAGTTATGTCTGTCTTGTATCTGCAATTGTGTTTTTTTCTTCTTCTTCTTTATGTCTTATGATCTAATATTGTTCATTTAAAGCCTGTTTTGCGTGTACATTTTCTAATTTTCATTTAAAAAAAAAAGACATGAAACTCTCAGAATTTTTAAAGACGCTAAAAAAGTGAAATCTTTATCAACCACCCCTTAACTTTCCGCCTGTGGCTCCAAACCCCCTCGCGAAAGAAGAAAGCTGTGGTGTTTACAACCGAAGGCGAGCGCTTGTCAGGATCAACCGGTCTGTGGCGACATTTCCACGCCCCTAAACATGACGAAACGTGATTGGTTGCTTTACCTGTCAGTCTGAAGGTCTGGCTACGCGAGACTACGCTAGTAGTGACGTCATCACTGCGAGGCGAAATCAACGGATTTATAAAAACGCGCCTTTAAAAAAAAAAAAATCTATCATTTATCAGTTTCTTTTTTTAAAATCAATTAAAGAACATATCAAACAAAATAAGGGTTAAACAGTTACGGGGGTAACAGAGCCATATCTCATTGAATCTCACTCATGTGTGGGATGAAACATTTTATTAGGCATTTCAAAGCTTTATTGATAAATTTAAATACTGAAAGCTTCAGAAGTTATCTCAATATTTCATGGCTTTTAGATGTAAAATTATGAAATAATTTTGGTCATATGTGAAAAAAGTAAGTAAAAAATGGAAACGAAAGAGACCTTCTTCATTGCTAACCAGATAGCAAAGAAAAGAAACTGAAGAGCAGTGAAGAAGGCTAGATGCAAACATGATATCTTGTGTGTGTGTGTTTTATGTTGCTTGTTGTGGCTGGTTAGAACAGATTTTATTGCTTTCAGATTTTTATTTATTTATTTATTTGATTTTATTGTTTTACTTATTGCTTTAGTTTTAGTGGCAATGACATAAATTATAAACCAATTATGAAAAATGTGTTTTCATGTTATTAGATTTTTACCAAAAATTAAATTTGTTGCAATTTGGGTGGGGTAAAATGCCCTCCAGTCTGACAAAGCAATTTGATTTATATATTTACAGCAAAATCAGAGTGCAGGCAGTTTTAGCTTAAAATTAAACAGAATATAATCAATAATTATGAATTACAAAATTATATTAGCCTATAAAAAAATTGTTAGCTGATGCTAACTGGCTAGCTTAATAGCTACCTGATGCTAACTTGAGGTAATTTTTAAATATAAAGTCCAAATATTTTTATTCAGCCAACTAGTTAGAATACATTTGATGGAAAAACAAAGGACTTGATGTTCAGAACACAATAACTACAGTAATTGCCCATTGTCCCCTGGGGGCATTTTACTCCACAGCTGGGGGGCGTTTTACCCCACTGACTAGGTTTGAATTTTTTTTTTCTCATTCTGAAAATATAATTATATTTTTCTTAAACAATATGTACTCCCTGTCTATACAGGCCTTACTGTTCTCATATCATATACATGTTCTATGATACAAAACAAGCTTTAAAACCTTTTTTTTTTTCTTACTGGAAAAAATAAGATCAATTACTGTGCAATTCGTTTTCTCTTAGGTACATCATCAGTGTAAGCTTCATGGTGAATACTTCTACATCAATAGTGTCAGCATAGTCCATAGATGCAATAAAATTGCGTCTTGACTTTATTTAGTGGTTATTTGGGGAAAAACAGTAGCCAAACTCTACCCAACTGGTGCAAATTGCCATTTCACTGAATCTCAGTCATGTGTGGGGTAAAATGCATTTTCATTAAGCATTTAAAAGCTTTATTTTAAAGTTTTATTTAGAAATTTAAACATAAAGCCCCAAAAGATATCATAATATCATGACGTTTAGATGTAGATACATTATGGAATTACTTATTCTTGATGCAAAAAGAATCAGTAGACAATAAAAATAAATAAAAGTTATTGATAAATAAGATAAGTATTATTTGATAATTAATTGGAGAACCAATTACAAAAGGTAGGCTACGTAAAAGTGGAATCGAATGAGACAGATCTCTCTTTATTGACTTTCAAACATGATGTGTATCGTGTGTTTATAAATCATATTTTATTCACTGTGAAAACTTTACATGATGTTTCTTTGTCATGTAGCTTATTGTGGCAGGTTAGGAAAGATTTTATTGCTTGACAAATTATTGTCTCACATTTGGCGAGGCAGCATCAGACCTGAAAATGCTGGATCTGAAGATGATCTACTTTACAATACTATACATGTACATACAAAACTGTATAAAATACAATATTAGTATTAAAGTCCTCTGAGGTGATAACTGAGACACAAGATGGCGCCAGTCATGTTTGTATGAATGAAGAAAGTGCGAATCTGCAGTGTGATACCAGCAGTGCTTGAAGTGGGCCGGCATTTCTATTGCTTAGTCTTTAGTGTATACAGCCAGCAATTTAAGGATCTGAAGTCATCAGCATAATGAATGAGGTGAAAACAGGATCTATTGACATGAAATAAAGAGGATTTTCAGCAGCTGATAATATTGATGAGCCTCAGACTATAAACACTCATTAAACAAGCCATTCAGGATCAGCAGAAGATATATATATATATATATATATATATATATATATATATATATATATATATATATATATATATATATATATATATATATATATATAAGCTGGAATCTTGTTAGATTTATTTGATAAATGTAATTTATTATAATTTCTTACTTATCCCCTGTTTAATTTGTATTTATTAAAATGGATGGTTTAAAGACTGATTATGTTTTTTTTTTGTTCTTCTGGTTTACTTTTTGTTTTCTGTGTATATCTAAGCCCCGCTTATAATTGCTTGTTTTAATGTAAGTTCTATGCCAATTTGTTTTGTAAATTTGTAATATTTTTGTTATACTATAAAAAAAGGGGGGAAAAAAAGAAAACTCCACACTGAAGTGCGCGCGAATGATGACGTCTTCGCCGCGAGGCGAAATCAGAGTCCAAACAATCGCACTGCGCATGTGTCGAACTTTGGGATTCGCGCTCCACCGCGGATGAGTACGCTTTGAAAGCTGCGTGGACGCGGCTGTGCTCGAGACGGAACGGAACGAGGAAAGTGAAGTATACCGGGCTCTGAAGACCTTGATTAGCTTGTTTCAGGTGTGTTTGATTAGGGTTGAAGCAAAACTCTGCAGGGCTGTTGTAGCTGGAGCTGCTTCTCTTTGTTTGTGTGTCACGCAGGTAGGCTACTGGACTAACGTTACTGCGCAGCGGTGCAGACCCAAACCAGTCTTAAATAGTCCGAATATAAACTATTATTATATTATAAATATTATTATTGGTGTACAGTAGTGATTCAGGCTAAGTCAAAAACACAGTTTGGAAAATGGATTGATGATGTACATGATGTAGCCTACTGCCTGGCTGATTATGTAAATTTGTATTTTGAACACAAATAATTTACTTAATGCAACTTCAATGACTTGAGGCTTATCAGAGCTGCTGAAAAAAAATATTATTATCCTAAATAAGATAATGAAATACACAATTACAGTAACTGTAAAACATTATGTAAGTTGGTTAACTTGTACAACTTCCCTTCCAAAAATTAACCATGGTTTTACTATTTAAAAAAAACGTGGCTACTACTATAGTTAAACGATGGTAACCACAAATGATTCATGATTTTGCTACATTAACCATAGTTTAACCATGGTATTTGTACAACTGATTATACAAATGGTAATTAATACTCCAAAAACATGGTTACTACAGTTTTACTATAATAAAACCATGGTTAATTTTTGGAAGGGTTGTTAGGGACACATTGAAACATTTTTGTTGTGGTCTGTTCTACTTTAAAGCTTTTCTGTATTTGGTCGTTTTGTGAGTATTTGCAGCACATAAAGTCAATTTGTTTCTTAAATTAATTTTTACATTTGTGTAAACAGTGTGATGGAAATTCCTATATCTTTCTTTGCTGCTTATTTTCCATAATGTATTCTTTATTTTCCATATGTTCTATTTGCATGGGAATTTTCTTGATGTACGTGTCTAAACCTTCTGTTGATATTCCTCTAACAGTGGAATGGCTAAGACCAGCTAGAACTAATCTGAAGAGATAAAGCTGAAGGTCAAAGTAGATATTTCCCAGAAAAACAGAGACTCTACTGATTTGCCTCCTGTCTTTCTCACTACAGAGCTTCTGTGTGTTAGATTGACTGTTCTTGCAAGAATTGAAGGATTGAAAAGAAGGTTTTTCATTCTCAGTTTCACATGTAATTACAGATTTAGAATGTTTCCACGTGAGAACATGAGAGATCCAGAACCCTGCAGAATGAAACACACTGAAGAACAAACAGGTTGGTGTTTATTCTTAATTCTTCATCACCATGATGAAAAAAGTGCAGTAAAATACACTTTAAAAAGGGATTATTTAGTACTTCTTAAAATAATCTGAAGAACATCTAGCCTAAGTGTACTCAACTGTGCTATTTTGGGACACCATGAAAATGAACTAAAATCTTCTTTTAACATACTTTTTCTGTAAAAAATAAAAAATAAATAAAAGTATTTAGTTACCACTTGTAGTACAATTAAAACCATATTTCATACACTTTTAAACATACTCATCGACATCGTACAGAGAAAATACACTTTTAAAAATACACAATTATTAAAAATATATGATTAATATATAATGAACATATACAAAATGTATTTATAATGTATTGCCCATATGTTTGTATAGATTAAATATTCATTTCAAATGTATTGTAATTGTTTACATTCCCTTTATGTGATGTACCTAACTACATGTTTATGGTGTCTTTAAATAGTACAATCAAGTACACTATTACTATGTCATTAGTTGCACTTTTTTCCACATTAAAAATATAGCACTTCAGCTACTTTATGCTAAAAGTATGCTTACTGTTAAATTGCCAATTTTGGTACACATCTAAACACATATGCATGAATTATCCAGTCATGTGCTATTAGTGCATTTATTGTATCCTAAGCACAGTAACCTATAGGGTTTTACTTAAGTAATACTTTTCTGATGTGTTTTTATGAGGAGGCAGTTAGGTGCCCACAGAAGAGATGAGTTTTCAGTTGTTTCTTGAAGATTGAAGATTTTGCTGTCTGGATGGAGTTAGGTTGGTCATTCCACCAGCAGAGTATGGTGAAAGAGAACATCCTGGAGAGTAATTTTGTGCCTTTCTGCAATGGGACCATGAGCCGCCGCTTGTCATAGACGTTTGTAGGTCCAGTGGCTGCTGAGCGACCTCCTGAAAAACGTTTTCAATCATCCCATCAAGCTCTCGCTGGATCCGCTCCTCGGCTATCAACGAGAGGAACGTCTATACTTCTTCAGCAGACCACGAAACAGCCATTATTTTGATGTTTAAAAAAAGGTGCGCTCATTCGAAACTGTTGCGTTCATTTAAAAAAAAAAAAGTTGCGTTCAATCCTTGCTGGCTGTGCAGATTTAATCTAGTGAGTCTAGTGTCTTGTGTCGCAAATTCTATGATGTAGGTAGTGACAATTCTCTCTGGCCAATCAGTGATCGGCAGGGTTTACACGTCACATTTTGGTAATGGTACGGCTCGCTTAGAACTTCAGCCGAGGTGGTACTGAAAAAAGTACCAGGTACTGTACACAAGTGTAAACCCCCTCAAAAGTGAGCCATGCCATGCCGTACCATGTAGTGGAAAAGCGCCATTGGGCTCATTGAAAACAAGACGTGCTGCTGCATTTTGAGTCATTTGCAGAGCTCCGATTGCACATGTTGGAAGTCCAGCCAAAAGAGTATTGCAATAGTCCAACCTAGAAATGACAAGGGCCTGGATGAGAAGCTTTGTTGCATGCTCTGTTAGGAAGGGTCTGATCTTCCTGATGTTATGTAAGGCGAACCTGCATGATCGTGCTGTTTTTGCAATATGATCTTTAAAGGTCAGCTGATCATCAAGGATCACCCCATGATTCCTGGCCGAACTCGATGGAGTTATCGTTGATGAGCCCAGTTGGATGGTAAACTGGTGCTGTACTGATGAGGTGGCTGGGATGATGAGAAGCTCAGTCTTTGCCTGGATGAGTTGCAGGTGATGTTCTTTCATCCATGCTGAGATGTCCATCAGGCAGTCTGAGATCCAAGCAGGTACCATTGGATCATCTGGTTAAAATGAGAGTAGAGCTGTGTCTCATCAGCATAGCAATGATAGGAAAAATTACATGTCTGAATGATGAGCCCCAGTGATGTAGTGTATATAGAGAAGCGGAGGGGCCCAATAACTGATCCCTGTGGAACCCCAGTGACCAGTTTATGTGATTTGGATACCTCTCCTCCCCAAGACATCCTGAAAGACCTTCCTGTGAGGTAAGACTCAAACCAGTGGAGTGCAGTTCAGGTGATGCCCAGTGATGAGAGGATTTGATGGTTAACAGTGTTGAATGCAGCAGATAGATCTTGCAGAATGAGAACTGAGGATTTGAACTTGGCTCTTGCACGCCGTAGCACTTCAGTGACTGACAACAAGGTGGTTTCAGTTGAATGGCCACTTTTAAATCTGGATTGGTTATTGTCCAGCAGGTTGTTCTGTGAGTGGAAGGAAGACACTTGGTTGATTTTGCTATAAGCGGGAGGAGAGAGATGGGCAAGTGAAATGTCTAGTATCATTTTTTTTCAAGCAGTGGGGTTACCCGAGCCTATTTGAATGCGGTTGGAAAAATGCCTGTGAGAAGAGCTGTGTTGATGATGTGTGTGAGTGAAGTGCAGAAGTGCAGGGGAAATAGCTTGTAGGAGTTGTGAGGGGATTGGGTCTAGAGGGCAAGTGATAGGCTGGCTGGAGAGGATAAGTTTAGAGACTTCATCTTCTGTTGGAGGAGAGAGGATGCTCAGCTGTGTGAGTGTTTGCTCTGAGTTCCTGGGTAAGCGGAGCTGAGAACTGACTGCTGATGGATGTGGTTTTGTTAGTGAAGTGATTAGCAAAATAATCAGCAGTTAAAGAGGTGGTGGAGGGGGAGTTGAATGTTTTGAAGAGTTTGTGTGTGTCTGATGCACTGTGGATCTTGGTGTGGAAGAAGGTAGTTTGGGCAGCATGAACTTTAGAGGAAAATGAAGATAGCAGTGACTGATACCTGCTGAGATTAGCTGAGTCTTTTTATTTGTGCCATTTTCTCTCTGCTGCCCTGTGATGGTCTATAAAGTGTTTGCATTTTTTCAGCACAATTAATTTATGTAAGACAATTGTGGAGTTGATATAATATTTCTCCCTATAAAAACATGGCATTTGTGCCTGTCATGTTAAAAGAAATAACTGGAAGATCAATGTACCTCATTCATGGAAAGTTTCAGAGACATTTAAATTGATAAAAATGCATCAACAATGAAATTTTTGTAAAACAATTGTCTACTTTCCACTGTTACATCAGGGTTCACTTTTATGTCTTTTCGTTTCACATTTCTCTGTGATTTACTGAGAATTAAACATTTTGCTTTTTTCTATTTCATTTTACAATTTCAGAGTTGATTAAAGAAAACGAGAAGAATGAAAAACTGAATGAAGAGGAGAAACATCATGTCAAACCTGGAGGAAAACCTTTGAGTCCCTCTCAAACCAAACAGAAAGATTTAAAGAAGAGAAAATCAATTACCTGCACTCAGTGTGGAAAGAGTTTGACAAGCAAATATAATTTTAAGGTTCACATGAGGATCCACACCGGAGAGAAACCGTTCACTTGTGATCAGTGCGGGAAGAGTTTCAGAGAAGCATCAAAACTTAAGAAACACATGAACATCCACACTGAAGAGAAACTGCATGAATGTTATCAATGTGGGGAAACATTTTTAAGGGCTTCAGGCCTGAAGAATCACTTGCAAGTTCATTCAAAGGAGAAACAACATTCATGTTCTTTCTGTGGAAAGTGTTTTTCACAACTGCAGAGTTTAAAACTACATCAGAAGATACACACTGGTGTGAGAGATCATATGTGCTTTGAGTGTGACAAGACTTTTATTAGAGCTAATCAATTGAAACTGCACCAGAGGATCCACACTGGAGAGAAACCTTACAAGTGTTCACACTGTGACAAGAGATTCAGTCTGTCAAGAACCCTAAAAAACCATGAGCGAATCCACACTGGAGAGAAACCTTACAAGTGTTTGCACTGTGACAACAGATTTAGTCGGCCAGAAACTCTGAAAATACACGAGAGGATCCACACTGGAGAGAAACCATATGCGTGTGATCAGTGCGGGAAGTGTTTTGCTCAAAAAGGACACCTTACTACACATCTGACCGGTCATACGGGAGAGAGACCGTTCACATGTGATCAATGTGGGAAGAGTTTTGCACAATCAACAATCCTTAAGAGACACAAGAACATCCACACTGGAGAGAAACCATTCGCATGTGATCAATGCGGTAAGAGTTTCACGCAACAAGGATTCCTTAAAATACACATGAACATCCACACGCGAGAAAAGCTGCACACATGTGATCAATGTGGAAAAACATTTTTGTGGGCTTCAAACCTGAAGAATCACCTGAAAGTTCATACAAAGGAGAAACCACATTCATGTTCTTTCTGTGGAAAGAGTTTTTCACAACTGGAGAATTTAAAAGTTCATCAGAAGATACACACTGGTGTGAAAGAGTATATGTGCTTTGAGTGTGAAAAGACTTTTATTACCGCTAAAGAATTGAATCTGCACCAGAGGATCCACACTGGAGAGAAACCTTACAGGTGTTCACACTGCGACAAGAGATTCACTCAGTTGGGAAGCCTGAAATCACACGAGAGGATTCACACTGGAGAGAAACCTTACAAGTGTTCACACTGCAACAAGAGATTCAGTTGTTCAGGAAGCCTGAAAACACATGAGAGGATTCACACTGGAACTGTTGTATGAGTATTTATGAAGGAGGCCTACTTCAGTCTGAATATGGGAAGATGTCTGCTTGTTCTCGCTTGCTTAGGTAAAACAGGATAACATGAGAATTTAGGGATGTGTGGGATTACAAATTTATAAAATTTTTAATTTAGATTCCAATGTAATAGTGTACAAACTGAAGAAGTTATATACATTGTATTTAGCATTTATGGTGAAGATGGTGACATCAGATGAACGACTGTGATATACAAAGTTTGTAGCAAGAGGTCCCTGCCAGTTCCTGCTCTCTTATTGTAAGTTAAATGAAGCAGATCACTGAGACTCGAATCTTTTGTTCTGCAAATGGCTTTCGGAGCCCCTGGCCCAGACGCTGAACCGTTAGACTGATTGGATTATCAATGCAATCAAGTGTTATGCTTTCTCTTTTGAGCAAGCCAGATAACCTGCCAAACCGGTTTTCTCTTGATAGAATCAAATCCTCTCTCATTTGCATGCTTTGTTTAAGGTCGTCACCCAGTGCTTTGTTTCCATTCCTAAGCACTGCCCCCTAAATGTATTTAAACTACAATGTATCACTGCTTTAGTTAGACTTGGATGACTACAGCTACGTGCAGCGAGTTCTCAATAAAGAGTAACTTCTGTATGAAAGATATCCCAACGTCTCCTGGTCTCTGCTTCGACAACAAGGAAAAAAGGTTTACAACACATGACTACATGAGGAATGAAATTTATCAAGTGTTTATCAAGCTTTCTTAAGCTATATATGGTAATATTGGGAGACAGCTATTGAAAATAATAGGCCAAAAGAGTATAAAAGCAGAGAAGCATGCTCAGTTATGTTTGCCAGACATATGGCGGAGCTCACTGCTGTCTGTCTGAACCTTTTGCAAAAATCAAAAGACTGCCTTTGACAGTGTTCTTTATTGAAGAGAAAAATATCTACAACACTAGTTACTTTGGATTAGGGACGGGCGATATGGGCTTTAAAATAGATCACGATAATTTCTGGTATTTATTGAGATTAATGACATCAATGACAATAATTTAGGGAGTCTTATGCATCCCAAGATAAGGGGTGGGCAAACTTTTTGAATCGAGGGGCTGCATAACGTTTGTGACAAATTAAGCTTTGATTTTTATTTTTTTTTACACTCACTTATTACTGTACTGTGTACTTGTACATAGGCCTACATGGCAGTTCTGTTCTTGTACCATCTCTAGGTTTTTTTTTTTTTTTGTAATGAGCACTTTATGACACAGATAAGTTGCATTGGTGTATTCCATTAAGTCAATTGATGTATAAAACACATTTTATCTATTTTGGACCAACTGGCTCACGGGCTATATGAAAATACCTGTAGTTTGCCCACCTCTGCAGATTCGTATCACTTTTAAAAATCCCTCGCAGGCCGCCACAGGCGTGATAGTGGGCTGCAGTTTGGACACCCCTGAATTAAACAGTCATTACATTACATGTGTACTCAGTAATGCTCACAACACCCTGGGTACACCTTTGGGTAAAATAAAAAATAGGAAAGATAATACTTGTCTCTAAAGAAACAGGATCTCTTAATGTGTCAATAACTTTACGCAATCCGCCCAATGAAAGATGCACGGGTGTACATGCCACCACATGTGCATGTGACAAAACACACCCACTAAGCAGTTAACTTAAGACAAAATCAAAAAAAAAAAAACAATAATTCAGATTTATTTGTATAATTACTCACTGATATTATGGTATTGTTGCTGCGTTCCAATTCGCATACTATCCGTCATTCGAAAATATAATTAGTATGTCCCAAATCATAGTATGTTTATAAAAGTAGATTCCCGGATGGTCTACTACTTCCGGTTAGAATTTGAAGTGCAGATCAATGCACACTCTAAAGGCTACTATTGCCCACAACACATTGCGCCGTGAACGAGGAATTAGCTATTATTGCTGCTCTCCCGGCTCATTCATGACCGACTGCATGGATGGGCAGAGAGTTTTTGCCCAGAGCAGAACCATACCGCCAAGCCAAACCAAACTGTATCCCAATCATTCAGTGTCAATGATTTTGACAATAGTGGTCCTGACAACTATATTTTTTCACAAGGTTTTTTTCTACCACAACTACCAAATCTGATGAACCGCTTGAAGCTTTATATTCTTATTGTTCTTCAGCTTCACTGATGAAGGATCAAGAATAAACACTTTTGCGTTTTTGGTTTTCAGCTGTAAAACAAGAAAATATCTATTGACCCCATGTTTAATTATTATTGTTGTTTAAACATAAATTAAGCAGTTCTAATAGCAAACTTCAAGCTCAAGTTCCCTGGCAACTCTAGCAGGCTCCCGAGTGAAACATGGAAGGAAAGCAGACTGTGAGGTGTGGACAGGTATCACGTTGGAATGGGAAGACACTGCGCCAATTTTTAAAGGTTAATAAAGACTACAATGGAATTACTTTAAAGCTTTTGGTCTTCTCCGTAAACGCATAGTATGGCCAAATTCAAATCCAATGACAGGCCTTCCTTTGGTCTTCCCTTTCAGCTGAAACGAAGAGAAATATACACATGATGAGACAGTGTGTTAAAATGATCTGTGACCAAAATATTTGAGAGGAAGGATTGTAAGGAAAGTTATTATTAACACATAAAATAAGGATGCGTTCATTAAAGCAAATTGGTTATAACTAAATGTGTTCAACATTACCTGTGAAGGGTTGAACCTTTGAAGGACTTGTTCTGCCTCCTTGTCAGCTTCTGGGAGCTTCGAGTTCAAGTTCCCTGTTAATTCTAGCAGCTTTCTGACAGAATTGGTCAGAATTTGTGAATCATGGATTACAGCTTGGAAAAATAGGAAGGAGTATGTTGTGGAGTATGTGATCTGATGTAACTGATGTAATTATAATCACTTCACAAAAAGCATCCTGGTTACTGTGCTTTACAAATAGTATACAGTAAAAACAGTTACTGTGGTAAAAGCATGATAATTGTTGTTGTTTCTGTGCTTTAACTACAGATACCACATTAAAAATACAGTCACTGTGGTAAACCATAGTAAGTGCTGTGTTATACTGTGCTTTCAATACAAAGAGTAGACAGTAAACAGTAACTATGGAAAAATGACAAGTGCTGTGCTTACCATACGTACAAATACCACAGTAAAACTACATTTAAGGTGAAGCGTGGTATATGTTGTGGTTACCGTGCATCCCTTACAAAAATTACCCACATGAAAAAATACTATAGTAATTTATAGTAAATACTATAGTGTTTTTGAACCACTATAGTAAAGTGCATTATATTGTATATATTATAGTATTTACAACACTTTGTTAATGAATGCTATACTGTAGTATTAACTATAGTGATAAACTGTAATAAATACTGTAGTATACTTTAATTTTTACTACAGTAAACTGTAGTGTATTGTAGTGTGGGATTACAAATTTATAAAATGTTAAATCTAGGTTCCAATGTAATAGTGTACAAACTTATATACATTGTATTTAACATTTATGGTGAAGATGGTGACATCAGATGAACGACTGTGATATACAAAGTTTGTAGCAAGAGGTCCCTGCCAGTTCCTGCTCTCTTATTGTAAGTTAAATGAAGCAGATCACTGAGACTCGAATCTTTTGTTCTGCAAATGGCTTTCGGAGCCCCTGACCCAGACGTTGAATCGTTAGACTGATTGGATTATCAATGCAATCAAGTGTTATGCTTTCTCTTTTGAGCAAGCCAGATAACCTGCCAAACCGGTTTTCTCTTGATAGAATCAAATCCTCTCTCATTTGCATGCTTTGTTTCCATTCCTAAGCACTGCCCCCTAAATGTATTTAAACTACAATGTATCACTGCTTTAGTTAGACTTGGATGACTACAGTAACTTCTGTATGAAAGATATCCCAACGTCTCCTGGTCTCTGCTTCGTAGAAGATAAAAGTTCACAACAGTAGTATAATATACCCTATAGTTGTAGAAAGCTTAGTACAGTATTGGATAAAGTAATTTGTTTATATTACAGTAATTGTTATATTACCACAAAAATGATAGAATTACCACAACAAATTATTTCAAGTACTTTAGTGTTTTTGAGCCATATTATAGTATAGTATTTACTATAAATTACTATAGTATTTTTTTCATGTGGGCATGGCTACAAATTAAACCAAAAAAAAAAAAAAAAAAAACATGATTGCTATAGTTAAACCAATAGGTAACCGCAAATTAACCATGGTTTTGCTAAACTTACCATAGTTTAACCATGGTATTTGTAGTGAAACTGTGATTATACAAATGGTAATAAACACGCCAAACACCAAAAACAACATTACTACAATAAAACCATGGTTAATTTTTTATAAGGGATTGACTACACATGATACCGGGTTACAGACAGTCATTACCTGACCTGGTCGAATATGCTTGGTGGCATAAAGGAAATGTATGCATTTATTTATAAACTTAACTGATTGAAAACGAAAAGTTTTGCATATGAAGAGTTCAGCTGCAAAAGCCTCTTAAGTGCCATCTGAAATGTTCACCTAAAATGAGCATTTTTATCAGGCTGCTATGTTTAGGTTCAGTAATTTTACTCTAATAATGGCAATGTATAAGTCCTTTTCTAAGCAATTAAAGTGAATTAACTGAACATAAATATAGGGGTCTGATAAAAACGCTCATTTTAGAAGAAAATTTCAGATGGCACTTAGAGACTTTTGCAGCTGAACTCAAACTATATATATATATATATAATAAACTTTGTTAACACATAGGCAGTCTTTCAGAATGCTCTCAGCTACATGTAAGTGTATACTGTACGCTTTAATGAGTGTGGTGCTTATGTCTTTTCACTCTGGGATGGGTGAGTATGAGGCTCAGAGGGAGAAATAATAGTATACTCATTACAAAAAAAAACAAAAAAAAAAAAAAAACACACACACTATACTACACTACACTACTGGTTTACAGTTACCAAAAACAGACCAAATACTGTTCACAATGGAGAAAAAAAAAAAAAAAAAAAAAGAGAAAAATAAGGCTAAAACAGTTATTGCAGACAAACAAGCATCTCAGTCGCAGTAATGTGTAGGGTGAAAAATGATTTATTAGACCCTTTAGAAGTAAAACACTGAAAGCCCAAAAAGCAATCATAATTTGTGGCTTTCGAATATAACTAAAATAATGAATGAATTCATTTTTGATGCAAGAAGATTCAGCAGACAATAAAATAGAAAATAAAAGTTTAAAACGGCTTGTCTTGAAGATGGGCGTTATTCACTTTTGCATGTTGTTTTTTTCTTGTTGCAGCACTTGTTGAGGCTGATTGATCCAGATTCCTTTGCTGATGCTTTACTCTGTCACGTTTAGTAATGATGCAGTGTTGCGACTGAATGTCAAAATGAGCTACTTGCCGTGAGTGTTTTTTTGTATGTTTGTGTAAATTAGATGACTGAGTGAAACTCTTCCCGCATGCAGTGCAGTGATACGGTTTCTCTCCAGTGTGAATCCTCTCATGTGTTTTCAGGGATCCTGACCGACTGAATCTCTTGTCGCAGTGGGAACACTTGTAAGGTTTTGCTCCAGTGTGAATTCTCCGGTGCAGGTTCACTTCACGAGCTGTAAAAAAGGACTTGCCGCAGTCAGAGCAAATATGATTCTTCTCACCGGCGTGTCTTTTCTGATGTAATTTTAAAGAACTCCATTGACTAAAACGCATTCCACAGAAAGAACACGAATGAAGCTTCTCCTTCATATGAAACTTCAAGTGGATCTTCAGGCTGGATTCGAGACTGAAATTTTTACCGCATTGATCACAGCAAAACGGTCTTTCTCCTGAGTGCGAACCCACATGGAATTTAAAAGTGGCGGCATGTGCAAAACTCTTCCCACACTGACCGCATGTGAACGGCTTCTCTCCAGTGTGGATTTTTGTGTGTTTCTTAAGACACACTTTGTGTGCAAAACTTTTTCCACAGCAATTGCACTTATACGGCCTCTCTCCCGTGTGGATCTTCATATGGCACTTCATGGCTTCTTTCCTTTTGAAAGTCTTCCCACACTGATCGCACGCGTGGGGCTTCTCTACACTATGAACACTCATGTGAATCTTCAGGTATTTTTTTTGTGTGAAACTCTTTCCGCATTGATCGCATGTAAATGGTTTCTCTCCAGTGTGGACTCGCATGTGTTCTCTTAGGATTAGTGGTTCTGTGAAACTCTTTCCACACTCGTCACATGTGTGCGGCTTCTCTCCGGTGTGGGTTTTTATGTGCCTCCGAAGGTGTGGTTTAGATGTAAAACTCTTCCCACATCGATCACAGGGGAAAGGCCTCTCTCCCGTATGAACTCGCATGTGAAGGTTGAGGTGCGTTTTACGTTTGAAACATTTTTGACACTCAGGGCAGCTGATTGTTCTTTTGGCCTCTCTCCCTTTTTTCTCGTTTAGGTCTACAAAAAAAAAAACACAGTAAATCATCAAAAATCAATGGTGAGGTAAAGTGTTTTGATGTTCTAAAGGTTCTGTGAAAACTTGTTGCAATAAGCATATTTCGTTGGCTACACACATATACATATATTTGGTGTCAATATGCCAAATCTTTCCAGAGATACAGTTTCAAATGCAGTTTGGCATCATGTCGTCAAATTCGTTGATGTGGTATACGAAAACGATTTCATCTATCAATACAAAAGCAACTTTTTGGCAGCATGGGCTGAAGATGATCGGTCTCAAATTTGATGAAAATCATACAAAAAGTCTAGGAAGAGTTAGAAAAAGTAGGTTTCAAAATGGTGAACAAGAAGTTGAGCTGGCTATGGCAAAATTGGTATCTATGTTTTCGCCATGACCCAAGGAATCCATTAAGACCAGTTTAATTATAGTACATTGCATTGAATGTAAAAACAACAGTTTCTTGATTTTTGGTCAAACTATTCAGATGTTACAAGCAAAAATATTTTTTTTTATACCACTAGGTGGTGCTGTGCCAAAATTGAACAAGTAGCCTCAGGTCATGGTTGTCAACACACACCAAGTTTGGTCAGAATATGCTAAAGATTTCAGAGATATAAGCTGTGTTCGAAATGGCATGCTTGCTTACTGCTTACTGCCCAGTACACAGTGCATACTACCTACTATTTTTTTTAAAGAATAGTGTGCGAAACAGTATACAATAAGCAACAAATGTTTCAGAATAGTATGCTTAATTGTCACATGACAAACACAAATATTAATTCAGCACAGCTGCCAAGGTTGTTACCTTACAAACAAATGTGATAACCATTTTTTACAAAGGCTTGTTAAGAAGGCTTCATATTAGTAAATAATGCTATATTGCCCAATTGAACTCATTTCATAATTGAAGAACTTCACATAGGCTATTGGACTGACCTGAATGAGCCGTCTTTAACAATATTTTTCTAGTGATATATTCTAGTTACACTAAGTGCAAATAATGATAAATTATGTTTACACTAAAATAACAGCATTTTCTTTGGCAACAGGTGTGTAAATAGTAGTTAGAGGGCTGATATTTATACTTCAGTACATTATAACACAGTATGCAATAACATATTGAGTGTAAATTATCATAAATTTTATTTGATGAAAGCCGTGTTCGGGACAATTGGGACAAAAACCTACCTTCAGCTAAGCACACTGTATTATTAACGAAGCGTTTAATTTCCACTTTCAAATATTCAGTTAATTTTATATTGAAAACAAATGCCTTTCTGATCTGGTATGTGATGGGAAAAGGAGTTGCACGAGATTGACAAAAGGCAGACTCGAAATCGGATCGCTCGCATCAACAACACACGTTTCATGGCTTTTACTCGCTGCGCCACTGATACTATAGGAACACACGTGTCTTCTACAGTGCTGTTTATCGCAGTCAAGCATTGGTGGGCGGAGTTAATGTAAATAGCCTCTGCTAACAAATTGGTCTATTTGTCCTTAGAGTAAATACGCTCGCTTCTTTTGCTTGACAGCGGAATTTAATTGTTTGCTTAACTAAAATATAAATTTTATTTATATATTATATTACTGCAATATTAATATTATTATTTAATATCTTTGAACCAATGTATAAAGCTCTATAGAGATAAAGGTGATGTCATTTGACTTGATCGGAAAAGTGCCGTAGAGATTAAAGTACAATTTATGTCCTACTAATGATATTGTTTTTACATGCACAGCGATAGTTTGTAGTTTACATGCATATACGTACAAGTGTAACATTTATAATTACCATTCCCCGCCTCCAGTTCACTCCAAAAATACACTGTATGGGTCAAAATTATAGATTTTTCTTTTATGCCAAAAATCATTAGGATATTAAGTAAAGATCATATTCCATGAAGATATTTTGTAAATTTACTACTGTAAATATCAAAACGTCGTTTTTGATTAGTAATATGCATTGCTAAGAATTAATTTGGACAACTTTAAAGGTGATTTTCTCAATATTTTGATTTTTTTTTGCACCCTCAGATTCCAGATATTCAAATAGTTGTATCTCAGCCAAATATCGTCCGATCATAACAAACCACGCATCAATGGAGAGATTATTTATTCAGCTTTCAGATTATGTAGAAATATGAATTTCGAAAAATTGACACTTAAGGCTGGTTTTGTGGTCCAGGGTCACATTTCAGTGTACTTGAGTTATTGATTCAATTTTCATGAAAATCAAAGCAACAGTCTAGAAGGTATTAGAAAACATGTTTTTAAAGAAAAATCTAAATGGCGGATAGGAAGTTGGGCCGACTTCGGCAAAATTGGTATCTATATTCAGTATATTAAAGTTTTAGGTATATTTTAGGTTTTTTTTTTTTTTTTTTTTTTTTTAAGTTGTATCAATGCTTCTTTTCAGACAGACAGGTATGCGGTCAATGCGACAGGTTTATTTACGATGATAGTGCTCTAATCTCTTTTCCATTGCACTGCAAAGAAAACTTTCAGTTTTCTTTGCGCCAAATGTTTTCCAGTAAATCTGAAATTATCGACTTAAAAGTTCTTCAGCCTCAATAATGAAGAATCAAGAGTAAACACCAACCTCCTTGTTCTTCAGTATCTCCCATATTCTCACTGTCCTCTCCTTCCAGTGTGGCCCTTCTGCCAAAAACAAAAACAGTTTCCAATTTCCAGAGGCAAGACACAATTTGAATAATAAATATTTCAGATTCTGTTTCTAAGTGACTAATCTCATGCAAGTAAATGAGCAACACTGATTATTTCTTTCCACTGGTGGCACTAATGTTCTGCATTTTAAAATGCCAGACCTGAAGATGGACTACTTACCGTGATTTCATACATTTGCGTTGTGAATGACTAACCAGAGAAGACAACACAGTGAAACTCTTCCCACATGGAGGGCAGTGATACGGTTTCTCTCCGGTGTGGATCCTCTCATGCATCTTCAGGGTTCCTGGATGATTGAATCTCTTGTCGCAGTGTGAACACTTGTAAGGTTTCACTCCAGTGTGGATCCTCTGGTGCTGTTTCAGTTCACTGGCTGAAACATAGCTCTTTCCGCATTCAACGCACACATGAGTTCTCACGTCATTATGTCTCTTCAGATGATTTCTAAAACTGTCTAATCTTGCAATACTTTTCCCACACAAAGAACACATGTGAAACTTCTTAGCATGAACTGGCAGGTGTCTACTTAATATTGCTGAAGTCATAAAGTTTTTACCGCATTGTTCACAGTAAAATGGTTTTACTGCATGATGAGAACGTAGATGACTGGTGAGATTTTTAGCCAATGAGAAACTCTCCCCGCACTGATCACACACGTGCGACTTCTCTCCATCGTGGGCTCCCATGTGACATTTAAGGTCTCCTTTTTGTGTGAAACTCTTCCCACACTGCTCACAGTCGAATGGCTTCTCTCCCATTTCAATTTTTGGATTTAGTGTAGATGGAAAATTCTTTACGCTTTTATGTGAGGTTAAAAATGCTTTTGTACTTTTCTGTAACATTTCATCAGTCGAGCCGTGATGTGGTTTCGTCTCGGTTTCTTCACTCTCCTTGTTCACCTCCATCAGGTCTTAAAATCAAAGTAAATAAAGTTTTACATTTACAGTAAATCATCAAAAATCCCACAAAAGAGTGATATTTGAAGTGAAACCCCAGATGTAATGGCAAAACGTAAATACATTATGTAACGTGCTATACAAGCTCTTTTTTTTTTTTTGTTCACTTATATTTATTTTTATTATTTCCCCAAGCATTAGAGGCACAACTACCATGTTTTGTAGTTGGGGATAATAGGTATGACTAATACTTTTACACAGTGAAAAATCTTTTATTTGACTGAAATAAATCAAGATTGTGGATTTTAAGTGAATGTTTACGATAGCTTGGGTAACTTCAGTTTATGTGGTTGTCAATGAATGAGAAGTTACATTTTAATCAAAATCAACAGGATATTAACTTAATATCTTCATTGCATTCTGGCTTTCAACAAGATTTGCCCAAGAAACAGGTAAGAATGAACATGGCGTCCTCCATGGTTCCTGTTCTTTCCAACAAGAAAGCAATAAAACTCTGACTTTAGAAGAATATTTCCAATTCATCCAATGACCAGGTAATAAAGGTTTTTACACAACTATTGTGAAAAAATAACTGATTTTGCAAAAAAGTTTTCAGAAGGTAAAATAAAAATATAACTAAAATTTTGATTATAGCGTTGCTAACACTGTGAACATTGGTTGTTAACCAATTAACAGCTTCATTGATGAAGGATCAAGAATAAACACCAACCTGTTTGTTCTTCAGTGTGTTTCATTCTGCAGGGTTCTGGATCTCTCATGTTCTCTCTGTCCTTCAATAAACTCTGTCTCTGCAGATTTCACTTCTTCCTGATGCTCTGATGCTCGTCTTCACTTGTAGACTGATGGGAATATTCCAGCATTTATTGCTGAACTGCAGTGGGAGGAGCTTCACTGAAGGTGTGATTGTTGTGGGAGGAGCTTCACTGAAGGTGTGATTGTTGTGGGAGGAGCTTCACTGAAGGTGTGATTGATGTGGGAGGAGCTTCACTGAAGGAGGAGCAGATCTGCCAAAATTAAAGGTAAAAAAGTTTGTTTTACACTAATTCACAAATTTTAACAATCTATATTAACTAACTTGTATTAATGGTTTATGTTCACCTATCTATCTAGTGAAGCCTCTTTTAAGTTAATTGCAAAGTGTTTTATAATAATTCACACATTCTCTCTCATTTCTATGAATTGCATCCACACATTTTATTCCTACATTTTATCTAATCTCTCAGAAACAAATGACCTACCAAATTGAGTCTAACTTAACTTGTTTTTGTTTATTGTGTTTCAGTTTTATCTTTTATAGCAGGGGTGTCAAACGGTTGTTCCAACCCTGCTCCAACACACATAACTATGCAGTTTCCAATTAAGCCTGAAGGACTTGATTAGTTGGATCAGGTGTGTTTAATTAGGGTTGCATCTGAACTCTGCAGGTCCTCCAGGAATTGAGTTTGACACCCGTTTTATATTAAACATGGTTTATCACAGATTAAATAAATGCTCTTGTGATATTTGCATCAGAATAGTAATCTCAAAATAGATATTTTAGATATTGATATTTTTTCCTTAAATCTGTTAACACCAATAAAATGAGCTTAATGTGGCAATTAACAGATCTGAAGTCATCAGCATAATGAATGAGGTGAAAACAGGATCTATTGACATGAAATAAAGAGGATTTTCAGCAGCTGATAATATTGATGAGCCTCAGACTATAAACACTCATTAAACAAGCCATTCAGGATCAGCAGCAGATCATCTCGCTTTATTCTGAGTGTTTGCTGATAGAAACCCATCTTTTTAAAATATTGTGACTGGTCCATATGACTCTGAATATAGTTATTATCATATATATATATATATATATATATATATAAAATTACTTCATTAATAACAGCAAAGCAGTTAGCTACTCTGTTGTGTACATGAAGCAGTCCAATTATAAAACCCTCAAATATAAGTGTTAGCAGACTCACAAATAGCACTGAGACCCAGGGCTGTGCACATCAGAACTTTTGAGGGGCATGTACTGAAACAGAAAAAAGTGTGATATTGCTTAACTATAACATATGATGTAAATATGAGACAAAAACTCAAACATGGACATTTTTTGCCCCATATCTTGAATTTTAGGGACATTCTAACTACATTTTATAGGCTCCATCACGCAGTGAGTTGTTGCCCTGCATTTTGTCATCAATCAACTGTGCCTTAAATGCATTAATAATTTTAACACCCTAGTTTATACATGTGAAGACGAGCAGAGAGTATAGGGGGTCTTTCTTCAATCGGGGTGGCAAATGAGAGGCAGAATTTGTAAAAATGCTTGTTTGTTTGTTTTCTTCTAATCAAATATATTGCTATGCATTTAAAATTAGTTTAATATGCTATATCCGTTAAAATAAAAGCTTAAGAACATTTTGATTTTTAAATAAATTCAAATCAAACATTGGTGACACAGCCAGAATGTCTATGTGATTTTGAAGTAACACCACAGATGTAATAACATTTTACCAGAAAAGACAGTAACACCACAGACAAATCAGCCTAAATCCAGACTTTTCTAAAATGGAGGCTGCCATCATGATTATTTCAAGATCAGGGGACATTTTGAAAATATTAATAAGTAGGTATTTATCAAAATTTTGATTAAAATATGTCAGATCTGCAAGTTATCAATATAACATCACAGACACTAATAAAGTGCGACACATGAAATTGTCAAAAGTTTAGCTAAATTTAAGAACATTATTAAGAAAGAATGTACTCCCCATGCACCCCTCAGATCAACCAGCACCTGCAGTGACCTTTACACACAGGAAGTAGTCCAAACAGATTTCCCCCTTTTCTTAAAGGGGCGACATCCATTGTTGTAACACCACTGACATGAATTTGGGGGACACAACTTTGGCTTTAGATGTCACTAAAATTATGTAATATTTATTCTTGATGCAAACAGAATCAGCAGAAAATAAAACTAGATAATAAAAGTTGTTGGAATAATTATTAATGAGTTTTTAAATCTTGGTAAAGTAAATTTAAAAAAAAAAAAAAGTCAGTAGAAGTAGAAACGAATGAGAAAGATCTCTCTCTTTACCGACTTATAATCTTAAAAAAAAAAACTAACAAAAAAAAAAAAAAAAAACATCTCTAGAGTCAAGTTGTTCCAGAAGCCAAAATCAGTCTTCGCTGGTGTAGTGGAGCAAAGTCTTCTTAGTCTTGCATGAATAATGTTCAGAAGTTCAGAGTTTCAGAAGTCAAAACAAGATGTTTTAAAGATAACACTTTTATTTAACCCTCTCCAGCTGCTCAGAGGCATATTACATCACATATGAGCTGTAAAGGTTTTAATGATCTTTTGGCAGTGAACACATTATTCATTCCTGCAGCCTCCATACACAATCTCAGTCACGTAGATCATGAGTCCTATAATGCACCTGATTTTCATCATATTAAAACAACTTCTACAAATGTCTTCTATAGGATAGATAAAGTATTTTGAGATGGTTACATGTTCCTGCAGGAAGTCCCACTCACAACTTATACCCTTTTTTATTTATTTATTTTTTCGAACTTCTCCTAGGCATCTGTCCAATTTGCATTTGCATGTTTCTGGAAGTGTCCCATAATGACTAATTGTCCAATATCTTGTGAATACAAAGTCCAAACTTCACAAAACGTGGTATACATAGACAACAAAATATTCTTAGAAACAAGCCAAGTTTAATGAATTTCTGATCCCCAGGTGGCTACCAGTATGTTTATTTTTTGTTATTTTGACTTGTTAAAAAAAAACAACCTTGCTATGTGTACTGCGTTAGGCTAGTCTCAGTCTCAGACGTCACGCCCATGCCGGACCGTTGGCTGAACGTCCGATGCATATGGCACACAAAAGTGGAAACACTTCAGGAGTTTCGAAGTCGTCATCAGATTGGTTAGATTATACAGGATTTCTGGGAGACATGCATGTCGTGTTCTTTAATGTTCCGCCTGGAAACAAAGAGGCCGTGGCGCCAAACCCCCTCACGAAAGAAGAAAGCCATCATGTTTACAACTGACGATGAGCACTTATCAGGATCAAATAAATGCTGGATTTTCAAAAGTATGTGAAATTAGCCATCCGTCTGAAGACTAGCGTTAGGCTAACAGAGACTTGTCATAGCACTTGCATATCATTGCTCTTTTGTTGGTTTTGATTGCTCCTATTATTCTCATTTGTTAGTCACTTTGGATATAAGCATCTACTAAATGCAAGTTTAAATGTAATAAAAGATGCAAAAAGTTCATTATAGCTTCATAAGATATCAAGTTGCCCGGTGCAAATTTTTATATATCCTAATGATACTGAAAACATGTCAAGTTGCAGGACAACTTGCTGTTAAATTAAAATAATAATAATAATAATAATAAAACAATATTATTTGTCTATTGTAATATAATACATAGTTCATGTCACTTGTTAATGCTGATTAAGACAGATTTACACACAAGATATTTTACAACAGAAAGTGGAGGCATAGTTTCTGGGTACACAAGGTATGCATGAGATTTAATTAAATGAGGGAACGAATTCTTAATTTCTGGCCAGGATAAATATATATATTTTTTGTCTTCATGTAATACGCAGGGCTTTGTCATTTCTTGCGTGCATTTGTATATTGCTGCCGTAGAACTGTATAATTTTTAACTATGTGCAAACACTGCATCGCCGTGGCCAAATAAAATAATTAATTTAAATAAATTTGTTAGGTTTGTAGCTAGCTGCACTGCTTTAATTATCTTTCTTTCATTTTAATTATCTTCCGTTACTGTGGCTTCAGTGGAACACTTACAGGTGCATCTCAATAAATTAGAATGTTGTGGAAAAGTTCATTTATTTCAGTAATTCAACTCAAATTGTGAAACTTGTGTATTAAATAAATTCAATGCACAGACTGAAGTAGTTTAAGTCTTTGGTTCTTTTAATTGTGATGATTTTGGCTCACATTTAACAAAAACCCACCAATTCACTCTCAACAAATTAGAATACTTCATAAGACTTCATACTCATTTTTAATGAATTGTTGGCCTTCTGGAAAGTATGTTAATTTACTGTATATGTACTCAATACTTGGTAGGGGCTCCTTTTGCTTTAATTACTGCCTCAATTCGGCGTGGCATGGAGGAGATCAGTTTGTGGCACTGCTGAGGTGGTATGAAGCCCAGGTTTCTTTGACAGTGGCCTTCAGCTCATCTGCATTTTTTGGTCTCTTGTTTCTCATTTTCCTCTTGACAATACCTCATAGATTCTCTATGGGGTTCAGGTCTGGTGAGTTTGCTGGCCAGTCAAGCACACCAACACCACGGTCATTTAACCAACTTGTGGTGCTTTGGGCAGTGTGGGCAGGTCCCAAATCCTGCTGGAAAATGAAATCAACATCTTTAAAATGCTGGTCAGCAGAAGGAAGCATGAAGTGCTCCAAAATTTCTTGGTAAACGGGTGCAGTGACTTTGGTTTTCAAAAAACACAATGGACCAACACCAGCAGATGACATTGCACCCCAAATCATCACAGACTGTGGAAACTTAACACTGGACTTCAAGCAACTTGGGCTATGAGCTTCTCCACTCTTCCTCCAGACTCTAGGACCTTAGTTTCCAAATGAAATACAAAACTTGCTCTGGTCTGAAGAGGACTTTGGACCACTGGGCAACAGTCCAGTTCTTCTTCTCCTTAGCCCAGGTAAGACGCCTCTGACGTTGTCTGTGGTTCAGGAGTGGCTTAACAAGAGGAATACGACAACTGTAGCCAAATTCCTCGACACATCTGTGTGTGGTGGCTCTCGATGCCTTGACCCCAGCCTCAGTCCATTCCTTGTGAAGTTCACCCAAATTCTTGAATCGATTTTGCTTGACAATCCTCATAAGGCTGCTCTTCTCTCGGTTGTTTGTGCATCTTTTTCTTCCGCACTTTTTCCTTCCACTCAACTTTCTGTTAACATGCTTGGATACAGCACTCTGTGAACAGCCAGCTTCTTTGGCAATGAATGTTTGTGGCTTACTCTCCTTGTGAAGGGTGACAATGATTGTCTTCTGGACAACTGTCAGATCAGCAGTCTCCCTCATGATTGTGTAGCCTAGTGAACCAAACTAAGACCATTTTGAAGGCTCAGGAAACCTTTGTAGGTGTTTTGAGTTGATTAGCTGATTGGCATGTCACCATATTCTAATTTGTTGAGAGTGAATTGGTGGGTTTTTGTTAAATGTGAGCCAAAATCATCACAATTAAAAAAACCAAAGATTTAAACTACTTCAGTCTGTGTGCATTGAATTTGTTTAATACGAGTTTCACAATTTGAGTTGAATTACTGAAATAAATGAACTTTTCCACGACATTCTAATTTATTGAGATGCACCTGTAATTTCAAAACTGAAGCTGTAATAAAAAAAAAGAAGTATTGTTTATATTTCATGATAAAATCGACAGAACTTAAAAGGATGAAAATTTGTGTTACATTAAAAGCGCAAAGCTTATCACAATTATTGGGTGGCTGGCAAACTACAAATAATTAATGGGCTTGAAAATGTTAAATATTATTTCCAGGCAATTATACAATCAATCAAACAGCTTGTGAAAAGTCACGTAACGTATTTACCACAGAAAAGACAATAATAATTTAAGTTAAGTTAACCGAGTTTGAGCCCACTTTAACTAATAACATTTTTTATTTTTTGCATATGGGCCCAGGCTGACTTGCTACACCTCTGGCATTATTGTGTCATGTTTGGTGAGGATGTGGTGTCTGACCTGAAAGTGCTGGATCTAAAGACTTACATACTGTGATTGTTTTTTGTATGTGTGCAAAGAGAAGATGAATGAGTGTAACTTTTCCCACATGCAGTGCAGTGATACGGTCTCTCTCCACTGTGGATCCTCTCATGTGATTTCAGGGATCCTGACTGACTGAATCTCTTGTCGCAGTGTGAACACTTGTAAGGTTTCTCTCCAGTGTGACTCCTCTGGTGCAGTTTCAATTCTTCAGCTGTAATAAAAGCCTTCTCACACTCAGAGCACACATAATCTCTCACACCATTATGTCTCTTCTGATGTAATTTTAAATTTTGCTGATGTGAAAAACTCCTCCCACACAAAGAACATGAATGTGGTTTCTCCTTTAAATGAATTTTCAGGTGACTTTTCAGGTTTGAAGCCCTCAAAAATGTTTTGCTGCACTGATCACATTCATGCACTTTCTCTCCAGTGTGGATGATCATGTGATCCTTAAGGGTTGCTGATTGTATAAAATTTTTCCCGCACTGATCACATATGAATGGTTTTTCTCCAGTGTGGATGTTCATGTGTTTCTTAAGGGTTGATGATTGTGTAAAACTCTTACCGCACAGATCACAAGTGAATGGTTTCTCTCCCGTATGAACTCTCATGTGTGTCATAAAATTAGGTTTTTGTCTGAAACACCTCCCGCACAGATCACAAGTGTAAGGTTTCTCTCCAGTGTGGACCCTCTCATGTGTTTTCAGTGTTTCTGACCGACTGAAGCTCTTGTCGCAGTGTGAACACTTGTAAGGTTTCTCTCCAGTGTGGGACCTCATGTGAACCATGAGATTCTGTTCGCGTTTCAAACTCTTTCCACACAGAGTGCAGGTGAAAGATTTCTTGTCTCTTCTTTTCTTTAAATCTTTCTGTTTGGGTTGAGAGCGACTCAAAGGTTTTTTTTCAGTTTTGACATGATGTTTCTCCTCCTCTTCATTCAGTTCTTCGTTCTTGTTTTCTTCAATTGACTCTGGAATCAAAGTAAAATGTTGAATTTTCAGTAAATCACAGAAAAATGTGAAAGGAAAGGACGTAAATGTGATTGCTCTACAAATCTTTCATTATAATGATGCATTTTATAAAATACATGCCCCTGAAACTTTGACATGAGGAACATTGATCTTCCTATTATTACACTGTTAGAAATTGCTGTAGGTTTAGCAGCGCAGTAATGTAAAAACCTATAGTACAATACTACATTTATACATTACAGTAAAATACTGTCATTTATACTGCATTCTGGGTGAGCGGGAATATTTTACAGTATATTTTAGTGTTGCTGTAACACGCCAGGCAATAATACAGGATTGCTGTAAATAGCACGCCACCTGACGTCATATCACACACAGGGAAGAGATCGAAAGTCTGTGAGTTACACGCCGTTTCACCCCGCTGCTCTCCCGACATTTTCAAGTCTAGTGAATTAGCTTAGGGTTTATTTCGACCAAAACTAGAGTCAATAATTATAGGAACTGTGGAATGACAAACCGAGACCATTTTGGTGAGTTTTATTTGGTTTCTGTCAAGTTTGAACAAAGCTTGCTTTACTATGGTATGCAAGGTAAAATTTCCATTTTTGTCAATGGAGTCTACTGGGTTTGAGGAGATCGATAAACGGCACTTTAAGTTTAAACAAAAGGGATATTACGATAAAAATGTCTATCACTGTAGGGATCCCTTTTATAATGTCAGATTTGAGGCTGTCACTGACAAAAATTTGCACTTTTTAGACATATACTGTGCGCAAAAAATATTTATATATACAGTATATTTGCAGTCTGCTTCATGACCAACGGCAGCAGGATGGTGGTCAAAACTGGACATCTTTAATTAGTCACTTATTTAGACATGGAAACATGGGAAAACATGGTTGAGAAATACAGTTTCGCTTTTCACTACAGCTTCATTTACAATGTACATGAGTAGTTTAACACACCTGCTCCCCATTCACACTTGAGACCTTAGGCTTGTTTGAGATGAGCAAAATCTGCGCAGAACCGATCACCGGTGATCACCGCGAGGTGCATGCCGGGTAGAAAAGTGTCCGCCTTGCTCTGATGTCATGCTGACGTGTGCCAAAAAACTCTCGCGACGGCTGTGTCGGATTGAGCAGTCGCACGCAGTAGCTCTCCACCGACTGCGCTGATCAAAAGCATGATGGGAAACGCCTGACTGACGACACAGCTTAATGCTCATTGGTTCAGACAACCGTGATGCTGCTTTCTCTTCTAAAATGTTTTATTTTTTTAATCTGATTTCATGCTATTATGTATTTAAATTGTGCATGAATGTTTGAATGCGAGGCGAGGCGAGGCGAGGCGCATCTCAAACAAGCCTCTTGTAACACTAACGAGTCACATCACACCGGGGAGGGGAAAATAGTTAATTGGGCCCAATTTGGATATTTTCACTTAGGGGTGTACTCACTTTTGTGGCCAGGGGTTTAGACATTAATGACTGTGTGTTGAGTTATTTTGAGGGGACAGCAAATTTACAAGCTGTACACTCACTACTTTACATTGCAGCAAAGTGTCATTTCTTCAGTGTTGTCACACGAAAAGATATAATAGAATATTTACATAAATGTAAGGGGTGTGCTCACTTCTGTGAGATACTGTGTATACACTATTTTTTTTTTTATTATTACAACAAAAAATCTGACAAACTACTTGAAGCTTTATAACCTTAATGTTCTTCAGCCTCATCAATGAAGCATCAAGAATAAACACCAACCTGTTTGTTCTTCAGTGTGCTTCATTCTGCAGGGTTCTGGATCTCTCATGTTCTCTCTGTCCTTCAATAAACTCTGTCTCTGCAGATTTCACTTCTTCCTGATGCTCTGATGCTCGTCTTCACTTGTAGACTGATGGGAATATTCCAGCATTTATTGCTGAAATTCAGTGGGAGTAGCTTCACTGGAGGTGTGATTGTTGTGGGAGGAGCTTCACAGAAGGTGTGATTGTTGTGGGAGGAGCTCCATTGAAGGTGTGATTGTGATCACTGTACAGTAAGAGGAGCAGATCTGTAAAAATCAAATAATAAATCACTTTGTACACCTTTACACTAATTCACATATTTGAAGTATTTATGTTTATCTATGTATCTTAGTAATATAACTTAAGTAATTGCAAACTGTGTTAAACTTATTCTAATTCTATTCCCCTTTTTGTCTCTTCATATTTTTAGGAATTTCATCCATATATTTTATTCCTACATTTACCTGCCTTATCATTAATATATAAGCTAGACAAAAAAAGCTTCAATGTAAAAAATAAATAAATAAGTAAATAAAAAAATGAAACAAACAAACAAAAAAAATCTATAATTGACTTAAAAAACATAAATAGTTATATCTTGTAATGTCACAACAGCTATATATTTGCACAATAGCACAATATTTGCAGCAGTTTGCACGTCAGTTTGCTAAAGAAATACTCAGATACTCATCTGCTGTGATAAGTGTTGCATTAGCGCTGTCATATCTGACTATAAAATATCATATAGCCTATACATCGCTCTCACGTATTTATTATTTTAACATTTTGGGAGGAGTAAAATTTACATATGTGGTTTCAACCAGATGAATTTACACTTGTCCAGTTTCGTCTGGAATGCGGTCCAGACCAGCTCCAGAATTGGTTAAAGCGATCAGATTTATATCAGTCTCAGAAGCGTTTCGGAGAGCATTTACACCTGGTCATGATCAGATAGCTATTCGATCAGAGAAAATGCATGAAGTCACCAGGTGTCATAAATTGGGCATGTTGCCAATGGAGACAAGGCATAATGGTGTGCTCTATTTTCGCGCACTAATTGTGTATTTAATGTACTAAGAATGATTCTATAGTATTTCTTAAACAAAGATCAAAGTTAAAACTTAAAGATAAACTTAGTATCAACTAAAGCCTGGAATACACTACGCAATTTTTGCCCCAAATTTCCCCTGATTTTACAGTCTGAACAAGTTGATGCTAGTTGAGGAAAGTCAGAGCCAGTCTGCAGATTACAGCTGACAGATTCCACAGAAAATCGTGTAGTGTATAACTTTGATTCCATTCAGTCGGAGGATATCAATCATGTTTGACATTTTCAGACGATTTTAGAACACGTATGTTTTCATTTGTCATGTGTCTCCTAGCAACAAGGCACATGTTTCTGCATGAGTTTGTTGTGATCGGAACAACTTTAATGTCTGGTAGTGTATGATGCCCTGTTTTCCTTTGTCACTATTTACAAAGTCGGTAAGTGTATGATGCCTAGTGTTTTAAAAATCTGTTCAATTTTTCAATTTTAGTCTTAGTCTAAGTCCCATGTTAAATGTCCTTTTTAGTTTTAATCATATTTAGTCAACCTTATCCTATCAAGGTTTAGTTAAGTTTTAGTCGTCTAAGGCCCGGTTTCACAGACGGGGCTTAGACTAAGCCAGGATTAGGCCGTAGATCAATTAAGACATTTAAGTAATTTTTATAAATATGCTTAGAAAAAAAAAAACCTTACTGGGGAGCATCTTGAGACAAAACAAAGGCACTGATATATTTTAAGATCAGTCAGTGCAAGTTTATTTCAGTTGAAACAGCTCAGACTTACATTGCAGTCTAGGACTAGGCTTAAGCCTTGTCTGTGAAACCAGGGGAAAAGTCTCAACATTTTAGTCTTGTTTAAGTCAAAGAAAACTTGACATTTTAGCAATAACCTTATTATTAATTAACCATAGAAATACAGCAGTATTAATTCTGGCAGCTATTTTTAATTTAGTTTTAGTCTTACTCAAATGTTTTAATTATCATATGTAGTCAACCTTGTCCTGTTTTTGTTTAGTCATGGTTAAGTCAACGAAATGTATGAGCATTTTAGTCAATTAAATCGAAGTCGCATTTTTGTTATGCTGTATAATGGTTAAACTGATAAAAATTATTTTTGCTCAAAATTATATTTGTAATGATTGTTCTCATTTGAGAAATTTACTTTTGCATTTCAGGTAGGCTATTGTATGGAAGCCCGTTCCCGCCACGTTGAGAAAAAAAAATAATTCTGTAAGTTATAATAATGAGATACTTTTATATTGAGAAGATTTCTTGTAATAATGACTTAGTTATGAGAAGCTTTCTCATAATGAGTTAATAAGTAATTACATTCAGGGAAGGAAAAAAAACGCAATGAGAAACTTTATCGTAATAATGACTTAGTTTCTCGTAATAATGAGAAACTTTCTCTAAATAATGATTTAATCCACGCATGTGCAATGCATGAGTGACGGCACGCTAGCGTCATCTATTGGTCAAAGCCATGCAGGAACACCGCAAACATTGCTTTGTTCTGTAATCTAAAGTGTATAATCTGTCATTAAATAATGATTTCAGATAGATTATCTGCATGTAGTTTTTGTTCATTTGTAGCACTTACCTTATCAACAAGTCACTCTGTCAGACACTAACTCTACTTCAAACAGATATAGAGGAATATTCCAACAAAAATCACATGCATTTTATGAAGAAATGAAAGCCATAGCCATTACACATATACACTTAATGAATAAATGTTCATTTCGATGATTTGTTAGTTTTATTAGCTGTAACTTTCATGTATCACATACATAAGCCCACAATGTTTATACAGTAACCAGATCTTAACTCGCTAGCACAAAGCGTAGTTGTTCGTTACCACGGCAACCGCTTGGTCTTCAGCATCCCACACCACTTCTTGCAGATGTGAACGTGAAAAATGCTTAATCTGGCATAAAGTACAATGACTAATTCAGGATACAATATTATTGATCATGCATACAGGCAAGCATAAGAGCCCAAAATTTGAACACAAAGTTGCACGTTAGCGTTTTCCTATATAAAACTGTTTTAGAAAATGCATAAGCTTTGCTGTTTTGCATTGCATTCATATTTTGGGTCCACCTGAATGCCAGTATTCATGTTCATTAAGTTCTGTACTGAATTTGGTTCAATCAGTCTTTGAACTTCAAGCCACGTTAAGCATATTTCACGTTAAGCGTTTGTCCTGTAAGAAGCGGGACGCTGTAAGTCATTATTACGAGAAAGTTTCTCATTATTACGAGAAACTAAGTCATTATTACGATAAAATAAGTCATTATTAAAAGAAAGTTTCTCATTATTACAAGAAAATTTCTTAATATAATGAGAAACTAAATCATAATTATGAGAAAGTATCTCATTATTATGACTTACAGAATTATATATTTTTTTCTCAAGGTGGCGGAAACGGACTCCCATACTATTGCACTTTCACCAGTAAGCACAAATCAATAGAATGTGGACTCATAGGCCTACAAGGTTTATTTTACCTCATCTAGTGTACTGATTTAATTCCAGGCTTTTTAAATAAGCAAAACACAGAAAATGTATCAGCGAACATGAACAGCGAATTTTCGGGGATTTTAACTCTTAATATCTGGCAACGTAGTAGAGGCGCGTAGTAGAGGCGTGTACAGCAGTCCGCAATAGCCTTTTGTCTCCTTTTTAACGAAAATAAAAAGAGGTTTTTGGTAAAGTTATTATTTTTTTAATACATATTAGTTCCGTCTTCGTCAACGGAACTGCATGTTGATACAGTCATAGTTATTATTTATTAAAAGTATTGAACAATTATTATTGATGCAAGTAGAATCAGCAGACAATAAAAACCGACAATAGCAATTCTTTATAAAAAGTAACAAGTTTAATCCATGACTATTTGGAAATGAATGATCTCTCTTTGATGCACAAGCCAGAGCATCTCAACAGAAGAAGAGAGTAAAGCCTGCTGCAAAGCTACTGTAAATATGACAGCATTTAACGTTAGATGTTCTGAGCACCATCATATGATACATATATACATAACGCGATCACAGATCAATCTTTAACGTTCAACATTAAATAACACTTACATTATCACTATAAAATGTAACAAACAAGCTTTAAAAATACACGAAATCGTTTAGTTTACTGTAATGTTCCTTTCAACTAAATCAGTCTGCAGACGCCAGAACAGGCGTATAAATAGTGTTTTATCCGAGGAAAACTATTTAGAAATAACCTCGTAGGATGATAAAACAAACTGAGTGAGGTGTCCCATGTCTGTGTAAATAAGCTAAATATCTGAACTGATTAACTCACCTCAGAAGACACAACAAATGCGCGCTGACTGAATGAGGAGCTACTGCTGACGTCTTCTTCTTCTTCTTCTTCTTTAGTTTTTTGGTGCATAACAATCTAAATCTATAGCTCCACCTACAGTACAAGTACTGGTGTGCAGTCATGTTAGCTATTATCCTTAAATGACATATGCACATGGGAGGGAACAAAAACAAACAACAACAACATCATCATCGTATATTACATGCTTTACTGTTTCTTTCTCCCCACAATACTCACATAAACCATTCTCATGTGCTCCGGTAATAAACAGTGATGCATTCAGTCCTGTGTGTACAAGTCTCATCCTTGTTATGACTTGTTCCCTCCTGTTTCTGCCACTAATGTTTCGTTTATTATTTACCCTTTTTTTTATAATAAATAAATGCCTCCACTTATTATCTGAATTACTAAAGCTTTTTATTTCAGGTAAATGCTGACCTTTGGATATTCATCAAAGAATCAATTCATCAATGTACTCAACTGTTTTAAATATTGATAATAATAATAATAATAATAATAATAATAATTAAAAAAATGTTTCTTGAGCAGCAAATCAGCATATCAGTATGATTTCTGAAGGATCATGTGACACTGAAGACTTGAGTGATGATGCTGAAAATTCAGCTTTGATCACAGAAATAAATTAGTTTAAAATATATTAAAATAGAAAGCAGTTGTTTTACAGAGTAAAAATATTTCACAATACTGCTTTTGCTGTATTTTGGATCAAATAAATGCAGGCTTAGTGAACAGACCCCCCCCCCCCCATAAACTCTTACTGTTCAAAAACTTTTGACTGGTAGTATATATATATATATATATTACAGAAATGTTATATTCTTATGTTATTCAGTGCCTATAGAAAGTCTACATACACCTTCATTTTTTTCATGTTGCGTTCTTATGTTAAACTGCTTTAAATTACTCTTTTTTGCCACATAAATCTACACCCCACTCACCATAATGACAAAGCAAAAACCGGATTTATCATAACTTTGCAAATTTATTAAAAAGGAAACACTGAAAAAATGACATTTCACAAGTCTTCATACCCTTTGCTTTTACGCTTCAGGATCAGGATCAGTTTCACTGGATCGTCTTCGAGATGTTTCTATACTCCGCCTGGAGTTAACCTGTGGCAAATTCAGTTGATTGGACATTATTTGGAAAGGCACACACACGTCTATACAAACTTTAACAGCTGAAATGGATGTCAGAGCAAAAACTAAGCCCTGAGGTCAAAGGAATGGCCTGCAGAGCTGAGAGACAGGATTGTGTTGAGACAGATCTGGGGAAGACTACAAAAAAATTGTGTTGTGTTGAAGGTTCACAGGAGCATTTGGCCTCCATAATCCTTAATGGATGAAGTTTGAAACAATCGGGACTCTTCCTATATCTAGCCTCCTGGCCAAACTGAGCAATCGAAGGAGAAGGGTCCTGGTTAGAGAGGTGATCAAGACACTGACGGTCACACTGGTTGAGCTCCATGATCTTATATGGAGATGGGAGAAACAGAAGGACAAACATCACTGCGCACCAATCTGGGCTTGATGACAAAGTGACCAAACTCAAGCTTCTCCTCAGTAAAGATACATGAAACTCTGATTGGAATTTACAAAATCAGTGCAAATATTCACCTTTCAATATGACAATCACCCTATGCACACAGCCAAGACAATGCAGGAGTGGCTTAGGGACGACTCTATGGACGTCCTCGAGTGGCCCAGCCAGAGCTAAGGTTTGGAGAAACCTATAAATGGTTGTCCACCGATGGTCCCCAGCCAACCTAGCAGAGTTTAAGATTATCTAAAGAGAAGAAAGGCAAAAAACAAAACAAAACAAAACAAAACAAAAAAACAAAAACAAATGGAGATGTGCAAAACTTGTTGCATCATACCCAAAAAGACCTGAGGCTGTAATTGTTGCCAAAGTTTTGAGTTAAGAGTATGAAGACTTGTGCAATGTCATTTTTTCAGTGTTTCCTTTTTAATAAATTTGCAAAGTTGTGATAAATCCATTTTCAAGTCAAGTCACTATTATTTGTATAGTGCTTTTAACAATGCAAATTGTGTTAAAGCAGTTTAACATAACAAAATGTGAAACAAATGAAGGGGTATGAAGACTTTCTATAGGCACTGTATATATATATATATATCCCTTAAGAATTTAACTATCTATAACAATCCCTTTAAGTATTTTTCTCATATAGGCCCGGTTTCACAGACAGGGCTTAGACTAAACCAGGATTAGGCCATTGTTTAATTAGGACACTTAAGTACTTTTTATTAACACGCCTTAGAAAAAAAAAACATTACTGGTGTGCATCTCGATACAAAACAAAGGCACTGATATATTTTAAGATCAGTCAGTGCAAGCTTCTTTCAGTTAAAACAACTAGACTTTAGTCTGGGACTAGGCTTAAGCCTTGTCTGTGAAACCGGGGGTTAGTGTATCAAAATCCAGGCTACGTTTTACTCTTTTGTCCATACAACTTAATTTAATCCAAAAATTTACTTGCTTGTGTGTGGGCTTAGATTTCTGTTCATTCAGTAAATATGAGCCAAATATGGCTGTAAATATGAACAATCACTCCAGGATAGATTAAACTGATTAGTCCACAGATAAAAGTTTATTTAGTTGTTTCACTCAAATGATAACTAATAAGCTGCAGTACAACAAGCTGAACACAACTAGCTGAGGTTTGCTGTGCTTTCTCCTAGCATTACACAAACAATGTCTGTGGTCATTCAGTCAGTGATGGCTGCAAGAAACGTGCAAACAAACAAAAAAACAAAAACGGTAACACTTTACAACAAGGTGGCACTAATATGCATTAATTCATGCTTAACTAATGCACAGATAATCATGAGTTATATATTAATCACGATTAACATATGAATTTACATCATTAGTTAATATAATATGTTATTAGGGAACTAATAAATTATGGCACATTTAACTAATAACAATTTATTTATTACTTAATCTATGAATCACATAGAATGTTCAATAGTTGCTAATGTATTAATCATTAATAAATGGTTTAGTTCTTCATGAGTTATACATTATCTTGTGATTATCTGAGCATTAGTTAAGCATGAATTAATGCATATCTGTAAACCCGTATTGTAAAGTGTTACTCAAAAAACATTAAACTCTTACGAAATGATGGAACAAGTTTAGGCATAAGTCCTCGGAACTCTGAAAATATTTGTTTGTTTTTGAAATATTCTGTTAAACCTGCTGAAATACAAGGAGTGTGAACTAAAATGCTCAGTTCCACATGCATGTCCGGGAAACGCATGAATATTCATGTATGCTGTGCACACTGAAACCGAAAATCTCATAACTCTGGAAATCAGTTTTTCAAACTCAACTGCATCCTGTGCTGTCATTGGCCCATCTCAGGTTCAAAACTGAACACCATCGGCCAGATTAACAACCAATAATGAACACTACTTTCATAAATCCCTTCTTTTAATTTTTTTTTTCCGATGAAACTTCATTTTTGAGTTGATCTGAATCTCACATATGAAACTGATGGTCTTGAAGAACTTCATTAACTGTGAAAACAACAGATGATGTTTATTTTTCCTGTCAATTGTTGTGCTGATGATCTGTACATTTGAATCTGTATAAATCAGATAAACGCATTATTGTGTCATGTTTGGTGAGGATGTGGTGTCAGACCTGAAAATTTTGGATCTGAAGATAATCTGTTCACTGTGAATTTTTTTAGTATGCTTCTGTAGAGAAGATGATCGACTGAAACTCTCCCCGCATGCAGTGCAGTGATATGGTTTCTCTCCCGTATGAACTCTCATGTGCACCTTAAGTTGATCTTTATGTCTGAAACTCTTCCCACACTGATCACATGTGTACGGTTTCTCTCCAGTGTGAATCTTCTCATGTCTTTTCAGGGTTACTGATTGATTGAATCTCTTGTCGCAGTGTGAACACATGTAAGGTTTCTCTCCAGTGTGGATCCTCTGGTGCAGTTTCAATTCTGTAGATGTAAAATAAGTCTTCTCACACTCAAAGCACATATGATCTCTCACACCAGTGTGCATCTTCTGATGTAGTTTTAAATTCTGCAGATGTGAAAAACTCTTTCCACAGAAAGAACATGAATGTGGTTTCTCCTTTGAATGAATTTCCTGGTGACTCCTCAGGCTTGAATCCCACAAAAATGTTTTTCCGCATTGATCACATTCATACAGTTTCTCTCCAGTGTGGATGTTCATGTGTCTCTTCAGCTTTGCTGATTGTGCAAAACTCTTCCCGCACTGATCACATGTGAACGGTTTCTCTCCAGTGTGGATCCTCATGTGAATCTTAAGTTGAGATTTTTGTCTGAAACTTATACCACACTGATTACATGTGTAAGGCTTCTCTCCGGTGTGAATCCTCCCATGTGTTTTCAGGGTTTCTGAATGACTGAATGTCTTGTTGCAGTGTGAACACTTGTAAGGTTTCTCTCCAGTGTGCATCCTCCGGTGTCGTTTCAAATGTTGAGCTGTAATAAAAGTCTTCTCACACTCAAAGCACATATAATCTCTCACACCAGTGTGTATCTTCTGATGTGCTTTTAGATTATGCAGTTCTGAAAAACTCTTTCCACACAAAGAACATGAATGTGGTTTCTCCTTCGTATGAACTCTCAGGTGATTCTTCAGGGCTGAAGCCCACAAAAATGTTTTTCCACATTGATCACATGTGAACAGTTTCTCTCCCGCATGAACTCTCATGTGAATCTTGATACTCTGTTTGCTTGTCAAACTCTTCCCACACTGAGTGCAGGTGAAAGATTTCTCATCTCTTATTTTCTTTAAATCTTTCTGTTTGGTTTGAGAGCGACTCCAAGGTTTTTCTCCAGTTTTGACATGATGTTTCTCCTCTTCATTCAGTTCTTCAATCCCCTCATTTTCTTCAGTCAACTCTGAAATTAAAGTAAAATGTTTAATGTTCAGTAAATCACAGATATTTTCCATGAATTAGGTACATTGAACTTCCTATTATTATTATGTTTAAAACATTATAGGAACAAATCTCATGCTTCTATAGTGAGAAATATTAAATATATGAAATCAACTCCACAAGTTTATAGAAAGTGCTCTTATTATTTACTGTATCCAATATATTATTGCACAGATCTATACTTTTTTTTTCTATTACAACAAATCAAAATCTGACAATCTACTTGAAGCTTTATAACCTTAATGTTCTTCAGCCTCACTGATGAAGGATCAAGAATAAACACCAACCTGTTTGTTCTTCAGTGTGTTTCATTCTGCAGGGTTCTGGATCTCTCATGTTCTCTCTGTCCTTCAATAAACTCTGTCTCTGCAGATTTCACTTCTTCCTGATGCTCGTCTTCACTTGTAGACTGATGGGAATATTCCAGCATTTATTGCTGAACTGCAGTGGGAGGAGCTTCACTGAAGGTGTGCTTATTGTGGGAGGAGCTTCACTGAAGATGTGCTTGTTGTGGGAGGAGCTTCACTGAAGATGTGCTTGTTGTGGGAGGAGCTTCACTGAAGGTGTGCTTGTTGTGGGAGGAGCTTCACTGAAGATGTGATTGTGATCGCTGTACAGTAAGAGGAACAGATGTCAAAAACAAATAAATCACTTTAAAAAAGCGTCAATGAATAGTAACCAAAATAAGCAATGTAAGAATATAGCAAAAAATAAACTAACATAAAAATCAGTTTAAGAAACAAATAATCTACTAACTGACATTGAAATAACAAATAGTTTTTGTTTATTGTGTTTTGAAAAATGGTTTATCACATAATGAATAAATGCTGTTATGATAATTATATCTTGTAATGTCACAGTAGCTGGTCGTGTCGTTTGCTTAAGTCTGTTGACAGCAATGAAATGAGCTTAACGTGCCAATTAACAGATCTGAAGTCATCAGCATAATAAATGAGGTGAAAACAGGGTCTATTGACATGTAAAGATGTTTTCTGTTATCACACTGATATGTTCAAGTTCATTTTTAATAGGTGGTTTTAGTTAGTTATTTTATGCTGTAAAAACAGATGATTGACAGTTTCTCTGAGTGAATTAAGTGAGGCCCCATTTACACATGTGCATAACAATAAATAAATACCATAATACAAAACAAAAGCTTTGACAAAATAAATGAAAAATATTATATAAATCATAACAGCTTTAAGATCCTTGGGAGATGAAACAGTTGGATATACTGTTGAACCTCTTTTTAAAAACAATAAATAAAGGACTTTGATGAGTGAATTTGCTGCAGTGTATATTAAATTTTGCAGGAAGTAATAGGTTAATCATAAAATACTCATTTATTTAATCTTTTTGTCTATTAAAGTAGCCAAACATTACATCCAGTACATAAAAGGAACTGCCTTTGTCTTTTTTATACTGTAATTACACTGAGGTCCAATTATAATGTGATCAAGATTTTTACATAAAAAAAACATCATAATTTATAAGTAATAGGCTATTTTATGTCCTGCTTTTAACCCCCCTCAGCAGAACGTTCTGTTTATAGGCGGATTGTAAACTGGGAAGTACACGCCCACTGCTGTGATTGGCTAACAGCGTACATTCATCCCCGCTGGGATTTAGGTTTAAAACACATAAATAACTCAGTATATATCAAACGATCTGTTAACGTAATGAAAACAGTCACTCACAATTTTGTTGCGACATCACTGTTGGATCCAATAGCACAGCATAGTTTCAATCTTTTAGAAAATCCCGAGTCGAATTGTGTCACTCCGGTTATTAAACTAACCTCAGTTTCTTTGTGAACCCATAGATTCAGTTGTGTTACTGAATCTATGGGTAACTGTAAACGAATCCGCGGTAAAATGAAGTAAACAAAGGACTGAGTTCTTGCTGACGCGGTCTGGAACTTCATTAAAATAAAGCTCATCCACTCTTTCCTTACGTTGGGATCGGAAGGAAGGCAATGCAAAGACTGTTATCTCCACAAACTGGCACTGAAGAGAGTCTTGTTGTTTTCAGAGCCGTCTTTATCGTTTGGTTTCTGCCTAAACCTGCGTTCGCCTTTCTCTGGTAAACACTACACGCGCCAATCGGTGGGCGGGGCTAAACAGGCAGTGACGTCGATCTTCTTCTCCGGAGGCGGTGCTTAATCTACCTATTATTACACCAGGAACATTCCAAAAGCTGTCAATTTGGCAGAGTGCCTTCAGTATTGCTGTTTTTAGAGCAACAACAAAGTTTTGAGTTCTGAAACTGGCAGGATGTTTTTATAGTACAATAACCACATTTGTCAATAGATTATGGCAATTTTGGTTTCTCAGTTCATCACCCCTTTAAAAAACAAAGAGAAACCCTCGAACACATTGCAATTGATAACATTAGATAATTCAATTCAAAATAGATGTGTTTGAGGACAATCCTGGAAGATATGCGTATCAGTTTCATTAGGTCACCACAAAATTAACAGCTTCTATGTCTGATTTAAACCTTTTCAAAAACACTTTAGCTGGGTAAAATCTGTGTAATGATTTGAATGAGATTTCTCTAAACTTGTTAGTTGTTATACATTTCGAAGGCAGAGTACATACTTTGTTCCAGTCAATATGATCAACCACAATCTTCCAAAACACCACATACGGAGTTGTTACGAGCTCCTTTTGAAAAAGTGTTCTAATCTTAAAGTTACGTGATGACGGATGTAACAAAAAGCATAGTTTTTCTACTGGGATTTCTAAAGAAATAGGTAATGTGCTGGATGATCTAAGAGAGTCCCTTAAAAACATAACAGCTCCTTTAGGAATAGCCTCCATGACAATGGTGAAAAAAAAAAAAAAAAAAAAAAAAAACCTAAACAATCAAAAATGCTTTTCTCGAAAAAATTATAAAAAAAATACAAAAACAAATGTCATGATTGTTTCAGATGAAGTACCTGTGAGGGGAGAAATTGTGCTTAAAGATTAATGACCATGCAAGTAATGCCCGTTTATGAAATTTAGATAAATTGTAAGGGATTCTAGCAATATTATAATTACAGATCAATAGGAAAGGGAGAGCACCTAATTTGAAAAAGAAGTAATTTTCTTCAAAAAGAAAGTGTTATTAAACCCATCGCGGCATTCTGTGCAAAAACTGCTCTCTCTGTGGTCCACATGTTGTCATATTAAATATTGTTGCAGTCACGTTAACAGAAATGAACTGACAGCGTGAAGCTCTTTCATGAGATTTGAATTTTCCGCTGTAAGACCACCTCATGCATAATACAGCGCAGTGATTGGATGGTAAGAGTTCATTCTCATGAATAATACTGAGAATAGCTAGGAAAACAGATGACGTAGACGCGTACTCATTAGCAATGGCAGCCAATCACCACTCCAGCTTAACGCATATACGTCACTTCTCGTGACGTAGGATCAGCTTTTTTGAACCGGAAGAACGAAATTGCTCCAAAAAATTAAAAAATAACCACTTTTTCCTTAATAACAGACATAATGAGTGCTATTGTTGTTTTCACTGATGTGACATCTAAAAAAAAATGTGTTTTAGGGTTTCATGACTCTTTAATCAAACAACAAAACACAGAGAACAATTACTTTTGTAGCTTTAACACAGTTTTATTTGATTTAATTTATATAGTGAAGACTCTGCAGTGTTATTTTACATTTGATTATTCAATTTCTGTACCTGAATACTGTTCGATTTACCTAAAGAATATAAAGCACTGTTTATTTCATTTGTATAATTTTTCTATTATATTTATCTATGTTTGTCATTTGTTAATTTTCCATGCTGATTTACTCACCTACCGATCTTGCCGTTTGTGAAATGTACAAGGTACCATCAAAAACGTATACTTTTCCACCAGTGAAGTCCCTCGCATGTTCAAAGAGGTAAGGGCCAGCGTTTAAGAACAGCTGAAGGAATCTGTGTGGATTTCAGCCACCACAGACCTGTGGACCAGCAGTAGTGCAGGTGGGGAGCCATTTATAAGATTTACAGTCCACTACAGCTCTTCAGATTGGCAGCATAAGCGCCATTGTTTGGAGTCTCATTTTTTTCCTGAAGACCACACCTCAGAAAACAAATTGCAGAGATGTTTGAAAATATGCTCCAGGAATGGAAGATTTTAAAAGAAAGTCTGTGCGGAATTACCACAGATAATGCAACAAATATGAAAAAGGCCTTTGCAGAGTTCTCTTGTGTTTGGCTCACTTGTTTTGGCCACAATTTACATCTGGCCATTAGTAAAGCCTTGAAGGTCCAAAGGGTTGAATCTTCTGTCAGGGCGTGCAGACACTTGATTCAAGGATTTTCTCAGAGTTGGAAAAGGAAGAGAGAATTAAAAAAACAGGCAGACCTGGAACTCCCTGAGCATGCCCCCCATCCATGACATGGTAACAAGGTCAGAATCAAATTATGAGATGATCTCCAGGTTCCTGAAGCAACAACAGGCTGTCTGCGCAGTCTTGGTTAGTGACAGGAGTACATGGCATTTTGTGCCAAAAGATAATGATATTGCCACTCTTGAGAATGTCAACCAGCTCCTTCAACCACTCTATGACCTTCATGATGCCCTGGCATCGGAGAAACAGGTCACACTCTCCTCACTCACACCTGTACTGGAGCACATTGGCAGCGAAATCCTCTCCAAGCAAGCTGAAGGGGTAGTGACATGTGTGTGTTTATACTGGTGTTGATTAGTGGCAGCAGGTGTGTGCGATCAGTAGTCAGGTGACTATGAACGGGTGATTGTACTGGGTGGAGACTGTGATCATTGTGACTGATCCCTGACAATATACAGTATGTATATGTATATGTATATGTATATCTATATATATATATATATATATATATATATATATATATATATATATATATAAATGTGCTGACAGGATTCAGCAGCATTCCATGGGACGAATTGCAGCATGCCATGGGAAAAAACACACATAGAAGGCCTTTAATAACCCCTCGGTGCTGTGTGGAGCACTTTTTATGATGGATCTATCCACTGTATTTTGCTTCAAAATCTGGACCACTAATCACTGCCATTATAAAGCTTGGAGAGACAGGACAATTTTTAATATATCTCTGACTGTATTCATCTGAAAGAAGAAAGTCATATACACCGCGGATGCCTTGAGCGGAGTAAATCATGTGGTAATTAAAATTTTTGGGTAAAATAGGACATTTTTAGGAAACTCACCAAGTTTTGTAAAATTCTGCTAAGAAGGGCGCTGAAAAACAAACAAATGTTTATCTATGAATTTTCTCTATGAACATGACCGCCATTTATAACATACATGAAACCACCCCGTTGCAGATCTATACAGATGGAGCTGGGGAAGGTGGAGGGTTTCTAAAGGGTGCTGCAACTACTACAGCAAGCTCTAGCCAAGTATTTAAATGTTGAGCAGCATGTTCACTGGCTGCTGATATGAAAAGAAACCAATCAGCTGCGGCATGTCATTATGTCAGATTTAGTTAGAAGCTGTCGGGACTGAGTCATCTAGAGTTTCATGGCAGAACTTTAGATTTCATCGCTCGCTCTCAGACCTGTAAATGAACACAGACTTAATGTATAGCACTTTTCTGTGAACAGAATATCTAAGTGGAGATCGCTAAACTTCAAGCTTACCGGTGTTTTCAGCAGGCCAGTGCTTTTATCCACATTTGAGAGAGTGCGTGCACACGCCAGGTTGACAAAAATAACTAAAAAAACAGGTATTTCTGTATTGTGCAAGTGTGTAAATGATGTTCTTGTATTCAAATTAAGAGCGCTAAAATGCTGTGCACGTGCTTTGGAATTGGTATTGAAGCAGCTGTATTGAAACATCCATATCAACAAATAGTATTTGATGATACATTGTCATATGGAACACAGCCCTAATCCTGAGCATTATTTTTGCAAGACAGAGAAAACTTTTCTCCACCACACAAGCAGTAAATAATGTGTAGTTCATTATTGTTTTATAGCGTTTATCAAGTCTAACCTAAGTCTTGTCCATTTGTGTTGTCCAGTTCATAGACCGGATTCGTGACAGAAGTATTCAGTAAGGAAGTTTGCCATCAGGTTTGGAAAAGAAATGGCCAAAGCCAGAAGGGTTAATGAGGATTCCATAATTAAATGTATCACTTTTATATACGGAAAACATTAATTTGTCTCAGATAGATAAAGACACCTTAGTTAAATTGCAATTAGAACTGGATCAAATTTTTGAGAATAAAGCTAAAGGAGCTTTTGTGAGGTCACGGCGTAAATGGTTGGAAGAAGGAGAAATTAACTCGAAATATTATTATTTTTTTTAATTTGGAAAAGAGAAATACTGAATTGTCCTCTTTAAAGAGACTATACTAACATCATGGGTGTCATTTTTGATGATGGTTTAAAATTTGACACAGATAAATACAGTGGTTAAGTCCTGCTTTTTTCAGCTTCGACTTCTAGCAAAAGTAAAACCTATCCTGTCTAGTAAAAATTTTGAAAAATTAATTCATGCCTTTATTACTTCTAGATTAGACTACTGCAACTCGCTGTATTTCGGGATTGGTCAGTCAGCCCTATCCCGTCTGCAGTTAGTTCAAAATGCAGCCGCTAGGCTTTTAACGAGTATCAAATAAACGGGATCATGTTACACCAGTTTTACGCTCTCTGCACTGGCTGCCTGTGCGCTATAGAGTCAATTTTAAAATTCTTCTTTTAGTGTTTAAATCATTAAACGGTTTGGCCCCTGCCTATCTATCAGAATTAATGATTGAACATCGGCCCCTCTTGTCTCTCCGGTCGTCCAACCAGAGATTATTATGCGTCCCAAAGTTGAAGTTGAAATGCAGGGGTGACCGCGCTTTCTCAGTTGCTGCACCTAGATTGTTGAATGCTCTGCCCCTCTGTATTAGATCTGCACCTTCACTATCTGTTTTTAAATCCATGTTGAAAACCTACCTTTTTGAATTGGCATTTTATCAATAAGTACTTTGAATTTCAATTGTTTTTTTTTTTTGTTTTTTTTTTTAGAAATTGCTTTGTATTGTCTTATTTGAATTGCTTTTATTGTGCAGCACATTGGTCAACCCATGATTGTTATAAATAAAATTGACATTGATATTAACATTTCATCAGACTCGAGCGAAATCTCTCAGTTTGTAACAATCTTTTATATAAAACTATACACAAAATTAGACCGTATTGTAGATGCACAGTCTTTTCTGGATAATATTAAAATAAATTCTACAGTAATTGATGAAGACTCAAAAAGAAAAAAAAAAAAGATCATCAAGTCAAGATTATCTTGTACAACAATGGTGTTGGATGCTCCAAAGTCAATTATTTAGGCAAGTTAATAAGAAAATGTATAACTTTATTTGGAGGAATAGGCCACATTACTTAAATAGAGATATATTAGGTAATTTATATTATCAAGGTGGTTTAAATGCTATTGACTTTGAAACCTCTAACACTATTTTAAAGTCAAATGGATTCAGAATTTTATCAAGTCTAATAACAAATTATGTAATTATATCCCAAATTTAGTTTTTGATCAAATTGGCAGTATTACATTTTTCCTTGATTATAACTTTGATATTAAGCTTTCTAACTTAGAACTAACTTCTTCTTGTTATTATTTTTTACACATGGTGTGACTTGTATGGGATCAGATTCCCGCCTAAAGTATTGCAGTCTCGGATGAAAAAAATAACAAGCGTAAAAACAAAATTTTAAAACGCAAGTAAAAATATATTGCACAAGATTTAAAAATGAAAGCAACATTTTTCAGAATAGCAAACTATGGTCACGGCTAGAAAAATAATAATGGTCAATCAAAAAATGAATAACGCATTTTTAAAAATGAATCAAAACTTTAAAACACATTTAGAATCATATTGCACAAAATTGAAATATTAATGCAAAATATATGACTCGCGCACAAAATCATGTTTTCCTTGGTTATATTTCTGCTCTTTTCTGCTCTCAGACATTTTCTGTTCATATTTTTATTTTTTGTGTGCTTATGCTGTTTTTCCCTTTGCTTTTGTTTCCACGTTCTGCGCTTGCTTTCCCAAATGTTGCGGTTAGAATTTTATGGAAATCAGGGCGGGTTTAAGACTAATCATTGGTCCACTAGTTCTTGATTGACAGGTCCTCCTCAGCCAATCAGTGGAAGAGGGGCGGTGACGTCACTCCAGTGCGCTTTATTAGCTGCCGATGCGCGGCATTCACTTGTACAGGTGAAAATGGATAACTGTCAGCTGGGAAGCATTTTTCCATACAGGACACCATTTTTCCATACAGTCTGTCACTGCTGTACGTCTGCCTGGTGATCCATTAACTTTAAATGAGTAAATTGCTCAATTAATTATGAATGAAAGAATAATGTTTTTGCTTTGACCTTTGACTTGGCTAGATTTGACTACTGATCAATGAAAGTGATAGTGTTACAGAGACAGTTACAGAGAACAGGTCGATTTGATATGTACACAATGATTTATTTGCATATTATGTGTATTTAAATAAACACTATGCAACAAGATACATATATAATTGCATATAATTAACGTTTTAAATATATAAAGTTAGAATACAGCAACAATGTGAAAGTAAAACACCCAGTAGGTGGCGGCAAGTATCTTTAGAGTAAGACATTAAATCATTCATTCAAACGGCAGATTCATTCAGTATGAAAGGCTGCTGTGTGTTGCTTGTAGGACACTCTTCTGCTGTGGCTTTGTTTGGACTCTTCATCAAAATAGAGCAAAATGAGAAAATAGTTACAACTCATTCAAAAATTACTTGTTATATTGATTTTATTCTACAGTTCAATAAAGATTTTCAATGGAGCTTATATTCAGGGAAAACACTTTTCCTCCTGTGATATTCCTTATCATTGTAAACACAAAATGTGATAAATCTTACAAAACCATCAACCTTATCAATTACATACTGTACATGAAAGAAAAAGCTGCAAAGCTGTTTACAAAAAAAATAAAATAAATAAATAAGCAAATTATTGCCTACAGACATTTAACAAATACGAGCAATATACAGCAAACTAAACAACTGTGACTGGGACCTATTACTCTTACTCATATTATCTCTCCTAACAGTACAACCATAAGACTTATTATTAGTCAGATATGGGTGAACCAGGCACATATAACGGTGACTTCGCGAGGCCGGTGTATATTGTGGCTGCTCCCGTTCGTGATGTGGCCATAGCCGAATAAATACAGGTGAATATAACCACGACGGGTCGCTACGATGGCTCAAGTTTTGATTCATACTTATTATTTTTTAAAAATCAGTTATTCATTTTTGGATTTAAGCTTATTATTTTTCTATCCGTGACCATTGTTTGCTATTCTGAAAATGTTGCTTTCGTTTTTAAATCTTGTGCAATATATTTTTACGTGCGTTTTTAAATTTTGTTTTCACGCTTGTTATTTTTTTATCCGTGACTGCAATACTTTAGGCGGGATTCTGATCCCATAGGACTTGTTACTAAATGAACCTTTTTTTTTTTTAAAACATACCACTGGAAGGCGAACTCATGCGACTCGAAAGTGATATCAACAAGTTTATCAACAAGTTGTTTTTTTTTAAAGTAGGATTATTTTTTTCTGCAACCAAACGCTGCACGCTGGAGATACAGCATGGTGCCAGAGAACTTTAAGCCCTGTAGACAACATAATATAATAAAGACTAGGACTACAGCATTTAAAAGATACCAAATATAAACAATGTAAGAAAAAAAATGAAAATAAACAAAATGAGGAAAATAAATTTACAAATTTGCAAGAAACAAATAACCTACCATTGAAGTTTAACTTAACAACTTGCATTTGTTTATTGTGTCTTAGTTTTGTGTATAATACATGTTTTACTACAGATTAATTAAATGTCGTTATGATGCTATATTGTCACAATAGCTGATCGCGTCGTTTGCTTAAGTCTGTTGACACAGACTTAATGTGGCAATTTACGGATCTGAAGTCATCAGCATAATGAATGAGGTGAAAACAGGATCTATTGACATGAAATAAAGAGGATTTTCTGATAATATTGATGAGCCTCAGACTATAAACACCCATTAAACAAGCCATTCAGGATCAGCAGCAGCTAGATCATCTTTGTTTGCTGGTATAAACCCTTCTTTGTCAAACATTGTGATTTTCCCATATGAATGTGAATATAGTCGATTTTTATTACTATATTAATAACATTCCTAAGTAGTTAACATATTAATATTTCATATGTGAAAAAAAACAGTAGGCTATACACACCGTAAAACCTTCTTTAAAGTGCTGTAGTTAGCAGATGCACAAACGCCTGATGAAACCATTCAGAAAAAAAACGTAAAATATTGATGAAACAATCTGTCTAATGAGTATTTTACATTATATAAAATCGCGTGAACTGCTCACCTCAGAAACCTCACACTGAAGCGCGCGATTGATGACGTCATCGCCGCGAGGTGAAATCAGCGGTAGATGATCAAAAACGCGCCAAATTGTGTTAAAAATGGCAAACTCTGTCAAAAAGACAGTCAGGTGTGAGCTGAAATATAGTTTATTAGGCAATTCACGAGTTCGCCTGCCCATCCTGTCCTGATGGTATAGTAAACAAACTTGGCTTCCTGTCCTTGAACCCAAGGCTCGGCTTGAGCGCCGAGTTAAAAAAAAAAAGCAATCATAAAATTTCATAGGTTTTTGGATGCAACTACAATTATGAAATTATTCATTCTTGATGTAAAAACAATCGGCAGACAAATGGACAATAAAGTTTAAGCAACTGTAAAAAGCAAAAGCTGAAATGAATGAGACAGATCTCTCTCTTTATTGACTAACAATATAGCAAAGCAACTCACAACCCAACAAACGCATGTTGCATTAAGCATGTTCAGTCGGGTGAAAACAAACTCCAACCAACGCCAACAGACTAGTTTGTTGGCGTTTGTCTGTGCGATCTGAATTGGCCTTAAAAGTGAAGAAGTGACAGTAGGCTATATCTTACATCTGCATTTTCTAAAATACACCCCAAGTGGAAGAATAACCAGTTGTTGTAAAAACCGCATTGAAGATGAAATAAAAAATAAATAAACCTCTTTTCAGCTCCTTGAACAAGAACAGTTTGAACCTTAAAAGTATGAACAAACTACAAGTGATATGACAACAAAATTATACTCATAATAAAGCACAATCAAAAATAAAACTTTAGATACTATTGTTTGGGGATGAACTGATCTGAATCTCACAGATGAAACTGCTGGTCTTCACTGTTACAAGTGTTTTTTGTTTTTTTTTTGGTCATGTCGCTGCTTACGACAGACAGAGATGCAATGTCGCACTTGAAAGAGGATGAACTACTTAATGTGAATGTTTATTTTATGTCTCCGTAGAGAAGATGACTGAGTGAAACTCTTCCCGCATGCAGTGCAGTGATACGGTTTCTCTCCAGTGTGAATCCTCTCATGTGATTTCAGGGTTCCTGACAGACTGAATCTCTTGTCGCAGTGTGAACACTTGTAAGGTTTCTCTCCAGTGTGGATCCTCTGGTGTCGTTTCAAATCTACAGCTTTAATAAAAGTCTTCTCACACTCAAAGCACATATGATCTTTCACACTAGTGTGTATCTTCTGATGAACTTTTAAACTCCACAGCTGTGAAAAACTCTTTCCACAGAAAGAACATGAATGTGGTTTCTCCTTCATATGAACACTCAGGTGCTCCTTCAGGTTTGAAGCCCATGAAAATGTTTTTCCACATTGATCACATTCATGCAGTTTCTCTCCAGTGTGGATCTTCATGTGGTGCTTAAGGGTTGCTGATCGTGTGAAACTCTTTCCACACTGATCACATGTGAATGGTTTCTCTCCAGTGTGGATCCTCATGTGTCTCTTGAGACTCTTCTTGCATGTCAAACTCTTTCCACACTGAGTGCAGGTAACACTTTTCTTGACTCTTCTTTTCAATAAAGAAACTCTTTCAGTCTGAGAGTGAGTTTTATCTCTAGGTTTGCCGCGATGATGTTTCTGCTGTTCACTCTCCTCATTCTCCTCCATCAGGTCTGAAATGAAAGTAAAAAGTCACAAAATAAACAAATAATAAAAATGAGAGAAATGTGAAGTGAAAGCAGACAACGACTATGAACTATTATATGCATTTTTATAAAATGAGATACAATGATTTATATTGAATCTATTTTTTTCACTCAACACGGTTTAGACACAATTTCATCCTTTTTTCAAAAAACAAAGTGTTTCTTAAATGGCCACACCCAGGAAGTGACATCATCTGAACTCTTTCTAGTGGGAATGCAATGATATGAACATTTTGGCCGATATCAATAATTATTTATATACGGAAGCCAATAAATGATATAATTGCAGATAAATCTAAATCCAAATCAAAATGCTAATGTATTTTTTTTTAAAGCTTCATTATAAAAACAAAGGCTTACCATTAAATCCACGTCCCAGGCACTTCAACATAAATCAAACATATCCAGTACAGTAGCCTAGTATCTATTGCCTTACAAAAAAATATATGCGCTTTCCCCGTAAGTTCATAACATTAAACACAAACATGTTTGCAGATATATCGTGAATCCCTGCTTTCTAGAGTATGATGTGAAAATAATCTCAGTCCATGTTCACTGCATTCATCAAACCCTGTTACCAAAGTAAGAAGAAAAATAACTTTGAAATACTATGAAATACAAGTTTATCTAAAAGTATACATTTTTATGCTAAATCTGCCACCAAATTCAGAATTTGGTTTACTTTTAATATATATATAATATTTTTTGTTTGTGTGTTTTATTTTGTACCCTGCACATATAAAGTCCCCCTACTATACTATTTATTAGTTTCACTTTTTTTTTTTCTCTGCACAACTTCAAAGTTTTTTTTCTGCCACAACTACTAAATCTGATGAACTGCTTGAATATTTATATTCGGAATGTCCTCCAGCCTCATGATGAAGGATGAAGAATAAAGACCAACCTGTTTGTTCTTCAGTGGGTTTCATTCTGCAGGGTTCTGGATCTCTCATGTTCTCTCTGTCCTTCAATAAACTCTGTCTCTGCAGATTTCACTTCTTCCTGATGCTCTGATGCTCGTCTTCACTTGTAGACTGATGGGAATATTCCAGCATTTATTGCTGAACTGCAGTGGGAGGAGCTTCACTGAAGGTGTGATTGTTGTGGGAGGAGCTTCACTGAAGGAGGAGCAGATCTGCCAAAATGTAAAAGTTTCCTTTTATACCAATTCGCATTTCAAGCATTTTTGTTTATCTGCTATCTATATTAAATTATCCGAATTTTAATATTAATTCACACGTGTTTCTGTTTTGTCTCTTTCTATTTCAGTTCTACATTTATCTGCCCCCTCATTAACATATAGGCAAAGAAATGGCAAAGAAATATAGAAAGATCCGTGATCAAATACCATGATAAAAAAAAAAAACAATAATTAAAATGTTAAGAGCAAAACCAAAATAATAAATAAATAAATTTACATTTAACCAACAAAAGTCATTAGGTGTGTTCGATTTCATGCGGAGCCATGAAAACCGATCGGCGGCTTACTTGAAGTGCATGCCGGTTAGAAAATTTGTCCGACTTGAACCGGCGCCGAGGCCACGTCACTGTCACGTGTGGCATCAAAGTACCGCGAGATCGTTTCGAGAGCAGCCGGCTCAGCTCGCGCAGTTTCTCCAGAGCGACTGCAGGAGCGCTGATGACGACACAGCTGTTTCACGATTGGTCAAATTCACCACATGACAACAATGACATGTGTTTCTAACATCTTCAATTCCAATACAGCTCACAAATATTATTTTACTAGGAAAATATCACAATCGTGTGAAAAAATGGAAGCCAAGCCAAACTTTGAACATTTTATAAAAAGAGATTAAACAAATGGTATTACATTAGATAAAATTAAGAACAAAAAAGCAAGAAAGACCTATGAAGCTTTTTGTTTCTTTTAAATTGTTGTAATTTTACCCCTGGCATGAATTGTTTCACTTTACATATTCTTAAGAATGTTTATTTGTTTTTGTACTTGTTGTGAGTTGTATATGCTTGGACAAACCTTTGTACAATTTTTGCATAATAAAAAAATAATAATACTGCCCACAAATCTGTTTTTAGAACAGTAAAAGCTTTTTTTTTTTTTCCTTTTTTTTTTTTTTTTTTTTACTGTAGTCACAATGTTATATTGAGTCACATTTGATAATAATAAAAAAACAATGATAAACACTTATTGGTGTTTAAATAGTATATGTTTCTGTTTAACTTTATTCTTGAACAGATGGCCCTGTATTAAGCAGTATATAAAAAGTGTTTCTGTGGCTCATGAAAACATTTCTGAAACATCCGTGCATTTGACAAATATTGCATGTTATTCACTTCATCTGTGATAGAAAATGCAAACACCGCGAGAGCATCACTACCGGGAGCAGAAAGTGTCCGACTTGACGTCTCCGCTTTCAATTCCGCCCCCGCAAGCGGCTATTCTCGCCGATAGGTCTGTGCGGACAACATGATCTCACAGAATTCCGTGTAATGACCACGGACTTAATTAACCCCCGAATCTGTGTGTGGTGGCATCACGGAATCGCCGACAATTCCGTGATGGGCTCACAGAAGTGATACCAAATGTAAGTCAGTGAAAGGCATCAGCCGTGCTCCACACACGGATCCACTGGATCAACGCTTTAAATAGGACACCCTTAGCATCAATATGCCGACGCGATACTGGGAAATTTATCTTCATCATTATTGTTCAGAACTGGGTAGGTTTAGGGTCGGGGTGGGGTCAGGTACTCCAGTGAAAGTACAACTGCATCGGAGTCACTCTTTTTACGTGGTCCGATGCAGCGCTGGTGTTGAACCAGTGAATCCGTGCATGGACCACGGCTGATGCCTTCTGTGAGCCCATCACGGAATTTTCGGCGATTCCGTGATGCCACCACAGATTCGGGGTTAATTACGTCCCTGGTCTTTACACAAAATTCTGTGAGATCAGGAGTCAAACACACCTATTGATTCCATAATTCCTTCCATTTGAGTTTGAATTGCTGTTCATTGGTTTTTAGTTTAGTTTTTTATATCAAACAATTTAACACAGACTAATGAAACAAATGCTGTTAGGAAATTTGTGGCTTGTAGATATCATAATAGTGACTGCATAGTTAAGTCTGACAATAAGAATGAAATTAACTTTAATGAATGAGGTGAAAACAAGAGCTATTAACATGAAATGGAGGGTTTTCAGCAGCTCTGATAGCCTAATTCTGATGAGCCTCAGACTATAAACACTCATTAAACAAGCCATTCAGGATCAGCAGCAGATCATCTCACTTTATTCTGAGTGTTTGCTGATAGAAACTGATTGTTTGAGCCGATAAAAGCACTCTATTGCTATTATTTATCAAATGATCCAGAAAATACCAGAAATATGAAGAAAGACAGTAAGGATACCCATCTTTATCAAACATTGTCATTTGTCCATATAAATAGCTCGATTTCCTACATTCATAATAAAGTAATTTTTTTGCTAACAACTTTATGTGAAGATATAGGCTATAGAAAATATAAATTCCTCTTTAAAAATAAGTCTTTTAGTTAGCAGACACACAACTAGCCGGGGCACAATAAAAACCATTTAGAAATGACCTCGTAAAAATGCTGCTTAAACTGTGTAAATTATCTTTTACAATTAAGCGAAATAGCTGCTTCAGAGGATTCGACACTGAATGAAGGGAACATGCGCTAACAGTGACGTCTCCATAGTGTGGCGAAATCAAGGGTAGATGATCAAAAACGCGCCAAATGCTGTTTAAAATTGCAAAACATCTCTATAACAATGTATCAATCAAAAATAAAGGTAAAACAGTTACTGATGTACAGTGCCTGTACTGCATTAGGCTAACCGCAACTTGTACTTACATGTTATTGCCCTTTTGTTGGTTCTGACTGCTTCTACTTGTAAGTCACTTTGGATAAAAGTGTCTGCTAAATGACTAAATGTAAAATTATGTAAATGATGTACACAGCCATCTCACTGAATCTCAGTCATGTGTGGGGTGAAATAGCCTACATTTTTATTAAGCATTTAATTTAATTAATTTCATTCTTTATTTAAAAATTTAAACATAAAACCCTAAAATATATCATAATATTATGGCTTTTAGATGTAACTAAAATTATGAAATTATTTATTCTTGATATAAGATGAATCAGTTGAAAATAAAAACAGATAAAAGTTTTTAATAAATGAGTATTGCTTGATAATTAATTGGTGAAGCAAATAAGTAAAAGTGCAATCAAATGAGACAGATCTCACGTTATTGACTAACAAGATAGGAAAGGGAAATCTCAAGAGAATTGAAGAGGGCCATTTTCAAACATTATACATAATTTTTTCTCACTGTCAAACTTTACATGATGTCATAGCCGTGGGGGGGGGGGGGGGGGGGGCACACGTGACAAGAGTGAAAGACTGACACTAAGATGGCGCTACTTTTGTTAATACAAATTATATTTCTTCGTTTAATATAAATGAGTGTGTTGTTGCTGGGTTTTCATTAAAAAAAAATAACAATTAACCACAAACGTTTTAAATAAGGGAAAATACAATTACAATACAAGGCTATATCGATCATTTTGTTAATAGAAGTTTGATGTTTAATATATGCGAATATGTCATTGTAGCTACTATTTTATGGCTGATGTGTTTTAATTAAAGGGGTGGTTGATTGCAATTTCACTTTTTTAATGTTAGTTAGCGTGTAATGTTGCTGTTTGAGCATAAACAGTATCTGCAAAGTTGCAACGCTGAAAGTTCAATGCAAAATTCAATGTCTTTTAAAATTCTGGAATTTTAAAGGGGTGGTTTACTGCAATTTCACCTTTTTGCATTTTAAATAGTGTGTAATGTTGCTGTTGGTGCATGAACAGTATCTGCAAAGTTACCACAACCTGCAAGTAAGATTTCATCATTTTAAGTGTATTTGCATGTATAATTTCAGACGTAATGTTTTAGTTTTATCAAGGACGTAAACAAATGCCAATGCTGGCTTTAGTAGCCAGTTAGTTAAATGCTATTTTGTGTGTCTAAACGCATTCAAACATTTTGGACCCGAATTTGTAATTATGTACTAATTTTGTAAATGTATTTTCCATGTATACTTTATGACATAATTTTTCGATTTGATCAAGAACGTAAACACAAGCCAGCGCTGTTTGGTTAGTAGCCAGTTAGTTCGATGCTATTTTGTGTGTATAAGACAAACGTGTACGAACTTATATGAACGAATTGTATGTAATCACAACAGCAAACTTCCATTCAGAAACGTTTGTAAGAGCCGTGCTTGCGGAAGTTCTGCTTGACTCTCTTCATTACCGCTTTCTGGGTCTGATTCTGGCTCAAACTCATATGGCAATATTGACACCATTATTTACATTTGACCGGAGCACATGCAGCTGTCGCTCGTGAACGTAATGGGCGTGACGTTTTCGGACAATGCGCAGTACGCAGTTTAGCCAATCACAACACACCGGCCCAACTGACCAATCTGAGCCCATCGCCTGTTTCTGAGGGAGTGGTTTCATAGAACCAGGAAGTCAACCGGTCGTTCAAATGACAGAGGAGAAAGCGTCTTACAATAAAGGTGAAATATATGAAAAATAAGGCATTTTTTTAACAAACGAAACACAAAGACATGTTATATTGCACCCCATAAACACAATCAAGCAAAGAAAAACAGCAGTAAACCACCCCTTTAATGCCTACAAAAACGGCTGGTAAGGGACTACAACGAACTACTTCCCGGGTCTGATACATCATGAACCCAGATAAACCCCGCCCTCTGGAACATGTAAGGAAGGGGGCGAGGCCATGCTGTGCTGCTTTAGAGAAGAGGAAGAGAAAACTAGGGGTGCACATAAAAATTTCTTACATGTTTTCATATATATTCATATATGAATTGCGATTCTGTCTTCTAACGTTTCTAATGGATTCACAAGTTTCAAAATCAATGTTCTAAAACAGCTGTTCTTAATACTTTTCCTCACGTCGCCCTGCTCTGCATCTCTCTCTCTCATTCAGATCATCAGATCAGCTCCAATCAGAATAAAATATTAAAAGCTAACATAAGCAGTAGCATAATAACAGCGTATCTAAAAGTATGAGACAACAAACAAACAAACAAACAAACATACATACATACCATTAAGAGCCATGCTTGCACAGGTTCTGCACGATCCTCTTCACTAATATCCTCTGCGTCTCAATCGGGCTCAAATTTATAAGCAATATAGAGGACGCACATGCCGCTGAGCTGAGGGGCGGGACATTTAGACGCACGCTTGGCGGTTTAGTGAATCACAACACACTGAGCCAGCTAACCAATCAGAGCCCATCACATATTTCTGAGGGAGGGGCTTCATAAAACCAGGAAATAATCGAGGTGTTTGTCAGAGAAGGGACAGAGCGGTGTGGAATAAAGGTAAATTATATGAAAAATAATGCATTTTTTTTAAAAACGAAGCATGAACACGTTAGACTGCACCCCATAAACACAACCAAGCCTAGAAAAAAAAAAAAAAAAAACAGTAAACCACCCCTTTAATAAGATAATAAACCACAAAATACGATCGTTTTAAGGTAACCTAAGGGGAAAATCATATTTAGCCTATTTGTGTGTTAAACGTGGGTAAAACACAGTTTAATATATGCTAGGTAAATTTGTCATTGTACCATTTTATTGTATAGCCTATGATTTTTTTGTTTTTGTTTTTCCCTCCATTAATAATAATGAGCCATAAGCATTCATTTAAAGGAAGGGGAAAATCCAAAAAACGTTCATGTATAAACTACTTGTGTTACAACGCGGGTACATCAGTCTTTGTTATGTTCAGACAAGTGTTGTGTTTAATATAAGCGACTTTGTCATTGTAGGATTGCTGATGTGGGTGTTTTGTTTTTTTAAGAGTAATATTGAAATCAACCGTAAGCATTAATTTTGCTCAATAGGAAAGACCAAACCGTTAAAGATCAAAATAAGCACTACAGATGTGAGAATGCGTGATTTGTTGTTGCCGAGGTAAACGCTCTCGTTCACTCTTGCTGTCTCTTTGCTTTGTCTGTGGAAATAATCGTTAATTCTTCATTTGGGTACGGCACAGACTTTACAGGTAATAATATGGGGCCTAATAAAAAACCATGGGGTCAAATGATTTTTAAGTCAGTTTGATAAGTTTAAGAAGTTGAAACGACGTTCACAGTCAATTTGGTTCAACTCCTGTTTAACCGTTGCTTCAGGTAATTTTAGGCTCAGGCTACTTTTTTTTTTTCAGTGAATTTTAATGAATATACAAATTAATAAAATGAATTTCATTTATTTTTTGTTACAAATTGTTCATTCATTTATTTTTAACACCACACCCCCAGCACCTCCATTTTTTCGTGGGCTACACTCCAGTGGGTTCTGCAGCACCCTCAGCACCCTCAGCACCCCTACTTCCTGCGGTAATGCATAATGTCATGTCGCTAATTGTGGCTGGTTAGGACAGATTTTATTGCTCGACACATTGTCTCACATTTGGTGAGGCATCACCTGAAAATGCTGGATCTGAAGATGATCTACTTTTCACAAAACTTATACAATAGAGAATGTGAAGCTGACGTCACGCCGCGTTGAGTTCTGGGAAACTGCTTTGTTTATCCGCCATGCACTGCCTTTCCGCTATTGAGTTTAGAGCAGTATTTTGATTTTCTGTCGTGATTGTGAAAAATGTCACCATTTTATATCATTCATGCTGCATCGAGAACTGCAAAAGTAACTCCGATCATCGTTTTGAGAGAAAACTGGACAATGCAGTGTATTTTTTCACCTTTTCTACATGTAAAAACACCAAATACCTTTTTGTGATTCTTATCTTTATCTTGTAATGCCACAATAACTGATTGTGTTTGTCACAGTGAGGCTCTGTGACTACAGACTTTTATTATGAAAAGGACTCGGACACGGGACTGTGAACATACATGTATACATTTCCCTGTCTGTTTTGCACAAATTGAACACCAGTTAACACAGATATGTTGGTTATTGATCATGTGTTATAATGTTGTTCCTGTCCTTATGATATTTCTTTCCAAGTTTGACATTTAATGATTCATAAATTTTATGTTGATTTATGTATTGTGTTGTGTTAAGAAGTAAAGCGAGACCAGTGATCAGGTTAAATGTCTATTGGTTCTGTATAACAACTTACATATTATAAATAGTCATACTTACGTACTGGAACAGTTTCCCATGCCAAACAGACAAAACCCGGTCACAGTAAAAGCTCACCATTTTGAAGATCCCATTCCCGCCAATAGATGGCATGGTTCATTTTATTCATGTAGGAAGGGGGATGTTGGGGATATGCTTAATTCTGGATTGAGCATTGTTAAGCATTAATAATTAATTGAGTTTTATTTTGTTCCAAATTTCTGTGTTTTGTGTTATTATAACAGTTTACCGCTTTGTTACTGTTAGAAGACATTTATTTGTTTTTCTTAGGTTTCTTTATTAGCTTTAATTACCAAATGGTTTAGTCCAAGTAGGAGGGGCTTTGCCTTTTTAAGATGGCTTCTCAGACTAGTTGAAAAACTCGTATAGTGAGTTGTGAGTTGATTTTGGAGTCGCAAGTAGCTGTCTTTTGGGTCAATTCGTTTGACATATCCAAATGGTTGTTTGAACAGTTTGTTTTTATGTTTTTTTTCTTTTTGTTTTTGAATTTTCATTGTATATTTGATGCACTAGACTCTAGTGCCTAGAGGGAAACCTTCATTTTTGCACTCCTGGGAATAAACACTCATTGTCACGTCACCTTATTTTTACGCCTCCATTTGGTTGGAATAGTGGTGCTTATGGTCTTCAGAACACCTTTGGGGACCTTTTTTCTGCAGTTGACACACAATTGGCTCCCTTACTGTGCGTTCACACCAGACGCGACTTGCGCGAATAAATCGCGCTATTCGCGCGTAGTTGGACGCTTGAACATTTTGAGTTTACTCGCTTCATTCGCGCGTGACATTCACTTCACAACAGACGCGAATTCGCGTCATGGGAGGGGCTTCTGCCAGGCGAACGGGTCCAGTCTCGTTGCGAAATGACTGACATGGATCAAATACGGCGAATAAGCTCAATTTAGCTAGCTTGTAGTCTCAATATACTTATATATACATATATATATAGCTCAAATTGTATAAAGAGCGTTTTTTACAATTTACCAGATTGTCCGACCTCCTCACTTGCTTCTAGCAAAATCCTTTTTATTCCTGTTTCTGTAAAAGTACGAAAATGTAGGCTATCATACACCTCTGTGTCCACAAACAGCTATGATTATTTTGCCCTCCATTGTTGTTTGGGATTCCCTCCGCTCGCTACGTCGTAATCACGCCACTATACTAGAGCAAGCTCCTGATTGGTTAACGCGGCGCGAATTTTTCGCCAAAGTTCAGATTTTTCAACTCGACTCATTCGCGCGAATCGCGCCGCAGGATGTCTATTCGCGTCTTTGCATTGACTTAACATGTAAATCACTCGCGCTTAAGGCTTCATTCGCGTCTGGTGTGAACGCACCATTACAGTGTTGTTTGCTGAAGTCTGTTGACAGCAATAAAATGACCTTAATGTGACAATTAACAGATCTGAAGTCATCAGCATAATGAAAGAGGTGAAAACAGGATCTATTGACATGAAATAAAGAGGATTTTCAGCAGCTGACAATATTGATGAGCCTCAGACTGTAAACACTCATTAAACAAGTCATTCAGGATCAGCAGCAGATCAGCTCACTTTATTCTGAGTGTTTGCTGATAGAAACTGATTGTTTGAGTCACAGTATTTACTGAAAGCCTATTAAAGTGCTCTATTGAAAAGTATTACATTTATTTCTGAAATGATGCACAAAAAAATACCACTAATATAAAGACACTGATGATGATCTTTCTCGGGCATTATGGTTTGTCCATATTAATCTAAATATACTTAGATTTTCAAATAATTACATTCATAACAACAAAATAGTTCCATGTTATCGTTTTGTATGTGAAGAAAAATGACAAAGCCTTCTTTATAAATGTTAGCAGGCACACAAATAGCACTGAGACCGATAAAAACTATTCAGAAATGACCCTGTAAAAATGTTGATTAAACAAACTATGTAATGTGTATTTCGCAATTGAAAATAAATGAATAAAAGTGAAGATGGATCAGATGCAAACCTACATGGCAGAGTATCTTACACCAGCATTTTGTAAAATACAGCCTAAGAGGAAGAATAGCTAGTTGTTAAAAAAAAAAAAAACTGTGAATATGAAATGAAAAATAAATCCGCCTCTTTTTCAGCTTAGTGAACAAGAACATTTTGAACCTGTAAAAAGCTTCTACAAATTTGTCCTGTTTATACAAGCCTGTCTATTGGTATATACCTGTACATACAATGGTCAATTTGTATATTGTTATTCCTTATTTACTTGTTCTATTTTTTTAATTCTTCTTTTTATTATCTGAAGCTTCTGTCACGGAAACAAATTCCTCGTAAGTGTAAACATATCTGGAAATAAAAGCTCATTCTGATTCTGAAATATGCATTAGAAGAACATTTTGAACATAAAATGAAACTCGTAATAAAGCATACTAACATAATTTATATCATAAAGCAAAGTTGTATACAGGAATAAAACTTTAGATATTGTTCTTTGGGGAGGAACTCTCTCTTTGAGTTGATCTGAATCTCACAGATATCTGCTGGTCTTGAAGATGAACTTTATTCACTGTGATATTTAGATGATGTTTAGATTAATATGGAAGAGATGCAGTGTAGCATTGAAAGCAGTGGACCTGAAGATAAACTACTTAATGTGATTGTTTATTTTATGTCTCCGTAGAGAAGATGAATCAGTGAAACTCTTCCCGCATGCAGTGCAGTGATACGGTTTCTCTCCAGTGTGGATCCTCTTATGTGCTTTCAGATGTCCTGAACAAGTGAATCTCTTGTCGCAGTGTGAACACTTGTAAGGTTTCTCTCCAGTGTGGATCCTCTGGTGCCGTTTCAAATGTTGAGCTGTAATAAAAGTCTTCTCACACTCAAAGCACATATGATTTCTCACACCAGTGTGTATCTTCTGATGTAGTTTTAAACTTTTCATCAGTGAAAAACTCTTTCCACAGAAAGAACATGAATGTGGTTTCTCCTTCGTATGAACGCTCAGGTGATTCTTCAGGACTGAAGCCCACAAAAATGTTTTTCCACATTGATCACATTCATGCAGTTTCTCTCCAGTGTGGATCTTCATGTGGTCCTTAAGGGTTGCTGATCGTGTGAAACTCTTCCCGCACTGATCACATGTGAATGGTTTCTCTCCAGTGTGGATCCTCATGTGTCTCTTGAGACTATGTTTGTGTGTGAAACTCTTTCCACACTGAGTGCAGGTGAAACTTTTCTCGTCTCTTCTTTTCAGTAAAGAAACTCTTTCAGTCTGAGAGTGAGTTTTATCTCTAGGTTTGCCACAATGATGTTTCTGCTGTTCACTCTCCTCATTCTCCTCCATCAGGTCTGAAATGAAAGTAAAAAGTCACAAAATAAACAAATAATAAAAATTAGAGAAATGTGAAGTGAAAGCAGACAATGAGTGAACTATTTTATGCATTTTTATAAAATGAGGTACAATGATCTACATTGAATCTACAATTTTTTTTAAAAAACAAAGTGTTTCTTAAATGGCCACACCCAGGAAGTGACATCATCTGAACTCTTTCTAGTAGGAATGCAACGATATGAACATTTCTTTATATATGGAAGCCAATAAATGATATAATTTCCACTAAATCTTAATCCAAATCAAAATGGTTTTTTTAAAAGCTTCATTATAAAAACAAAGGCTTACCATTAAATCCACGTCCCAAACACTTCAACATAAATCAAACATATTCAGTACAGTAGCCTAGTATCTATTGCCTTACAAAGAAATAGATGCGCTTTCCCCGTAAGTTCATAACATTAAACACAAACATGTTTGCAGATATATCGTTCATCCCTGCTTTCTAGAGTATGATGTGAAAATAATCTCAATCCATGTTCACTGCATTCATCAAACCCTGTTACCAAAGTAATAAGAAAAATAACTTTACACTATGAAATACAAGTTTATCTAAAAGTATACATTTTTATGCTAAACATATAAAGTTTCCCCTGTATTATTTATTGGTTTAACAGTTTTTTCACAACTTCACAAAGTTTTTTTTTTTCTACCAAAAATCTGACAAACTGCTTGAAGTTTATATTCTTAATGTTTCTCAGTCTCATTGATAAACACCAACCTGTTTGTTCTTCAGTGTGCTTCATTCTGCAGGGTTCTGGATCTCTCATGTTCTCTCTGTCCTTCAATAAACTCTGTCTCTGCAGATTTCACTTCTTCCTGATGCTCTGATGCTCGTCTTCACTTGTAGACTGATGGGAATATTCCAGCATTTATTGCTGAACTGCAGTGGGAGGAGCTTCACTGAAGGTGTGATTGTTGTGGGAGGAGCTTCACCGAAGGTGTGATTGTTGTGGGAGGAGCTATTTCATCCACATATTTTATTCCTACAATTTATCTTACCTCTCATTTACATAGTCAACAAAATATAGTAAAACGTAAGGACTACAGCATTTAAAAGATGCCAAATATAAACAATGTAAGGGAACAATGAAAATAAACAAACTTAGGAAAATACATTTACAAATTTGTAAGAAAGAAATAACCCACCAGCGGAGTTTAACTTAACAACTTGTATTTATTTATTGTGTTTACGTTTTGTGCATAAAGGATGGTTTATTACAGATTATTTAAAACATATTATTATGATACTTACCTATAATGTCACAATTGCTGATTGTGATCGTGATTAAGTCTGTTGACACCAATAAAAGGAGTTTAATGTGGCAATTTACAGATCATCAGAAGTCATCAGCATAATGAATGAGGTGAAAACAGGATCTATTGTCATGAAATAAAGAGGATTTTCAGCAGCTGATAATATTGATGAGCCTCAGACTATAAACACTCATTAAACAAGCCATTCAGGATCAGCAGCAGAGTTATTCTGAGTGTTTGCTGATAGGAACTGATTGTTTGAGTCAGATTATGCTGAAAGCCCATTAAAGTGCTCCATTGAAAATGATTACAATTATATCTCAAACAATACAGAAAAAAATACCACTAATATAAAGACTATCTTTATCAGACATTATCATTTGTCCATATGAATCTAAATATACCTTGTTTTTCTAATAACTAGTGATGTGACATTTGAAACGAGGTGTCTGAGCTTGTGTCGAGAATAAATGGGTGAGCCACATGAAACTGCGATTCGAGGCGTGTGTTGTTAATGTAGAAATCACATGACCAATGACAAACAAGGCCTCGGTTTGTGTGGAATACGTCATCGGTTCGGTTTGAGTGTTGCTTTCAGATAAAGGGGGTTCAAAACTCGCGCCCCCTTGTGTGTGTTGTGGTGGTTCAGACAGATGTCAGGAGTAGTAGCAGAAGCAGAGTGTCACAGATTTGTTTCATATGTATTACATTATATTAGGTTAGAATAGTTAAAGGTCCCATGACATGCTGCTTTTTGGATGCTTTTATACAGGCCTAAGTGGTCCCTAGTACTGTATCTGAAGTCTCTTTCCTGAAATTTAGCCTTGGTACAGAATTTCAGCCACTACGAGCCAGTCCCACAATGAGCTTTCCTTAGGACGTGCCATTTCTGTGTCTGTAGCTTTAAAAGCTAAAGAGGAGGAGAGAGGAGGGGCAAGGTGGAGGGTGGGTGTGTGGCCTTAACCAGCTTGCACTACCATGCGCTAATGTTGACAGTGGATGTATCGCAATGGCTCGTAGACACACAGTCAGCAGGACGTCTCCGAATGGTTAGTTTAAAATATTGTGTCTCGATACGGTACTTTAGTTGGTTTTTTTTATGTATGCTGTAAGTTATTATCATGTAGCTAATGCTAGCCATAGGCTCGGATGAAGGAACTAAAAAAAGACTTTGGTGTTCATTTGTACATCCAAACACTGATCAACTGCCATGCTGCGCTCGTTTGCAACCCATGATGTCTCTCGAGCAAAAAAAAAAAATTGCGCTGGCCTCGCACGGTAGGAGCTCATTTTCTCATTGGCGGGCAAAGCAGAGAAAGGGGAGGTAACCTTTCCTCGTATGACGACATAAAGGGAAGATTCCAGGTTGGGCCATCTGAGCTTTCATTTTCTCAAAGGAGAAGCAGGATACCCAGGGCTCGGTTTACACCTATCGCCATTTCTAGCCACTGGGGGAACCATAGGCAGGCATGGGGAACTCATATTAATGTTAAAAAAAACCTTATAAAGTGAAATTTTCATGCCATGGGACCTTTAAAGTATAGTGTTATTATTAATTATATTAGCTATATTATATATATTACTGTTATATTAGTTAGATAAGATTAGTTGGATTGTTTTGGATTTGGACTGGACTGCTTGTTAATTTGGATTGCCCTTTTGGATTGTTTCCTTGTTAAGAAGCCAGCAAAAAAGACGAAATACTCCCCTGTCTGGGAGTTTATTTAAATAGTTGCTCACAATAAGGTATGTTTAATTGTTATATTTTATTATGTTTATTATTGTCTTATTACAATTATAATCCTCACTGTATAATCCTTTTGTCTATTATTTCATGTTTTAAGGTGAAATGCTTGCTGTGCCTGAAGGAGCTGACATACAGTAATAACACCTCCTCCATGCTCAGGCATTATCGAGCACTGCGTGAGCATGCACAACTAGTAACAATCCACACACTAGTCAAAATAATCTTTTTTATTTCTTTATTTAAATCATGTATTTTGCTCCTACAATACACCATCATTGTATTCTGTTATAGATTCAAAAAAAGAAATGGCGAATGAGGCACTGGTGAACATGGCCATCAAAGACTCCCAACCCTTTTCCACTGTGGAAGTTGTTGGGTTTAGGGAGCTCCTGCATGTGTTGGATCCTACTTATGTTATCCCAACTCAAAAGGTATGTGATTAATGAAGTGGTTCATTATTATTTAAGTAGTAAAAATAATGAGTTACTGCATTTATTTTTTTATCCACAGGCTTTGAAGGCCATCATAAATACAAGGAGGCTAAGGAGAAGGCCAGAGAGCAGTTGCAGAAAGTTACGGCTGTAAGCCTAACCTCTGATACAGTGGCGGCGCTAGAGACAGACATTAACATTGAAAAATAAACATTAAAAAAAAAAGTTTATGTGACCTATAAACAATTGACATTATAGGGGAGGGGTCAATTAGGCGTGCTTAGGTGAAAGATCACAACAATAGACGAATTGTCCTACTGTAATATGCTTCTGGTGAGTAGCTACTCTTAAAAAATAGCTTATGTGGAAACAGTTTTATGAATTGTTGGCACTTTATCTATTGTAAAAAATTGTTAGAATTTACAATGTTTTCCTGCCAGTTGGCGAGAGACTGAAACTTGATGGTCAATAGGTATGTGTAAATAAAAAATAATAGAAAAAGAAAATAAATCTACTTTCTCTCATTTTGTATGTGTGTTCATAAGTTGTATTAATTTATAAGTGTCATATTTTTCAGTTGGCATTAGAAGTGGCCAGTTACCTGGAAGAAAAACAGAGTAAACTTTATAGTAACCAACACAATGTGTATTTGATAGGAATATACGGACATTGTCCATTAATTTAAAGGATTATTATTGAAGAGGAACGCGACGGCATGTCTGTGACTGAAATGGCAGACGTACCAGCGTGCGCTCACGAAATGGCAGTGACACCGGAGCCCGTTCACAAAATGGTGGCCACATCAACACCCCGTCATGTCATTGCTGCCATTCATGAGCCAAGTCAAGTCACAGTAAATCTACATGAGTCAAGTCAAGTCACAGCTGATCTTCATGTCGCAGCTGATCTTCTCGAGTCAAGCCAAGTCGCAGCTGATCTTCATGAGTTAAGCCAAGTCAGAGCTGATCGTCACGAATCAAGTCACAGTTGATGTCAACGAGTCAAGTCACAGTTGATCTTAAAGAACCAAGTCAAGTCACAGTTGATGTCAGAGAGTCAAGTCACAGCAGCACGTCCAGAGTCACAGCAGCACGTCCAGAGTCACAGCGTCACGTCTCCGCAGACCATCCAGAGTCACAGCAGCACGTCACAGCTGCTCGTCCAGAGTCACAGCGTCACGTCTCCGCAGACCGTCCAGAGTCACAGCGTCACGTCTCCGCAGACCGTCCAGAGTCACAGCGTCACGTCTCCGCAGACCGTCCAGAGTCACGTCACGTCCGGCTGACACACCCAGATCATCAAGGTCAGTCTTCCACTATCCCAGTTTGAGGGATGTACCGCTGGTGTCTGCACACACGGCTGGTATCCCCAAACCAACCCACTCTAACCCTCCTGTTCTTCTGCATATTCCCCTGTTTGAGGCACTTCCCCTGATGGGAATCGCTTTGTTGCGTTTGGGCTGCGTACACCACCGCAGAACTGCCCCAGGTGGTGGCGCCCGCTGCAGCTTCTCCAGAGGTGGCGGTCCATGCTGCAGAACCTCCAGAAGAGGCGGGGCTCGCGTCAACCCCTTGTATGGTGGTGACACCAAGCAATGAACTCTCCCTGTGTCCTGAGTTTACCACTGCAGAACCTCCAGAGGTGGCGACAACCACTGCAGAGCCTCCAGAGGTGTCAGCGGTATCCGTCAATGAACTCTCATTCTGTTGTGTTGCGGTCAAAGAGACCATTACTGAACTCTCCCTGTGTCCTGTGTTTACCACTGTAGAACCTCCAGAGGTGTCAGCGGTATCTGTCAATGAACTCTCGTTCTGTCCTGTCACGGCAATGGAGGCTGTCAATGAACTCTCGTTCTGTCCTGTCACGGCAATGGAGACCGTCAATGAACTCTCGTTCTGTCCTGTCACGGCAATGGAGGCCATCAATGAACTCTCGTTCTGTCCTGTCACTGCTATGGAAACTAACTATGAACTTCCTGTGTTCCCTACCTCAGTCCTTGTGTCTGTGCATGTTCTGTCTTCTTGTGTCTCTGTTCTTTCTAGGTCCCAGGCTCTGCTGTGGGTTCCTGATCCGTTGTGGTGGGCTCCTGCTCTATCTGCGCCACCGTGGTGGTCTGCTGTCTGGCTCTGGTGGTCTTCTGCACCGCCGTGGAGATCTCCTGTCCCTTCTGCTCCGCCCTGGTGGTCTCCTGTCCCGTCGGCTCCGCCCTGGTGGGCTCCTGTCCCATCTGCTCCGCCCTGGTGGACTCTAGTTCCACCGGCTCCGCCCATGTTTCCTGCTGTGTCGGCTCTACCTCGATCCCAGACCACTCCACTTCCACATGGACCTGGCCCTCCATCCCTTCCCCTCTTCCGCCTCCGCTCCACCTCCCTCATGGATTATAGACTGTGTGGAGCGTCTTTTGGGGGGGGGGGGGGGGGGGGGGGCTCTGTCACGAATCCAGTCTGTGCACTTCCGTTCATTCACCACCAGAGGTCACTCGCTCACCACATGGACTTTCACACCACACATCACAATGGACTCCATTTCCCATCATTCATTGCACTGATTGCACACACAGCTGTAGGCACTGATCACACAGCATCACTAATCACACACAATATTTAAACCCTGGACTTTCTCTCCCTCCTGGCCAAGTATTGTTTGCGTTTACTGCTCCCCTAGCCGTAGCAACTCTCAGAGCCCCTGTTAGTTTTCCTAGTTTTCCCCTGCCTGTCTTGGATTGTGTTTTCCCGTGTTTGGATTCTGGCCCGTGTTCCCTGGATTATCTCTCTGCCTTGCCCACTGGATACTGTTCGCCGATCGTCAACCTTTGCTTGCCCTAGGATTACTCTGTCTTGTCACTGTCATACCTGTTTGCCATTGCTCGACCCTGCCTGTATTTATGACCGTGCCTATAAATAAAAGCTTGCACTTGGATCCGCATGTCTCACGTCTCGTCAGCCCCGTTACACATATAAACTTGATCGATGCATATACACCCACAACAACACACGCACATACATATAAACTCGCTGCATGCAGACTCACCTACACATGCTCGCATATACATATAAACTTGATGCATGCATATACACCTATAAACACTCGCACATGCATCTAAACTCGATGCGTGCACACACTCATAAATCACTCGTGCAAACATACAAAATAAAATTCACAAACGTATACAGTTTTGATTAGAAAGACGCAGTGTGAATCCTCTCATGTGTTTTCAGGATTTCTGAATGATTAAATCTCTTGTCGCATTGTTAAAACTTGTAAGGTTTCTCTCCAGTGTGGATCATCTGGTGCAGTTTCAAATGTTGAGCTGTAAGAAAAGTCTTCTCACACTCAAAGCACATATGATCTCTCACACCAGTGTGTATCTTCTGATGTGCTTTTAAATTCTCCAGAGGTGTCAGTGGGTTTCACTCATCAGCCCTTGTATTACCCCATCACGGCCATGGAGGCCGTTTGTAAACTCTCATCATGCTCTCTCACGGCTATGGATATCGTTAATGGACCTGTACCCTGTCCTGTTCCGATCTCGGAAGTCGTCGACTTACCACTAAACTTTATTGTCACGACCAATGAGGTCATAGAAGAACTCTCACACTGCCCGGTCACTGTCTCAATGACTACACTTGAGCCCTTACCAGTCAGTGAGTCAGCTCACAAGGGGCCGTTCTGCTCTCACTCTCCCGGGATAGATCAAGTAGAGACCATAAACACTACCCATGTTGAATCCAGTAACCTGATCACTGTGTCTATGAAGACTTTGTCCGGGTTGTCCATCTCTGCTCTGTCCCTATCTCTGTCTTTTCCAGAGCTTCCTGATCCGCCTGCTCCGCCCTGGTGGGTTTCAGCCTCGTCTGCTCCACCCTGGTGGGCATCTGCCCTGGCTGCGCCGCCTTGGTGGGCTCCTGGACATGCATCAATCCCAGGGGGTTACAACCTGGCCCTGGCCCTCCGTCCCTCCCCCTGTTCCGCCTCCGCTCCACCACCCTCCTGGATTGTTATGCTAGCGTCTGGAAGCCGCTCCTTGGGGAGGGGCTATGTCATGACCCGTCCAGGATCATTCACCCATCAACTACTAGATGTCAACCTTTCATCATTTGGACACGAGTATTACGCAGACTGTTGCATCACACGGACCACATTTCTCATCAGTCACTGCATTACACGATCATCTAATCTCACAGTCACAGCTGCTTCCCATCAGCAATCACACCTGCACCTCATTTACAGACTTGCATATAAGCCACTCACACCTTTAGTTCAGGGCGAAGTCTTGTTTAGCCCAGTCTGACATTTCTGAGTGTTTTCCTTGTGTTTGTCCCTGCCGTGTATTATCTTGGACTGTTTGTACTCCTTGTGATTCCCTGCCGACTGCCCTTTTGACCATTGCTCTTGTTTCTCGATTTTGTTTATGCTGATTGCTGCCTGCCCCGACCTCTGCCTGGAATACGTGTATGTCTCTGGATTATCTGTGTTATCCCTGACGCTGGTGATTGATCATTGTTTTGGTGTCTGACATTGAACTAATAAAGAACTGCAAATGGATCCGCTCGCCTTTGACTCCTTGTTACAGATTATAACTTTGATATTAAGCTTTCTAACTTTCATAGGCAAGCTCTCTTATCATGGTTACTGGTGTACAAACACAGTTTCTCTCCCCACAGATGTTTGGTCTGGAATAATAATGATATTAAATATAAGAATAAAATCCTTTTTTTGAACATTGATTTAGGAATAATATTTTATTGGTGACACAGTTGCTTCGCCATGATGGTCATTTACTGTCTTATAGAGAATTTTTAGATAAAATCCAACTTCCAATTTCTGCAAGGGACTATGCAGTCGTCTTTGGTGCTATACCTTCTTGTCTTCTTCAATTGTTTCATGTTACTGATGTTGATTTCAATGTAGCTATTGATTTAAATATGAAGTTGGAGTTAGTATTCTTGATAGAAAATGCAACGATAATTTAGGCTTTTATGGTCTCCGGGAGATACTGTATCACCAATAAGATTTGTGAGGTTTCATTTAAAGTTATTCACTGAATTTATCCAGTAAATGAGGTTATAAAAAGGTTTAAGAAAGACATTGACTTAAAATGTGTGTTTTGTAATATGTATGATGAAAGTATTTACCATCTTTTTGTTGATTGCATTTGTACTAAATTTTTTTGGAGTGATTTTAAGGTCTTCTTCAAGGATATTTCTGGAATTGACATTACATTGGAATACAGGAATCTTTTATTTATTTTTTTTGACTGCTAGTTGACGTACAAACCCGATTCCAAAAAAGTTGGGACACTGTACAAATTGTGAATGAAAACAGAATGCAATGATGTGGAAGTTTCAAATTTCAATATTTTATTCAGAATACAACAGATGACATATCAAATGTTTAAACTGAGAAAATGTATCATTTTAAGGGAAAAATAAGTTGATTTTAAATTTCATGGCATCAACACATCTCAAAAAAGTTGGGACAAGGCCATGTTTACCACTGTGTGGCATCCCCTCTTCTTTTTATAACAGTCTGCAAATGTCTGGGGACTAAGGAGACATGTTGCTCAAGTTTAGGAATAGGAATGTTGTCCCATTCTTGTCTAATACACGCTTCTAGTTGCTCAACTGTCTTAGGTCTTCTTTGTCGCATCTTCCTCTTTATGATGCGCCAAATTTTTTCTATGGGTGAAAGATCTGGACTGCAGACTGGCCATTTCAGTACCCGGATCCTTCTTCTACGCAGCCATGATGTTGTAATTGATGCAGTATGTGGTCTGGCATTGTCATGTTGGAAAATGCAAGGTCTTCCCTGAAAGAGACGACGTTTGGATGGGAGCATATGTTGTTCTAGAACTTGGATATACCTTTCAGCATTGATGGTGCCTTTCCAGATGTGTGAGCTGCCCATGCCACACGCACTCATGCAACCCCATACCATCAGAGATGCAGGCTTCTGAACTGAGCGCTGATAACAACTTGGGTTGTCCTTGTCCTCTTTAGTCCGGATGACATGGCGTCCCAGTTTTCCAAAAAGAACTTCAAATTTTGATTCGTCTGACCACAGAACAGTTTTCCACTTTGCCACAGTCCATTTTAAATGAGCCTTGGCCTAGAGAAAACGCCTGCGCTTCTGGATCATGTTTAGATATGGCTTCTTTTTTGACTTATAGAGTTTTAGCTGGCAACGGCGAGTGGCACGGTGGATTGTGTTCACCGACAATGTTTTCTGGAAGTATTCCTGAGCCCATGTTGTGATTTCCATTACAGTAGCATTCCTGTATGTGATGCAGTGCCGTCTAAGGGCCCGAAGATCACGGGCATTCGGTATGGTTTTCCGGCCTTGACCCTTACGCACAGAGATTGTTCCAGATTCTCTGAATCTTTGGATGATATTATGCACTGTAGATGATGATAACTTCAAACTCTTTGCAATTTTTCTCTGAGAAACTCCTTTCTGATATTGCTCCACTATTTTTCGCCGCAGCATTGGGGGAATTGGTGATCCTCTTCCCATCTTGACTTCTGAGAGACACTGCCACTCTGAGAAGCTCTTTTTATACCCAATCATGTTGCCAATTGACCTAATAAGTTGCAAATTGGTCCTCAAGCTGTTCCTTATATGTACATTTAACTTTTCCGGGCTCTTATTGCTACCTGTCCCAACTTTTTTGGAATGTGTAGCTCTCATGAAATCCAAAATGAGCCAATATTTGGCATGACATTTCAAAATGTCTCACTTTCAACATTTGATATGTTATCTATATTCTATTGTGAATAAAATATAAGTTTATGAGATTTGTAAATTATTGCATTCCTTTTTTATTCACAATTTGTACAGTGTCCCGACTTTTTTGGAATCGGGTTTGTACTTGCAAAGTTACTTATTGTTAGTAGAATGTCTAAAGTGGACTATCGAAATAAAGTGTTACCGATTAATGTTTTAAATACTAAATTCTGAATATAGAAATATGTTGGGAAATAATGTAACATGCCTACTTTTAGATGGGGAACTTAAAAACGGACGTTCGTGATTGAATCACTGAGTCATTCAAACAATTCTTTCAAAACGGTTGAATCCTTCAGGAGTGAATCAAATGACTGTTTTTATGAATGGCTCAGTGAATCAGTGATTCGTCCAAATCAACGCGGATTTGGATCAAATACAGAAACGAAACAAAAACAGCACTCTTGCTCATGTCGTATTGCCTGTTTTTTAAAATGACATCAGATGGTCTGAATCAGACCCTTTCTTCTGATAAACCGCAGGATGAACAACGACGTGTAAGTGCAACTTCTCATTGCAAACTGAACTGAAGCATCGGGAAACACTCAATACCATATAACGCGTGTACACAGACTATACTACACAGAGCACAGCAGAAAGACATTTGGCAATCAACTTGTAATGTTTCTGCTGGCATGCATGTTCAAATGAACGTTTTAAACGTTTAAAACATATCTTACGGTACCGTATGGACGATTCTACCGTTTAAAAAATGCAGTGGCACCGCGGGTATTTTTAAGATTTAGTATCTCGATACTACTGTAATACCGGTGTATCGTGCAACTCTAGTGTGTAATTGTGTGAAATGTCCAGCAATTTCGCCAAGTAAATACCAATAAATAGATTGCAGCAGTTTGTCTTTCGACTGCACCTGCAAAATCCACTATGGGACTGAGCTCGAATAGCTTCAGCGTTACGGGAATGTATGAGAAGAAAATCGAGTCAGCCGACCTGCTGTATGTAGCTGATTCTGAACGAACTCGTCTTCGAGATGAACGTGTTCTAACGCATTTTTAGTCAATAAAATGTTAACACAATAGTACATATTTGACAATTAATTTTTTGACATTATAGGGGAAGCCGAGCTTCCCTTGCAGTCTTAAAGAAATCCCCACTGATGTAGGTAGACTAATACCTAATTGTCTGCCGCCAACTGCTTGGTTATGACAAAAAATGTAGTTTATTAGTCGTTTCCCGTACAACTTGCTAGCACCAGTGATAGACAGAAATCTGAGGTCTCTGATGACATGCCTACTGCTCCGTTCATTCATGAGCCTTCAGTTTGATCTATCCTAGCCGTAGATTTGCGGTAACAAAAGCCTCCTCACAGTCTAATAGTCATAATGATTTCAGGACAGTTCAGAATAAATCAAATATAACAATTTATTATTAGTCAGGTATCATGCCAGTTACATAATGAAACAATTAGAAGCCAATTTAGAAAGGATAATGCAATTGTGAATCACATTGTAACCGTGTGGCAACCCTGCTCCTGTACATAGAGACTGTGGCTATATGGGAAATAGCCAAGTGACCTACGCAGGAGACGAACAAATTTAACATAGTCACACATGTAACAGTTATCCTAGTTTAATACAAGACACACGGTCTAAAATACATAGCAAAGCACTCAGATGTTTTAGAGAATAAACTTAATTAGCATATGTGCACGTGTAGTAGCACAAACAACTGTACAGCGTGCTCTATGGGCACAATGTGTTTAACACAATTACATTTTTGAATCATACCTGACAGCAGAGAGACACACAACAGCAGAGCTCCAAAAACAGCATTGAAGATGAAATAAAAAATAAATCAACCTCTTTTCAGCTTCTTGAACAAGAACAGTTTGAACCTTAAAAGTATAAACAAACTACAAGTGATATGCCTTATGAGAACAAAATTAAACTCATAATAAAGCACAATCAAAAATAACTTGAACACTTGTAAGGTTTCTCTCCCATGTGGATCCTCTGGTGCTGTTTCAAATTATTAGCTGTAAAAAAAAGTCTTCTCGCATGTAGATTCTTTCCACAGAAAGAACATGAATGTGGTTTCTCCTTCGTATGAACACTCAGGTGCTTCTTCAGGTTTGAAGCCCACAAAAATGTTCTTTCACATTGATCACATTCATGCAATTTCTCTCCAGTGTGGATCTTCATGTGATACACTTATTATAAGAGAGCTGAATATAAAATTAAACTTGTTATAAAGTGTAATAATATCAGTTGATAATGTTATACAACAGTGCAACTTTCAGATACTGTCCATCTTTTAACTGATCTGAATCTCACAGATGAAACTGCTGAAGCTGAAGATGAACTTCATTCATTGTGAAAACTATAGATGTAGTTTATTTGTGCTGTCGCTCACTCTGGCTGGTTAGGACAGAATTTAGTGTTTGATGCAATATTATGTCACGTTTAGTGAGATTGAAACATCAGAATTGAAAGTGCTGGATCTATGATCTACTTATGGTGATTGTTTTTTGTATGTGTGCGAAGAGAAGATGATTGACTGAAACTCTTCCCGCATGCAGTGCAGTGATACGGTTTCTCTCCAGTGTGAATCCTCTCATGTGTTTTCAGGGTTTCTGACTGACTGAATCTCTTGTCACAGTGTGAACACTTGTAAGGTTTCTCTCCAGTGTGGATCCTCTCGTGTGTTTTCAGATGTTCTGAATGACTGAATCTCTTGTCGCAGTGTGAACACATGTAAGGTTTCTCTCCAGTGTGACTCCTCTGGTGCTGTTTCAATTGTGAAGCTGTAATAAAAGTCTTCTCACACTCAAAGCACATATGATCTCTCACACCAGTGTGTATCTTCTGATGAACTTTTAAACTCTGCGGATGTGAAAAACTCTTTCCACAGAAAGAACATGAATGTGGTTTCTCCTTTGAATGAACTTTCAGGTGATTCTTCAGGCTTGAGACCCACAAAAATGTTTTTCCACATTGATCACATTCATGCAGTTTCTCTCTAGTGTGGATGTTCATGTGGTCCTTAAGGTTTTCTGATCGTCTGAAACTCTTCCCGCACTGATCACATGTGAACGGTTTCTCTCCAGTGTGAATCTTCATGTGGTCCTTAAGGTTTTCTGATCGTCTGAAACTCTTCCCGCACTGATCACATGTGTATGGTTTCTCTCCAGTGTGGATCCTCATGTGTCTCTTGAGACTATGTTTGTATGTGAAACTCTTTCCACACTGATCACATATGTATGGTTTCTCTCCAGTGTGGATCCTCATGTGTCTCTTGAAACTCTTCTTGCATGTCAAACTCTTTCCACACTGAGTGCAGGTAACACTTTTCTCATCTCTTCTTTTCAGTAAAGAAACTCTTTCAGTCTGAGAGTGAGTTTTATCTCTAGGTTTGCCGCGATGATGTTTCTGCTGTTCACTCTCCTCATTCTCCTCCATCAGGTCTGAAATGAAAGTAAAAAGTCACAAAATAAACAAATAATAAAAATGAGAGAAATGTGAAGTGAAAGCAGACAATGAGTGAACTATTTTATGCATTTTTATAAAATGAGGTACAATGATCTATATTGAATCTACATTTTTCACTCAACACAGTTTAGACACAATTTCATCTTTAAAAAAAAAAAAAAAAAAAAGTGTTTCTTAAATGGCCACACCCAGGAAGTGACATCATCTGAACTCTTTCTAGTAGGAATGCAACAATATGAACATTTTGACCGATACCAATAATTATTTATATATGGAAGCCAATAAATGATATAATAGCCACTAAATCTTAATCTAAATCCAAATCAAAATGCTAATGTATTTTTTTAAAGCTTCATTATAAAAACAAAGGCTTACCATTAAATTCACGTCCCAAACACTTCAACATAAATCAAACATATCCAGTACAGTAGCCTAGTATCTATTGCCTTACAAAGAAATATATGCACTTTCCCCGTAAGTTCATAACGTTCTATTTCGTAGAAAAATAACTTTACACTATGAAATACAAGTTTATCTAAAAGTATACATTTTTATGCTAAATCTGTCACCAAATTCAGAATTTGGTTTACTTTTAATATATATATATATATATATATATATATATATATATATATATATATATATATATATATATATATATATATATATATATATATTAAAATATATAATATTTTTTGTTTGTGTGTTTTATTTTGTACCCTGCACATATAAAGTCCCCCTTCTATACTATTTATTAGTTTCACTTTTTTTTTTCTCTGCCCAACTTCACAAAGTTTTTTTTCTGCCACAACCACTAAATCTGATGAACTGCTTGGATATTTATATTCTTAATGTCCTCCAGCCTCATGATGAAGGATGAAGAATAAACACCAACCTGTTTGTTCTTCAGTGTGTTTCATTCTGCAGGGTTCTGGATCTCTCATGTTCTCTCTGTCCTTCAATAAACTCTGTCTCTGCAGATTTCACTTCTTCCTGATGCTCTGATGCTCGTCTTCACTTGTAGACTGATGGGAATATTCCAGCATTTATTGCTGAACTGCAGTGGGAGGAGCTTCACTGAAGGTGTGATTGTTGTGGGAGGAGCTTCACTGAAGGTGTGATTGTTGTGGGAGGAGCTATTTCATCCACATATTTTATTCCTACAATTTATCTTACCTCTCATTTACATAGTCAACAAAATATAGTAAAACGTAAGGACTACAGCATTTAAAAGATGCCAAATATAAAAAATGTAAGGGAACAATGAAAATAAACAAACTTAGGAAAATACATTTACAAATTTGTAAGAAAGAAATAACCCACCAGCGCAGTTTAACTTAACAACTTGTATTTATTTATTGTGCTGGTGTTTTGTGCATAAAGCATGGTTTATTAAAGATTATTTAAAACATTATTATGATACTTACCTATAATGTCACAATTGCTGATCGTGATTAAGTCTGTTGACACCAATAAAATGAGCTTAATGTGGCAATTTACAGATCATCTGAAGTCATCAGCATAATGAATGAGGTGAAAACAGGATCTATTGACATGAAATAAAGAGGATTTTCAGCAGCTGATAATATTGATGAGCCTCAGACAATAAACACTCATTAAACAAGCCATTCAGGATCAGCAGCAGATCATCTCACTTTATTCTGAGTGTTTGCTGATAGAAACTGATTGTTTGAGTCAGATTATGCTGAAAGCCCATTAAAGTGCTCCATTGAAAATGATTACAATTATATCTCAAACGATACAGAAAAAATACCACTAATATAAAGACATTGAAAACTTTATCAGACATTATCATTTGTCCATATGAATCTAAATATACCTTGTTTTTCTAATAACTAGTGATGTGACATTTGAACTGAGGTGTCTGAGCTTGTGTCGAGAATAAACGGACGTGTGTTGTTAATAATGTAGAAATCACATGACCAATGACAAACAAGGCCTCGGTTTGTGTGGAATACGTCATCGGTTCGGTTTGAGTGTTGCTTTCGGATAAAGGGGATTCAAAACTCGCGCCCCCTTGTGTGTGTTGTGGTGTTTCAGACAGGTGTCAGGAGTAGTAGCAGAATAACTTTATTTGGTTGAAAACACTGAACAGTTATGAAATATGAAAAGCACTGAGTGCGTCTTTCTCTGGCTCGGTGCAGGCCGAAGCGTGGCCATTTATCAATAGAGTTCCATTTAACTCTATTGATAACGACATAACATGCGATCAGAGTTGCTTTTGGGAAACACACCCCTGACCACATCAGACCCCCCCCAACCCCCAGAGTTAATTAGCAGAGCCCACAGTATCTTTTTGTTTTAGGGAAGTTCATGTTTGAACTTAAAAAATAATTTCCTGGGTATATATTTTTGTAATAAAAATAAGCTTCTGTTTCATAAACTGATAACAGCTTAACATTATTTACCTTAGCCTACATTTGGGTCTTTGCTATTATATTCCAATATCATTATGCCTCAATTAGCTAGATATAGATTAAGAGCTGTTGTTTATACAGATGCTCTCTGCTGTGTTTAATATGTATTATAAAAAAGAATAACTATAATAAAAGAACAACTTTGATTTAATGCTTATGTTGTTAAAATAACATTCTGTTCTATAAATGCATTGTCTGCTGGTTTATTTAGCTACTTTTCAGCACACCACATTAAGTATGCCACTTAATAGTTTAGGACTTTGAATGTTTAAGTGCAAACTAACACCTGACCACTCTTGTTTGCAGCTGTTACAATTAAAAATCACAGAAGGGTAAAACATGCCAGGCAGACAAAGATATGATGTAAGGAACACAAACTATACAACACAAAAGATAGAAAGTCTCCCCTATATCATTTATTGGACTTTTTTCTTCATTTTTTTAAAACTGAAAGTATTTTTCTACTATAAACACTAAATCTGATATATTATCTGTTATATTCGTATTGTTCTTCAGTCTCATCACTGAAGGATCAAGAATTAACACCAACCTGTTTGTTCTTCAGTGTGTTTCATTCACTGTAAAAAATGAATTATGGGTCTTGTAACTTTCATTAAAAAAAAATTAAGGTGATACTTAAAAATAGTGTGTATATTTAATTAAAGAAATTGTGATTCAGTGTTATATAGAAAATATTGAGGACTTTTTACTAATAAAACCAAGAGGTGTGTTTTCCTCATTTTTTTTTAAAAGTAAACTTTAGCAGTTTTGAGGCTTTAATTGAGGAACTGATTAAAAAAAAGAAGGAAAAAAAGGAAAGAAGGCTAAGTGTTTATTTTAAGAGAATTAGCTCAATTTTGCGGTTTTATTTTAAAGGTGATTGTCAGTTCCCAGCATGCTTTGCATATAGCTGGATGGAGAGTAAATTTTGAAATTAAATGCTATTTTATGTGTTTTTGAGTGAAGGGAAACATCTATTAATGTTTAATGTTCAGATATGTTTGACACTTGAAAGAGTTTCTGTTATGTTGAAGTTTCCATTCCACAAGTTTCCATTCCAACTACTCCTGTTATGGACATTTGTGTCTTGTAGATATCATAATAGTAACTGCATAGTTTAAGTCTGATGAGAAGAATGAAATGAACTTTAACTGGTAGTTTACAGGTGATCTGCATAATGAATGAGGTGAAAACAGGAGCTATTAACACGAAATATAGCCTAGAGGATTTTCAGCAGCTCTATTATTATTGATGAGTCTTAGACTGTTAACACTCATTAAACAAGCCATTCAGGATCAGCAGCAGATCATCTCACTTTATTCTAATTATATTATTATATAGAGCTCTATTGAAAATACAAAACAAAACAAAAAAACATACTTTTCACACTGACATGACTGACACACTCATCTTTACAGTTTCTGTTTGCAGTCCTTTTCAAACATAGGCTGTAATTCAAAACCATAAAGTAACTAAAACTATTCTTTTATTGACAAACATAAATGTCAAAAAAAGAAAGAAAGCTAAATAACATTCAAATCGCCTCAGCATGTCTAATTAATTTTCCTCACAGATTCATCCTTTAGTTTTTGGCTCCAAACATTGAAACAATCATACACACGAATGTACAGAAAACAAACATTAGAAGAACATGAAAAAAATCGACCATGAATTTAAATAAAATAATGTTTCTTTTGGCGTTTTAGCGGTTGATGAAAAAAAATGCATCTTGCTGGACGTACTGTATAAGCCTGGTGATCCTGCTAATGTAACTAACTATAGACCTATCAGTATTCCACCAGTTGTTTCTAAAGTAATTAAAAAGGTCGTTTGCAATCAGTTAGTAGAGCATTTAAATCTTGGTCATTTTCCATTACAATGTTCTTTTATCTAAATTATCAAGGTTTAATTTTTCTACTAATACTTAAATTTAAGGAAACAATGTACAAGAATTAATGATGCATGCTCAACATTTCTTGACTGTAATACTGGAGTCCCACAGGGGTCGATCCTTTGACCAATTTTGTTCAGCTTATACATTAATGATCTTCCTATAGTTTGTCCGGAGGTCCAGGTTCAGATGTATGCAGATGCTACAGTTGTTTATACTTATGCTAAGACAAAAGAACAAGCTGCTATCAAACTTACTGCTGCATTGAACAAAGTCTCAGATTGGCTATGTCCTTCTTTTTCAGCTAGAGCAGCAGAAAAATGGAATTTAATACCTGTTTATATTAGAGAGGGTACAACATTTAGTATTTTTAAAACTACGCTTAAAGTATGGCTTAAAGAAAATCAAATATGTGATCATTGATTTGACTTTTTAATTGAATGAAGTATGATGTGATATTGTATGTGTTGTATGTATTGTATTGTTTGTGACTGAATATTGTAATTTTGTAACAACATCCTGCCCAGGGACTGCAGATGCAAATTAGTTTTATAGCTCTGGCACAACACCTTTGTTGCGCACTGTCCCTGTACAAATAAAAAAAAAAAAAAAAAAAATATTACTCTTATAGTTTTCATTAATAACCATTGCTAATGTATAGATGATGAATGTTTTTAGCATGATGAAAATCATATAGATGATGAATGTTTTCAGCATGATGAAAATTTAACTACTATACTGAATGAAATAGTCTTCTTCATGGCTGGTGTTTGTATATTTCATTTCATAACCTTGTTCTACAGATCTGCATATTACTGTCAAATGCTACTGTTTTTAATAGCTTTCATTTAGTTTCTGACAGATTATATCATGTTTTTTTTTTTTTTTTTGCGTTTGCGGTTGCCTTACCGAATGTGGTATCCTGTCCATGTGCTTTTCTTTATTACTGTCAGTTTATCAATAAGTAAATAAAAAATAAACTGTAATTAGTTCAAATCTTTTTTAAATTAGATAAGATAAAGATATCACTAACCCTAAACTGCAACTTCCCACTTTATTAACTTTTTAAAGTGTCAAATTAAGCAGAAAAGATAAGCGAAGCCACTTATGAGGTGGATCTGGCAACACATCAGAGGTTGCGCCCGCGCCCTCGCGACTGTCTCAAGCCTCATTCACTTGCGCCAGCGTCTGGCAGCGATCATTTTCATTACAGGGACACTAAACATTATTACAAACTTGTCTACACTCATATGAGGAGTTTTGAACAGCAAATTAGTCATTCAGAGAACAAATATTATGCTTGAACATGAAAAAATGACCAAGGTCCGGACCTCGGTGTTCTCATAGCTGGCTACAAGCCATCACTGTTAAAAATTGCTGTTAATTTACGGCAGAATTTCAACAGTATAATCCTGTTATGTTCAAAAGCAGTACATTACTGTTTTTTTTTTTTTTCGTTTTTGTGAAATGACGTAGACACAATATAACGGCATTCTACTGTATTTATAACTCGAAAGAAATAAAACATTACTATTAAACTGCAGTTAGCACGCCAGGACTTTCATCCGTCTTGTTAACAGGAAAGTCCCCTTTGCTTTGCGTGATTTCATCGACAAAATACATTACATTTGCTACTGCAACTAATCTGTATAGTGGATATCGGAAGTGACACTATCTTTTATTTGCTCTTTTCAGTGATAAACGCGCCAAATACAACATCATCGAGTGCAACTGGATTTCTGACTCTGTGACTCGGATTATATAATTCCCAATTACAGGGTGAGTTTCATTCATCATGAGATAATTCGGTAACACTTTACAATAACAGTACATGAATTATCATGTACTAATACCTTAATTAATAATTACTTGACTATGAACTAATGAAGAGTTAAGACATGTATTAATCAAGAACTAATGAAGAACTAACTTAACTACGGCATGAGTCATATGAATTACCTCATGAATAACACCACCTTAATTACATGTTAGTTCATGCATGTTAGTTAATGTATTAATTAGCACTTTGGGGTAAACTAAATCAAACATGCTCTAGAAGAAAGATTCATGAAAATGGCACAATGCAAAACTGTTTATAAATTTTCCACCTGCAGCTATGTCACAAACATCAGTGAATGACAGTGGATTTCTTGCAATATTTATGTTTAACCTAACTCATCCAACGCACAATGATGCATTCATAATTAAAAACAACTTCATCTCATCGTGTTTGGAGTGATTCCACTGCTGCCCTCCTACAATGACGTATTCATTAAGCAGATGCGATTTTCCAAATTAAAATCAGTGTTAGCATAGAGATGATGGTTATGTTATGGATTGGTTTACTGTCTTTATATCATAATAATGCACTGAAATCAGACGTTTGTCTTGTGTTCTTGCTCTTCTTTTGGGCCACTATTGCTCCTTCAAAATGTTAACCTTCCTCCTACCGTTCAGTTCCTTCTCCATCCAAATCCAGCCATGTGACCTCTGCTCTTCCACTTTTTTACAAACCACCAAAAAACACCAAATATCTGATTTAGATGAGCTGAATATGTATAAAACATGTGTAATTGATAACTTTTTAAAGATGTGCCCTCCAAGACAAGTCATGACATTATACATTGACAACTCATGAATTCATGATAAGTTATAAGTAATTAATGATGAGTTAATAATATTGTGCCCCCCCAAGTAAAGTCATGACATTATGATACATTAACAAGTCATGAATTAATGTTAAGTTAATGATGAGTTAGCAATATTGTTTTTATTTCATTAAGATATTCTTATCAATGCATTTTTATCATTTTATCAATAAGTGATTTAGACTTTTAGACCTCTTAACCTACCTCCAAACCTAAACATTTTATAAACATGCAAGAAAATAACCATTTTAGTAACAATATAGCATTAAAAGTTTTTATAATCGCTAATCCCACTCCTGCATCTACACCTAAACATAGCTATTTCTGTACAGTAGAAGAAAAACATGACAGACAGATAAATGCAATTACAATCATTTATTTACAATAGTCTAACCTTGATGTCATAAACGCATGAATTAGCATGTCTGCATTTGACGTTGAGAGCATAGGTCGCAATTTAGTTTTGAGATGGAAAAACGCAGTTTTACAGATGCTAGAAACATGGCTTTCAAATGAAAGATTGATATCTTCTTTTGAGCAGAATTTATGTTGTTAATGGCTGAAAATATTATCCTGATTATTTTCCTGATCCTCTCCCTCTCAGTGAACTCGTGAAAGCGTGCGCGTGCTAGCATCATTCAGATACACACACCTCACCAGAAACACGGCATGTCGCGATCTGTGACGAATGCAGGCGAGAGCCAATGAGCGTTCGATTATCCTGCCGTAAAACCTGTCGTGCGAAGCGGCAACATTGGAAATTGTAACGAACGCGTCAGTCAGCGCGGGTTTTGCTGTTTATGGTCGCTGGACTCGCTGCTCGGGATGGAGATGAAGATCGTCGAATAAAGGCTTGGATTTGGGTCTGTTCCTCGCAGTCGTATGGATTCTGAAGATCTGGATTACAAGGCACGAATAAAATAGTTTAATTTCGTAATTATGTTGCGGTTTTGGTGTTTTTTTTATAGTTCTATTGTCAGTCACAGCATGTCGGGGAATAACATTACGCCTTTTGTGGCCCATGGCAAACAAAGTAAACATTTCATGACAAGTAAAGGTTAAACCATTTAAAATGTTATTTATTTTAAGGTTTAAAGTTAAGTCTTGTTTAACTTGTAGTCCTATTATTGGAAACGAGCCAGCAGCAGAAATCACACAATAAAACGAAATGTTATCATTTCAATATTACTAACTCATTATTAACTTAACATTAATTCATGACTTGTTAATGTATCATAATGTCATGACTTTACTTGGGGGGGCACAATATCATTAACTTATCATTAACTTAACATTAATTCATGCCTTGTTAATGTATCATAATGTCATGACTTTACTTGCGGGGGCACAATATTATTAACTCATCATTAATTACTTATAACTTAACATGAGTTCATGAGTTGTCAATGTATAATGTCATGACTTGTCTTGGAGGGGCACATCTTTAAAAAGTTATCAATTACACATGTTTTAAAGTTGTTACAATGAAGTTGTTTTTAATTATGAATGCATCATTGTGCGTTGGATGAGTTAGGTTAAACATAAATATTGCAAGAAATCCACTGTCATTCACTGATGTTTGTGACATAGCTGCAGGTGGAAAATTTATAAAAATTTTTTGCAGTGTGCCATTTTCATGAATCTTTCTTCTAGAGCATGTTTGATTTAGTTTACCCCAAAGTGCTAATTAATACATTAACTAACATGCATGAACTAACATGTAATTAAGGTGGTGTTATTCATGAGGTAATTCATATGACTCATGTCGTAGTTAAGTTAGTTCTTCATTAGTTCTTGATTGATACATGTCTTAACTCTTCATTAGTTCATAGTCAAGTAATTATTAATTAAGGTATTAGTACATGATAATTCATGTACTGTTATTGTAAAGTGTTACCGATAATTCTTATGCAAAGTTAACTTTTCAAAGACTGTTGCATTGAAATCACATTGATGTCTCTGTAACACGCTGAAATGTTACAGTACCCCCCACGGGCGTCTCCTGGTGCACGGGGCCGACGGCGAGGGCGACCACGTCCTCTTGGGGCAGGGCGGTCGGGGTGTGACTGGTGGAAGTCAGTAAGAGCGCAGGTAGCGTCCGATCTCCTGTATTTTGTGTTCAGTCTGGCCATTGGTTTGTGGGTGGTACCCGGAGGATAGGCTCACTGAGACTCCAAGCAGTCGGAAGAAACTACGCCACACTCGGAGATAAATTGAGGTCCTCGATCGGACACGATATCCTCGGGTAGGCCAAAGTTGCGGAATACATGTTGGAAGAGCGTTTCGGCTGTTTCAAGGGCGGTGGGTAAGCCTCGTAAAGGGATCAGCTTGCAGGCTTTTGAAAATCTGCAAGGTAAGGGAACAAGTTTTCCTTCGGGTAAGTGACGGGGGGTAGAGACCACGGCACAGACGGCACAGCCCTTAACGTAACGGACCACGTCCTGGTTCATGTCGGGCCACCAGTACTTGTTTCGGAGTAGTAAGAGTGTGCGTTTGCGACCCGGATGGCCGGATCCAGGAGACGTGTGAAGGGAGTCTAGCAAAGGGAGACGGTAGGTGGCAGGGACGTAGAGTTTCCCTGCGGGGATTCCAGGCGGAGCAGGCTCAGATTGGGTGGCGGTTCGGATCTGATCATCCACTTTCCAGATGATGGTGCAAGCGAAGATTTTGGGTGGTAGGATGGGTTCGGGCCTTTCGGGTGATGGATCAGGCTGGTACAGACGGGATAGAGCGTCGGCTTTGAGATTTTTGTGTCCTGGACGATAGGTTATGGTGAATCTGAACCGAGTGAAGAAAAGGGCCCAGCGGGCTTGACGGGGGTTAAGGTGTTTGGCTTCGCAAAGGTACTGGAGGTTATTGTGGTCAGTAATCACCTCAAATGGATGTTGTGATCCCTCGAGCCAGTGCCGCCATTCCTCAAGCGCTAGTTTGATTGCCAACAACTCGCGGTTCCCGATGTCATAGTTTTGTTCAGCAGGTGACATCTTCTTTGAGAAGTAGGCACATGGGTGAAGCACTGGAGGTTCGCCCCTTCGCTGGGATAATACGGCACCAATTCCCACTGTTGAGGCATCCACTTCCACCACAAAGCTAAGATTGGGGTCTGGATGGGTGAGTGTTGGAGCGGTGCAGAAAGAGGTCTTTAACTTTAGGAAGGCTTGTTCCGTTTGGGGTGTCCAGGTAAGGGATTTTGGTTTTCCTTGGAGGAGAGAGGTTAAAGGGGCCGACTGATGGCTATAATTGGCTATGAAGCGCCGATAAAAGTTTGCGAACCCGAGGAATCGTTGGAGCTCCTTGATGGAAGCTGGTTGTGGCCAATTCCTTACGGCCTCCACCTTGGCAGGATCCATTTGCACACCATTTGCGTCAATGATATATCCCAGGAAGTGGATCTGGGTTCGGTGGAACTCACACTTCTCAAGTTTGAGGTATAACTGGTACTGGCGGAGTCGTTGGAGGACTTGGATAATGTGGTTTTAGTGTTCCTCGAGGGTGGTTGAGTAAATTAGGATATCGTCAATGTAAATGAGCGTGAATCGATTAAGCATGTCCCGGAAGATCTCATTCATAAAGTTTTGGAATATGGAGGGTGAGTTTGAAAGGCCATACGGCATAACCTGATATTCGTAGTGCCCGGTGGGTGTAATAAAGGCCGTTTTCCACTCATCTCCTTTCCGTATGCGGATTAAGTTATAGGTGCTGCGAAGATCGAGTTTGGTGAAGTTCGAAGTTCTTCCAGGGCAGCCGGTACCAGAGGTAGGGGATAGGCAAACTTGATCGTTTGGGCGTTAAGTGCTCTGTAATCGATGCATGGGCGGAGGCCTCCGTCCTTCTTGGCGACAAAGAAGAAACTGGATGCTGCGGGAGATGTGGAGGGATGGATGAATCCTTGCTGTAACGCCTCTCTCACGTATTCCTCCATAGCGGCGCGTTCTGGGATTGAGAGGGGGTAAACGTGACCTTTGGGCAGTTTGGCCCCAGGCAACAGGTCTATGGTGCAGTCCCAGGGTCGATGTGGAGGAAGACGAGTAGCGGCCGTCTTGCTGAACACGTCTTGGTATGGAAGATAGGCTTGAGGAATCCTGACTGAGGTAAGCGTAGTAGGACTCTCAACAGTGGTGGAGTTCAGTGGGAGAGATGGTGGGGCTTGGTGAGGTACCGGAAGATTGGTTAGGCACTTCTTGAGGCAGGACAGACTCCAGCGCAGGATTTCCCCCGACCTCCAATGTATGTCTGGATGATGTTTAGCGAGCCAAGGACGACCTAGTACGACATCCACAACTGCCTCCAAGACGAGAAAGGAGATCTGCTCCTCATGGAAGTGTCCTACACGGAGTGTCACCTCTGGAGTGTGGGGGCGTACCAGCCCCTTACTCAGCGGTTTGCCCTGAATGGTGGAGATTCGGTAAGAGGTGGTACTTCGAATCCGAGGTAGTTGGAGGTGAATAAGGCTGGTTGAAGAGATGAAGTTTCCTGCGGCTCCGGAATCAATGAGGATTTTCACTGGAAAGGATCGGTTCAGATAAAGAATTAAGGCATGATTATGCGGGATCTGGGAAACGTCAGGGTGGAGATGGACCGCACTCACCGTGGAGTTCGTAGGGCGAACGGGGCAGGAGACTATGGTGTGACTTCCCGAACCACAGTACATGCACAGGTTGTGGTCTTTGCGGCGAACCCTTTCCTCCCGAGATAGGTGATACCGATCCACTTGCATGGGCTCCGGAACAGACGGAACTCCTGGTAAGGTGGGTACTGGGGAAGTCTCCACATGACACGCATTCAGCTGTTGGGAGATGTGTAAAGATTTTTGAAGGAAGCCTTCCAAGCCCACGGAGTCTTCGATTACCGACATCTGCTGTTTTATGGAGGGTTCGAGACCCCTTCGATAGGTGGCAAGGAGCGCTGTCTCATTCCACCCACTGCTAGCGGCCAGAGTGCGAAATTGCACAGTGTAATCATGGATGGACATGTTGGCTTGTCGTAACTGGAAGAGCTCTTCATGCACAGAGAGGGAGGAGGCGGTATGGCTGAACACCTCGCGGAAATGGTCGGTGAATGCATCCAGGGACCGCACGATGGGGCTGTGGGAGTTCCAGAGCGCCTCAGCCCATTGCAGGGCTCTTCCGGACAGCAGGGACATGATGAAGGCTATCTTAGCTCGATCGTTCAGGAATTGGTGAGGTTGAAATTCAAAGTACAGTGAGCATTGAAGCAGAAAACCACGACAGGTGGCAGCGTCGCCGGAGTAGAGAGTGGGTTTGGCCATCGGGCATCCGGAAGGAGGTGGATGGCTCGGAGGCGGTTGTAGGGCTTCACGGAAGGCATGTATCAGTTCGGAGAACGGGTCTGGCGTTGGGAGAGCTTGGTCTTCCATATCGATGGTTACCCGTTGCCAGACTTTCTTTGCTGGGTTGGTCTTCTGTCAGGTGTGGACGGAGAGGCAGACACAAGGTTAGTGGAATACTTCTCTTCATTTATTTCCTTTCCACAAACTTAAAACAATCCCGAAGGATCTCAAACAAAACATAAACATAGATCAAGGAGATCGTTAAACTAAGACGGTGAGTCCAACACCCAGGCTTTCTTTTCCCTAGAGACTGGTCGGTCAAATAAGCTTACGGCACTGACAATCCTGGAATCCCAAGAGGTGAGTAGAATGGTAAGAAGCTCGCGACCTCGAGACCAACCAACGAGGAAGTGTGGTGAGTGACTGATATAGTGGCTGGTAAGTGATGACAGGTGGTAATTAGTACTCAGGTGATTGTGAGCGGGTGCAGGTGGTTGGTGTGGAGGCAGTTGTGGGTGGATCCGTGACAGCTAGCATGTTTGAAATTGAGTTTTTATTTCCCAGGTGAAAAAGACATAGTATTAAATTTATTAAAAATATACTTGAAATTCAAGTAGTATGTTTATAATACATTTGTATTCCCAACATGCTTATTTGAAGTGCATTAAAAATATATTGAATTGCATTTTAATATATTTCTAAAAAAGTATACTAGAAGTAATTTTGTATTAAATACATATGCTTAGTTATACTTCTAAGAAATATGCTAAACACAAGCATATTTTTAATTTATTTATAAAAAAGTATACTAGAAATACGTTGGTAATAAATACATGCTTAATTACACTTTTAAGGAATATGCTAAACACAAGCACACTATTACTATATTTCTAAAAAGTATAGTAGAAATACTATGTTAATAAATATATTCTTAGTTACACTTTTAAGGAATATACTAAACACAAGCATAATTTTAGTGACATTTTAGTGTATTTACAGAAAACATAGGCTATGTTACCCTTACTTAAAGTATATTTTATGTGTACATTGTGTAAGAACATAACAAAATGATTACACTTTTAGTAGGTTTTTAATGTACTTTATATTGCAGTAGGCCTACCCAGGTGAAAATGAAATATATTTAAATTGTGCTTTTTCAGACACACTTAATATATTTATATTATACTATACTAAGTGCGTATTAAATGTATTATTTTGAAACAACTTTAAGTATATTAATTGTATTTCAAGATATGTTTAAGTTCAATTTTAATCTATTTGTAATATATTTAATATATTGAAACTGTTAAATTGGAACCACTTTAAGTATATTTAGTGCAATTTAAGTATATTTCTTAAAACTCATTTAAAATGTACTTTTAATACTTCATGAACTACAGGTAGAATATATTTGAAGCATCGCTTTAATGTGCTTCAAGTACATATCAATTGTATTTCAGCTCATTAGAAATGCATTAGCATTACACAACTAGTATATTATATTAATTAGTATTATATTTTTCAGTATATACACACACGTACACTTTGATATCTAGAAAACTTTAATGTATTACATATTGTGTACATTACAAATATTCATACAGTATTCACAAGTACATTATTCAAATTCATACATTCATAAGTACAGCAGCATATATACTTTAGTGAAAAACAAAAAACATACTAATAAATGTATTAAAAATGTACTTGAAATGTTTATAGTATATTTGTATTACTACAAACACTCAAGTACATTTTAAAAAAATTATACAAAAAACATGATAATAAATGAAAAAAAAAGACCAATGCTATGGAAAAGCTGTCTTATCACAATCAGAATCAGAATCAGAATCATCTTTATTCGCCAGGTGTGCGCAAACACACGAGGAATTTGTTGTGGTTTTAAGGTGCTCCTGGTACATACATACATACACATCTAACATGAGAACAGAAAAAAACATTTAAATAGTAAGACAATGGATAATAATAATAATAATAAGTATTAATCTGTAACAGTAGATTTATGTACAGATTTGTGCATTATTTACTCTATATACAGCTGTATAAATAAACAGATATGTATATGTGTTTACATAATACTTGAGAAGGAGGCAATAATTAAAGATGGAGAATGAATTACAGAATGAATTGCAGAACACAGGTAATGATCCATGAGTTAGCTATTTAAGCTGGAGATGGCATGGGGGAAAAAACTGTTTTTATGCCTAGATGTTCTAGTGCACAGAGATCTGTAGCGTCTGCCTAAACGGAGAAGTGCAAACAGGTTGTGTCCGGGGTGAGAGGGGTCTTTGATGATGCTACCTGCCCGTTTCTTCACTCTGGAGTTGTTCAAGTCCTGAAGGCTGGGCAGGTGCACACCAATGATCTTTTCTGCTGTCCTAACAGTCCGTTGAAGTCTTAAATCTGATTTGCTGGCTGACCCAAACCAGACGGTTATGGAGGAGCACAGAACCGACTCAATAACAGCTGAATAAAACTGTTTCAGCAGCTCCTGTGGCAGGTTGAACTTTTTCAGCTGACGAAGGAAGTACAACCTCTGCTGGGCCTTTTTCACGATGGGGTCAATGTGATTGTCCCACTTCAGGTCCTGAGAGATGGTGGTGCCCAGGAACCTGAATGACTCCACTGCAGCCACAGTGCTGTTCATGATGGTGAGTGGGGGGAGAGGAGGGGGTTTCTCCTGAAGTCCACAATCATCTCCACAGTTTTGAGCGTGTTCAGCTCCAGGTTGTTGTGACTGCACCAGACAGCCAGCTGCTCAACCTCTTGTCTGTAAGCAGACTCGTCGCCGTCCTGGATGAGGCCGATGACTGTGGTGTCGTCTGCAAACTTCAGGAGTTTGACAGAGGGGTCTTTAGAGGTGCAGTCATTTGTGTAGAGGGAGAAGAGCAGTGGGGAGAGAACACAGCCCTGAGGAGCTCCAGTGCTGATGGTGCGGGTGCTGGATGTGTGTTTTCCCAGCCTCACAAGCTGTTGCCTGTCTGTCAGGAAGCTGGTAATCCACTGACAGATGGAGATGGGTACAGAGAGCTGTGTCATTTTGTTCTGAAGGGTGTCCGGGATGATGGTGTTGAAAGCGGAGTTGAAGTCCACAAACAAGATCCTTGCATAAGTCCCTGGTTTGTCCAGATGTTGCAGGATGTAGTGCAGTCCCATATTAACTGCATCATCCACAGATCTGTTTGCTCGGTAAGCAAACTGTAGAGGGTCCAGCAAGGGTCCAGTAATGTCCTTCAGGTGGGCCAACACCAGTCTCTCAAATGACTTCATGACCACAGACGTTAAAGCAACAGGTCTGTAGTCATTAAGTCCTGTGATTTTTGGTTTCTTGGGTACAGGGATGATGGTGGAACATTTGAAGCAGGAGGGCACTTCACACAGCTCTAGAGATCTGTTGAAGATCAATGTGAAGATGGATGATAGCTGGACAGCCCAGGCTTTGAGGCAGGCTGGAGAGACACCGTCTGGGCCTTTGGCTTTCCTTACCTTCTGTTTCCTGAAGACTTTGCATACATCATCTTGAGGGTGTTGATGGCTGTGCTGTGAGACGGTCGGAGCGGGTGTGGGGTGTCAGACCAGTCTTTTCAAACCTGCAGTAGAACTCGTTCAGGTCTTCAGCCAGTTGTTGATTGGCCTCAGTGCTGGGGGATGGGGTCTTGTAGCTGGTGATGGCTTTCAGGCCTTTCCACACTGATGTAGAGTCATTGCTTGAAAGCTGGTTTTTTTTAGCTTTCCAGAGTAGTTTAATTTTGCCACTCTTATCTCCCTATTCAGTGTGTATTTGGCCTGTTTGTACAAGGCTTTGTCCCCACTCCTGTAGGCGTCCTCTTTGGCCTGGCGAAGCTGTTTGAGTTTTGCACTGAACCAAGGTTTGTCATTGTTAAATATTAAATAAGTCCTGGTGGGTACACACATGTCCTCACAGAAACTGATGTAGGACGTCACGGTGTCAGTAAGCTCGTCCAGATCAGTAGCTGCAGCCTCAAAAACACTCCAATCAGTGAGTTCGAAGCAGGCCTGTAAAACCTGCTCTGCTTCAGAAGTCCATCTCTTTACAGTTTTTATTACAGGCTTAGCAGATTTTAGTTTCTGCCTGTAGGCTGGTAGAAGATGAACCAAACAGTGATCAGAGAGTCCCAGCGCTGCACGGGGAACAGAGTGATATGCATCCTTTAAGACAGTGTAGCAGTGGTCCAGTATATTTCTGTCTCTGGTGGGGCATGTGATGTGCGGTCTATATTTAGGCAGTTCACGGGTGAGATTAGCTTTATTAAAATCACCGAGAATGATAATGAAAGAGTCCGGATAACGCTGCTCTGTGTGTGTGATTTGATCGGCCAGCAGTTCTAGCACCGCGCTCACGCGCGCGTCAGGAGAAATATACACACTCACCAGAATAAACGAGGAAAACTCCCGCGGTGAATAAAAAGGCTTGCAGTTAATAAAGAGAGCTTCCAAATTTGGGCAGCACATCTTCTTTAAAACTGTCACGTCTGTACACCAGCCTTCGTTGATATAAAAACATAATCCACCGCCTCTCGTTTTCCCCGAGGACTCTGTGACGCGGTCTGCTCTGAACAGCTGGAAGTCCGTTAGATGAAGCGCGCTGTCCGGAATGGCTCCGTTCAGCCAGGTTTCCGTGAAGCAAAGCGCAGCGGAGTTTAAAAAGTCCTTGTTTGTGTGGGTGAGGAGTCGTAGTTCGTCTGATTTATTTGCCAGGGAGCGGAGATTTGCCAGATGAATGCTCGGCAGCGGAGTCCTAAACTCGCGCTGTCGGAGTTTCACGAGCGCGCCGGCGCGTTTCCCTCGCTTGCGTCGCCTGGAGCGCTTGTATAGGAACGCAGCTCCTCCGATTAAAATGTCCAGTAAAAGGTCTGAATGCTCAAATGTAGGCAGAAAGTTATTTGGTGTGCCGTTTCTGATGTCCAGGAGTTTGTTTCTAGTAAAGCTGATCGGGAAAATGTTGCTTAAGACAGGACAAACAAACAAAAAAAGAACAAGTACCAAGCAGCGACAGACCATGGCTGCCATCTGCGGTGCCATCTTGATGAAGATCTTATCCATTTGTAGAACATTTCAGTTATACCTGTATTACTGAAAAGTTAAGAATTTTACATCAATGAATAAATAAAAATCACAATGCAATTTTCTGAAGAAAAAAAAACAAAAATTTACAGAAAAACTAAGTGCAGAAGTGAATAGATGTGTGTGCAAAGACTGAAGATGATAAAGTTCAAGCAACAGAATAGGGAGGGATGGAGGGGGTTTTGGAGGTGGACGAGGAGATGGTGTAGGAATGGTGAGAGGCAAAGGTGGGATGATGGCAGGATGTGGTGTAGGGATGGTGATGGGAGGATGACGATGATGCCCTGGCGGCTTAGATGGAGTTTGGCACATGGCACAGACCCAGAGCATCCCAGCCCTGACAACACATGGCAGAGTCGAGGGAGGGAGGAGCCAAGATGTAGATGGTGTGGCTGCAGACATCTGGGGGCCGACTGATGGAGACAGAGCTGGTGGATCTGAAGGCGCAGACGGAGGGCCGATGGAGCTGAGCATCGTCGCAGGTTCCGGAGACCTGGGCACAGTCTAGTCGTCCTGGCATACAATATTTTGCACAAGTGCCTTGCAGCTTTAGAAAAAAACAAAACAGAAACAAAATTAGATAATGGATTTTTACATGAATGACTGAAAAGAAGCACAAATTAGCCACCTGGAATGGACACACTGCTAACATTTTTCTTCCAAGATTGACCGAATCATCCTCAATTAGGCCTGATTCACAAATATCTATAACAGAGGTAATACGATATTAAAATATACTTACTATTCCTTTGCTTGTCTCTGCACTCAGATTTCAGTTTGTCTTCTATAGCAGCTGATCTGAAAAACAACAAATGTTAATATTTCTCACACGCACAAAAAAAGGCAAATGATGATTGGTGATTTGTTTTCTGTTTAATAATGACAGAACAATGTACCTGGTCGGAAATATAGTCAAACACCTTCCCAGCCTCAGCAGTTTCAGATGTACTATATGCTCTTACAAGCAGCCCTTCTTACAATTTAATCTGTAATGAGAAATATATATTCGAAAATAAAGTCGATAATGTTGTCAAGCTTGAACAAATATAGACACCAATCAACCAACACTACCACAGTTTGCTGATCAGCTCAAGACAAAGTAACTGTATGTTCATAATCATGGTTTTTCAAAGATCATTAACCTCATTACAATGAAGCCAAATTGTTCAGGAAATCAGAAATAAACTTCATGTTGCCAGTGGCGGTTCTAGACCATTTCAACTGGGGGGGCCAGGCTGGGGCCAGGTGTACTGTTAGAGGGGCCAGTTACATTTAGACCTTATTGTTGTCATATCATTTTCTGCACTACAGGCATTAACAGGCAAAATACCAAGGATATAATCATTCAACAATGAATTTGCATTTACATTTTATTTTTTACATTCGCATTACATTCAGTATTAGTCACAGTAACTGTAATTGCATTTCCATTTATATATTTACATTTGCATTACATATTCAGTATGTCACAGTAACTTTCATTTTAATTATTTTTACATTTGCATTACATATTCAATATCACTGATATTATATCAGTCACATTAACTGTATTCTATGATTTTTGTGTTTTTTTGCAAAAAGATCAGCAAATTCGTCTAGATTTAAGGCCTTTGCCCTCCTTGACTCAATACTTAGAACACCTAAATTGCTTAATCTGTCATCTGACATTGTGGACCTGAGATAGGTTTTCAAAGCAGTGTATCTGTACTTCCGTTATACCATTACACCGGAGACTTCTCGGTAAAATGTGGGAAAAACTTGAAATATGAATGGCGTTCGTTAAGAGTTAAGGCTAATAGTTAATGTACTTAGTTGGATTCTTTTGCGAACATTTTTCTGCATCTGCCTTAGATGGGAGGCTTGCTTGCTTTCAGATTTGTATGACAATGATTATGTAGGCTGTTCACAAAATATATACTTGAAATCTTTTTTTTAATTTCGGTTTATGTCATTCCTTGGATAGTTTATTTGTGTGTAAATTAAATTCCCCGTATAGGCTGGCAATAAAAAGACAAACAGTGCGATTATGTTTTTATTTACTATGGGAAAATGACATGGACACAAATCATATTGTTGTATTAAATCTTTTTACTACACGGCATCCATAAATGCAAATGGTCTGAAAAGAAATCCATTATCCAGTTCAAGAATAAAATGCTTAATATTGAAACAATGCAACAAGGACTGCCGCAAAGTGCTACAGAACTTTGAACTTCCACAATTACTTAAATTCTTAAAATCACTTTCACTTTATCTACATGTATACCCTGTTTTTTCTTTGTGAATTATTATTGATTGATATGATCGTTTGTAGTTTATTTTCATTATAGGCTACATGCAATGTAATGTTAAAAAAAACAGCTATGACGTGCATTTTACATTTATTTACACAAATATTCGCATTTGTTTTTAACAGTAAAAGCTTTTTATGTAAACTTAATATATTTAATATGTATTTCTGAATTACATTGTTATAAAAATAAATGGGGAAAATTATAGACCCCATTTTATTGATATTTAAATAGTACAAGCTTATGTTGAACTATTCTTGTACATAAAGGCGCTGTATTAAGCAGGACATAAATTACTGAATGAAAAGGCTCTCCTTTACCACATGTAAATGTCTAAAATGTTTGTTTATTTGACAAATATCTAACCAACTTCATCTAACTGCAATAAAGACAGTAAATATTGTGCCAGAGTGCGAGTGTTCCTCGACTTCAAACAGCAAATCTCGCCAACCGGTATTCGGTAAATTCGTTTGAGATGCCAGACGCCTCGCCTTGAATAAGGACGACAGTAGACAGCGGCAGTCATCCTCTAACCATATTTTTGGCAGAAGTACAAGCGTCTGGGTGAACTCCATGCTGGTAGCCATAGCGCTTTCCTATGCTGGAGGAAGTAAGAATACCCTGCTTCGCGTCAGAAGGGAAGTTGTGTGACGTCATGTGAAAAGGGCCTATTATAATATTCACGCTAAACTTCCAACTTCTGAGTAGAAAAAAACCTGCAGATGCATGTTCTACGCACTGTTGTGTTCCGCTTTAAACAGCCCCTCTAGAAAATGTGTGGGTGACATTTCTGTTCCGCGTTGCACGGTCTAATAGGTCTAATAATGGATGTAAAAAACGATCGCGAAAAAAAAGTTTTGGAAAAATAATTTCACACTCTACATTTAGGGGGGCCACAAGGGGGACCAAGCTTGTTGTCACAGGGGCACTGGCCCCCCCCGGCCCCCCCCTAGAACCGCCTATGCATGTTGCAAATAAAAACTGTTAATGTTGTACTGGTACACGACTGGTACAGACAAAAAACGTTAATTAAATACAAATCTTACCTGAAGTCACAGTGAGGTTCCAACAGCCAGACGCCATACACGCTCGCAGAAGCTGGTAAAAATAAGAACATACCGCTATATTTTCTAATTAATTTCATAGTTCCCCCAAAACAATTTGAATTATGTCATCACTCACCCTCAAGATGCTCCAAACCATCTAAGACTTTCGTTCATTTTCGAAAGAAAAGGGGAGATATTTTAATGAAATCTGAGAGATTTATGTCCCTCCAATGAAAAGATTCATCAAAGATGTTCACATTTCAAAAAGTTAATCGCAAAAAAAACATCGCCAAAGTAATCCATATGAATTGCGTGGTTTCCTCCAAGCACCCTAAAGATACACGATCGCTCTATATAATACTGTTTAAATTTAGACTTATATGCACATTCAAGGGACATTTGCATGCACATCATATCTGATTTACTAAGCTCTCTGCTGCGAGGTCATTATCATACGAACCAATCAGAGCTGTTCAATGGCTCTGGAACCAATCAGGTTTAGTCTGTGTTGTTTGAATTTAAACAAATAATTGTTTTATTTTTATTTTTTATTTTTCTCAGATATGATGTTGAAATCCTTGTGGGAATTTCAGAAATATATATTAGAAAATAAAGGCATCAAGCTTGAACAAATTTATAAAAACCTAGATTATAACAATTAATGTTTCATACTGAACAACAGCCTAATCAACCAAAGTAACATAACCCATATTAAACAACATATTTTAAATATTGCAATAGTTAATACTATTTGACAAAGGTTTGTACATTGTAAATGTTAAAAATGTTTTTCAAAATATTGTACTTTTCCAAATATTAAAATTATAAATACATAAATATTTAAAATGAAGTGTCCCCAACTAAGCAAGCCAGAGGTGACACAGGTAACATTGACAATACCTACTACAAATTCACAAACCAACAATAAACTTCACATTTCACTTCACTTTAAACAGCAACAAGAACCGCATCAGGAATCAACTGAAAATTATGCTTATATATACAGACTAAGTGAAGGGAGAACTGGGAGAGAGGGAGAGGGAGAGGGAGAGGGAGAGAGAGAAGAGAGAGAGAGAGAGAGAGAGAGAGAGAGAGAGAGAGAGAGAGAGAGAGAGAGTGTGTGTATTTGTACATTGGAGAACGTTTTATGTGAGGGTTGTGTTTAGGGGTATATACACAGTTTGTACACTCATGTTTGTTTTTGTGAAAAGTGGAGACATCCCATAGGTGTAATGGTTTTTATACTGTACTTACTGTATGTGCTATTGCCCTGCACCAACCCTACTCCTAAACCTACCCCTTACAGGACACTTTGTGCTAGTTCAGATTTTCAATACACTCCATTCTGTGTGATTTATAAGTGTTTTGAAAAGTGGGGACATGGAATAATGTCCTGAAAAGTCACCTTCTCCTTGTAATACCTGTCATACCCTTGTCATTATACAAATTTATGTCCTCATTTGTCACAAAAATGTGCATGCGCACACATCCACACACCCAGTCTCTTGATCTCTATTTTTTTCAGGTATTCATTCAATTCTATTCACTCAAAAACATTTACTCTAAGTTTTTCACTTAATCTTTGTGTCCAGAGTTAATTTTTTGGACAGCCTGCATGACCTATTAGAATGAATTGTTAAAGAGTTAAAGCAATTTATTCATCATTTATATAACTGAAATGTAAATTTATTGTCATAAATGTAATAAGCTTTGGGCTTTATTTTACAATTTTTTTTTTTCATTTTGTTCCAATGTTCTGTAAGTCAGAATCTGATTTGGGGAACATGTTGATTTTATTTCTGTTATGACCACTTCTTCCCCTTAAATTTCAATTATTGTCTTTAATGTTTTTTCTAAGAAAGTAGTTTTTTTTTTTTTTTAATAAAAGCAAAAGTTTTGAATCAACACTTTAAAGCTGCTTTACTCGTGTTACATTTCAAGTCACTATTTCAAAGGGTACACATATATATTAAAAACCAAGAAGAAAATGTTGTCCTTTTACTAGCAGGCCATTACTCAATAGCGTACAAAATGGTATAGTACATTTGTATTGTAGTTGTTAGTTTAGTTGTGAAGAAGAGCAAAAAAAGTCTTATGCTGTATTTGCAAAAACTGTAGCCAACTGTAAATTTTACCAACAGTAAGACACTGTTAGTTTTACAGTAACTTGCTGGCAACCATGTTGCCAGTTCTTTACTGTTTTTTTTTTAAATAAACAGTAGCCAACTGTAATTTTACCCAACAGTAAGACACTGTTAATTTTACAGTAACTTGGTGGCAACCAAGCTGCCAGGTCTTTACTGTTTTTTAACAGGACAATTTTTAACAGTGCAGGTCTTTTTGGAGTAACTCCATTTTTGAGTTGATATGAATCTCACAGATGAAACTGCTGGTCTTAAAGATGAACTTTATTCACTGATACAAATGTAATTGTTTTGTCATTTTTATGTCATGTCACTTGTTGTGGTTGCTTATGGCAGATTAATACAGAAGAGATGCAATGTTGCACTTGAAAGAAGATAAACTACTTAATATAATATTTTATTTTATGACTGCGTACATTAGATAATTGATTGAAACTCTTCCCACATGCAGTGCAGTGATACGGTTTCTCTCCAGTGTGGATCCTCTCATGTGCTTTCAGGTTTTCTAACCGACTGAATATCTTGTCGCAGTGTGAACACTTGTAAGGTTTCTCTCCAGTGTGGATCCTCTGGTGCCGTTTCAACTCTGTAGCTGTAATAAAAGTCTTCCCACACTCAAAGCACATATAATCTCTCACACCAGTGTGTATCTTCTGATGTAGTGTTAATCTCTGTAGTTGTAAAAAACGCTTTGCACATGAAGAACATGAATGTGGTTTCTCCTTTGAATGAACTTTCAGGTGATTCTTCAAGCCTGAAGCCCACAAAAATGTTTTTCCACATTGATCACATTCATACAGTTTCTCTCTAGTGTGGATGATCATGTGGTCCTTAATTGTATAGTGCATTTCATTCCCCCAGTTTAATTCCCCACTGTTAAAGTATCAATTCTATTTAACCTGTGTAGTACAAAGGATAAGGCCATGGCTGAATCGGGAGTGCATGCTGCCATATTAGTTATTCCATCAATAATTATATGACAGAAATGGTAAAGTTAATCAGATTTTATGAATTCAGCTTAAGTTTGTGTCTATATCCATGTTCAAAATAAGAAAGAAGACTTGAATTTTGAGAACCAATGGTATATAAACTCCCACTTGTGCAAGTCTGGGGAATCATTACAGTTAATGAAGAAGGAGGAGCTATCATTAATTAGCTGAAATCTGTAGAGTACAAAAAGACCAAAGGGCAGCCTCTTTGCTTTGTGATTAGCTTTTGAACAATGGCTGGTAGTTTGTGTTTGGTTCAGATTTTGGCAGTTTGTGTGTTCTGTCATGCTGTTCCTCAGTGGAGTGATCTGCCCCAGAATCCTCAAGCTCTGATATTCCAGCAAACTGACGAGCGGTTTCAGAAGCCAGTTCAACAGCAAACTGACCAGCAGTTTCAGAAGCTAGTTCAACAAACTGACCAGCGGTTTCAGAAGCCAGTTCAACAGCAAACTGACGAGCGGTTTCAGAAGCCAGTTCAACCGCAAACTGACGAGCGGTTTCAGAAGCCAGTTCAACTGCAAACTGACGAGCGGTTTCAGAAGCCAGTTCAACCGCAAACTGACGAGCGGTTTCAGAAGCCAGTTCAACCGCAAACTGACGAGCGGTTTCAGAAGCCAGTTCAACCGCAAACTGACGAGCGGTTTCAGAAGCCAGTTCAACCGCAAACTGACGAGCGTTTTCAGAAGCCAGTTCAACTGCAAACTGACGAGCGGTTTCAGAAGCCAGTTCAACAGCAAACTGACCAGCGGTTTCAGAAGCCAGTTCAACAGCAAACTGACGAGCGGTTTCAGAAGCCAGTTCAACAGCAAACTGACCAGTGGTTTCAGAAGCCAGTTCAACAGCAAACTGACCGGCGGTTTCAGAAGCTAGTTCAACAAACTGACCAGCGGTTTCAGAAGCCAGTTCAACAGCAAACTGAGCCCCTTGATAAATGTGCTGTAGCTGATTATGAGCAGATCCAATGTGGACAACCTGGGATCAGTGGTGCTGAGTGTGAAGCTATCAACTGCTGCTTTAACGGACAGCAGTGTTACTATGGGAGAGCAGGTAAGCTCCCTGTCTTATTCTGTCGATGTTAAACAGATTCTCAGGATTAACCTTCTCTTGTACCTTTGTTCCAGTGACTGTCCAGTGTATTAGAGATGGTCAGTTTGTGGTAGTGGTGTCAAGAGATCTTACTCTGCCTCGACTGAGTCTGGATTCAGTGCGTCTACAGGGTGGAAACGACCCACCTTGCGGTCCTGTGGAGTCCACACCTTCTTTTGCTATATACCAGTTCCCTGTGACCGCATGTGGCACGAGCATGACGGTGAGCAGCTGCTTCTGGTGTTATTCTGCTTTGCTTATGATGGACTGGATGCTAACACCATTCCAATTCACAGGAGGATAGTGGATATGTGGTGTATGAGAACAGCATGACCTCCTCATATGAAGTAGGGATTGGACCGTTTGGTGCCATCACAAGGGACAGTCATTTTGAGTAAGTATCTGATTTGGAGTGAATTTTAATCCCTGATAAATGCTACAAGCTCACCGTCTGTTGTGCAGGCTTCTCTTCCAGTGTAGGTACTCTGGCACGTCTGTTGAAGCTCTGGTTGTGGAGGTCAACTCTGTTCCTCCACCTCCACCAGTAGCTGCTCCTGGACCTCTCAGGGTGGAGCTCAGATTGGCCAATGGCCAATGTGTCACCAAAGGCTGTGCTGAAGGTAAGGTCTTGTCCTGTGTCTTCCTAAAGCCTTTCAAACTTGACTCTGGTTAAACCCCAGTGTTCATCCTCAGGGGATGAGGCCTACACATCCTACTACAGTGACGCTGATTATCCTGTCACAAAAGTCCTGCGAGAGCCTGTGTATGTTGAGGTGCGCATTATGGAGAGGACTGACCCCAACATTTTCCTGACGCTGGGACATTGTTGGGCGACTTCAACCCCCAGTCCACTCAGTCTCCCCCAGTGGGACCTTCTGGTTGATGGGTGAGTGTAATACCAGTCTTCATCCAGTTAGTCTGCTGGGAGACACTCTCTAACCTCTTTCCCTTGCAGATGCCCTTACCAGGATGACCGTTATCTGACCACACTGGTTGCAGTGACTGGATCATCTGGTCTTCAGTTCCCAACCCACTACAAGCGCTTTGTTGTGAAGATGTTCACATTTGTAGATCCAGACTCTCTGGTGGCTCTGCAGGAAACCGTATGCTCTCTAGCTCTTCCTGAACCCTTAATATTACACTTAATTCTTAAATGGATTCTATGGCTTAACTCTTTTCCCCTCTGTCAGATCTTCATCCACTGCAGTACAGAGGTGTGTCATCCCTCTTCTGGCTCCTGTGAGCAAAGCTGCACCAGGAAGAGTGAGTACTTGCTGTAACTTAACTTGATGAAATGAGTTTCTGAAATGCCCCTCATGCTCTTGCTTGCTTCTCCTGCAGGAAGAGATACTCATGCCAAGACCATCTCGAGTGGACAAACAGTGGTTTCTAGTGGAGAAGTTACTCTGGTCATGTGATCTTAATAAACTGCCTGTAACTTCAAGATTCTTGTTTCTCTGGCTCTTGTTAGCTGAGTCTCAAACAGTTTTTAGTTTGGTTTAAAGGGACGCTCTACTAAACTGATGCTCCGTTTGCTTTAAGGCCTCACATTCTCACCAACAAAGTGACATCTTGCTAAAGCTGAGCATCTACAAAACTTAATTTTAACAACTGCTTGTTAAGCTCCAATGGCAGACCTAGGACCCACCACTCAAATCGTCAAAATGCCTTATGAAATTAAAGGCTGTGACAGTTTTCCAACTGTGCTATATGGATTTCTCTGGCCAGTGTTCACACCATTCCTGCTTCCTGGCTGGTGTGCAGTGATGGTCAGTCATGACCAATGTTCCCTCTAAGCCGTGCACTTCCGAGCAGAAGAAATAATGGGCCATGCACATGCAAAAGTTAGTTTCGAAAGCCATTAGACTGAATTCTAGTAAAAAATGCGACACTCGGGCAGACCGCTAGCAAGTTGATCTCACTATGGAGTTAGTTTTAGAGGTTTACAGGTTTCATAGTATGATGTGCGCCAAATGAGTAGTTGTAGAAACGGAGTACTTCAATGGTTATGGACAATGGCTTAAATCGAGAACCAACGCAATGACATGTGAAATAAACATCATGTATTAAAGAGTGGCTTGATTTAAGTGCTGGAAATGGCAGATGATGGGCACAAAACAGTAACACAACTCAGACATTTACAGTCTCGCACACCGGTGTATTATGCAAACTGTACTTCATAGGGATGTTTAGAAGGCCTATTCATGTTTACTTTAAAAAAAACAAAAAAAAAACAAACACCTCCTTGGCTTGCAAGTTGTCTGTTTAACTGCTTCAGTTTGTTTTGACATGTTAGGCCTATAGGTTATTATAAACCTATTAACTGACCCCAAACTTTTAAATAGTAAATTTCTATTTTGAATAGAACCCTGAAAAAAAAAAAACACAGGTCCCAAAAAATATTAAGCAGGACAACTGTTTCCAACAATGATTATAGATCAGCATATTAGAATGATTTCTGAAGGATCATGTGACACTGAAGACTGGAGTAATAATGCTGAAAATTCAGCTTTACTTTACACTTTAAAGCATTTTAAAACAGAACCTATTTTAAATTGTGTAGGGGAATTTACAGTAAAGACCTTCGGACCAGGTGTGTTGAATGAAGACCAGAAGAAAATTGTCAAAAATGAAAAATTTACTGAAGATAGTTTGCAGTTTCATCAGAAGTCAGCTTCATGAATCGCAATCGAGTTCTAGACACCAACAGTTATACTCTAACAGAGGTCATTAATTATGTCAATACATAGGTAAGCAAGATTCTGGTTGGTAGATAAACTAAGACAATCTCCACACATGGACGTAAAACTCGAAGCATATCTTCTAGTGATTATTTTGGTGACAACTGATCAGAGGTCAGACGTAATAGGTCCCTCCAGAGACGTATATCTGTTAGCCTGGACATCAGGGTGATGGAAAATGATGATTTCCTCCTAGAGCTCTCTCTCTGCATCAAAGATAGGCATTCACACACACATACACAGAGAACACTTATCTGTACTTCAAGGTTGCCGGGCTCTGCCCTGAATCTTATCAAATATGGTTAACTACATGCACACAATGAGATCAGCTTCTTAGAGAGTAAAAAGGCAGACTAAAGCCATATTCAACTTATTTTCTAACATGCATAAATGTAACTGATAATTATTCAAGAAATATTATAATTAACATTATTATGAGGGCCATTGTAGATCTGCAAAACTGTAATTCACTATTTTTGTGAAAAAATTTTCAGTATTTTTTATCAAATAGATACTGATGAGCATAAGGAACTTCTTTAAAGAACTTTACTGATTCCAAACTTTTGAACGACATTGTATTATACTGTAAAAATGTTTTCTCAGGTAACCTAAAATGTACATTTAGTTACATCAAGGGTCAAATCAAATATAAATGGCAAATTAAAGTTAAAAGTTACACACGTTTTTGTGTGCGCGCTGTACAGGTCTGGAATAAAGAATATTCTCCGCCCAATTAAGAAAAGTTTTGCTAAGCAAGAAAAAAAATTAGAGGGAACATTGGTCATGACCCAAGCCCCTTTTAAGAAACCGCTTCACTTTGGCCATACTGTTGAGGCTATTTGAAAGCTCTCTCCAGCAGTACAACTCTTTAAGGGTTTGAGGTTTTTCTAAAGCATTTAAAAAGAAAATTGGGTATAAGTGCTGCACTATATTTGGGTTAAAGCAAAATTCGATGATGATACTTGTCCCAGTAATGCATTTTCTAGAGTAGACTGGTAATACCATGCGCTATGTGAAAATATATATATATACAGGTGCATCTCAATAAATTAGAATGTCGTGGAAAAGTTCATTTATTTCAGTAATTCAACTCAAATTGTGAAACTCGTGTATTAAATAAATTCAATGCACACAGACTGAAGTAGTTTAAGTCTTTGGTTCTTTTAATTGTGATGATTTTGGCTCACATTTAACAAAAACCCACCAATTCACTCTCAACAAATTAGAATATGGTGACATTCCAATCAGCTAATCAACTCAAAACACCTGCAAAGGTTTCCTGAGCCTTCAAAATGGTCTCTCAGTTTGGTTCACTAGGCTACACAATCATGGGGAAGACTGCTGATCTGACAGTTGTCCAGAAGACAATCATTGACACCCTTCACAAGGAGGGTAAGCCACAAACATTCATTGCCAAAGAAGCTGGCTGTTCACAGAGTGCTGTATCCAAGCATGTTAACAGAACGTTGAGTGGAAGGAAAAAGTGTGGAAGAAAAAGATGCACAAACAACCGAGAGAACCGCAGCCTTATGAGGATTGTCAAGCAAAAATAGATTCAAGAATTTGGGTGAACTTCACAAGGAACGGACTGAGGCTGGGGTCAAGGCATCAAGAGCCACCACACAGAGACGTGTCGAGGAATTTGGCTACAGTTGTCATATTCCTCTTGTTAAGCCACTCCTGAACCACAGACAACGTCAGAGGCGTCTTACCTGGGCTAAGGAGAAGAAGAACTGGACTGTTGCCCAGTGGTCCAAAGTCCTCTTTTCAGATGAGAGCAAGTTTTGTATTTCATTTGGAAACCAAGGTCCTGGAGTCTGGAGGAAGGGTGGAGAAGCTCATAGCCCAAGTTGCCTGAAGTCCAGTGTTTCCACAGTCTGTGATGATCTGGGGTGCAATGTCATCTGCTGGTGTTGGTCCATTGTGTTTTTTGAAAACCAAAGTCAGTGCACCTGTTTACCAAGAAATTTTGGAGCACTTCAGGCTTCCTTCTGCTGACCAGCTTTTTAAAGATGCTGATTTCATTTTCCAGCAGGATTTGGCACCTGCCCACACTGCCAAAAGCACCAAAAGTTGGTTAAATGACCATGGTGTTGGTGTGCTTGACTGACCAGCAAACTCACCAGACCTGAACCCCAGAGAGAATCTATGAGGTATTGTCAAGAGGAAAATGAGAAACAAGAGACCAAAAAATGCAGATGAGCTGAAGGCCACTGTCAAAGAAACCTGGGCTTCCATAGCACCTCAGCAGTGCCACAAACTGATCACCTCCATGCCACGCCGAACTGAGGCAGTAATTAAAGCAAATGGAGCCCCTACCAAGTATTGAGTACATATACAGTAAATGAACATACTTTCCAGAAGGCTAACAATTCACTAAAAATGCTTTTTATTATTATTATTGGTCTTTTGAAGTATTCTAATTTGTTGAGATAGTGAATTGGTGGGTTTTTGTTAAATGTGAGCCAAAATCATCACAATTAAAAAAACCAAAGACTTAAACTACTTCAGTCTGTGTGCACTGAATTTATTTAATACACGAGTTTCACAATTTGACTTGAATTACTGATATAAATGAACTTTTCCATGACATTCCAATTTATTGAGATGCACCTGTATATCTTCTTATTAGGCTAATAATAATGCACAATTATTAATGTTATGCTGGTTGACATAATAATGCTATTCCAATTACAGTGTTTTTCAACTGCTTACACACATTTTCAAAACTTTGCCTCTTTTTTTGAAAACTTTACACACAAATGCTCATATCTCTTATGAAGCACTGCTTTCAAAATATCACAAACACATCTCAAAAGTAAACATTTGCAAATACATTTGCCATGTTACTTCCTGTTAGATTTTTGTGTTACATGGAGAATTGTGTGTTGTGTTTTGCAAAAAGTGTTTTATGAAGTTGAAAACTGAGTCAAAAGCCAAGAAACTATGGTTTTGCAGATTTTGTGTGTTTTTCTGGTGTTTGTGAGTCAGGTTTCAGAAATTGTGTTACGAGTAAAGATTTTGTGTGTAAGCAGTTGGAAAAAAAATGAAAAAGAAAAACCTGTAATATCAACTAATAAAATTATTAACTCAGCAACATTATGTCAGCACCAGCAAAATTGATCATAAACACCACAACAAACGGAACGGTCATTTTTGGGCATTTTTTAAACGTTTTAAAACACGAGCAGAAAGTTTGTCCATGGTGTGCGGAGCTAAAAAGATGAACTTCAATGCGGAGGATCACTATCGGTCGGCTTTTAAACAACGACTCTCATCGTAAGTGTTAAATTACACCACAAACCGTGTTTTCGTTAGAAGCGTTAATGTATTGTCGTTATGGCCAGTGACTTCAGAGTTTCAGCGAAGTCGTCGAAATGTAGCTCTTTGTTTGTGCGAGCGGAGATGGTTCAGAGTGAACTGCATGTATTCAGAGACTGTTGAATTTTTCAGAGGTATAATATGAGGACAAGCACGATGCTAATTGCGGAGGCGCGCGAGGAGAACGAGATAGTGAACAGAGCACTGGAAGATCAGGAAAAGGTGTTTGTATGAAAGAAAGAAAGAAAGAAAGAAAGAAAGAAAGAAAGAAAGAAAGAAAGAAAGAAAGAAAGAAAATAGTTGTTCCACTTTAAATGAGTGTAGTGATTTTGTGCTGTTGCCAGGAGTTGCAGATAAGGCGGGAGCGGAAAATGTGAAAAAAGAAGAGGAGAAACTCAGGCAGTACAAACTGGATACTGCTAAGGAGCTGCAAGTAAGACAACATTCTGAAACAAATTCATGGATAATGAGTAAATTGACTTAAATATCATTGGTAACCTCTTTTTTGTCTTTCTCACCCTTAAGGAAAATGAGGCCAGACGGTTACGTGCCATACAAAAGAGAAAGGAAGAGGAAGCTAAAATCAAAGAGAAAGAAGAGAACATTAAGAAACTAATGACACACACTGTTAGACATTTCTGTAATTTCCCAGTCACCCAGTGTAATACTGCAAATTCCCTTTACAGTAAATAACTGTAATACCATTTGCATCATGGGGATTTTCTGTGACGTCAGACCCCACATACAGAGACTTACTGTATTTTTTTTTTAAATTGCTGTTTACTACTCTAAGGTCTCTTTGGCGCCATTATACTGAGGTCGTTTTATTTTCTTCATTTCTTACATTTGGATTGACACAATTTGAGCTACACCGTGTCTACAACGCCGCAGCAGCTTGGGACTGACTACTGCATGTGTTACATCGCTTCTAATGATTGGAAAATCCGTTTGTACTTTGTGTCAGAAACAGCGTGAGCGCTTGGAGTACATCTGTACATCAGAAATATACCGGGGCATCTCATTACTGTCCGCATCCACTGTAGATAGTATATCTAATGGGTTCTATATTGCTTTTTATCGAGTCGCGAGAGAATAAGACCAGCAAGCAAGGTAAAAATATGTGTATGTTTGTCTGTGTGTTTGTGTCAGATTTTTGCACACCAGTTTACCTAACATTAGTAACATTTACTCGTCAACATGGCGGTTACAGAACTTTACCATGGTAAACTGCACTGTAGTTTCAAACAACTTTTGTCAGCTTATTGAATTAATTTACCCAATTAAAATTGTTGTAATTGCAACGCTTATCTTATATTAACATTAGGTTAACTAATGTGAAATTTAGTTCAGGTGTTAGTAGTTAATGTTGGCCAGTAGCCTGAGAAAATAAAAGCGTATGTTAGCTAGGTTAAACAAGTTTTATGGCTAACTGCCTTTCTAGTTTTCGAATTAGTTTGTTATAGTTTTTAATGGAATTTAAGATTTACTGCATTTTTTTGTATTTGTGTTTTAAAGGCAACTGCAATGAAGCATCAAGAAAGACACGAGCAGCGCCAGCCACCCTGAGACTGATAATTCATGGTAAGAGAACAACTATGGTTTTGAGAGATTTGTGTATTCTATATGAGGTTTGCCCTTTAAAAGTGTGCTATTTCTTCTACTTGTTTTTCAGAGAAGACATTTCTGTCAAAGTGGATGGTGAGCAAAGATGGTGGCCACGTTTTGGAGCAGCACCTGTGTTTTGCAGATAGCTATGTATTCTTTGGCTGCCTGTCTTTTTTCCCCATTATGTTTCTGTTGCCTAAAGATTCTTTGTGAGGATGAATCCAGAGGACACAACATAATGCACTGCAAAACGTCCTAAGGCAGGAGAAATGGTGAAGATGCACTCTTCCAGCGTTGGAAGACTGTATTTTTAAGTGTTATACATGCAGTGTTTTAAATAAAGAATTTGATATTTTGTAATTATTGTGTCTGTTTTTATTGAATGCCAGTAGTACCTATGTAGACTAAAATAAAATGAATTCTATATAAAAATTATAAAATCTAATGAAATCTATATTAAAATGAATGAATTACAGTAGTATACTGATAAATCAAATACAGTTTGCTACTGTAAATCTTAATTACAGTAACTTACTGGCAACAGTGTTGCCAGTAAGTTACTGTAAAAACCCTTTGAAATGTCTAACAGTGCAGTATGAAGCCCTGCTGGCACAAAAAGAGCAACTGGACCAACTACTGGCCAAACTCCACCAGGAGAGCACTGCAAAGATGCATGGAAAGGTATCATAGCCTACTTTTAGTCTACTAGCCTATTTCTGTGTCTGGAAAGGAGAAAAACACTGAAACTACTCAGAGAAACTGTCAGGCTGCTTTCCTGGACTCGCCTGCCTCATTTGACTGAAGAGTGAGGCTTTGGGCGTTAGATCAGTCTTATTCTGTTTTAATTTTCAGTTTTCTGAAAGATGAGACAGATGGGGTAATGAGAAAATATCATAAAGATACTGAGTCATGTTTTAATGCTTAAAGACAAAATGCATGAATTTCAAGATTACACAGGTTCCAGCTGTTTTAAAATCTAAAATAGTAATGCTACACTTTTTCTTTTGTTTCCTCCTTTTTAATGACATTTGAGTTTGAGAACCCCGGTCAACACCGTGACTGTCATGGAGCGCAGTCCATCAGAAAGGAAATTCTAGAAGGACAAGCTAATGAGAAAAAGGCAGAGCACAAAAAGCTGGAACTGATGAAGGACATAAAGGAACAGCAAACTCGTCTCCTGCACTACACCAAACAACTGCAGCAGCAACAGACAGAGCTCGACAACATACGCTCAGAAACACACACACATATTTAGAGGCTTACAGAGGGTAATGTGCTAAAGACACACAGACGTCACTGTGGCCCCCTCTGTCTTCTGTACAGTTCTGTCTTTCAGGATCACAGGCTATTCATGTCTTCTACAGGAACTGAAACGGGAGGAATTGCGTTCTGCTGCAGAAAGAGAGGAGCTCCAGCACGCTCGGATAAAGGTCAGGATTCGTTCAATTCGATCAAATAATCACACCTTACTGGAGAGAGTCTGTGGATATTGAGGACCCCTTCAAGCAGCTGCAACTGGTGAATAATGAGAAATACTTCTGGCAACCTTGAATAAAGCAGTATTTGTTGTTGATATTGTGCTTAAAATGAAATACAGAAAAGTGATAAAATGTCATCACACAGCAATGATAAAATGCAACTGATGGTGAAGAACTTTTTTTTTTTTTTTTTTAATTTTCCCTCCAGATTCGGAAACATTTTCAGCTTGTGAGAGCTATAACTGAAGATCGAAATGTTATGACAACGCCGTCAGGTGGAACTGAAGAGGACGACAGGCAGCAGAGATTAAGATCCAAGCTCTGAAGATGAGTACAAAAACAGCCAGATGTGCCTAAGCTAAATATAAATCATCATCTGACCACCCTTTTGACAGTATTGTGCACTGTGATGGGAAGGACAGCAGGGATACTGTACTGAGATTAATTTGTTATTAATGTATTGATTTTTATTGAAAATATAACATTTTTTGTCATAATTTTTGTTATAAAGGATTGACGAATTAAAACTGTTACTGGTTTGAGAAGTGCATAATACATACATACATATATTAAAATATAATAAATAATTTAAATAATAATACAAATAAATAATGAAAAAAACATTTGCATAGTAATTTCTTTCAGCATGAATTAAAAAAATCACATGGTGTAATGTATAAGGTAATAACACTTTCCTCACCTTGAATAAATGTCTGTTCAATCTTATAGGCTAATCATTTTCAAACAAAAAATAAAATAATTTTTTTTTTTTTTTCATGGTAAAAATGTTCATTTTTAAGAACCATAACAGTCAAGCAGTTGAGATCTGTACAGTATATCGCTTAATATGCTCATGTCACAAGAAGTACTGCAATGACCTGCACATCTTAAAGACACCTATATGTTTATTTTAGCGTTTTATACAAAGTGTTTAAAAAGTGTTTAAAATGTTTAACAGGAACTTAATTGTGAGATAAGTTTATTTTTATATTAAAATATTATGTTTGGCTACCCTGTTACACATGTAATTTAGATACTTTACAAACATACATATAATAAAACATTTAATAATCGAGCCTGTAGAAAATACAAAGGTGATTCATTTATTAACAAGATACACTGAACAATTAAATAATAGCAATAAACTATTAAATTAAATAATAGCAATTAACAATTAAATAATAGCCAGATAAATAAATGAGAACAGGTTGAGAAAAAAATATTTAGTAATATTTTCAAACATTTTAAAAAGCAAATTTTGGATTATCTGTTTGGAGATTAAAGCTTTGTGAAGATAAAACAAAGATATCTAACTTCTTGGCTCTGCTCAGCAGCTGATGTGAGTGTAGTGTTGTGTTTATCTGCACTAGAGGGCGCAGTGAGCAGCAGGTTGAGCAGCAGCGCTGAGACTCTCGGCTCTCGCCGGGTTCAGTGGCGGAGCCTGTAATCCAAGCTACTGGGAGGCTGAGGCTGGCGGATCGCTTGAGCTCAGGGCTTCTGGGCTGCGGTGGACTATGTCGATCGGGTGTCCGCGCTAAGTTCGGTATCGATATGGTGCTCCTGGGGGAGCTCGGGACCACCAGGTCGTCTAAGGAGGGGTGAACCGGCCCAGGTCGGAGACGGAGCAGGTCAAAGCCCCCGTGCCGATCAGTAGTGGGATCGCGCCTGAGAATAGACACTGCAGCGCAGCCTGAACAATACAGAGAGACCCAGACTTTTCTTAAATAACTTATGTTTTAATGCATCGTTCATTACAAAAATTTGTTTTTGACAAAAATGTTAATTTAATAAAAAAAATTATCCTCAGGCAGTCGGTGCCAGTAGCCTCATGGGCATCGTGCAGACATATAGGGCCTCATTTATAAAGCGTACGAACGCACAGATTTGATCTTAGAGTGTGCGTACGCTTAAATCCACGCCAGCGCTCATATTTATAAAAACGGTCTTTGACGTGGAAAAGTGCTTAGCGTCACGTCAGGGTCCGAGCAGTCGTACGCACTTTTCATTGTCGGAGTAATGCAGATTTTTTTCAAATGTAAGCTGTTCTTGCAGGTCGCTGTTCTAAATTATGATGATTGGTAATATTTTATATGTTAATGATATTAATTAGGAGTCGTTTACAAGGCAGAGAGCTGAAACCATTCAGTTGCGCGCAAGTTGAAGATAATTTGCAATTCATAGATTCCACATCTGAAAGAGGCGCATACGCTCGTTTTCTGTTCGTATACGTTCATTCTATGAATCGCACGTATGCATTTCTGAGAAATGATCGTAAGATCAAATTTAGGACGGTTTCTCCGCAACATAGGCCCATAGTCTTTAGCATACATAAGTGCTTTGCGGAATCAGATCATTCAGAATCAATTATGCAAACCTCAAAAATGAGGAAAATCCAAAAGCAGCTGTATGGAGTTTTTAAAACTGATCAAAATAATTTGCCTGTTCATAATTTTTTAAGACTCCCGATTTTTTTTTTTTTTTGGCATTTGGGCCTTTCTTTTGATATGACGGTTAAGTATGGACAGGAAATGAAGTGGAAGAGAGAATAGGACAGGATCGGGAAAAGTTCCCAATCTGGGACTCGAACTCAGGACGCCTGAAGCACAAGGCGTTATATGTCTGCACGCTGCCCACGAGACTACTGGCGCTGACTACCTGAGAATATGTTTTATTAAAAATAATATTTTTGTTATAACAATTTTTTTTGTAATGAAGGATGCATTAAAATGTAAGTTATTTAAGAAAAGTCTGGGTCTCTCTGTATTGTTCAGGCTGCGTTGCAGTGTCTATTCTCAGGCGCGATCCCACTACTGATCGGCACGGGGGCTTTGACCTGCTCCGTCTCCGACCTGGGCCGGTTCACCCCTCCTTAGACGACCTGGTGGTCCCGAGCTCCCCCAGGAGCACCATATCGATACCGAACTTAGCGCGGACACCCGATCGACATAGTCCACCGCAGCCCAGAAGCCCTGAGCTCAAGCGATCCGCCAGCCTCAGCCTCCCAGTAGCTTGGATTACAGGCTCCGCCACTGAACCCGGCGAGAGCCGAGAGTCTCAGCGCTGCTGCTCAACCTGCTGCTCACTGCGCCCTCTAGTGCAGATAAACACAACACTACACTCACATCAGCTGCTGAGCAGAGCCAACTAGTCAGATATCTTTGTTGTATTTTCAAAGCTTTAATCTCCAAACAGATCATCCAAAATGCGCTTTTTCAAATGTTTGAACATATTATTTCTCACCAGACCTAATAGTTGTTCTTCTCCTGTTCTCATTTATTTATTTGGCTATTATTTAATTCAGTGTATCTAATAATAAATGAATCATTTGCTGCACCTTTGGATTTCTACAGCCTTGATTATTATATGTTTTACTAGATGTATGTTTATTTACATGATAGCCAAACATAATGATCTCACAATTAATCTGTGAAATTAATCCTTTCTTCATACTTGCTTGTCATTGTATCCAGCTCACAGACTGTTCATGTCTTCTACAGGAACTGAAACGGGAGGAATTGTGTTCCACTGCAGAAAGAGAGGAGCTCCAGTACGCTCAGAGAAAGGTCAGGATTTGTTCAATTTATCAGATAATCGCACCTTACTGGAGAGAGTCTGTGGATATTGAGGACTCGAGCAGTTAGAATTGTGAACAATGAGAAATACTTCTGGCATCCTTGAATAAAGCAGTATTTGTTCTTAATACGGTGTTTAAAATGAAATATGGCAAAATGCAACTGATGGTGAAGAACTTTTTTTCTTTTCTTTTCTTTCTGAATTTTTCATTCAGATTTAGAAACATTTTTAGCTTGTGAGAGCTATAGCTTAGGATCAAAAGTTCAATGTTATGACAATGCCAGTTGGAACTGAAGAGGACTAAGTTAAAGAAACTAACATTTTTGTCAAGTCTTCTTTAAGAAGACTTCAACGGACTGTTAGAACAGCAGAAAAGATAATTGGTGTGCACCTGCCCAGCCTTCAGGACTTGTACAACTCCAGAGTGAAGAAACGGGCAGGTAACATCATCAAAGACCCCTCTCACCCCGGACACAACCTGTTTGCACTTCTCCCTTCAGGCAGACGCTACAGATCTCTGTGCACTAGAACATCTAGGCATAAAAACAGTTTTTTCCCCCATGCCATCTCCAGCTTAAATAGCTAACTCATGGATCATTACCTGTGTTCTGCAATTCATTCTGTAATTCATTCTCCATCTTTAATTATTGCCTCTTTCTCAAGTATTATGTAAATACATATGTTTATTTATACAGCTGTATATAGAGTAAATAATGCACAAATCTGTACATAAATCTACTGTTCCAGATTCATACTTATTATCATCTATTGTTAAGTCTTACTATTTAAATGTTTTTTTTTTCTGTTCTCATGTCAGATGTGTATGTATGTATGTATGTATGTACCAGGAGCACCTTAAAAAACACAACAAATTCCTCGTGTGTTTGCACACACCTGGCGAATAAAGCTAATTCTGATTCTGATTCTGATAACAATGAAGGATGCATTAAAACATTGGATTGAGAATACATCTATCAATATCCAGCATAATTTAACCTATACAAATGTAAAAAGAAAAAAAGAAAAAAAATTAGCAAACATATAACATTTATTGTTAGATTTAAACCCTCCACTAAATGTTTATTAATAATGTAATAATTTAACTAATAATAATAATAAAAAAAATTGCATAGTATTTTCTTTCAGTAGCCTATTAAAAACAAGTCTCATGGTGTAATGTATTAGGTAATAACATTTTCTCACACATTTAATAAATGAATAAATGTCTGTACAATCTTAATAATTTTCAAAAAAGTTTTTAAATATATTTTTCATGGTAAAAATGTTTATTTTTAAGAATCATAAAAGTCAAGCAGTTGAGATCTGTACAGTATATCGCTTAATATGCTCATGTCACAATAAGTACTGCAATGACCTGCACATCTTACACCGATCGGTCTGCACACACAAACAAAGCCAAATCCTAGATCAGGGGTCACCAAACTTGTTCTTGGTGAGCCAGTGTCCTGCAGAGTTTAGCTGCAAAGTTTCAGAAGTTGCGTGCTTTTGAAAGTGAAATCAAGTTCTTTTAAGGACTGATGATTGTGTGAAGCTCTTCCCGCACTGATCACATGTGAACGGTTTCTCTCCGGTGTGGATCCTCATGTGAATCTCAAGACTATGTTTGTTTGTCAAACTCTTTCCACACTGAGTGCAGGTGAAACTTTTCTTGACTCTTCGTTTCAGTAAAGAAACTCTTTCAGTCTGTGAGCGAGTTTTTTCTCCAGTTTTGACATCATGATGTTGCTCCTCTTCACTTCCCTTATTCTCCTCCGTCAGATCTGAAATGAAAGTAAGAAAGTTACCACACAAATAAGTCACAAGAAAAAAAAAAAAAAAAAAAAGAGAAATGACAAAATTACGATCCTTTTTTTATACATATTTATAAAATGAGGTACATTGGTCTATATATAAAAAAACAAAAACAATTTTAACATTCAATTCATTTCATTCCATTTTTTTTTTTTTTTTTTTTTTTTCTCTTTGAAATGCAGACACCCAGGAACTTTTGAACTATGTCAAGAGTACAAAATAGTGAACAAGATGTAAAATAAAGATCTCAGATCATATTTAGTTTGGCTTTCTGGTGTCGAATGTTTACCATTTGGTCAAAACAAGCAAATAAAAGACAACGGAGTTTCAGGCCCTGTTTTGTACCCTGAACAAAGAAAGTCTCCCATATATTATTTATTGATTCGTGTTTTTTTTCTACTACAAACACTAAATCTGATGACCTGCTTAATAACCTTAATGTTCCTCAGATTCATTGATGAAGGATCAAGAATAAACACCAACCTGTTTGTTCTTCAGTGTGTTTCATTCTGCAGGGTTCTGGATCTCTCATGTTCTCTCTGTCCTTCAATAAACTCTGTCTCTGCAGATTTCACTTCTTCCTGATGCTCTGATGCTCGTCTTCACTTGTAGACTGATGGGAATATTCCAGCATTTATTGCTGAACTGCAGTGGGAGGAGCTTCACTGAAGGTGTGATTGTTGTGGGAGGAGCTTCACTGAAGGTGTGAGTGTTGTGGGAGGAGCTTCACTGAAGGTGTGAGTGTTGTGGGAGGAGCTTCACTGAAGGAGGAGCAGATCTGCCAAAATGTAAAAGTTTCCTTTTATACCAATTCGCATTTCAAGCATTTTTGTTTATCTGCTATCTATATTAAATTATCAGAATTTTAATATTAATTCACACGTTTCTGTTTTGTCTCTTTCTCTTTCAGTTCTACATTTATCTGCCCCCTCATTAACATATAGGCAAAGAAATGGCAAAGAAATATAGAAAGATCCATGATCAAATACCATGATTAAAAAAAAAAAAAAAAAAAAAAAAAAATTAAAATGTTAAGAACAAAACCAAAATAAATAAATAAATAAATTTACATTTATATAACCAACAAAAGTCATTAGGTGTGTTCAACTTCATGCTGCGCCATGAAAACCGATCGGCGGCTTACTTGAAGTGCATGCCGGTTAGAAAATTTGTCCGACTTGAACCGGCACCGAGGCCACGTCACTGTCACGTGTGGCATCAAAGTACCGCGAGAGCGTTTTGAGAGCAGCCGGCTCAGCTCGCGCAGTTTCTCCAGAGCGACTGCAGGAGCGCTGATGACGAAACAGCTGTTTCACGATTGGTCAAATTCACCACATGGCAACAATGACATGTGTTTCTAACAGTAAAACCTTTTTTTTTTTTTTTTTTTTTTTTACTGTAGTCACAATGTTATATTGTATGACGTTTTAGTGCCTCGTTAAAAAAAAAAAAAAAATCTAAGATTACGAGATTAAAGTCGTAATATTTCGAGAATAAAGTCGAAACTACGAGAATAAAGTCGAAATGTTACGAGAATAAAGTCGAAATTACGAGAATAAAGTCAAAATGTTTTGATAATAAAGATTATAGTTATAATATTTTGAGATAGGCTATTCTAGCCTTTTGCGCATGCAAATTGCCCAGATTGGGAGCACCGGGAGATATTCCAAATCTCAGTTTTCAAAATCTGCCAGTTTTATATCGAAATAAAAACAATATGTAGGCTATATTGCAATAATGTGCTTGTTAAGCGGCATGTGAGTAATCATCTTTCCGATTACAATAACGAACGACGAGACATTTTCATTATAAATTAGGCTAAACTTTTTTTATGCCTTATGATGTTCCTTCACTTTATATCTTGCAAAACACATTTATAATTTGTATTTTGTTATAAAACTGGCAGAACTTGAAAGCTGAGCTGTGTGTAAAAGCAACAAAGCACAAAATTTTCGTGATTACTGGTTGGCTGGCATGCTACAAATAATGAATGGAAGACGTTAAATATTATGTCCTCATTTACAGTATACCATGAATAAAACAGTATGTGAATAGTCACTTAAAGAAAAGGCAACAATATAACGTATGTTAACAAATTTGAGTTCACTTCAACGTTTAGAACGTTTTATTGCTGTTTAATTAAACAGGTTATGTGAGGAAGGAAAGTTCGGAGCAGGTGGTGAATTTTTCACAATAATTTAATGAATTGATTCACATAAATACAGCGATCTGTCACGCCACATTAAAGATCTTGAAAATCACATTATTGTAAGACATATAATTTGTGTTTTGTTATAAAACTGATTTTGAAAGCTGAGACTTTGTTTTATATTAAAAACACTAAAAGCACAAAGCATGGGTGGCTGGCGCACTACAAATAATGAATGCAATGGAAGTCATGAAATATCATTTCCAAGCATACTGTCCCCGCGAGTATGACACATGGTATGATTTTTGCTAATAATTCCACATATATTTGTAGTGTATTAAAAAGGGTTAAATAAGAGAGCTACAGCGCCCCCCAAAGGAATGTCGATTGAGTGTCTGAGCTGATTTTAAGATAAACAGTTGTTCCTGTTCAGTCTGTTAATAAATATCATATTCTTGATATTAAGCTGTTTCCGCGAGTCCTTAAAATTGACATCCCAGAAAGATGATGCGGCAACTCGGACGCAACAATATTCAGATAAATTCCGGTGGCCTGGCAACTTCTCCCGGTGCTCTCAATACGGGTCATTTGCATGCGCAATATAGGCTATACTCTCAAAATATTATAACTTTAATTTCTACGATTTAAATTCTCGAAACGTTTCGACTTTATTCTCGAAACGTTTCGACTTTATTCTCGAAACGTTTCAACTTTAATGTCGTAATCTACAGATGGCCCTGTATTAAGCAGTATATAAAAAGTGTTTCTGTGGCTCATGAAAACATTTCTGAAACATCCGTGCATTTGACAAATATTGCATGTTATTCACTTCATCTGTGACAGAAAATGCAAACACCGCGAGAGCATCACTACCGGGAGCATAAGTGTCCGACTTCACGTCTCCGCTTTCAATTCCGCCCCCGACTGCAAGCGGCTATATTCTCGCCGATAGGTCTGTGCGGACAACGTGATCTCACAGAATTCCGTGTAATGACCACGGACTTAATTAACCCCCGAATCTGTGTGTGGTGGCATCACGGAATCGCCGACAATTTCCGTGATGGGCTCACAGAAGTGATACCAAATGTAAGTCAGTGAAAGGCATCAGCCGTGCTCCACACACGGATCCACTGGATCAACGCTTTAAATAGGACACCCTTAGCATCAATATGCCGACGCGATACTGGGAAATTTATCTTCATCATTATTGTTCAGAACTGGGTAGGTTTAGGGTAGGGGTGGGTTCAGGTACTCCAGTGAAAGTACAACTGCATCGGAGTCACTCTTTTTACGTGGTCCGATGCAGCACTGGTGTTGAACCAGTGAATCCGTGCATGGACCACGGCTGATGCCTTCTGTGAGCCCAACACAGAATTTTCGGCGATTCCGTGATGCCACCACAGATTCGGGGTTAATTACGTCCCTGGTCTTTACACAAAATTCTGTGAGATCAGGAGTCAAACACACCTATTGATTCCATAATTCCTTCCATTTGAGTTTGAATTGCTGTTCATTGGTTTTTAGTTTAGTTTTTTATATCAAACAATTTAACACAGACTAATGAAACAAATGCTGTTAGGAAATTTGTGGCTTGTAGATATCATAATAGTGACTGCATAGTTAAGTCTGACAATAAGAATGAAATTAACTTTAATGAATGAGGTGAAAACAAGAGCTATTAACATGAAATGGAGGGTTTTCAGCAGCTCTGATAGCCTAATTCTGATGAGCCTCAGACTATAAACACTCATTAAACAAGCCATTCAGGATCAGCAGCAGATCATCTCACTTTATTCTGAGTGTTTGCTGATAGAAACTGATTGTTTGAGCCGATAAAAACACTCTATTACTATTATTTATCAAATGATCCAGAAAATACCAGAAATATGAAGAAAGACAGTAAGGACACCCATCTTTATCAAACATTGTCATTTGTCCATATAAATAGCTCGATTTCCTACATTCATAACAATAAAGTAATTTTTTTGCTAACAACTTTATGTGAAGATATAGGCTATAGAAAATATAAATTCCTCTTTAAAAATAAGTCTTTTAGTTTGCAGACACACAACTAGCCGGGGCACTATAAAAACCATTCAGAAATGACTTCGTAAAAATGCTGCTTAAACTGTGTGAAGTATCTTTTACAATTAAGCGAAATAGCTGCTTCAGAGGATTCGACACTGAATGAAGGGAACATGCGCTAACAGTGACGTCTCCATAGTGTGGCGAAATCAAGGGTAGATGATCAAAAACGCGCCAAATGCTGTTTAAAATTGCAAAACATCTCTATAACAACGTATCAATCAAAAATAAAGGTAAAACAGTTACTGATGTACAGTGCCTGTACTGCATTAGGCTAACCGCAACTTGTACTTACATGTTATTGCCCTTTTGTTGGTTCTGACTGCTTCTACTTGTAAGTCACTTTGGATAAAAGTGTCTGCTAAATGACTAAATGTAAAAGTATGTAAATGATGTACACAGCCATCTCACTGAATCTCAGTCATGTGTGGGGTGAAATAGCCTACATTTTTATTAAGCATTTAATTTAATTCATTTCATTCTTTATTTAAAAATGTAAACATAAATCCCTAAAATATATCATAATATCATGGCTTTTAGATGTAACTAAAATTATGAAATTATGAGAAATAAAACGGAGGGGAGGTTTGTGTGTGTGTGTGTGGGGGGGGGGGCACACGTGACAAGAGTGAAAGACTGACACTAAGATGGCACTACTTTTGTTAATACAATTTATATTTCTTCGTTTAATATAGATGAGTGTATTGTTGCTGGGTTTTCATTAAAAAAAATAATTAACCACAAACGTTTTAAATAAGGGAAAATACAATTACAATACAAGGCTATATTGATCATTTTGTTAATAGAAGTTTGATGTTTAATATATGCGAATATGCCATTGTAGCTACTATTTTATGGTTGATGTGTTTTAATTAAAGGGGTGGTTGATTGCAATTTCACTTTTATAACGTTAGTTAGTGTGTAATGTTGCTGTTTGAGCATAAACAATATCTGCAAAGTTGCAGCGCTGAAAGTTCAATGCAAACAGAGATATCCTCTTTTAAAATGCTGGAAGTTTAATGCCTACAAAAACGGCTAGTAAGGGACTACAACGAGTTACTTCCCGGGTCTGATACGTCACGGACCCAGATAAACCCCGCCCTCGGGAACATGTAAGGAAGGGGGCGAGGCCATGCTGTGCTGTTTTAGAGAAGAGGAAGAGAAAACTAGGGGTGCACGTAAAAATTTCTTACATGTTTTCATATATATTCATATATGAATCGCGATTCTGTCTTCTAACGTTTCTAATGGATTCACAAGTTTCAAAATTAATGTTCTAAAACAGCTGTTCTTAATACTTTTCCTCACGTCGCCCTGCTCTGCATCTCTCTCTCTCGCTCTCTCTCTCTCTCATTCAGATCGTCAGATCAGCTCCAACAAACTGTTCCAATTATACATTTTAACATAGCAATGCGAAGCGTTATACATGGATGCGTGTGCGGTTGCCGTACTGTATTAAAGCTTTAATCAGAATAAAACTGTATATCAAAAGCTAACATAAGCAGTAGCATAATAACAGCGTATCTAAAAGTATGAGACAACAAACAAACAAACATACCATTAAGAGCTGTGCTTGCACAGGTTCTGCGCGATCCTCTTCACTAATATCCTCTGCGTCTCAATCGGGCTCAAATTTATAAGCAATATAGACGACGCCATTGTTTACAATACAACCGGAGCACATGCTGAGCTGAGGGGCAGGACATTTAGACGCACGCTTGACGGTTCAGTGAATCACAACACACTGAGCCAGCTAACCAATCAGAGCCCATCACATATTTCTGAGGGAGGGGCTTCATAAAACCAGGAAATATTTGAGGTGTTTGTCAGAGAAGGGACAGAGCGGTGTGGAATAAAGGTAAATTATATGAAAAATTATGCGTTTTTAAAAAAAAACGAAGCATGAACACGTTAGACTGCACCCCGTAAACACAATCAAGCCTAGAAAAAAAACAGTAAACCACCCCTTTAATAAGATAATAAACCACAAAATATGATCGTTTTAAAGTAACCTAAGGGGAAAACCATATTTAGCCTATTTGTGTGTTAAACGTGGGTAAAACACAGTTTAATATATGCTAGGTAAATTTGTTTGTATAGCCTATGATTTTTTTGTTTTTTTTGTTTGTTTTTGTTTTTCCCTCCATTAATAATAATGAGCCATAAGCATTTATTTAAAGGAAGGGGAAAATCCAAAAAACTTTCATGTATAGACTACTTGTATTACAATGCGGGTACATTAGTCTTTGTTATGTTCAGACAAGTGTTGTGTTTAATATAAGCGACATTGTCATTGTAGGATTGCTGATGTGTGTGTGTGTGTTTTTTTTTTTTTTTTTTTTTTTTTTTTAAGTAATATTGAAATCATCCGTAAGCATTAATTTTGCTCAATAGGAAAGACCAAACCGTTAAAGATCAAAATAAGCACTACAGATGTGAGAATGCGTGATTTGTTGCTGCCGAGGTAAACGCTCTCGTTCACTCTTGCTGTCTCTTTGTCTGTGGAAATAATCGTTAATTCTTCATTTGGGTACGGCACAGACTTTACAGGTAATAATATAGGGCCTAATAAAAAACCATGGGATCAAATGATTTTTAAGTCAGTTTGATAAGTTTAAGAAGTTGAAACGACGTTCACAGTCAATTTGGTTCAACTTCTGTTTAACCGTTGCTTCAGGTAATTTTAGGCTCAGGCTACTTTTTTTTTTTCAGCCAATTTTAATGAATATACAAATTAATAAAATGAATTTCATTTATTTTTTGTTACAAATTGTTCATTCATTTATTTTTAACACCACACCCCCAGCACCTCCATTTTTTCGTGGGCTACACTCCAGTGGGTTCTGCAGCACCCTCAGCACCCCTACTTCCTGCGGTAATGCATGATGTCATGTCACTAATTGTGGCTGGTTAGGACAGATTTTATTGCTCGACACATTATTGTCTCACATTTGGTGAGGCATCATCTGAAAATGCTGGATCTGAAGATGATCTACTTTTCACAAAACTTATACAATAGAGAATGTGAAGCTGACGTCACGCCGCGTTGAGTTCTGGGAAACTGCTTTGTTTATCCGCCATGCACTGCCTTTCCGCTATTGAGTTTAGAGCAGTATTTTGATTTTCTGTCGTGATTGCGAAAAATGTCACCATTTTATGTCATTCATGCTGCATCGAGAATTGCAAAAGTAACTTCAATCATCGTTCTGAGAGAAAACTGGACAATGCAGTGTATTTTTTCACCTTTTCTACATGTAGAAACACCAAGGGAAGAAGGTTGTGGAGATGACGAGATGATGCCGGATAGTAAATCTAATGTCACTGATTAACCCACTGCCTATCACTCAATAAAAAAATCCTATTGTTACATGTTTATGAAAGTTTTGTAATTAACATAACATTTGCGACTATGACTCTCACTCGGCTTGTGAATTAGCAGAACTTGAACAGGGACTTTAAAACGCTCAACAGAAATAACACTTAATATTGCTTAAGGCAGAGGTCCCCAACCACCGGGTTGCGACCCACTACCGGGCCGTGGAAGAATTCCTACCGGGTCGCGAGAAAGTTCTGGGGAAAATGTGTATATATATGACGCTCTGTTATTTATTGTGCCTAAATGTTTTTTCTAATTACTCTTTATTTTCGTTGTATGCGATTGATATCGTGTAGCAATTTGACGATGGTTAAATTAGTAAATGAAAGATTGCTCTGATCTGTCATAGGGCTTAAACGGATCGCAGTTGATCCGTGATATACGGACCAGGTCCAGACCCTACGGTTCGGCATGTGATTCGCAGATTAATTTGCCAATTTACACGTTCAAGCTACTTAAAACCACAATTCGTTACTTGCGCGCTGTACTCGCACACACCCAAAGCGCGCACAATCATAGAGACGTGTTTCAGACAGTGCGGCATACCGAATTGATTCCTCTTTCATGTATTCATGTCATTTTAAACCATGAAGGCGAGCCAATGGATATCAAACTTTGCGCAATAGTTATGCCGGTAAACGTCTTAACTTCAGTCATATAGAAAGTGAAAGTGAAAGTAAAAAAAAAAAAAAACTGATGGAGTTTTCTAACGCTGCGTTAACAGCGCATATTATCTCAGAGAGACGAATCTACTTCAACATGTGCTGATAACAGTATAAACGAATAAAGCTGTATTAAAGACCCTGTCCACAACAACAAGTCACCCCCCCCCCCCCCTTTTACAAAAAGTGTAAAGCATACTATGCAGATATGCACATAAGCCCAAAATGTGAACGCAATGCGTTTATTTACACACTGAACGCGTATGCACGAGACAGTGATATTAAAAGACCAAATACACACCTAACTAATAAAGCATACGATGAGCAGATAAGCTGATGAACCCAACATATTAACTTTAAATACTGTCTGTTTTATTGCATTAGTGTTTTCTTCGTTCTTCTAAAGGGAGGAAAACGCTTGTGCATGTATTTAAACAAGTTGTGTTAATATTCTGGGCTCATCTGCATGTCTCAGCATCACTGTCTTAGTACATTAAACCAGCATTTTAAAATGCTACAAAACTGTCCACAAGCTTCCAGGGATTTAAATTTAGTTGTCATTTGTTGAAATAAATATAAACATAAGTGTCTGTCTGCTGATGTGACCCACAATCTCTGATTCTCCTCCGTGGCCACGGAAAAAGGAAACCTTCAGGTTACAAGCCCGACTCCCTAACCATTAGGCCACGACTACCCCTAAAAATACTATTGTGTCTTATCAGGTATGCTGTTTTGTTACCAATTAATTTAATTGCTTTATTTTCTTTCTCTCTGCCCTTTCTGTACTGTCTATGCATGGGAGAGAAACAAAAAAGGGTGAATCCACATGGTCTAAAAATACTATTGTGTTTTATCAGATTAAAGAAGAGTTAACCGTCATCTGATGTCCGTCTGATTATTCCAAAAAAACAACAAAAACAACGCAGACTACACAGGTTACATGTGGTGCCATGACCCGGATGGAGTGAGGTTTAGGGGTGAGTGTCAGTCCTTGTCCAGTAAGTGCTGTGCGTGTAAACCTCACTCCCCTGTTCTGAAGATGCGCTCTAGCGATTGATGCTAGAGGCTGTGGTCTTTAGCCTCCTTGTCAGAGCGCCCACCTGCCACGCTGGACACCGTGGTTCGAATCCCGCTCGGAGAGGGGCGAATAGGCTCAGTTACAGAAGCACAAAAAGCGATAATACTTCATAAGTTTTTGGATGTAACTAAAATTATGAAATTATTAATTCATGATGCAAGAATCAGCAGACTATAAAAGATTAAGCAACTCTAAAAAGCAAAAGCTGAAATGAATGAGACAGATCTCTCACTTTATTGACTAACAATATAGTAAAGCATCTCATGAAAATATAAGTGATTGTTGTGGGAGGAGCTTCACTGAAGGAGAAGCAAATCTGCCAAAATTAAAGATAAAACAGTTATTACACATTATTTGTGTAATAATTTACACATTTTAAATATTAAATGTTCACCCATCTAGTGAAGTAACTTTTAAGTTAATTAACCAGAAAGTTTTTTATACAACTTACATGTCTTTTTATTTTCTAAGAACTTCATCTATATTTACATTTATGCATTTAGCAGACTAAAGCGACTTGCAGTACATTCAGGCTATACATTTTTTTTTTTTTTTTTAATCAGCATGTGTGCTCCCTGGGAATTGAACCCATGACCTTTTGCACTGCAATGCTCTACCACACTCTACCATATATTTAAATTCTTACTTTTACATGACCTCTTATTAATTTAAAGGCATAAAAAGATAATGGGTGGGGGATATCTTTTTGTGATTCTCATCTTTATCTTGTAATGCCACAATAACTGATTGTGTTTGTCACAGTGAGGCTCTGTGACTACAGACTTTTATTATGAAAAGGACTCTGACACGGGACTGTGAACATACATGTATACATTTCCCTATCTGTTTTGCACAAATTGAACACCAGTTAACACAGATATGTTGGTTATTGATCATGTGTTATGTAATGTTGTTCCTGTCCTTATGACATTTCTTTCCAAGTTTGACATTTAATGATTCATAAATTTTATGTTGATTTATGTATTGTGTTGTGTTAAGAAGTAAAGCGAGACCAGTGATCAGGTTAAATGTCTATTGGTTCTGTATAACAAATTACATATTATAAATAGTCATACTTACGTACTGGAACAGTTTCCTATGCCAAACAGACAAAACTCGGTCACAGTAAAAGCTCACCATTTTGAAGATCCCATTCCCGCCAATAGATGGCATGGTTCATTTTACTCATGTAAGAAGGAGGATGTTGGGGATATGCTTAATTCTGGATTGAGCATTGTTAAGCATTAATAATTAATTGAGTTTTATTTTGTTCCAAATTTCTGTGTTTTGTGTTATTATAACAGTTTACCGCTTTGTTACTGTTAGAGGACATTTATTTGTTTTTCTTAGGTTTCTTTATTAGTTTTAATTACCAAATGGTTTAGTCCAAGTAGGAGGGGCTTTGTCTTTTTAAGATGGCTTCTCAGATTAGTTGAAAAACTCGTAGAGTGAGTTGTGAGTTGATTTTGGAGTCGCAAGTAGCTGTCTTTTGGGTCAGTTTGTTTGACATATCCAAATGGTTGTTTGAACAGTTTGTTTTTATGTTTTTTCTTTTTTGTTTTTGAAATTTCATTGTAAATATATTTGATGCACTAGACTCTAGTGCCTAGAGGGAAACCTTCATTTTTGCACTCCTGGGAATAAACACTCATTGTCACGTCACCTTATTTTTACGCCTCCATTTGGTTGGAATAGTGGTGCTTATGCTCTTCAGAACACCTTTGGGGACCTTTTTTCTGCAGTTGACACACTGGCTCCCTTACTGTGCGTTCACACCAGACGCGACTTGCGCGAATAAATCACGCTATTTGCGCGTAGTTGGACGCTTGAACATTTTGAGTTTACTCGCTTCATTCACGCGTGACATTCACTTCACAACAGACGTGAATTCGCGTCATGGGAGGGGCTTCTGCCAGGCGAACCAAGTACTCCTCGCTGCAGACTGTAGCGCGGTGACGTCAGGTACCTACGTCAGGTATGTGTTTACCGCGCATGCGCAAAGTGACGTATGGTATGTCTATAAAACACATGCGCAGTAGCGTGGTGACGTCACGTACCTACGTTACCTATGTATTTACCGTAAATATGCAGGTTCAATAATGGATCATTTACTTCCGGTACATTTACTTACTTTTGTTTTCTTAAAGATGTGCGTTTGTGTTGACTTTTAATTGTAAGGATGCTTTGGTCTTAATCATAGAGAGTGTCATTGCAAATGTGTGCGATTTCAAACATTTATGACATGCTTTATGATATGTGTTAGTATTCGAAGTGACAGGGATTCTGGTGCTAGTCTTTAAAAGTCTTATTTTGCCTAAAATTAGCCTTTAAAGATGTATTAAAATAGAGCAGAAATACTTATATTAATAAAGTAATGAATTGCATGCATTGCAAAAAATAAAAATAAATAAATATATACATACATACATACACACACACATATATATATATATATATATATATATATATATATATATATATATATATATATATGTATATGTGTGTGTGTGTGTGTGTACATGTATGTTTTTCATATTTGTCATCTTTTTCATTAACATTATCAAAAATTAATAGATATTGTAACAAATGTATTGTTCATTGTTAGTTCATATTAATTAATATATTAACTAGTGTTAACCAATGACACCTTATTGTAAAGTGTTACCTCTTAAATTTACCTTCATGTTCATATGACTTTTTAGGGACATGGGATGGGATGCAGACACTGAAAATATACTGTATGTAGTCAATTGAATTTAAAACTACTTTATTGGCTTAAATATTTCACATGCAGAATTGCCAAAGCAAAGGAAAAATGTCCAAAATTATACTAAATAAATAAATAAACAAAGAACCATGTCAGAGGATAGATTAAAATAAGAAAGGCAGCAGCTATTTGCACTAAGTGATAGCAGGATTTTCTGCTATTTAAACTACTTATTGCAAACAGTGGTAATTACCTGTACCTCAGTATTGTAGTACATTATAAAACAGTATGCAATAATAACTTGAGTGTAAATTATAATTGTAATTCAAATTATTAAATGGATATCACCTTATTGGGACAATAAAGCCCTACTGTTTGATTATTTCCTTAATTTGTATTGAAATTAAATGCTTTTTTGATGTGATTTTAAATTTGAAAAGGGAGAAAAAAAAACTTTGCTAAAAGGCGGATTCGAACCTCCGTCGATCGCGTCAAAATGTAAAATGTGAAATCCACACGTTTTACCATCTGCGCCACTAGAACTGACGACTGACGTTATCTTTTGTAATGTTGACTAGCCTAATAAGAAATATATAAGGCGCCGTTAAAGGGTATTATTGCAATATACACAGTGAAGTAGAGTGCAACAGAATATTAATAAAATACTACACATATATTACAGAATAAACTCCGTATCATTTTACCTGAGATGAGACATGGTTAAAATCATACTTTTACATTTAAGTATGCACATGCGTTTTTATGACGTGTTATGTCACGCACGACGCGAAAACGCCTACCGTCACCACGTAATGCAAATTACACACGCAATGCGCATGCGTGTCAAAGACATACCTTACGTCACTTTGCGCATGCGCGGTAAACATATACCTGACGTAGATACCTGACGTCACCGCGCTACAGTCTGCAGCTAGGGGTGTCTCAGGCGAACGGCTCCAGTCTCGTTGCGAAATGGCTGACATGGATCAAATACGGCGAATAAGCTCAATTTAGCTAGCTTGTAGTCTCAATATACGTATGTATATATATATAGCTCAAATTGTATAAAGAGCGTTTTTTACAATTTACCAGATTGTTCGACCTCCTCACTCACTTGCTTCCAAGCGAAATCCTTTTTATTCCTGTTTCTGTAAAAGTACGAAAATGTAGGCTATCATACACCTCTGTGTGTCCACAAACAGCTATGATTATTTTGCCCTCCATTGTTGTTTGGGATTCCCTCCGCTCGCTACGTCGTAATCACGCCACTATACTAGAGCAAGCTCCTGATTGGTTAACGCGGCCAAAGTTCAGATTTTTCAACTCGACTTATTCGCGCGAATCGCGCCGCAGGATGTCTATTCGCGTCTTTGCATTGACTTAACATGTAAATCACTCGCGCTTAAGGCTTCATTCGCGTCTGGTGTGAACGCACCATTACAGTGTTGTTTTCTCAAGTCTGTTGACAGCAATACAATGAGCTTAATGTGACAATTAACAGATCTGAAGTCATCAGCATAATGAATGAGGTGAAAACAGGAGCTATTGACATGAAATAAAGAGGATTTTCAGCAGCTGATAATATTGATGAGCCTCAGACTATAATCACTCATTAAACAAGTCATTCAGGATCAGCAGCAGATCAGCTCACTTTATTCTGAGTGTTTGCTGATAGAAACTGATTGTTTGAGTCACAGTATTTACTGAAAGCCTATTAAAGTGCTCTATTGAAAAGTATTACATTTATTTCTGAAATGATGCACAAAAAATACCACTAATATAAAGACACTGATGACGATCTTTCTCGGACATTATTGTTTGTCCATATTAATCTAAATATACTTAGATTTTCAAATAATTACATTCATAACAACAAAATAGTTCCCTGTTATCATTTTGTATGTGAAGAAAAATGACAAAGCCTTCTTTATAAATGTTAGAAGGCACACAAATAGCACTGAGACCGATAAAAACTATTCAGAAATGACCCCGTAAAATGTTGATTAAACAAACTATGTAATGTGTATTTCACAATTGAAAATAAATTAATAAAAGTGAAGATGGATCAGAATCTGCAAACCTACATGGCAGAGTATCTTACTCCTGCATTTTGTAAAATACAGCATAAGAGGAAGAATAACTAGTTGTTAAAAAAAACAAACCTGTGAATATGAAATGAAAAATAAATCAGCCTCTTTTTCAGCTTAGTGAACAAGAACATTTTGAACCTGTAAAAAGCTTCTACAAATTTGTCCTGTTTATACAAGCCTGTCTATTGTTATATACCTGTACATACAATTGTCAATTTGTATATTGTTATTCCTTATTTACTTGTTCTATTTTTTTAATTCTTCTTTTTATTATCTGAAGCTTCTGTCACAGAAACAAATTTCTCGTAAGTGTAAACATACCTGGCAATAATAGCTCATTCTGATTCTGAAATATGCATTAGAAGAACATTTTGAACATAAAATGAAACTTGTAATAAAGCATACTAATATAATTTATATCATAAAGCAAAGTTGTATACAAGAATAAAACTTTAGATATTGTTCTTTGGGGAGGAACTCTCTCTTTGAGTTGATCTGAATCTCACAGATATCTGCTGGGCTTGAAGATGAACTTTATTCACTGTGATATTTAGATGATGTTTAGATTAATATGGAAGAGATGCGGTGTAGCATTGAAAGCAGTGGACCTGAAGATAAACTACTTAATGTGATTGTTTATTTTATGTCTCCGTAGAGAAGATGAATCAGTGAAACTCTTCCCGCATGCAGTGCAGTGATACGGTTTCTCTCCAGTGTGGATCCTCTTATGTGATTTCAAGTGTCCTGAACAAGTGAATCTCTTGTCGCAGTGTGGACACTTGTAAGGTTTCTCTCCAGTGTGGATCCTCTGGTGCCGTTTCAAATGTTGAGCTGTAATAAAAGTCTTCTCACACTCAAAGCACATATGATTTCTCACACCAGTGTGTATCTTCTGATGTAGTTTTAAACTTTTCATCAGTGAAAAACTCTTCCCACAGAAAGAACATGAATGTGGTTTCTCCTTCGTATGAACGCTCAGGTGATTCTTCAGGACTGAAGCCCACAAAAATGTTTTTCCACATTGATCACATTCATGCAGTTTCTCTCCAGTGTGGATGTTCATGTGGTCCTTAAGGTTTGATGATCGGCTGAAACTCTTCCCGCACTGATCACATGTGAACGGTTTCTCTCCAGTGTGGATCCTCATGTGTCTCTTGAAACTCGTCTTGCATGTCAAACTCTTTCCACACTGAGTGCAGGTGAAACTTTTCTTGACTCTTCTTTTCAGTAAAGAAACTCTTTCAGTCTCTGAGCGAGTTTTATCTCTAGGTTTGCCACGATGATGTTTCTGCTGTTCACTCTCCTCATTCTCCTCCATCAGGTCTGAAATGAAAGTAAAAAGTCACAAAATAAACAAATAATAAAAATGAGAGAAATGTGAAGTGAAAGCAGACAACGACTATGAACTATTTTATGCATTTTTATAAAATGAGGTACAATGATCTACATTGAATCTACAATTTTCACTCAACCCTTTTTTTTTTCTTTTTCCAAAAAACAAAGTGTTTCTTAAATGGCCACACCCAGGAAGTGACAACATATGAACTCTTTCTAGTAGGAATTCAACGATATGAACATTTCTTTATATATGGAAGCCAATAAATGATATAATTGCCACTAAATCTTAATCTAAATCCAAATCAAAATGCTTTTTTTTTTAAAAAGCTTCATTATAAAAACAAAGGCTTACCATTAAATCCACGTCCCAAACACTTCAACATAAATCAAACATATTCAGTACAGTAGCCTAGTATCTATTGCCTTACAAAGAAATAGATGCGCTTTCCCCGTAACAGTTCATAACATTAAACACAAACATGTTTGCAGATATATCGTGCATCCCTGCTTTCTAGAGTATGATGTGAAAATAACCTCAAACCATGTTCACTGCTTTCTTCAAACCCTGCTCCCAAAGAAAGAAGAAAAATAACTTTACACTATGAAATACAAGTTTATCTAAAAGTATACATGCTAAATCTGCCACCAAATTCAGAATTTGGTTTAATTTTAACATATTTATATATATACATAACATTTTTTGTTTGCTTGTTTTATTTTGTACCCTAAACATATAAAGTTTCCCCTGTATTATTTATTGGTTTAACAGTTTTTTCACAACTTCACAAAGTTTTTTTTTTTTTTTTTTTCTACCAAAAATCTGACAAACTGCTTGAAGCTTTATATTCTTAATGTTCTTCAGTCTCACTGATGAAGGATCAGGAATAAACACCAACCTGTTTGTTCTTCAGTGTGTTTCATTCTGCAGGGTTCTGGATCTCTCATGTTCTCTCTGTCCTTCAATAAACTCTGTCTCTGCAGATTTCACTTCTTCCTGATGCTCTGATGCTCGTCTTCACTTGTAGACTGATGGGAATATTCCAGCATTTATTGCTGAACTGCAGTGGGAGGAGCTTCACTGAAGGTGTGATTGTTGTGGGAGGAGCTTCACTGAAGGTGTGATTGTTGTGGGAGGAGCTTCACTGAAGGTTTGATTGTTGTGGGATCTGCCAATATAAAAGATAAATCAGTTACTGAGTTTGTTTCTGCACTAATTCACACATTTTAATGATTTATGTTTATCTATCTATCTATCTATCTATCTATCTATCTATCTATCTATCTATCTATCTATCTATCTATCTATCTATTAAAGTAAATTGAATTGTTTTTAGTAACTCTCAAATTATATCAATAATATATATAGGCAAATTAATTAGTGCTGGGCAACGATTTATTACGATTTATCACATCGAAAGACAAATACATACAGTATATATTTGGAAAATATTTACTTATATATTTATATTCATATAATTTATATTATATATAAATATATTTCATATATAAACATACATTTTTTCTTAAATATATACACGCCTGTGTGTATTTATATATACATAATATATGTTTGTTATTATGTACACATATACTTTTACTGAGGATGTGATTAAGCGCAATTAATTATTTGGCCAGCACTGGCCAGCACACATTTAAAAGATACTGAATATAAACAATGTAAGATTAAAAAGAATAAACAGAAAATTAAATTTTACAAATGTGCAAGGTACAAATAAATTGCCAATTAACTAACTAGTTTTGTTTATTGTTTTAGTTTTGTGTGTTATATGAAACAGGGTCTATCACAGACTAATGAAATAAATGCAGTTATGATAGTTACATGTCACAATAGCTGCTCGTGTCATTTGCTTAAATTTGTTGACAGCAATAAAATGAGCTTAATGAGGTGAAAACAGGATCTATTGACATGAAATAAAGAGGATTTTCAGCAGCTGATAATATTGATGAGCCTCAGACTATAAACACTCATTAAACAAGCCATTCAGGATCAGCAGCAGAACATCTAGCTTTATTTTATGTATATTATTCTGTGTGCTTGCCATTAGCGATACAGAGATCTATTAAAAAACAAAAACAAAAACATACTTCTCACACTGACATGACTGACACATTTATCGTTACAGTTTCTGTTTGCAGTCCTTTTAAAATATAGGCTAAAATTTAAAAACGTAAAGTAACTAAAACAATTTTTTATTTGACAAACAAAAATGAAAGAAAGCTAAATAACAGTAAAATCGCATCAGCATGTCTAATTAATTTCCTTCACAGATTATCCTTTAGTTTTTGGCTCCAAACATTGAAACAATCACACACACGAATGTACAGAAAACAAAAATTAGAAGAACATGAAAAAAAAATCGACCATGAATTTAAATAAATCATTTTTAAAACGGTTTCTTTTGGCGTTTTAGCGGTTCATGAAAAAAATAAAAATAAAATAAAAACCATCTCGTCAGACTTACTGTAGTGATTAACAATAAAACAAAGTGCGTTGTAGGACCTCAACGAACAGACACACAAAATTATTGCGAAAACAGCACAGTTCTTAAAAGAAGTCCTCTACCAGCCATCTGCGGTCATGAGACTAGTTAACGATTAATCTCAGGCCACGGTTTGAGCCGTTTCCTGTCAGCGTTTTCTCATCCACTCAGAGGGATGATAATGACTAACTTAATCAGGAAAAACAAAGCTCCTGTGTTTTAAAGAACTGCAAGAGTCTTTCTTGCAACCCGTGGAGCAACCGCATGATTTAATCAAAATATAGGGATCCATACTGTAGAACCTGGTCGAAAAGAACGCACACACATGTTTAACTTAAGAACAACTAATCTAAACTAATCTAACTTCATCAGCTCGTAAAATGAGCAAATGACCAACTAGCATCCGGCCATACTCACCTTACCACCCCGAGAGACTCGTAAAACATGATAAGGTGAGGATGAACGGCCCGCGCTACATCTGTTCGGAGTTTAACAACGGATAATTACTCCTTTGGAGATGCTCCAGAACCAGAGCGTTCGCGATACGACGACCCCGCTAACATAAACTACCTTTCCGATAAACAAAATTTGACTGACTTACAACTTCGTCTCAGGAAAGAAGATCACCAGAGACACACAACGTGATACTCCTCATGACCTCACGACCTCAGCTCTGGTTTCCCGCCCTCAAAAGGAATGTGCCTTTTTCTTCTTCTTTTCCAAAAGGAAAAGAACACCCAACATTGCATGGACAAAGGATCTTCCAGAAAGGACTTCTGCTATTAAAACCAATATACTCACGAGACGATATTTGTATATGAATGTGGTATTTTATGTTTCATATATCTGACTGTAGTTATCAGAACTTTTAATCTGTGACAAACCATTTAGTAGGTAAAATTATAGGTGTTCAGTATAAGTACCTCATGTTTGATATTGATTTAAGCCTTATTTTTATTCCAATAAGATGAAAAGGATGAATGTTGACTTTTAGCATCATAAGGTATGATTATAACACTTTATAGAAATCTGCTAGGATATTTGGGCTCATGTGACATATTTATGAGCAGATAATGTATGCACGAAAAGAAGTCATGTTGGGCGGGGCTCCGCCCTACAGAGACAATGTGATTGGGTCAGACAGTGACTAGGATGGACTTAATTCTGTCCGATAAAACAGACACCCCAACTTAGTTGAAGCTCAGCTCAGTAAAAGATGAAAACACACAGATAACGGTTGAAACAACTGGTGAAAACCTGCAAGGAAACTTGGCTGAAAGTCTGGGCGTTGCCCTCCTGATCCTGCTGCGAAACATCTGGCTGATCATCTCAAAAGACTTCAACACACTGTCAACTTCAGACCAAACTTGCAAAGAACTTCAAAGCCTTGCCATTCGCGCGCTGCCAGGAAGCCACGAATCGTAGAGAGGACTCCCGAGTGACGTCACGCAACAACGACCCAGCGCGAAAGCCGGGATTCCCTCAAGTACAGCCTTCAACTCAACTTCAACTCACAGCAAGTAAAACAAACAGATCTCTTATTCGCTGAAGCTGAATTGAATTGAATGAATCGTTACAAGATAATAATAACTGAGTCTTCTAATTGTGACGTTCCCAAGGTCGTCACTATTCTCAAGAAGAGAGAATAGTTAACTTTCTTCAAACTGCTTTGATCTTGCCATAGTGTGTGTATGTGTGTGTATGTGTTTTGTTTGTATTATACCCTAGAATAGTAAATAAACTCTCGATTCATTTTTAATGAATAGTCTGGTGCCGTGATTTTCAAATCTTAAATTATTTGCCATAGATCGTGTTACCTGTGCTCAGAGATTTCCCAATCAAATCTGTATTATTATCAACAATATGAAGAATTGCTAATTTATACTGTATTAATACTTGCTGGTCGAGCGTTAATGAGGTATAAATTGTACATTTAGATTAATATCAATTAATCTATACATTGGTGATTAATATCAATTAATCCGATCAAAGTCGGATTTCTACGATTTGATTCCCTAAAGCTAAAATTTATAAATAAAGGATAAAACCCTTACTAAATTATTACAATACATTTCAAACAGGAAAAGGACCATTAAAGTAACTGGCTGCCCTCAGGCAGCCAAAACCACGAGATCTGTAACATGACCGTCTGATGACTCCCGCGTGCTCTGTCTTCAACTTTTCTCTTGCAACAAAAGAAACACTAACTTACACAAACGGTCTCTAAAGACAATCATTTATTTCCATTGCCATTGATGCAAGTGTATCAACAAATAACGTTTGATGTCTTAAATATATGCTTGGTGTTTTATGTTATGCGTGGTGTGCTATATTTCGATCTTTACCTTATAACTTTCTTTTGAATAGATTGCCATGTGTAGTATCATGTTAAAGCGCATTTCAAATTCAGGAAGTTGGAATTAATGTTATGTCGATGTTCAGTTTCATATGAAGGGTGAATACTTTTATAACCATTTATTAGAAATATCCCTTACATGATGGACGAAGCATTATTTTAATATATGCACGGAAAGAAGCCATGTGGGGTGTGGCTTCGCCCTGTACAGACAATCTGATTGGAAGATGCCTTTAGTGGGTGGACAGAATCCAGCCCGTTAAAACTCAGCCCGTGACACAAAGCTCATTTGCTGCTGCTAAAAAAAAAACTGGGCTGCTAAGAATAACGGGGCTGCCGGAAAACCTTTGCGGCTGGAAAACCTGCAGCCTACAGCCTTAACATCAGGTTGACCATCCAAGACTTCAATACTCTGTCAACTTCTGACCAAAGAAACTTGCAAAACCTGCAGCGTAAGAACTTCAAAGCCTTGCCATTCGTGCGCTGCCAGGAAGCCACCAATCAAAAAGAGAATTCCCCAAGTGACGTCACGCGACAATGACACAGCAGACGCAAAATCAGCTCCAAAATCAACCCTCCAAAGAGCAAGCTCAGCCTTCAAGTCAACTTGACGCAAGTAACCAAACAAATCATCTCTATTTGCTGAGCTGATCTGAATTCATCTTTAAGAGTAAAGTCAAAGCCTCTGTTTGTGACGTCTTCAGGTCTTAGAACCTTAAACTTTCTTAAAATCGCAACCCTCTTGCCCGAACGTGTGTATGTGTGTGTATGTGCTTTGTTAGTATTGTATCATAGAATAGCAAATAAACTCTCGTTTCATTTATAATGAATGGTTTGGTGCTTTGTTTTTCAAGTTTGAAACTATTTGCCAAAGATCTTGTTACCTGTTTCTCAAAATTTCCCAACGAATTCTGTATTATATTGTGGCCACGAGATAAACAGAATTGCTAAAATATACTGGTTTAATGCTTGCTGGCTAATAAATGGCTAATATTGTATTAATATGCATGCTAATTAGCAACTAGTTAAGAGACCTTAAAATAAAGAGTTACCAAACTTAACATTCTAAAAAGACATTTTAGCAGAGCATTTTACATCCAGTAGAGGGCAATATGGTGTAGCATGACTGTGGGCTATCCAGGCATCTCGTGAATGTACAGTATTCTGCCATCTTCACCCATTAACTAAAATTATAATAAAATACCTAACTACATAATACTACTATTGTTAGAACCTGAAACTTTTGAACTGTGGGTGTCGTCTGGTCAGAGGAGAACTGGCCCCCCGACTGAGCCTGGTTTCTCCCAAGGTTTTTTCTCCATTCTGTCTCAGAGGGAGTTTTGGTTCCTTGCCGCTGTCGCCTCTGGCTTGCTCAGTTGGGGACACCTAATTTCTAGCGATTATCGCCGATTTGATTGCTCATATACTATTTAAACTAAACTGAGCTAGACAATGACATCTCTGAATTCAATAATGAAATGCCTTTAACTGAAAATTAAATGTTTAATCTTATTATATATTACTGACACTCTGTCCTCCAATTTGATACTGTTAAGTGCTTTGACACAATCTGTATTGGTAAAAGCGCTATATAAATAAAGGTGACTTGACTTGACTTGATTAGCCGCTTTTCCACTGGCCAATGCGAGCCGGGCGGGGCTAATAGCCTCGGACCTCAAGCACAGAGGCCGAAATCATGCCGCGTTTCCACTGTCGGGCCAGTAGCCTCGCAGCACTCCTATAAAACGAGCTCTAAACACGCCTTCACTGGACTACGTCACACAACACAAAGTTCCACCAGTGAAAGGGGGATGAATGAAATAAATCGCTAAACAAATATATCAGAAGCTGTCGTTGTTTAGTCTTTAACTATAGTAACCATGTTTTTTTTTTCTTTAGTAAACCAATTAATTTTCAAGGGTGCACGTTGGGTTAATTCTTGTTGCACTCTTTATATAAAATAATAGATAAAAGACAGACTGAATTTCTCCATTTTCAGATTTTCACTTTACCACAGCAACCCAGATTTAGCATTCCGTCAGCACCAAATAACAGACTAAAACACAATATAAGGTTTCTTAAATATTACATTTTTTCACATAGTTAAGAAACAATAAACAATCATTTAATTTTAATAGGATAACAAATAGTACAATTTCTTAACACTCTTTTGGTCAGTATAAACCAAATTATACGTTAAAATCATGTTTTCTTCAATTAAACATGTAAAATCTCCCTGAAATTTAAGTAAGCCAGTAAAATGAAAGGACGGTCAGTTATGCGAGGGCATGGCTTTTAGTATCCCAGCCTTTTGAGCACACAGGCCAGAGACCCACAATAAAGGAAAATAGTACTTAACTGTGGCTTAATATTTAAAATTTGATTAAATTTGATTTATCTGATATAAGATATAAACTGAAAAACAAACACTTTCAAAATCGATATCAATAGATTCTTAAATGAAGATCGCGACAAATCAGAAAACAGTTATTTTAACCCACCATAAATTACAATGCAATCCTTCATTTCTCTAACGAAAACAGTTCAGGCAAGCTGTGTTCAGAATCTCCCTTTTTCTTCATAGGGGTCATCAGATGCCCATTTTCCACAAGCTGATATGATTATTTAGGGTCTTAATGAAAAGTATATAACATACTGTGGTTAAAATTTCTCATTGTTAGTGTAAAAAACACCCTTTTTACCCTGTCAAAATCAACTCTGTTTTCAGCAAACCGTTTTAGTGCATGTTCCTTTAAATGCTAATGAGATCTTCTGACCCTGCCCCTCTCTTCCATTAGGAAAGGCAATTTGCAAAGATTCATAAAATAACCTCATATTCTCTTCTTCTGTAGGTGAGGCTGGATCACGAGTAATTCGCGCAAACATAAACACATTTAGGCAGATCGGAGGATGCATTCCCTTCAAAAACAAAGCTAATCCACAGCGTCTTCAGTGGCTTAGAGGACGGGAGTAAATGACGACTGCTATGTTAATTATTACATCCAACAACCTCAATCGCTTAGGAGCCATTTTTGTCTACTCCTGCTCCGGCATCGAAACAATGGCGGACTGTTGACAGCTCACTCAGGGCGGATCTAAGGTTAAACGCTAGTGATGTCACACAGACAAGAAGCTGAGAATGGCGTGATATGAGAAAGGGGAAATGATTTAACAAGATTAAAAAAAAAAAAAAAAAAAAACACTGTATGGATCTTTATCATTATAGAGTGGTTGTGTACACACACTGCCAACACACATTTCAGTTCAAACAACGTGTAAAAGTGCATGTCACATCAGATGACCCCTTTAACTTTTGTGGGAGGTGATGAACCAATTTTTGGTGCAATTTCACCACCTACTGGACTGGAGATTAAGTGTTACGGAGAGTAGAAAGGATATGCTGTAAAAAAAAAAAAAAATGCTTAAAAGAGTATATTCATTTTTTAATATCTTTAATTTTTTAGCTACCTAATCAGGGGCAGCAATTAAGCATTTGTAACAGGGGCAACTAAGATAAAGTGAGCATAATTCAGCTGATCGGGTGATTGTTAATGCTGATCAGATAAAGTGAAAGTTGCACACCTGAATGTGATTGGCTGAACAGTAGCATGGCATCGCATACGTCAATCACATTACAGGAAAAGTAAATGACATTTTTAATAAAAAATGGTCAAAAATAAACAAACAAACAAAAAACAGGTGAATCGTTTAGAATCAGTCCACAGTAAGAGGTTGCGTTAGACTTCAATATTATCCGTCATTTTGATGGACAGGGCCGTAAAAATTCCGTCATAATCTATTATTACCCGTCATTTTAATTTTCGTATTTTAATTATAATAACCCATTTACCTGCTTTTATTTTTGTTCACGTTTTCATTTTTAATAACTAACCTAAAGGACGAGCATATTGGCTTATGCATTTATTTCTTTATGACGAGAACAGAGACTGCGTCAGTGACAGCGGAAGAACCGCTCTCCCTCTCGTTACGTTACTTCCGGTTTTGGCGGTTTTCAGATGCGGAAGTAAAATTCTCTCACAAAAACGACTCCAGAAGCCTTAATAGTGTATTTTAAAGTATATTTTAAAGAAAATCTAGTTCCTACATTATTTTTCTATACATCGACTCACTGGAGTCTCTGACCTGGAATATGCCCTTTAAAACAACAAAATATGCTAGTGCTGGATAAAAATAAAAATAAATAAATAAAACTGATTTCTCTGTTTTAATAGATTCTTATTTTTATGAACCAATATCGTTTCTTAACTCCCAATCGATGCTGTTTTCATTTGATGAATGCACAGTAACGTTAGACAATCGGCTAAACTTTGTGCATTGTTACTTTTGATATGAAATGCAGTCTCAGGTTTCAAATTCTGTCCATTTTATTAGGAAATTCAAGCAATAAATACCGTTTTGGCACTCTTTAATGTGGCGTGATAGATCGCTGTAGACACCTCAGATCAAGCGATTCGCTTTACTATACTCGCCTGTGAGTAATCAAAGACACAGCAAAAGACCTAATTTTTGTTCTGGAGACGATCGCACGCTCTGCTGCCTCACTGGAGCGCACTCGCCACCAACTGGACAGGGGTGGGAATTACAGTTATAAATTACAATAGATCACCCTCAGTGTGTGTAATCTGCCAAAGTGACGGACGGCCTTCAGATTTTTCCGTCACTGCTAAAAAAATTCCGCCAATGACGGAGAATTTTCGGTTAACGCGACCTCTGGAACAGTGTCAGTGTTGATTTAACTTATGGATTATTAATAGAGTAGCAACAATGATTTACACAGACATACTGTCGTTTACATTCACACATTTGTGTCATTTTGTGTCATTTCTGGTGTCTTCTTAAAGACAGAAATTGTGAAAAACCCTTTTCACACAAAGAACACATGTGAAGCTTCTCATTAGCGTGAAATTTCTAGTGGTTCCTCAGGACTGACAGCCAGTTAAACCTCTTACCACGCTGATCACAGTTACGCAGTCTTTCTCCTGAATGAGTACTCAGATGTGCTTTCAGAGATCTCGCGTGTGCAAAATGGTTCCCGCACTGATCGCACGTGTGCAATTTCTCATCCAGTGTGGATTTTAACGTCCCATGAGGTGCGCTTTTTTTGTGAAACCCTTCCCACACTCATCACAAGTGTAAAGCCGCTCTCCTGTGTGGATCCTCGTGTGCTCTGTAAAGTGTTTTTTTTTTTGCATGAATCACATTGCATTGATCACACGTGTGTGGTTTTTCGCATATGTGGATCCTCATATGCTCTTTGCTGTATTTTGTATGACCCAAATGCTTTCCGCACTGGGGACACGAGCCTGTTTGGCCTCCAGTGTGGATTTTGATGTGCTTCAGAAGCTTAATGACCAGGGCCTAATTAATAAGGTTATTAATATTAGCCTAATAATTTTAGCAGAATTTATCATTATGGAATTTGGTCCTCCAATGTCATTGTTTTAAAACATGAAGCATTTTAGAATATGCCAAAACCGTGCCTTGAACTAATCACTGACGTATTTCTTTATTTGAGTCCAAGTTCAAAATAAAACACTATGCACCACTCCATTGTGAACATAGTGTATGAACTACTGCAAGCTGTAAAGTAAACAGGAAGAGTTTGTCCGAACTCAACTGGTTTTACGAGAGAACGCAAATATCTTTGCGAGAGAACGCAAATCATTTGAAAAAATATTTTTTCCTCTCACCCCTAATTTCTTCCACCACCATGTCCCTTAAGGGGCTCCGTAGGTACGAGATGCTTTCAGCACCTCATTATTCTTTTAATTTTGTGAGAAATAAATGATGCATTTGCGCCACCTGTTGGACTGGAGCATAGAGATAATACGGTTCAGTATACAAGAAAAACACAAAGTTCTGAGAGATATAAATGGAGAAATGTTAATAAAAATGGAAAAAACAAGATATTTTAAATACAACGTACTTATAAAATTATTTTAAAAAATGCATTATAATAAAGTGAATTAACATTAAAACTGGTATAATTTTATATCCATCATGAATGTGCACTACAAATTGTAACTATAGTATACTGTTGGTTACTCTTAAATAAAACAAATTTTAATGGCAAACTCAACATAACAACTTAAACAATATTACAACTCCAAACAGAGAATCAATCATGTAAAAGCATAAAAACACTTGAAGACGTACTTGCAAGCAATGGACTGTGCTAAACTGCAGCAAATTATGACATTTTGATTAAAAACATGCACGCATGAATTGTTCAGTAGCATACATTCAGAAAATAAACCAATTTTGATTTCATGTCACTTTAATCATAGGTTGATATAAGTTATATACATAGCTTCCAACACCACTGCAATCAGTCTAATGACTTTCAAATCATGTCTGGTAACATGTATAATCAGGTTTTGTCAAAACCTTGCAACTTATTACAGATATTAGTGTTTTTATGCCTGAGAAGAGAAGCGAACTGACTGAAGCTCTTCCCGCATGGAGTGCAGTGATACGGTTTCTCTCCGGTGTGGATCCTCTCATGTGTTTTCAGATGTCCGGTTTGATTAAATCTCTTGTCGCAGTACGAACACTGGAAAGGTTTTTCTCCACTGTGAACTTTCTGGTGCACTTTCAGTTCACTATTCGTAATAAACGACTTCCCACACTCACCGCATATGTGATTCTTCAGACCGTCATGTCTTTTCTGGTGAACTATTAAAGAACCAAGCTCTGTAAAAGCTTTTCCACACAACAGACACACATGAGGTTTCTCCTGCGTGTGGATTTTCAAGTGCTTTCTCAGGGATAATGCTGTAAAAAATGTTTTATCGCACTGATCGCAGTGAAACGGTCTTTCTCCAGAGTGAGAACGCAGATGCGATTTGAGAGCTCTTGCTTGTGTAAATCTCTTTTCACACAGATCACACGTGAACGGCTTCTCTCCAGTGTGGATCCTGGTGTGGATCTTAAAGGTTTTTTTATTCGCAAAACTCTTTCCGCAGTGAATACATGAATAGGGTCTCTCTCCAGTATGAGTTCGCCGATGTTCTTGAAAGTTTCTTTCATATTTGATACTCTTTCCACAATAATCGCACATGAATGGCTTTTCTCCAGTGTGAACTCTCATGTGAACCTGAAGATTGTGTTTGTAGTTGAAAGTCTTTCCACACTGAGGGCAGGCGAAAGATTTTTTTGGCCTTGACTCTGGTTGTTCTCCAGTTTCGACATGATGGTGTTTCTCCTCCGCTTCATTCAGTTCTTCATCCTCATTGTTCTCATCCATCAGGACTGAAATTCAAGTACAAAAAAATATCAAATAAAAAATGTAAAGTAAAAAGATATAAAAAAAAAAACCGCTAATGTGATCAAAATAAAGTTCAATTAGTTGTCACAACGGTTATTGAAGTTAAACCATGGTAACCACAAATTAACCATGGTTTTGCAACATTAAATAGTATAACCATGATTTTGTAGTAACACTGTAGTTTTACAAATAGTAATCAAGAGAGCTAGGTTGACACAAAATTCCATTCGATTCTGATTCACAAGCTTGCAATTAGATTCAATTCCTGATTCGATATCGATTATTTTGGATATATATCAGGTAGAGTACATGCCAAATTTTCTCAAGGAGAAAAATATCTCTGTAAAATATACTTGAGAGTCAGGTGGTACTACACTACTATTAACAGCGAAAGTTAAAATTAACTGATTTTTGAATAATCGCTTAAATGACACTCAAATAAGTTACAACTGCATAATTATATTTCTATGCCAGTTATTTTTTTTATTTTGTAAATATAAACATTAAATAGTGGCTTTTTATTTGGACAGAAATTAAATGTTGAAGAACAGTAAAATATAATAATGAAAATGTCATATGATGCATATATTTAGCAAAATGCTCCTCATTTTTATAACTGATTAACGAGGTCACCGAATGTGTTTTTTTTTTTTGTTTGTTTGAGGTAAATGTAACGTTACATGTTTACCATCTGTTACACTGATGTCTTTGCGCGGTTGAAACCGTGAGCGATTACACGAGACAGGAATCGGGTTTTGGTAAGTTACAGCCTACTCCTCCTTTTAACATACCTTTGGATGATTATCCATGTTTATTCTGAGCTGAAACTGGTATTAAAGTGGCGGAGATTATCAGTTTGTGCTGCTGCTTGCTTCTCTTGAACCGAGGTGCCACGTGATCTGTCACTCAACAGCGCCAAAACGGTATTATCAATATTTCAATAAAATAGACATAACTTGAAATCTGAGACTTTCAAAAATAACCAAGCCTATTGTGATTTATGGGAGGTGCGCTACAATGTTCAGTTTATTAACTGAAAACTGGCTAATCTGGCTAATTTAAGAATCGATATGGTTTCCTAAAAATGAGAATCAATTAGAATTATAAAAAAAAAAAAAATAATATATATATATATATATATATATATATATATATATATTTTTTTTTTTTTTTTTTTTTACCCAGCCCTAGTAATAAATCCATCAAAAAAATATAATAAATTTAAACTATAATAAAACCATGGTTAATTTTCCTAAACCCCGTGACACTATGCGCCAATTATAGGAGTAGCTTCCATTAAACTAAACAATCAAGGAAAGGTTCACTTCATGAAGGCAATAGCATTTCCATAACCAGGATTTCTTTTTTGTATTTTTTTTATGCATGCAGTGCATTATTCATGGAATATATTAAATAGAACGAACAGACCACAAATACACGTTGTCTTTTTTTCGTATTATTACAGCGAAATACAAAGGAAAAACAGAAAATAATCAGGAGGAAAGGATGCAGCAGACTGAAAGGAGGATTCTTGTTATACCATGTCGCATTTAAATACCAAGCGTTACCGTTATTCTCACGACGTCTTAAAATACATGAAGTCAAATGTACATCTCATTAACTCAAACTGACCAGTGAGGATTATTTGTAGCGCAAAATTATGATTTTAAATGATTTTTTTTCTCGGTATTTCTGAGTAGAACGTCCACAAACCGGAAGTGCAGTAAACTTAGAAAAAAAAGGTGTATAAAATAAAACGAAAGAAATGACACTTGAACCGAGAGAAAATTTGCGATGTGTCACGTACGCCACATATAAGAGCATAAAAAATACAAGTATTAATATTATTAAAATACCACGTAACTCAATGCAAGTGTTTGACAGCAGGGGCTGTGCAGATAATGGGTAGTTATGTTTTATTCACACATAAACGAAAAACGCACAGATCGATCTTGGGATTTAAGAATCGAGATCGTTCAAATGGAGATCGCGATGCATCAGAAATAATGATTTTTCACTTACCCTGAATGATACACCAGTCCAGTCAATCATAGCCTAGATACAAGTTGCGTTCATCGCATCGTTCTTCTTTAATTTTTGTGGTGAGTGACAAACAAATTTGTGGTGCATTTGCGCCTCCTACTGGACTGGAGCGTGAAGAATATTGCGATTTGACTGATACTCGGTATTCTTGTGTTCACCTGATCCAAAATACTATCAAAAACAGTAATGCTATTACAGATTTCTATGCGAATATATTTACATTTACATTTACATTTATGCATTTAGCAGACGCTTTTATCCAAAGCGACTTACATTGCATTCAAGTTACAGTTTTTTACATTTTATCAGCTCTTGCTTTCCCTGGGAATATATTGTAACATGTATTTGATTGCTGTGATCAAAGCTGAATTTTCAGCATCATTACTCCAGTAATTTAATCGAGTGAAACTAAAACTAAAACTAAAACAATATTTAGTACACCAGGCTGTCCTAGAGCTGAATAAGGTACATGTAAAATGTAATTCTTTTTTATATTGTATTTACTGTGTCTATGTCTATTGTGAATTGTGTTTTGTTTGTAGAGTGTGCATAAAACATACTGTTATCTATCTATCTGTCTATCTATCTATCTATCTATCTATCTATCTATCTATCTATCTATCTATCTATCTATCTATCTATCTGTCTTCAGTGTCACATGATCCTTCAGAAATCATTCTAATGTTGATTTGCTGCTCAAGAAACCATTTTAATATCACTTTCTTTCAAGAAAAGTACTGACCACAAACTTTTCAACAATAGTATATACACACACGGAAATGAACCTGATTTTAACAGACAATAGATCAAGCACAATAAAACAAGACAAAGAAAATGAAATAAAAGAACATCCCAAAATAAACAAGTACAATACAGGTAAAAGTTTAAGGTACCCTATTAAATTACAGAGATAATGCATTATTTTGCTTCATTCATTTCAGTAATATATATATTTTTTTAAAAAGACAGTTCCTTGTGAAATATGCAAGTATGTCATTATTTTTAACCTCCTTTATGAAATAATTAGTTCCTTGAAAATCAAAAGAAAAAACTGTGGTTGTTATATAGGAGTAAAACATGCAAAACCTTTGTGTGATTTCTGGTACATACAGCTTGTTTCATTACTGGATGAATCTCACATTTTTGTACAAATATCTTGAAAGAATGAATGCTTCGATGACAAATACATTTTTTTAAGTCCCTCGTTGCCACCTACTGGTGTAACGATGCAATATAATCATTATGTGGAGTTACTTTCAAAATGTTTTGATCACCACCATAGACGTGTGTTAATATCCAAACTATATATATATATATTTTTTTTTTTTTCTATAAACAATTAATTAGAGTTGTGGACAAATTTGAGGAGTTGTGACTTGACTCGACAAAATCAAAGAAGACTTGTGACTCGACTTAGACTTTGACAAAAATGACTTGAGACTTGACTTCGATCTCTGATCTCTCATAACATAAAAATTGATGCCAGAGATTGTCTTACTATATGGAGATGAGAGGGTCTGTATTACTACTATTGGAGAAAGCATAACAGCTAACTTGCATCACGTGTCCCTTAATAATCAATCACATTACAACCTTGACGTCACTGAATTTCAGTCAGATTTGTGCGACAATCAATCACCGTTTACGGATACCACAGGAATGAATGGGAAGTGCTGTAAGCTGAATCCTATAAAAAGTCAGTGACTTGTCTTATAAAACAGCATTTTTTGTGGTAAATACTAAAAACATTTCAATCCAAAAGTATTGTTTAGTGTAAAACATTGAAGATTAGCCAATAGGCTGTCAATTCATTAAATGATAAGCCGTTTCCTCTAAAAAGCTTTTTATTCAGCATAGTGAAGCCTCTCCTCCATTGACATCCATAAAAGAAAAACAAACAAACAAACAAAAAAAACGCCTCAGGTCTCCTTTCCGTTAGCAGTGAGCAGTGAGCAGTATTCCGCTGTTTGTATAATCTTATTATTTCTGTTTCATGTAGAGTAAAACAACATATTTTTAAAAAAGTAGTTACTTTTTATTTGTTCATGTGCAAAACATTTTTAATGAGGCATGAATGTACCTGTTTGTAAGGTATTTAAAATACTAACACTACCATTTAAAAGTCTGGAATAATTAAGATTGTTTAATGGTTTTAAATGAAGTTTCTTCTGCTCACAAAGGTAGCATTTATTTGAGAAAATTACAGTAAAAACTATTATATTTTGAAATTTTATTACTATTTATAATAGTTGTTCAATATATTGCAAAATGTGATTTATTACTGATCAAAGCTGAATTTTCAGCATCATTACTCCAGTCTTCAGGGTCACATGATCCTTCAGAAATCATTCTGATTTGCTGCTCAATATCGCTTTCTTTCAAGAAAAAAAATTGCTGACTCCAAACTTTTGTTTTCTACACACACACACACACACACACATCTCTTAGAAAGTCCTGGTTTCTGAAGATAAAAAGCTTATTGCGACAACACAGAGTGATGTTTCTTCTTATGACTCAGCAGCTGATTTGATTGGTTGAAACTCTTCCCACACGCAGTGCAGTGATATGGTTTCTCTCCGGTGTGAATCCTCTCGTGCGCTTTCAGGGTTCCTGAGCGAGAGAACCTCTTGTGGCAGTGTGAACACTTGTACGGTTTCTCTCCAGTGTGAATCCTCTGGTGTAGTTTCAAGTGCGTGGCTGATATAAACCCATTCCCGCACTCAAAACACACGTGAGTTCTCACACCAGTGTGTATCTTCTGATGCTCCTTAAAACCATCCAGTCGTGCAAAACTCTTTCCACACAGAGAACACAAGTATGGCTTCTCCTGCATGTGAACTTGCAAGTGTCTCTTTAGTATGGATGATGAAAGAAACGTTTTACCGCATTGGTCGCAGTTAAATGGCCTGACAGCAGAGTGAGTGTGAAAATGTTCTTTAAGACTGCTAATATGTGTGAAGCTCTTTCCACATTGGACACAATTGTACGGTCTCTCTCCGGTGTGGATCCTCATGTGCTCCTTAAGGTTTTCTTTATAGGTGAAACTCTTTCCGCAGTGATCGCATGTGTGCGGCTTTTCTCCGCTGTGGATTTTGATGTGCCTCCTAATGGCTCCTGAGAGTGCAAAACCTCTTCCGCATTGAGGACACATGAACGGTTTCTCTCCGGTATGAATCCTTATGTGTCTGTTCAGGCCTGTTTTGTATGCAAAACTCTTGCCGCATTGGTCGCACGTGAACGGTTTCTCTCCGGTATGAACTCTTATGTGATCCACGAGGTTCCTTTTACACCTGAAACACTTCCCACACTGAGAGCAAGTGAAGGGTTTCTCGCCGGTGTGAATTAGCATGTGGCGCTCAAGACCGATTTTTTGCGTGAAACTCTTTGCACATTGAGGGCAGATGAAAACTTTTTTGGCTCTTTCTCGTTTTTGGGATTTATTATTATTATCAGTCTGTGAACAACTCAGTGATTTTTCTCCGGGTATGAAATTATGTTTCTCCTCAAGCAGTTCTTGACTTTCCTCTTTCACTTCCATCAGGTCTACAGAAACATAGGATATTAAATCATAAAAAGAGTCACAAAACAAACGCTTTGCTCTAGATTTAGGAAATTCGCACAGCCACTATGGTTTTCTAACTTCCAAATCTGGTATTATTTGCTGGTTTAATTATGTTATTGCAAAGCACTTTTGATTGTTCAAACTACACCTACTGAAGTCCAATGAACTGCATGCAGCTTGAATGTTCTCCAGCCTCATTGATGAAGGATCAAGAATAAACCCCAACCTGTTTGTTCTTCAGCAGGGTTCTGGATCTCTCATGTTCTCATGGTCCTTCAATAAACTCTGTCTTTGCAGATTTATTTATTTTTCCTGGTGGACTGGATACTCATCTTCAATGTTCCAGCATTTATTGGTGAATTGTTAGAGGAACGTCACTGAAGATGTGATTGTTACCACTGTACAGTAGATCTGCCAAAAAAAATAAACCAATTACAATGCATTAATTTTTCCCCTAATTCTCACATTATTTATCTAATTTGTATATGATCTAAATATCTATCATAAATTATTACACATTCTTAGATTTATCTGCACCCTAATTAACATGGATTAGGGAATATAGAACGAATGAATGGTTCAAACAACATTTTGAACTCGTAAATTATAGTTTGGAATCAGTAGATCAATGAACTGATCTATAAAAGTGATGAAATCAGTGAAATCATTAAATCATCTGAACTGCTGTGTTGTCTTTACTTTCAGTTATGTCCTACTCAAAACAAAACAAGTTTCATAAACGTACTTCGGGAAATTGATGACCGTTGCGTTAACCGATCGACCGTTACTGCCGTTTTCAAACAAAGAGCGCGAAACGCTGAAAATTACCTCAACAAAATCTCTTTTGATAATAATTTGCTAGCTCTCACAATAAGACTCTTGGAATCACTGTAAATATTATTTATTTCCATTCATCACTTTTCAATTCAAACGTGTACCGTTTTATTCAGTATATTGCCGCCGACATATGACTAAATAACCGTTTGTGAGTATGAAACATTAAAATAAATATGCTCCATGATTTCCATATAGAAAAATAAAATATTGGTATCCTAGACTTTTTATGATTATATATAAACATGTCGCTGACAGCATCTTTGTTTACACTGCAATCTAACACCAATAAGAATATCAAAATGAAACCTACATCTTCTTCACAGCTCCTCCAGCATCATCTTCTTCTACGTTTCATGGCAGGACACAAAACAGTCGAAGGTACGTTTCCGCCACCTACTGGATTAGAAAATACAACGCAGGGAACTTGATTCTGCAGTGCCAGAAAAGTGTACCTGCAATGTATTATGTATTGATTTGAAATAAATGACACGTGAAGCCTGTTTAAAAGTTTTGGTTTACTTTTGGGAACAGCTAAGATTCTCCTCCACTCTCACCAACTTTTTGCTTTGAATAATGCTTCATGTTAGCCGCTAGATGTCAGCACAACATAAACAAAAATACTGGGTTACTTTTTTTTGTCAGAAAACAGAATAAAGAGGAAAGAAACTGCAGCTAACACAAGAAGATTGTTGCAAGATCAGTTGCAAGATTATAAGAGATGCACATGTGTAATATACCATAATTTAGTAATAACCAAAACAGTCATAACCCTTCTGAAAAAAACAAAACAAACAATAGAAACCATCACAGAAACACCAGTTTTGGGACATATTCCATTAGGATTTATTGGTTTTAACAAGCCACCAATAGAAGGTGACCAATTACCAGCAGAGACCCACAGGGTCCATTACAGTTTCCATGAAAACCAATACAAGTCCCATTATAACCAATATAACCATCACTGACATTATTGTTTTTTTTCCAGCAGGGAATTCATCACAATTTCAGAAGACATTCTTCAAAAATCAATAAATGTTTCGAAAGAAAATGGCATAACACTCCTGATTAAGTTGAAAACAGCAGGGTTAGTGAATTAAAGTGAGTTGACATCTGGTCATGTGATTTTTAATGAAGACAAACACATAGACCTGGTCATAGAACGGTTTATTTACAGTATTCATATGCAATGTTGAAATAAAAGGTTTGGTCACTTTTATTCCTTTTGGGATTCAGATTCCCAAGATACCTTTGGGTCATGCATTTTCCAAGTCAATCAGTAGATGATTTGATCACTTATTACCAGATGGCTCTCAGTGGTGTGGCTTTTCTCGTGTGCTTTTAGGTGCGGTGACTGAGCGAAACTTTTCCCACAAAGTGAGCACTTGTACGGTTTCTCTCCAGTGTGAATCCTCTGGTGCTGCTTGAGCTGATCGGATGTAATAAAAGCCTTCCCGCATTCATAACACACATGATCCTTCACACCACTATGGACCTCCTGATGCCTTTTAAAGCAGTCCACCCGTGCAAAACTCTTTCCACACAGAGAACACAAGAAAGGCTTCTCACCTGAATGAACTCTCAAGTGTCTCTTCAGTGCAGACGCAGTAATAAAATCCTTACCGCATTGATCACAGTTAAAAGACCTCTCTGCGGCGTGAGAGAGCTGGTGATCTTTGAGGCCATTGATGTGTCGGAAACTCTTCCCACATTGTTCGCAACTGTAAGGTCGCTCGCCAGTGTGGATTGTCATGTGAAACCTGAGCTTTTCCTTGCGTATGAAGCTCTTTCCACACTCTTGGCACGTATGCGGCCTTTCTCCAGTGTGGAGTTTAACGTGCCGCTGTAGGTTTGTGTTAGTTGTGAAGCTCCTTTCACAATGCAAGCACACGTAAGGCTTTTTTCCAGTGTGGGTTATCATGTGCCTCTTGAGTCTCGTTTTACACGCCAAACGCTTTCCGCACCATTCACAAGTGAAAGGCTTCTCTCCGGTGTGGATTTTTACATGCCTGTCGAGTCTTTCTTTACATGCGAAACTCTTCGCGCACACAAAACACGCGAACGGTTTTTCTCCGGTGTGAATTCTAATATGCCGCTCGAGTCGTGATTTACCTGCAAAACACTTTCCGCACTGAGGGCAGATGTAAGACTTCTTGATTTTGGCTGTTTTTTGTGAGAGATTCAAAGGTTTTTCGTCAGTGATGGAGTGATGATGTTGGTCCTCCACCTCATTCAGGTTTTTACATTCCTCTTTCACGTCCATCAGACCTAAATGAACAGAAGTTGTTAAACTGGGAGGGGAAAATATGTGAAAACCAAAAAGCTACACACTCAAATGTGACCCTGGACCACAAAACCAGTCATAAGGGTCAGTTTTTTTTTAAAATTGAGATTTATACATCAGTCGAAAACTGAATAAATAAGCTTTCCATTGATGTATGATTTGTTAGAATATGACAAGCGATACAACTGGCTGAGATACAACCATTTAAAAATCTGGAATTTGAGGTGCAAAAAAATAAAGAAAATCGCCTTTAAAGTTGTCCAAATGAAGTTCTTAGCAATGCATATTACTATTCAAAAATTTAAGTTTTGATACATTTATGCTAGGAAATTTACAAAATATCTTCATGGAACATGATCTTCAATTAATATCCTAATGATTTTTGGCATTTAAGAAAAATAGATAATTTTGAATGTATGTATTGTTGGTGACTGCTATAAAAATACCCGTGCTACTAATGACTGGTTTTGTGGTCCAGGATCACAAATATCATATTTTACATCACTTCTACTGTTCCAAACATTAATTCATGTAGCATAACTGCTGTACAAGGTCATTCTGTCATGTATCTGTCCATATATTATTTGATAATGTATGTTGTAACCTTAGTTTCTTTTCAATGAAGAATCAAGAATAAACACCAACCTCTTAGTCTTTCAGTATCTTAGGTTTCATACTGCAGGATTCAGGATCATGTTCTCACTGTTCTCTTCAATAAACTCTTATTTTTGCATATTTCAGTCCCAAGCCCATGGATATATATGACAGGCCATATTGATCGCAGCTGCTTTTTGTCCTTAAAACACCTTTAACATCGCTTGTCGCAGACAATATTCATGTTAAGTATCAAATTAATGCCAGCTAATGTAGTTAAAAATACTGTTACTTCTGAAACAGAACCCATCATTCTATGGAACACCAGTGAAGATAAGTTTATGTTCTTTTACTAACTGCTTTCACTAATTGCCAAATGGATGCCAAATTTAATTCAGTCTCACCTACTTAAATAAGTTGAAAAATAAGGATCTTCCCAGATATTAAACGTACGTCTGCAACATGTCTGTTAAAGATCGCTTGATCTGGAAATTATCTGCTGCATACAAACATCTGATAGACATCTTTAAGACGTCAGTTTTATCTACATTCTAAATCATAAACATCTTAAAGACATCTAATAAACATCTATTTGACATCTGATAGGAAACGGCCTATAGACGTATTGCAGATGAGCAAACACTCAAAAAAATACGTCTTGCAGATGTAAATGCAGACATCAAATAGACGTCTCCGTGATGTACGTGTGCTATCAGGGGTTAATATATGCATCATGTCAGTATCTTCAAATCTTCTAAATAACTGCTCTACAAGGTCATTTATCTGTCCATATATTATTTGATGGAGTAACTATTTTGCGACGTTTTTCAATAAAGAATCAAGAATAAACACCAACCTCTTTGTCTTTCAGTATCTTAGGTTTCATACTGCAGGACTCTGGATCACATTCTCACTGTTCTCTTCAATAAACTCTTATTTTTGCATATTTCAGTCCCAAGCCCATGGGCAGGCCGTATAGATCGCTGCTGCTTTTTGTTCTGAGAACATTGATAACAACATCGCTATAAATCGTCGCGGACAATATGTTCTTGTCAAGTATCAAATTAATGACTGCTAATATAGTTAACAATATTGTTCTCACCGTTACTTCTAAACTGTTTTCCCGAACGGAGTGATTTAACGAACAGCTCGTTTGCGAATATCGAGCTGTTTACGTTTTGCGAACTGTCAGTTTCAGCGATATATCCGTTCCGGTTCACGCGGCCAAAATAGAGCGTAAAATATTACGCGTTCCGAATGCGTATCGTGACTATAACAAATACTACCATCAAACAAATATAGTTACCTATTTCTGTACGACTAACAGCAGCGGCTTACCGGTCCGGAAGAACAAGCGTTCCAGTTGGCCACGCCCATTCTTACGTACAATGGCTACGTTCCATTCGCTCATCTGGTCTTCAGCTCGCTTGTTGGTCATTTATCAAGTGTCTAAATTGTTTTTCATCTCAGAATTATTTCAGAGTTTCTCTAAAAGCTTTATGTTTAAGGAACAGATCTGCTCATATATGAGTGTGTGCATAAAAGTGTTCTCTGATGTTTTCATATAGCCTAATTAATATTCACAAAATCAATAAATACAAACATATTGCTCGATATTGAACATCTGTGCCAGGAACAGGAAACACTGCTATAATCATATCAAATGTTTATTGTAGAATATAATCTAGAGTGGATATGAACATCAAACACCTTAATGTACAGAATCAAACTTACATGTGCATTTAGTCATTTAGCAGACACTTTTATCCAAAGCCACTTACAAATGAAGACAATAGAAGCAATCAAAACCAACAAAAGTGCAACAATATGCAAGTACTATGAGAAGTCTTGGTTAGCCTAATGCAGTAAGCTACACGTAACAAGATGTACACATATATGCATATGCATACATACATATACATATATATACACACACACACACATATACATTTAATAAAAAGAAAATAAGTAGATAGAATAGAAAAAGAAAATAGAAAGCTAGTGTTAAAGGCCTTTTTTAAGAGAACAAGAAGTTAGAAAACAAATAGAGAGAGCAAGCGTTAGAGGATTGTGTTTTTTTTTTTTTTGGGGGGGGGGGATTTTTTTATTAAAAACAAAAAAAAAAAGAAAAGTAGATAAAATAGAATTAGAATAGAGAGTGCTAGAGTTATTAAACTGGAGGAGTGGCTTTATTGCGTCAGAGATGTCTCACTTTGCTTGAAGCTGATTGGTCAAATTTCGGTTTGAGATCTCTAAACCAGAACATAACCTGCCCCGGAGCAGGTTATCTGTGGAGCATAAGTTACTATGGCAATGGACACTGCTAAAAGCCAAAACACTTTCAGGGTACCTAAAACCCAGAGTTGGCGCAAACTAAACTGAAACTTACCTTGCTAGCCAGCTAAACAAGCTTCATGGTACAGGGCCCAGGTTAGTTTCTCAGCATAAGTTGCCACAGTGACTGAGCTTGAGCTATGGTAATTTTGCTTTCGGAAAACAATTCAAGTAACGATAAGTCAGACTAACTGAAATAAGCCTAGCCTATTTGATAAATTAGTTTTATGAAACAGACCCCTGTTCAGCTCGTCTGGATCTGATGTCATAAACCAGAACAACAACAGCAGCGGCAGCAGCCACGCCCATCAGAGCAGTGACGACCAATCGGATCACAGCTTCAGCAGAATCACAACCGCGGACAGAGTCTGAGGAATAAACACATCAAACATGAGTTCAGCTTCAATAACATTAAATATCGGTTACAGCTTCTTCTTCTTTTATTTGTCTTCAGTTTAAAGCAGACTGAATTAAGTAGTCTATGGTATAATTTAACTTTCAATTTATCTACAGTTTCAATCATGACAATATGTTATTAAAAGCGATTAAATAATTATTGACTTCCAGATTTGTTTTAACTTTCTGTATCAGATTGTTTGTAAAATGCCTCCTGTCAAGGTTTGGTTTATGATTTAATGGGGATTAAAACATAAGGAGCGGGTGGATTTTTAACATTGTAGGGTCAGGGTGGTTCACACACTGCCATTTATGTCCAAACACCATGTAAAAGTGGATTTTTCATAATAGGTGACTTTTAATGCTGAAGTAATGACTGAGACACCAAATGGCGACGCCTGAAGCAGAAGCGTTTGAATGAATCAACAGAGCATGAGTTTGCTCTAATATGCACCGTTACTGTGCTTGATGGCAAATATTAGCATTTGAATGCAGCAATTGAATCGACTATTCCACAAAGCCGCATAATAAACACTAATATCAGCTCTAATATCAGCGCTGCTGTACCTGAACATGTGTGACAGAGTCGACTGATGTCCAGATGTTGAGTCTGGTGGCTGATGGGATTGTTGAGCACACAGCTGTAGGTGTTTTTATCCTGATATTCCACCTCCAGAGGTAGAGAGAGACTGATGCTGAGATCAGACGCACTGATGCTGGACAATAAACTGTGTCCTTTGAACCAGGAGAGAGTCACATGACTCACATTCACCACTGAACACAGCAATGAACAATATGATGATGAAAAGACAGGAACCGGCAGACGAGCTGAAAACATGAGAGAATAAGTCAGCAAGTGTTTAATGTAGATTATGTTAGTCTCCATATTAAATATTTTCTCAAAACCCCATAATTGTACTTTCATTAAGGATGTTAATTTATTACATGGATGGAGCAAGAGAGAACATAGACCTAATGTAAGTGTTAAAATAAATGTGCACAGTTCAGCTGAATGATAAAGTTTGTCCTTTTTAACTTGATGCAACTTTTTAACTGAATGAACAAAGCCAAATATTTGCTGAAATAACTACAACATTAATAACAGAACCTCTGAAATAAGAGCACACAGTTTAGCTGTCAATCAGTTGCACATGAGAGGAAAAGCGTCAGCTAAACACCTGTCGTCATGCAGTGGTGTGCCATAACATGTTCAGAATGAATAAATACAGTCAGAAGTTCAATCATCATGCAGTGAAGACACCATGAACCAGAAAAAGATAACACACATTAAATGTTTTTTACTATTCTAGGAAGAAAAGTTAGTTTAGCATTAGCTGGGATACATAGGCCATGGTAGTCCACTCAGGAAGTGTTGTATTATTGCTGTTTATTCATTGTACTGATAACACTGCAGTAATGACCCTCTGAACGCTGTAATTCACTCCATGCTTTAGTCGACAGAACAGAGCACAGTATATGAAGAGAGCATGTAAATAGTGAAGCAATTGGGAAATTTGATGTCCATGTTAATTAATGAGGAACTGGCTTCACTGAAAAGAGGAAAATGTCATACAATAATGAACAAATGAAAGACTATTTTAAAAAGGCAATACATAATTATATAAATAAAATAAATTGCATCAATAAATATGTAAAAGACTATTTGCTTAATAATGTATAATGATTATGAAGACCAGCAGCACAAATGACACTGTAACTGTGACTCACCATAGACAGTAACATTGAATATGTATGTGTATGTCAGTTTTGGGCTTTTGATGTTTATTTGATAAAGTCCAGAGTCTGTGGTTGTGGTGTTTGTGATGATCAGAGATCCAGTCTGATGATCTGCCTTCAGTCTGTCTCTGAATCTCCCATCAAGAACATCATATGTGGAGAAGACTCCATCCTCTTTACTGATTTCAGCTATAGGAGTCTCTGGATCTCCAAATGTCCACGTTATCAGATCCTCTGTCTGTAGTTCAGTGTGAGTCTGTAGAGAGACCGAATCTCCCTCCATCACTGACACTGACTTCACTGCATCTGAATCAGCAAACACACCTGAACAACAAACACAAACAGTCAGATTAAGACTTTAAATAACTTTATGAAGGTTTACTGAAGTAAATGGTTTGAACTGTACATTTTAAATGAATAATATCCCAACAACAAAACTGATTAATAACTGCATGTTTGTGGTGATTTTGAATAAAACTCTTTTTTTACTGTTGCAGGATCTTTGAGCTCCACAACATCATACACAGAAAACACTTCAGATGAGAATCACGTCACGATTGAAACTAAAGTTGCTGCTGTTTGAGCTTCAGTGCTTTTACATAAAGGACATTTAGAAAAAACAGACACACATGTATACATATATATATATATATATATATATATATATATATATATATATATATATATATATATATATATATATATATATTAAACTCATTTTTAAAAGCAGCGTTTAATCCTCATTATATATATATATATATATATATATATATATATATATATATATATATATATATATATATATATAAATTAAACTCACCAACCGGACGCCACAAACACAAACAGAACCAAAATCTGTGAAACATATTCAAAAATTTCAGTTCACAAATATGAAAAGATAAACTCTTCTACACTGGTCCAGTAATGTAATGCCAGATGAGCTGATGTGAGGCTGATCTGTAGTGAAGTGATGTGAAAATCTTCTCTTTAAGTGTTGATGTGTGTGACCATTTAGCTGTTTCCTTGCTCATTTCACAACAAACATGACCACTTTGAGTTCCAGTCAGCCACAGCTTCCTCTTCTTATTCTGTTCCGTTGTGTTGTTTTCAACACAAATAACATGATCAGTGACTAGAGAAGTTAAAAGTGTCTTAAAGGGATAGTTCACCCAAAAATGAAAATTTTGTTTATCTGCTTACCCCAAGGGCATACAATGGGACTTGCGGCTTTGAGAGGAAAAAAAAAAAAAAAAAAAAAATACATAACCAAATTAAACTCTTCAGCTCTGACCAGTATTTATATATTTTTTTACCTCTGATCCACGGCACTGTCCACCTGTCCTGAGCACTTTCACAACAGCCAGCAGGTGATATATCTTCTTCTTCTTCTTCTTCTTCTTCTTCTTGCTTTACGGCAGATTGCAGACTTATAAGTGCATTACCGCCACCTATCTCTCAAATGGACCATTGACACTCCAAATTGAGATTGTAGATAGAGTAAAACAATATAAATACTGGTAAAAAAACTATATGAATACTGTTCAGTTTCTTGCACAGACAGATCGTTTCATGTCTTTAGACCTCAATGTATCGTCATGAGCCGCAGGGTTTAATTTGGTTTTGTCTGTGTATATTTTTTTCTCTCTCAAAGCCATGGAGCCCATTGACTGCCATTATATGACAGACAGATTGCAACGGTTTGAGTTAAAAATCTTTGTTTGTGTTCTACTGAAGAAACAAAGTCACCTGCATCTTGGATGCCCTGGGGGTAAGCAGATAAACATCACATTTTCATTTTTGGGTGAACTATTCCTTTAAAGCAGCGTTTAATCCTGAGATCCCTGAGAGTGTTTGGCTCTCTCCTGTAACTGTTTTCAGCTCATTTGTTGTTCATTTCTTATCAAATGTCTCAATTGTTTCTTCTCTCAGACTGATTTCAGATTTCTCTAATGGCAGGCTAAGTGTCACTAATTAAATAAGTATATGTTCAGCTAATTGTGAGCCTCTTGCATAAAAAAGGCATTTTAAATAACAGAGTAGAATAATCATGGCTGATAGTAAGACATGCAAACGTAAAAGAAAACCAAACTGGACGCAAGAACAGCTGTTACTTCTTGCCCAGCTGGTTAATGAAAACAAGGATATAATCAAAGGAAATTTTTGGAGTTAACCTCCAAAACCAAAGGTGATACCTTTTTAAAAGCTCATTTTTGTCAAATGTTTCTAAAATGTTTCTGTTCGGAGGCAGACTGCCGGTAGTCTCGTGTAGCCAGACCTTCAGACTGACGGCTGAAGGTCTGGAATCTATGGTAGCTTTCATTGGCCAAGGCCCACCCATGAGGCCGTTTGAGCGACATGTCAAACAACCAATCACAGTTAGTTTCTTTCAGCGTCACGTTTGGGGGTGTGGAAATGTCACCACAATAACAGACTGGTGTGTAAAACTCTCGGACGTATTTGAAAGATTCTATGCCGCGAACTTTAAATATTTCACATACTTTTGAAAATCCACCGTTTATTTGATCCTGATAAGCGTTTGTCGTCACAGTTGTAAACACGGCAGCTTTCTTATTTCGTGAGGGGGTTTGGTGTCACGGCATCTTTGTTTCCAGGTGGAACGTTAAAGAACGCGACACACATGTCTTCCGGAAATCCTGTATAATTCAACAAATCAGAAGATGACTTTGAAACTCCTGAAGTGTTTCTACTTTTGTATGCATCAGACGTTTAGCCAACGTTCCGTGGGCGTGCCGTCTGAGGCTGAGACTAGATTGCCGGCAACAGCCATTTTAGGATACTTTGTGGCTTGGTCTTAGTGACTTAGGAGTCCTATTCACTACTCCTAACATTTCACAGATTTAGGAGCTAGTTTTAGTGCTAAAACGTTTTGTAAAACACTTAGAGCAAAAATTTGGGAGTCCTAAATTTAGGACTGGGCGTCCATTATTTATAAGATTTTCTCCTAAATTGGAGAGTTATGAGCTACATGTAGCCTTAAGATGTTTTGTGAATATGGGCCCAGGAACAGATCATCTGCTGTAACTGTAAAAAAAAATTTCTCTCATTTTCATTAGTGCTGTCAATCGATTAAAAAAACTAATTAACCACACACATTTAAAAAAATTAATCACAATTAAATCCCAGTGAATCCAACCTACCATTAAAGTTTTTAATTACACTTTTATATTGCAATGATTTCACATTCAATCTTCAAATTAATGTACAAACAACATAAAGACATATATATTTTAATCACTGATACCAATACTACTGATGTCTCAGTGTTTTTTTTTTTTTTTTTTTTTTTTTTATTTAACCACTGATTAGCCATTAATCTTTACAGTTTAACATTGTTTTATTTTGTAAAGTCTAATCAATCTTCACATAAACCCATTATAATAAATGTCATATGTACCTGTGCCCTTCAGAAAGTAGGAAATATACAGAAATTATCAAAATTAATTATCAAACACAAAATTCTAAATTAAATAGATGAATCCTTAAGCTACAAATGTTATTGATTTCCTCTTTTTTCTTTTGTACTTTGATTAACACAGCAGCCAGGTTTTCAGGCTATTTGGAATTTTCTCACAACTCTCACAAGTGCCTTTTCTGACCCACTTCAGGTCTTAAAGTCTTTACTAATTAGCTAATGATTTGAATCGGGTTTGTTAGATATGGGAGAATGTGCTGGGCTGCTCCAGGACAGTTTTGAAAGCCACTGCATTTCAGAGACATGTTCTTTAATCTGACTCATATATAACAAATACTTACATGCACGCACAGTTTTAAGACAGTGTTAATCGCCTTTTTTAACTGATGACATAACTACGATATTGCATGCTTGTAGTTTCAGTTGCGCTTTAATATGAAATTATATATAGTACGCGCTGACTTATTTGTGAGTGCAACTGAAGATCATGTGCCCCAAGCCCAGTAAAAGGCTGACAGGAAGATTAATTTTTACTGACATCTGACATGACAACTTCAGTCGATCTACTGAAGCTCCTCATCACCTGTAGCATTTCTGCACTCGTTTAAGTGCCTGGTGCTGAGGTGAGGTTGACAACCCAGGCTCATTTGAAATGTGTGCCTCTAAATATATTTTTGCAGCACCATTACATACCTTACTGCACATTTCGAGGCGCTAAAACGAAGGTATTTTTGCGTGACTCTGGCACGTACTTGTTATGTTGATACAGGCTCGCATTGCTGTGTTTGTATTACGTTGCTTCAGGTACGTATTGCGGTCACTCCTAATTTAAAAAATCCAAGGAGTGTTGCTAAAAGTTAATGCTCTATCTTGTTGGAAATTGTGTTCCTGTGGCTCAGTAGTAGATTATTGTGTTAGCAGCGCAAAAGGTCCTGGGTTCAATTCCCAGGGAACACACATACTGATAAAAAATGATATAAAACACATTCGTTGATGCGTCCATGCTATTTTTAACTTCTTTATGCAGATTTGAGCTGTTTTGTCGAACTGAAGATTTACAGGGTTGGTACCGAAGCTCTTCATCTCCTAAGTGCAACGCCGTGTCGCGTGAGCTACCGATCAAACCTACTGAGTTAGAAAACTCATGTATATAAAGCTGATATGTGACGCTAACGTTCAAAGGCATCAGGTTTCAAATCTCACAGTATGTTAAAATTGTTTTGAATTCACAAAATAATATTCCTCAAGCAATTATGCAAAATTTAGGCTTTATTTATCAAAACTGTGGACCTGCCATTCATACTTCATGTGAAAAGGAATAAAAGTTGTGTTTTACTGCCTCTAGTGTTCATTTCAACTGGAAACTGCAGCGAATTCGTATGCATAAGTACGTTTTTTGGAGTTTCACAGAAATGTAGGTAGAGGCACGTATTTCCAATGAGCCTAGGTTGGAGGTTGAACTGCGAGCCTGAAAAGTCTCCCTTTTGATGTGCTCGTAAAGACGTTCTGCGTCGAAATAAACAAAGCAAAAAGAGACAGAGCAGCAGTTGTGAGTGGGGTGGCCAGCTCCACCTTTGTAGTAATTGGTTGCTGAAAAAAAAAAATTGCATGCGTAAACGTGGTCATTTTGAAAGCACTAATTTTCATGACGTTTTGTATGGAGTGGAAGTAAGATGTGTGGTTCATATAAGCAGGAGTGAAAGTTAAGCCTACAAACTACATGCTGATGTTGAAACTAGTTGTCAAGCCAACAGATCAAACCACATTAGAAATAAATATATCAGATCACAACAGGTTTAACTTTTATCACACTACATTCAGTAAGTCTGTTGCTTGCGGCAGAAGTTCCTTTTTTTTTTTTTCAAGCTCCAAGGCAGGCGTCAGCCAATCAGATTGCCTTATGCAAATACCTTAGCGCAGAGGGTAGCGCCAGAAATGAGCCTAATGTGATTGGCTGTTGTCACTATGACGATCGTGTCTGCACCAAGCTTCAGAAACACCCTCCATCAAGCGTCAACTCCTACGTCCCGTGTGAATGTACATTAATGTGCATCACTCAATAGATTATAGTATTTTTAGCTGTATATGTGCTCCAGAAATTCCTTAATATATATATATATATATATATATATATATATATATATAATTTTATTAATTATAAAAAAATAAAAGCACTGTTTTAGTGGTATGATAATTAGCTTAATAATAATGTAAATGTACAAATAATGTTTAAAATAATGTAAAACTTTATATGTGGTGCTCTGCAAAACTAATTAAATTATACTTTGGTTGTTTTCCTCCAGGGGGCGCTCGACATAAATGTAATATGGAGAGACTCTTGAAGCTCAGAGTGAGAAAACTTTATTGATTAATGCAATTAAATACAGATGACAAATACACAGCAGTCAAGTGAGATCTGTTTTTCTTATCTGAAAAAAAAAATTAAATAAATAAACAAAGCCTTTCAAACTGGAGGAGAATATTAAATCTTAAAATATCATTAGAAATTAAAGCATGTTATTTTAAATAATCTAGCATGAGCCAAAACTATGTTTATTAATCTTCAGTATGTATTATGACAAACACACGCATTTTAAGCATTAATGTGAGAATGTTACAGTTTGTTCTCAAATCATCTTCTAGGGAGGAAATGAGCCGCCTATAAATAAACATAAACACCAGCAATTTAAATATATATAGCCATTAGAAATAAATGAAGATGATTAAATAATTAAAAAGAAAGTTGTATGAAAAATGACCATCAAGTACCTGATGTGTGAATATGTGCTGGATCCTGTTCAGCTCTTCTGGATCTGATGTCATAAACCAGAATGAGGACAGTAGCCATGCCCACCAGAGCAGAGAGGACCAATCGGATCACAGCTTCAGTAGAACCACAACAGTGGACAGATTCTGAGGAATAAACACATCAAACTGAGATCAGCTCAGTCAATAAACACTAATATCAGCTCTAATATCAGCGCTGCTGTACCTGAACATGTGTGACAGAGTCGACTGATGTCCAGATGTTGAGTCTGGTTGCTGATGGGATTGTTGAGCACACAGCTGTAGGTGTTTTTATCCTGATATTCCACCTCCAGAGGTAGAGAGAGACTGATGCTGAGATCAGACACACTGATGCTGGACAACAAACTGTGTCCTTTGTACCAGGAGAGAGTCACATGAGTCACATGACTCACATTCACCGCTGAACACAACAATGAACAGTTTGATGATGAAGAACAGTTTGAAGAGTTACTGCTGATGACGGGAACCGGCAGACGAGCTGGAAAACGTAAGAAATATGAGTGAATGTAATTAACAATCTTATTTACAGTTCAATGTGTTCAACAGTCTGTAATTTCAATCTGTAAAATTACTATATTTAAAGGACGGGACAAATCTCTACTCACCGTAGACAGAAACTCTGAATGCTTTTGACGCTAGATTTCCTCCAGTTGTTAGTTTATAATCTCCAGCGTGTTTAGTTGTGATGTTTGTGATGGTCAGAGATCCGGTCTGATGATCCAGCTTCAGTCTGTCTCTGAATCTCCCGTCAGGAACATCAGATGTGGAGAATCTTCCAGCAGTTCTGTTGAAGTGAGCTATCGTAGCCTTTTCTGTTTCACACTCCCACAGAATGTCACTTATTTCAGTAAGATTAATGTTTAGAGTAACAGAGTCTCCCTCCGTCACTGCTATATTTTCTGCATCACAAACACACACAGAAACAGGGTTTGTCACAGATTGAGACATTTGAATAACTTTATGATGGCTTACTAAAGTAATTAGCTTCATGTTTAAATTTGACTTTAAAATACAAGCCAGTGAAACAAATATTTAACTCACTGTAGACAGTGAGAATGTAAGTGATAGCCATCGGTCTGTTGATGGTCTGTAATTCATAATCTCCAGTATGTTCAGTTCTCGTGTTTGTGATGGTCAGAGATCCAGTTTGTTTGTCCAGCTTCAGTCTGTTTCTGAATCTCCCATCAAGAACATCATCATATACAGTCATGCTGCCGGTCGTTACATTGGTATCAACTATCACATATTTCCCAAACCGCCACTGAATCAAATCATCCTGTTGTATTTGACCAAAACCAGTGCTTGCACTCAGAGTGACAGGCTCTCCCTCCGTCACTGACTCTGTTCCCCATGCTGTAAAACCAAACACTCCTGAAGAACAGAGTTTGTCAAAATCACTTGAGGTCAGTGTGATGAAGCTTCACTAAAATACTTTGAATCATTTAAAAGTGAAGTAAAACTCACCATCCAGACGCCACAAAAACAAACAGAAGAAAACTAATTTGAGAAGCATTTTCTTCATCGATTCATGATAGTGATGCTTAAAATATCTGAAAACACTCTGAAACACGACTGAAGTGAGATATTTATCTGGTTGAATCCTCCCTCAACAGGATTCGACCTACATCACAGTTTGATTTATCAGAGGAAATCATCTTATATTTCATAACAAATTCCGGTAATGTACAAAAACTAATAGCAAAACTGAAAGTGACATGCTGCATTTGTGTTGTATTATATATCCATGATATATTCATCATCTTTAGTGTCAATTTCCCACATTCAATCAATAAATTATATCAGAATAACACAACTCTACAGGACTGGTATTAATAAAACAAATTCAGCAGCAACAAAATCCATTTTATTTTTTTGGGGTGAACTATCCCTTTAATGCTGAGATTCAATTTAAGATTCAAACTAACAAAGTTCAGATTTCAGTATTTAAGGGAAGATTTAAAGATCAGCAATCAAACATCCTGTTCAGCTCGTCTGGATCTGATGTCATAAACCAGAACAACAACAGCAGCTGCAGCGGCCACGCCCACCAGAGCAGTGACGACCAATCGGATCACAGCTTCAGCAGAATCACAACCGCGGACAGAGTCTGAGGAATAAACACATCAAACTGAGATCAGCTCAGTCAAAATTAAATATCGGTTACAGCTGTTTTATTTGTAGCAGGTTTAAAGTAGTGTAAGAGTTTAACTAGAAAATAACAGAGTTGTTTAATTACAGAATATTTGCTTTTTTACATTTCTTTGTACATTTATTTATTTCTAATTACGGCAGCTTTGGCATTCCATTGGAGAGGAGTGAGAGAAGTCAGAATAAAGGAGAGGAGTACGTTAAGAAGAGCTCATTTGTGTCGGAGGGTTTTATTTTAATAATCTTCTAACTTTCTCAGTATTAAAGCCCCGAAAGAATCCATAAACATATATTACACTGCTGGCAGCGGTGCGATTCGACCCCACGCCTCCAGTAGATCGAATTAAGTAAAAAGGCAAGAAATAAAGTGTATCAAAGAATGTGTATGTGATCTTGAATGACTAAGTGGTTTATTTCATGGATATTTGTGTAAAATTGGTATGAAAAGTCGGCGCCGTTAGCCGTGTGGGCCCGAGTTTGAATCCCGGCTTGAGGACTTTTCCTGATTACACCCCCTCTCTCTCCCACTTCCGTTCCTGACAGCTCTACACTGTACTTGTCACGGTTACCAACTGTGGCGAAACGAAGAACAAGGAGACATGGGCTGAACTCAAAGTAAACAGTCTTTTATGATCCAAAACGGGGTAACACAAGGCAGGCAGAGACACACAGAAAACACAACATCGACATGTAATACCGGACGCTGGACAGTGGAAAACACAGGGCTTAAGAAACAGAAACTAAACGAGGTAATTAATCAAACACAGGTGGAGACCAATGAACTAATAAAGGTACAATGAGGACAGGAACATAACCAAATATGGGCACACACGAAGGAAAACACATGCATGTATAAGTTTCAGAAAACTATGTTATGTTTATATATCAAATATATTTATATATAATATAAATTATATGAACATAAATATATACATGTAAATACATGTAAATATTTTCAAAATATATACTGTACCTGTGTGTATTTATAATAAATATACACAGTACAAACACATATATTATAATATTATGTAAACAACAACTTTTATTTTTGGATGCGATTAATCACAATTAATCATTTGACAGCACTAAAATAAATCTTTAAAAAAAAATTATGAAGACCAGCAGCACAAATGACACAGTAATTGTGACTCACCAGAGACAGAAACATTGAATCTGTATGTGATCACTGTCCTGTTCCTGATGATGGTTACTTGATAAAGTCCAGAGTCTGTGGTTCTGGTGTTTGTGATGGTCAGAGATCCAGTCTGATGATCCAGCTTCAGTCTGTCTCTGAATCTCCCGTCAAGAGCATCAAATGTAGAGAAAATTCTATGCTTTGTATCGATGTCAGCTATAAGAGTCTCTGGATCTCCAAATGTCCACATTATCTCATCCTCTGTCTGTAGTTCAGTGTGAGTCTGTAGAGAGACCGAATCTCCCTCCATCACTGACACTGACTTCACTGCATCTGAATCAGCAAACACACCTGAACAACAAACACAAACAGGGCTTGTCACAGACTTTTTTTAATTGAAATAAATATGCTAAATTATCATTCACAAACAGGATCGAATGAAAATTCAGATGTTTTCAAAACAGAACTGAAATCATGCACAGAAAACACTTTAACTTCAGAAGAGAATCACGACACAACAGAAACTAAAGCTGCTGCTGTTTGCGCTTCAGTGTTTTTATAAGGACTGGGGAAAATAATGTGTTCATTTCTGCGATTAATATTGTTGTTTAATGAGTTAAAAATGATTGAAGCTACATAATGTAACTTTTGGTCCTCTATCAGTTATAAGTAAACATACATGTACAGTATCTTGCAGAAAAAGATTGGGATCTCGTTCACTAAGCATTAAAACACACAAATCTGTGCATTAAATCTGTGTACGAATGTTAACAAATGGTTTGTTCATAAAGCTCTTATATGGAGATGGTTTGGGTGTGTTTTATGCCTTGAGCACACAGACGCTAGCTCAGAATATTCTGAATTCACTAACATTAGAACGAGGTCAGGGCCTGTCCCACATAAGAGAGATCGCGTGCACACGACAGGAAGCAAGTGCACAAGACTGTCCCAGGTCTTAAAACAGTGCCCTTAATCCACACTATCTAGAATACCACACAGAGTGCTATTTGAGGCTTAGTGTATCCCATCATGCATCATGTTCAGGAATTCGTGTGCACCGAAAACCGCTGCAGTGTAAGTTACTTTAAATATATCACATATAATTTGTGTTGCTCATCTCTGTACCATTAAAATGTGCATGTGCATTTTTAAAACATTTGCATCTGCTTTTTATCACTTAATTAGAAACACCACAATTAAATTGTCACATAGATACTACTGAACAGAAATGTAGAAGCTTATTTTAAAGTGCAAAGTGTTAAATGAACCAAAACGTGAAAGTAATGTTCTGTAAAAAAAAAAATTGACTTAGATTTTACCACACTATGTTGTAACTTACAACATAGTGTTGTAAACTGCAAGTCATTTTCTTTTTTTTTTACAACTTGTAGGTGTGTCCCATTGGTAGATATAAAAAGTTCTTCACTTTCTCTTCACGTTCTTCACTTCTCTTATGGTCTTCATGCCCACTTGAACACAGAAAATACAGAAAATACGTCATGCAAGTTGCTATTTTCCCCAGGGGTCGGGAGGGGAAGTAACAATGAAAAAGAAAAAAAATAACGAGGAAATGAAAGCAATGTTGCCAACTTAGAAATTTTGTTGCTAAATTTTGCAACTTTTCAGAAAGCACTTAGCAACAAATTTAGCTACGTTTAAAGCTTATTTGGCAACTTTTGAAATCACTCAAACAATAAAAAGGCACAGAAAACCAAAGATGCCTAGTAGTACACACATCACGTGAATTAAGTTAGCTGCTATTTGCAATTGTTTAATTTAATAATAATTTAATAATTGTTCATTTATTATACACATTGTTAGTAGGTTGTACCTGCAATTGTTAGTACACTGTAAGAAAAACATCTAGAATATATCCATATATCTAAATATCTAGAATACTAGTAATTTTCCAGGACATTATCCCTTATCTGATGTAACCCGAAAACACAAAATATAATGCGTAATTAAAAATGCAGGTAAAAAACTAAATATGGAAAATTCCTTCCTATTAATATAGTATACTGTGCCCTATTTTCAGAGGTGGACAGTAACGAAGTAAATTTACTTGAGTATTGTACTTAAGTACACTTTTTGAGTATCTGTACTTTACTCGAGTATTATTTTTTCTGGAAACTTGCAGCTTTAACTTCACTACATTTGAAAGACAAATATGGTACTTTTTACTCAACTACATTTATATCAAGGTCCCCAAGTAGAAAGTCATTATATGTAACAGTTTTTACAATGAGTGCATTTTCAGATTCACTGAACCCTTTTTTTCTGCGACAATCAGGCCTGCGATCTGCCAGGACCTTCCTGTGTTGCCAAGTCTTACAGTATTTCTAAGCCTGCAGTTTTCCGCCTAGCTTTGAATGGACATTTGGCTGATTTTTTATTTTTTTTTACGCAAATCTGGCAACCTCGGGATCTTCCCCACTAAACTAATGTAAACGTCCGCGCTACTGCACAGCTAAGCGCTCTAAAAAGGCATGTGTTAACTCATTAAAGCCCTTTGGAAAATTAACCATGTTTTTACTATAGTAACCATAACTATGGTATTTGCAGTAAAATCACAGTATCCACAAATTTACTATTTACTATTATCTCACTATAGTAACCTATAGTTTGTTTTCTGTTTGCTTTGTTTGCCTAAAATGAACCATATCATGGACTTCAATATCTCTTTGAAAAAGAACTTTGTAACTTTTAAACAAGTATTAAAATGAGTTCAATGTAGCTGTAGGAGTGTTAGATAAAAATAAAGATGATTATCTTCCTTCAGTTGTTCCCTTTTAATATGTTTTGTAACATAAAAGCTCTTAATTCCAAAGATAACACAAGCTAATCAGTGTATTCAGAAGGTTGCATTAGTGGCATATGGTATTGTAAATATACAACAATACAACAATAAAACAATGCATTTACTTTTTACTTTTGATACTTAAGTACTTTTAAAAACATGTACTTCCGTACTTTCACTTAAGTGAAAATCTGTCTTTACAACTTTCACTTGTAGTGGAGTAGTATTTGACCAGTGGTATCTGTACTTTCACTCAAGTAAGGAAGTTGTGTACTTTGTCCGCCTCTGCCTATTTTACAGACTTTTCTTTAAATGTAGCATACTAACTACTAATACACAGATGAAAACTATAATTGTTCAGAATGTTTAGTTTTACTTGTTTACTAGCTAACAAAAAAAAAGAAGCTTAAATTGTAATTGTTCAAAAATGTTTGTAATTGTTTAAATTCAATGCATTTAAATTTATATTATTTTACGAACAAATCTAAATTAACATACACAAAAAATATATTTTTTGCTGAGATTTGATATAGTATATAACTGCAATTCATCGACTGGCCACTAGAGACTGGCTCCAAAAGGGAGTCAATGAATGAATCCACCTCTTAATACCATCATAATGATGCCACAGCTATAGAAACCATAAATAGGCTATTACACACAAATGCAGTATAACAAGGCATTGCATCACAGACAGGTATCTTATGTAGCGAGAATGAATGCTATTACTAAAGCTAGAAACACAATTAACAATTCAACAAGTTGCTGCAGCTGCTCAACGCATCATCTCTAGCTGAAGAATTAACCTAACAAAATGACACAAATATAGTCCACCCGATGTTCTTACAGACATTTATTAACTCAAACGTATTTATACCCACATTGGTATAAAACAAATAAGGCGAATACATGTGTTTTAAAGTTGACCTAACAATTTAACGAACTCTTACTGCTTTTCGTCTTCACGATTCGTCAAAGGAGGTCAAGAATGTCCCAAAATGATCAATAACTAATTTTCAACCGAAAACGAAGTTATGGTGTCTTGTCTTTGCACGGCAGCACTGTTGCTGTCACTATAGCCGAGCGTGGTTTCAGCAACCAGGCACCTCAGCTTCACCCACGTCCTGCCTTTTTGCCCATTTTCGATTATCCGGGAGCAGTGTTGGGCAGTAGCTAGTTACTAGTAACTAAGTTACTGTAATAATATTTGGAGTGTCTATTTACACTAAGTGCAAATAGCCCGCCTTGTTGGCAGGCGCTATTTACACTAACTCCGCCCACCAATGTCTGAGTCTAGTTAACACTGAAAAAAGATGCTTAACAAACACCAGTTTAAATGGCGTATTGGAAAGGCATGTGCTTTTTGACGCGATCAACTCAAGTTCGAACCCGCCTTTTTGCCAAAAACATTTTCTCCCTTTTCAAATCTCATATCGCATTGGAAAGACATTTATTTTTAATAAAAATGAAGGAAATAATTAAAAAGTTGAAAATAAAGTATCAGGTAGGGTTAGGGTAGGTTTAGGGAGGGTTTAATTGTCCCAATAAAGTGGCATATCCATTTAATAATTTGAATTAAAATTAGAATTTGCACTCAGTACGTTATTACTGCATACTGTTTCATAATATCTTAGGTGCAGATAATTGCCACTATTTGTAATAAGTAGTATAAATAGCAGAAAATTTTGCTATTTTAACGGTGTAAATAGAATCCATCGCTATTTGCACTTAGTGTAAATAGCATCTATCATAATATACAATTAGTGCAAATAGCCGCTGCCAATAATATTACTTTTTGCAGTAACTAGTAGTGTAACTAATTACTAATACGATTTCAGTAATAATATTACAGTTACCATCCATAAAACAGCTTAGTTACTTTTGATGGCTCAACCCCGCTGATTTAAAATCCAACAATCAAATCATTCCTAGATTTATTTTCATAATTTTCATGACTCACACATGCATGTGATGTCCCCAGTGCAGCAGGCAAGCTTGGAATATGAAAAAGCTTACATTCAGCATATATAAATATTGCATTATATGAGATGAATACAACACTTCTATTTGAATGTCACTATCAATCACTATTGAGTGTTTGTAATAACTTCTGACTGCGATCCAATGTGGATTTTGGTCAAATGATGAGGCAGAAATATGTTCTAGAAGAATTTTATGCGGAAGATACACAGTTACAGCTTCTGTGGGGTGTGAAGAAAAAGTAATGTAACTAGTAGTGTAACTAATTACTGTTGCCAGACGTAATAAGTAAGGCAACAATATTAGTTTTGAAAGGAGTAACTAGTAGTGAGTAATATATTACATTCTTTGAGTAACAAGCCTAACACTGTCCTGGAGTGATGCGTGGTGACGCCAAGATGGCGGCAGTTGGCTACGCTTACTTTAGGCTTCAGAAATACTCTTCAGAAACCTACGAGTGACGTCACAGACACTATGGGTGCTTCTCAAACAGAAGGCTGGATCCTACCGAGGCTGCGTCCTTCCTAGTTCAGTCCTTCAGAGTCTTGTAGGCTAGACTCCTCATCGGCATATAAACGCTAGAATGAGACGCTCTAGTAAGTGCGCGTGGCTACGTCACATATGTTCCCGCCCTTACCGTCACGGCACAAAACACTAATAAAACTTTGTTTTGGAAAAAAACTTTGTATTACAAATTTTTATATTATTTGGCTTTCTATTAATGCAATACAATGAAAAACCGCCGTCTATAATCTCCCTGTGGCATAAATTATTGGCAGTTTAGCATTTAGTAAGTAACTTACACCAAAACAAAAGATAACATCTATCCTTTCATGTCTGAAAACATTATTTTTGTCTTAGATTTCATAATAAATTCAGACAAGCTCAGTATTGACTCGTTTTTCATCTGTTTATTTTCATGAAATGGAATGAGTACAAAGCATTGTGGGTGATTGAAGGTCGCTGAGGATACATCCCATGCATCCTTCAAATTCAGTTGAAAGAAGGACGCGAAACAAAGGCTGTCTTCCAAGGATCCTTCCGATTGAGACGGCCTTCAGCGACGTTTGATGACGTGGCAGCCGAGATATGCAACCTTTGTAGGATGCAGCCTTCCGTTTGAGAAACACCCAATGTCCTTTTTTTTTTTTCACAGTCTATGGTTATTAATATACCCCCATGGGGCCCGGTGCGACCGCACCAGTTGCACCCCTCTAAGTGCGGCCCTGAATATGTTTATTAATGTAATTTTTTACTGTTATAAGAAAACTTAAATTTACACAATTAACCCATATAATTAAATTTATTTGACATCTAGTGTCACATGCTCACACGCCTCTCAAAAATACTGACTCGGATGCAATATCAGAATCATGTTGTCTCTTCATTGAGCACTCTTGACATTTTTATGGTCTCTGAATAAATGTTTTTAAAGATATTTTAAACAAAGTACATTGTGCGCAGGCTTTTCTGCTTATTTGACTTCATGATATAAAATATATTGGTTCATGAAAAGATTTTAATTTTTTTTTTTTTTAATGAAAACTGGCAACACAAATGACACTGTAATTGTGACTCACCAGAGACAGTAACATTGAATCTGTATGTGATCTCTGTCCTGTTCCTGATGATGTTTATTTGATAAAGTCCAGAGTCTGTGGTTCTGGTGTTTGTGATGATCAGAGATCCAGTCTGATGATCTGCCTTCAGTCTGTCTCTGAATCTCCCGTCAAGAACATCAAATGTAGAGAATCTTTCAGAAAATTTATTGATGTCAGCTATACGAGTCTCTGAAAGTCCAAATGTCCACATTATCTCATCCTCTGTCTGTAGTTCAGTGTGAGTCTGTAGAGAGACCGAATCTCCCTCCATCACTGACACTGACTTCACTGCATCTGAATCAGCAAACACACCTGAACAACAAACACAAACAGGGCTTGTCACAGATTAAGACTTTAAATAACTTCATGATGGTTTACTGAAGTAAACAGTTTGAAATTTAAATCTGAGACCAATAATATCCAAACAACAAAACGGATTAATAACTTCATCTGTGTGGTGATTTTGAATAAAACTCATTTGCTGACGCAGGAACTGATCTTGATTTGACCTCCAACAATATCATACACAGAAAACACTTTTACTTCAGATGAGAATCACGTCACGACTGAAACTAAAGCTGCTGCGGTTTGAGCTTCAGTGCTTTTTATAAAAGATATTTAGAAAAAACAAACAAACATATTGGGAAAAAATACACATTTCAAACTCACCAATCAGACGCCACAAACACAAACAGAACCAAAATCTCTCAAACATCTTCAGTGGTTTCAGTCCACAAATATGAAAAGACGAACTGGTTCAGTGATGAAATGACAGATGCAGGGATATGAGGCCGATCTGTAGTAAAGTGATGTGAAACTCCACCGTCAGCTAAAAAAACATCTATTTATTCAGTATGACTGTCTCTTTTGAGCTAGTGTAGGCCATAGCTTCCTGTAGATCAATGGCGTAATTTTCAACAGAAATAAACTGACCATAACATGTTAAAAGTGTCTTAAAGCAGCTGTTTGGATGCGATCCTGAAAGTGTTTGGCTCTGGTTTCTCCTGTAACTTTCAGACTGATTTCAGTGTTTCTCTAATGGCTTTACAAAGCAGGAACAGATCCACTGCTATAACTGTGTGTATAAACGTTCTCTCATCTTTTCAGATGATGCTTTGAATGGAGTGGAAGTCAGAATGTTTAGTTCATATAAACAGGAGAGAAAATTAAGCCTACAAACTACTGAGAGATACACTGACCGCATTCATCTGATAATAAACATGCTGATGCCAGAGCTGTTTCTCAAGCCAACAGATCAAACCACATTAGATATAAATAGCAGAACACAACATGTTCAGCTTTGAACACACTGCATTGAGTGAATGAATGCATTCGTCAGTGTTGCTATACTCCAACTAGACTTTGGTACTTTGGCGAATCTGAGCAATATAACTCTTTGAAGCACATGTGAGTTGACCTCGGTCTTTTTTCCTACTTCGTTTGTATTCCTGCAGGGGGCGCGCGACATAAATATAATAAAACATGGAGAGACTCTTGAACCTTAGAGAAATCTTTATTGATAATTGCAGGCAGATACATAAGACATAGATAGCAGTAATAGTAAAGTGAGATACGCGTGTCTTATGTGAGGAAAATATAAACAATAAGGCCTTTTAAACTGGATTTTAAAAAACTCAAAACTCACTGGATTAAAGAAAAAACAATTGAAAAGGAAAAGAGACGGCACAAGCTAGACTAGAACACTACAAGCTAACACTAGAAGAAAAAAAAAGACTTTTGAAGAACCTTTAAAGTTCTGCATTCTGCTTTAGATTTCAATTGTTTCTGAAAAAGATGAATATATATATATATATATATATATATATATATATATATATATATATATATGTATAAAGCCATTAATTAATAAATCTCACAAATATTTATATAAGCAAAAATGGTTTGTGAGAAATTTCATAAATTACATACCTGATGTGGGAATATGTGCTCGATCCTGTTCAGCTCTTCTGGATCTGATGTCATAAACCAGAAGAATAACAGAGGCCACGCCCACCAGAGCAGAGAGGACCAATCGGATCACAGCTTCAGTAGAACCACAACAGTGGAAAGAGTCTGAGGAATAAACACATCAAACTGAGATCAGCTCAGTCAGTAAACACTAATATCTGTTTAAAATACACTCGTCTTGTCTGGTTGCTGATGGGATTGTTGAGCATTAGCTGGGATATATAGGCCGTGATATTCTAGAGCAGTCCACTCAGGAAGTGTTGTATTATTGCTATTTACTCATTGTACTGATAGCACTGCATTAAGGACCCTCTGAAGGCTGTAATTCACTCCCTGCTTTAGTCGACAGAACAGAGCACAGAAGGGAGAGGACGAGGTGTGCACACACTCAACAAATTCTGGAAATTCAAATGCAAAGATGAAATAATCAAGTTCTGTTCTAAAAAAGCAAAGGCTGCTGGTAGATAACTGTAGCTGTAATGTGGAGCTGCAGGTGTCCCTTACGTCAGTGATTACACTGTTGGAGAGGAAAATGGCATACAATGACCAAATGAAAAAAAAAAAAAGACTCGTTTAAAAAGGCAAAAAATAAAGTGCATCAATTAATGTGTATGTGATATTAAATAAATAATTATTTGTGAATTATTGCTATGAAGACAAGCAGCACAAATGACACTGTAACTGTGACTCACCAGAGACAGTAACATTGAATCTGTATGTGCTCTCTCTGCTCTTGATGGTTACATGATAAAGTCCAGAGTCTGTGTTTTTGGTGTTTGTGATGGTCAGAGATCCAGTCTGATGATCCAGCTTCAGTCTGTTTCTGAATCTTCGTACATGTACGTAAAACGTAGCTCGAGGTGCACTCCGTTGAAATTTTACAAGTGGCACTATCGAGCCATTTTGCTACACCCACTTCTGAAACCCATATCAGATGTAGATTTTCATGAGTTTTGGAGCATGTTTAGGCCCTCAAAAATGTGATTCACTTTGGAGAAGAATAAGAAGAAATGGAGCAATTCCAAGAGGGTCCTCACACCATCGGTGCTTGGGCCCTAATTACCATTACCATAGAAATGACAAAAAAAAAAAAAATTGCTGTCAGGCAAAACCTTGGATAAAAACAATGATTTCATTTTCAAAGATATTTTCAAAACTAATCACATTATTTGTAGACAACAACATATATATATATATATATATATATATATATATATATATATATATATATATGCACTGACAACATGAACATCCTTGCCCTGGTTTTAAAAAAAAAGTCAAATTATAGCACAAGCATCATGTATTATCGTTACTGGTTATTGTTAAACAGGTTTGCTAATCATACCGACATTACCTTCTGTCCAGCAATGTGGGACAGCTGAGAAAGGCAACAAATTACCACCTATGCTACTGCATGAGAATCAAAATGTTTTAGGTTACAAACAAACAAACAAAAAAACGATAATTTGATCACAAGCTACTTAAAATATATTAAAGTGTAGTTCTGCTAAAAAAAAAACTGTTGCAACTACAAAAAATAAATAAATAAATAAATAATAATAATAATAATAAAAGACAAAGAAAAATGTTTTAATACTTATAATCACATTTAATGGTTTTAATGGTGTCTACTGGTATGTGATGGATTCTATTGGTGGGATGTTAAATCCTGTTGGAAAAATTTTGTAATACTTTTACTGGAAAAATCTAATGGTTTATAATGGTATTTTAATGGAAACCATTGGAATTTATGTGATGGTTTCTATTGAGCTTCTATTGTTTTTTGTTTTTGTTTTTTTAGCAGGTTAATTCATTATATTGCAGATGTGTGCAAATCATTTTTATTTTATAATTGTTATTCTGAATATTTCAGTGTTACTGTACAGCATTTTATTCATATTGCACTTCGGTAGTATTGAATTGTACTTTATTTGTATGATTGTAGTACTACAGCAGTTTTATTGCAGTATAACTGTAGTACTACTTCAGCTGTATTGCAGTAATACTGCGGTTCTATTGCAGTTGTATTTCAGTAGTACGTCAGATGTATTGCAGTTTCATCATGTCCAAAAAACCTACTTGTTCCCCACAGCTTCTCCGGCATCATCTTCTACGCTTCATGGCGGGACACAAAACAGTCCACGGTATGTTTCCGCCACCTACTGGCTTCGAAAATACAGGAGATGCGGGGAACTTGATAAAGAACACATTCTCCGGTGCCAGAAAAGTGTATCTGAAATGTATTGTGTATAGATTTTTGTGTATAGAAGCCTGTTTAAAGGCTTTAATTTACATTTGGGAATAGCTAAGATTCTCCTCCATTCCTTTTGCAAGAAATTCAGTGGCAAGATTATAAGAGATGCAGATGTGTATCCATAATTCAGTAGTCATAACAAAAAAAGTAATTCATCAAAGACATTATTCAAAATCAAGAAATGCTTTAACAGAAAATGGCATAACACTGTTATTCCACAGTTAAAAACAGCAGGATTAGTGAAATAAAATGAGTTGTCATCTGGTCATCTGATTTTTTCATGAAGACAAACACATAGTATGAACCTGGGGGCTGTTCCATAAAACAAGTTTACCAAATAAGCCAGGCTTATTTCAGTTAGTCTGACTTATTGTCACTTGACTTGGTTTCCGAAAGCAAGTTTACCATAACTCAAGCTCAGTCACTGTGGCGACTTATGCTGGGAAACTAAGGCTAACTGAGCTGAACATTAAGTGTAGCCTTTAATATTTTAGTAGGCTGATATGCTCTAATAGGGCTCTCTATTGTATAGCATTAGCTGAAATAGATTTTATTATCCTTAAGAAAATTTTAATTATAATTAAGTTTATTTAAAGGAAGAGCCACAAGTTGTTTAGTAAACCACTGTTTATTAAAAAAAAAAAGAAAGGATAAAAAAAACAATTGTATGTTTTCTCCCCCTGCTGTACAAAAAAAAAAAAAAAATGTATGTAACCGTGACTTCAAAACTGAGGTACAATTACACTCCTAATGTTTTCATTAATTATCATGTATATTATTAAGTATCATGTCTAAAAATAGCTTGTTATTAAAGTAGCTAAAAAAGGGCTACAGTAGCTCTCATGTCTTGGGTGGTAGAAAAGAATGAGTGCAGTGCTGATTTACAGCCATTTATGTGCTTGTCTTCAAATAATATCAAATGTATGATACTAATTATGATATACTAATGTTCTTTTTTCTCTTCTTTTTCCTGACAGACTGTCCATTTTTGCACATTTATTCACTCATCTGACATTTACAAATTAGCACACTTCTGTTATGTTAGCTCTGTATTGTAATTATGTTATTAAAATTCTACTATAAACATTAAAAAAAAAATGAGTGTGAATCCAATGGGTATTTTAAATTAAAAATAAATAAATAAATAAATTAGGTGTGGTGTAAATCTTGTTAAATAATGGCTTTTGGTGTATCAGCCACATGTGGGCCACATAAGGGCCATCAGCCCTTTACAGAACTTAGCCATACAAGAATACAATATAAGGTCCATATATCAGCCACATCTATTTTTATTATTTGGCTCACTCTGGGTTGGGTTATGGCACTGTTTTGGTTCAGTTCTGGCTAAAAAGATGTGGACCAGTTCTGGGCCGGTGAACATGAACTAATCTGGGCCACGCTTTAGCTGTTGATATGGGCCAGATCTGCGCCGAAGGAAATTTGCTGACTGGGTCTGGTTTTGCCTGTAACTGTCTTCAGCTCAATTGTTGTTCATTTATCAAATGTCTAAACTGTTTGTCATCTCAGAATGATTTCAGAGTTTCTCTGAAACTTTTGTTGAAGGAACAGATCATCTGACTGTGTTCAAAAAAGTGTTCTCTAATATTTTCATATGATTCATATTCATATAGCCTAAAGACAATCAATAAATACAAACATATTGATCGATATTGAATATCTGTGCCAGACACAAGAAATACTTCTGTAATCATACCAAATGTTTATTATAGAATAGAATAAAATAAGATAGATTGGAACATCTAGAGTGGAAATTAACATTAAACACCTTAATGTAGAGATTCAAACTAAGATTCAAGATTCAAACTAACAAAGTAAGTTCAGATTTATGTATTAATTATTATAATTTAGAAAGACTTTAAAAACCAGCAATCAAACATTTTGCAGCCAGTTGCATAAACTTAGCCTCTATGTTAAGACAGTGTCTTAAGAATTAAGAACTAATCTGAACAACTAGCAGTTAGCCAAGGGGTAAGGTCACAGCTCCATGTCAATACTTTGTATCTTCAGTTCACCACTCATTTTCTAAAGGGTTCAGGTCAGGAGACAGGGACAGCCATGGTAAAAGATTCATTTTGTGCTCAGTGACTCATTTTTGTGTTTATTTTGATGTTTGTTTTGGATTGTTGTCTTGATAGAAGATCCAAACATGGCCCATTATAAGATTTCTAACAGAGGCAGTCAGGTTTTGATATTTTATCTGTTGGTATTTGATAGAATCCATGATGCCATGTATCTGAACAAGATGTTCACGGCCTCTGGCAGAAAAACAGGCCCACAACATTAAAGATCCAGCAGTATAATTAACCGTGGACATGGGGTACTTTTTTATCCCTGTTTGTACTAAACTCATCTGGTGGGTTTGCTGCCAAAAAGCTCTTTTTTCAGTTTCATCTGACCATAGAAGCCAGTGCCATTTGAAGTTCCAGTCGTGTCTGAGAACTGAATATGCTGGAGTTTGTTTTTGGATGAACTTGGAGAATTTTCCTTGAAACCCTCCCAAACAACATGTGGTGATGTAGGAGATGTTTGATATATATACAGGTGCATCTCAATAAATTAGAATGTTGTGGAAAAGTTCATTTATTTCAGTAATTCAACTCAAATAGTGAAACTCGTGTATTAAATAAATGCAATGCCCACAGACTGAAGTAGTTTAAGTCTTTGGTTCTTTTAATTGTGATGATTTTGGCTCACATTTAACAAAAACCCACCAATTCACTCTCAACAAATTAGAATATGGTGACATGCCAATCAGCTAATCAACTCAAAACACCTGCAAAGGTTTCCTGAGCCTTCAAAATGGTCTCTCAGTTTGGTTCACTAGGCTACACAATCATGGGGAAGACTGCTGATCTGACAGTTGTCCAAAAGACATTGACACCCTTCACAAGGAGGTTAAGCCACAAGTATTCATTGCCAATGAAGCTGGCTGTTCACAGAGTGCTGTATCCAAGCATGTTAACAGAAAGTTGAGTGGAAGGAAAAAGTGAGGATTGTCAAGCAAAATCGATTCAAGAATTTGGGTGAACTTCACAAGGAATGGACTGAGGCTGGGGTCAAGGCATCATGAGCCACCTCACACCCAAGGAATTTGGCTACAGTTGTCATATTCCTCTTGTTAAGCCACTCCTGAACCACAGACAACGTCAGAGGCGTCTTACCTGGGCTAAGAAGAAGAATAACTGGACTGTTGCCCAGTGGTCCAAAGTCCTCTTTTCAGATGAGAGCAAGTTTTGTATTTCATTTGGAAACCAAGGTCCTGGAGTCTGGAGAAAGGGTGGAGAAGCTCATAGCCCAAGCTGCTTGAAGTCCAGTGTTAAGTTTCCTCAGTCTGTGATGATTTGGGGTGCAATGTCATCTGCTGGTGTTGGTCCATTGTGTTTTTTGAAAACCAAAGTCACTGCACCCGTTTACCAAGAAATTTTGGAGCACTTCATGCTTCCTTCTGCTGACCAGCTTTTTAAAGATGCTGATTTCATTTTCCAGCAGGATTTGGCACCTGCCCACACTGCCAAAAGCACCACACGTTGGTTAAATGACCATGGTGTTGGTGTGCTTGACTGGCCAGCAAACTCACCAGACCTGAACCCCAGAGAGAATCTATGAGGTATTGTCAAGAGGAAAATGAGAAACAAGAGAGCAAAAAATGCAGATGAGCTGAAGGCCACTGTCAAAGAAACCTGGGCTTCCAGACCACCTCAGCAGTGCCACAAACTGATCACCTCCATGCCACGCCGAACTGAGGCAGTAATTAAAGCAAAAGGAGCCCCTACCAAGTATTGAGTACATATACAGTAAATGAACATGCTTTCCAGAAGGCCAGCAATTCACTAAAAATGAGTATGAAATCTTATGAAGTATTCTAATTTGTTGAGAGTGAATTGGTGGGTTTTTGTTAAATGTGAGCCAAAATCATCACAATTAAAAGAACCAAAGACTTAAACTACTTCAGTATGTGTGCATTGAATTTGTTTAATACACAAGTTTCACAATTTGAGTTGAATTACTGAAATAAATTACTGAAATAATCTTTTCCACGACATTATAATTTTTTGAGATGCACCTGTATATATTTTTTTGGTTTCTGACCCCAAGACTCAACTAATCTCTACAATTCTCCAGCTGTGATCCTTGGAGAGTCTTTGGCCACTCAAACTCTCCTTCTTACCATGCATTAGCACGATATAGTCACACGTCCTCTTCCAGGCAGATTTTTAACATCTTTAGTTGATAGGAACCTCTTAATTATTACCCTGATGGTGGAAATGGGGATTTTCAATGCTTTAACTATTTTCTTACAGCCACTTTCTATTTTGTGAAGCTCAACAATCTTGTTCTGCACATCGGAACTATATTCTTAGGTTTTACTCCTTGTGATGGAGGATTAAGGGAATTTGGCCTTTGTGTTCCTCATATTTATAATCCTGTGGAACAGGACGTCATGAATGGACAATTTCATGCTCCTAGTCACCCTGGTGTGCTAAAAAAAATGTAAATATGAATGGGAATACACTTCAGAGATATTATACTCACAATAATTTCTAGGGGTGCCAATAATGGTGGCCAGCATTCATCTCCCTACTTTCAATTGTTTTACTTCAATGATAGGTTAGAATTTTGTGAATTGTTTGAGTGAAAGATCAAAAGGATAAACAATGCAGATTTATTTTCACAGCTGCCTTTGCTCATATTTATCAAGGGTGCCAATATTAGTGGAGGGCACTGTATATGACTAGCACGTCTTAAAGAAAAAATTAGCTGACTAGTCTCAAAAATCAAGACTAGTCTTAACCTTTTATGCAACCGGCCCCTGTTCCGCTCTCCTGGATCTGATGTCATAAACCAGAACAACAACAGCAGCGGCAGCAGCCACGCCCATCAGAGCAGAGACGACCAATCGGATCACAGCTTCAGTAGAATCACAAACGCAAACAGAGTCTGAGGAATAAAAACATCAATCAGCTCAATCAATAATTTTAAATATCTGTTACAGCTGTTTTATTTGTCATATAATGTAGCTCAAATTAAGCATTGTATCATTTAGATGTCATTTTATTCTATATTATTTTATTCTCTAACTTTTTAGCTATATCTTTCTACATCTTGCTATATCATATTTTAAAATGCTCTAATGCTCTGATCAGAACACAATTGCGGAGCGCGATTTTTATTTATTTATTTTATTTTTTTATTATTATTTTTTTTTTGCATTAATGACCGGTTGATATATTCCGTTTTTACCGGGCTATTGACCAATATGTGGATATCAGTACTGATTTATTTATGACTAAAGATTTGTACGAATGTATGAATATATAAGAATAAACATGAGCTAGGGTAGGGGAACATTAGAATAACATGAGCTAGGGTAGGGGAACATTAGAATAATGTTTGGGGAATGTTAGTTGGAATCATGTTCTACAAACCAAAAATGCTCTATTTCCGTTAAAAACACTTTCCTGGCTAAAAAAAAAAAAACAACCCTTAAAAATAACATTCTTGTAACCAAAAACTAACATTCTAGGCGGGGCGGCTCCAGGCACAGGCAAGGGTGGGCATGTTCCCCTCCGTTTGTTTTCTGTGTTTTGTATAGTGTTTTGTTTTCCCCATGGATCCCTTGGCCACCATAACTCACCCAGAATACCTCCTCCTCCTGCTGGAGCAGGGGCAAAGATCTCTCGAGGTCCATACCAGACTGTTCCTGGACATCGCTCATCACACCAGCTACCCGGACGATTCTACAATGCCAGCCTGAACACTGCGTGCAGAGAGCCGTCGTCCGGAGACGGTCCTCGGGAGAATTTCATCATCTTTGTGGAGTGGATACTGGCGAGAAATGGATCTCCGTTCACCATCTGGCCCGAGGATGATCTCGCCAGTTTCACTCTGGACCCAGAGCCCAGCCCACCATCACCCCGCTGCGCAGAGCTTAAGCCCCGAGCCCACCGCAGACGGAGAGCCTATGCCCGCCACGACCGAAGAGCCATCGCCAACAGGAGCGACAGAGCTGAGGATCGCCCCGGAGACAGAGCCTCACATGATGGCTGACCAGGTGCGAGAGCCAGCAACTAAGCCTGCGCTGGTGGACTTTGCAAGGGAACGCAAGGGCTTGGAGAGAAGCCCCGCCCACTGCATCACCACTGAGGGTGAGCGTCCCCTGGACTCTGGGGACCTAATAGAATAGGAGGCAGATATATATGTGGACATGCCCTTTCTCCTTCCACCTTCCTTGGACTTACCAGTCTGCCCTGAACTGGCAGCCAGCCCTGTCGTTCCCCTGTGTGACGCACTCCCGGTGCTGGGAGTCACAATTTGGTGTGTGTGGGCAGCGCAGACCAGCCCTGAGATCCCGGAGGCTCACAAATGCCCACCCACCCTTCCGCTCCTGCCTCTTCCAACACTGTCGCCTGGCAGCCAACTCTGCTCACCCTCAGCCCACCATCTGTGCGGTAGGTTTGCCATGGGTCTGTCAGTCTCCATCGGCATCGTGGCTGGAGGATGCCTTGTCTCTGCTTCCAGCCTCTGAGTCCTGGACTCCGCCTCGGCCCATCGACCCAGTGGCTCCACCATGGCTCCTAGCTCCCTGTTCTCCGCTGTGGCCCGTCAGTCCACCAGCTCCGCCAGGCTCCCTCATCCCTTCGGCTCCGCCTTGGTCAGTCGTCAACCATCCGTCGCCTCGGGACTCCACTCCACAACTGTCACACCCCTGGACCATTTGTATGACCGTTTTCTCCCCATGTGCTCTGTGTGACCTAGTTTCTGTCTCTCATTAATTATGTAATTTGTTTCAGGTGTGTCATGTCTATTGTCCTCGTTATCCCATGTTATCGGGTCTCATTACGTCACGTTCATGTGTCACCAGCCATTCCTTGTGTGGATTTACACTGTGTTTGGATTATTTTAAAGACTGTTACTCTGATCTACATTTCCGCATTCTTTCCTACTGCACAGTCATGACAATCATAGCCTACCACTGAAATTACCTGAGCAGTTGAATTAATTTTCTAAAAAACCCTGCTCATTCAGTAATGTGCATTTATTGCATGGACGGGGCAAGAACATCATATAAGCATTTAAAATGCATGTAGGCTATAAAGTTCAGTTGAAAGCTTACCCCTTTAGACTTGCTGTTAATGCTGAGTGGAAGAATGGAAACTGAAAGTAAACAAAATTGAAATAAGAGCTTGTGCGATGAAAGTTGCATTCCTCACTATAGCAACAGTCGGCTCGACTGTAAGAAACTTAGCGTTCCCCTTCCATGACGTATACAACCAACAATATCCAGTGATGCAAACTATTCAAACTTTTTTTTGTCAAATTCCACTGTTTTGACTTGAAAGCAGGGCTGTCATTTACATGATTCATGTAATTCATAATTGATTGTGACGACAATAGCATTTTTCTGTTTCGCGTTTTCAACATATTAGGAATGCAACTAAAATTGAATGAGTGCATATTTTAAAATAAAAATATTATTTGCAGTTCATATTGATTACTTTACAAACATTCTTATTCTTCTTGTTTTGCTGTTCTTTTTTGTTTTTTTCTACGCATCACCACATCGGGTGAGCATTATTTATCTAACAATTCAACGGCCCTTCAAGTATTACTTGGAGAACTGTGCAAGTTGTTTGGGCTGCTTTAAAGATACATTTTTTTTTATTATTATTTGTTTTGAAGCCTAACAGCTCTGAATCTCATTAATTATAATTTCATTATAAAACATCCTTCAAAGTTTTTCTTCATATCATTTCCAAAGATAACACATACTACCGATTAAATTAATATTTTCAGAGGTGCTTTTCACAAAATATGTTTCTAGAAATACTGTGGAAAACTGATGTTGTTGAAAAATAAAATGCAGAGGACAACTAAGTTTGGTGGATGTAATTCTTTTAGATGTGGTTAACATAAAAACAAGACATCAAAATTAGTATAGTGTTACTACCTTATTACAGTAGTATTGCAAAGTATGTATATTAAGTTACTAAGCTTGAGTAATCTGACAAAACGTTACAAATTATGTATTTTGTAATCAGTGAAATACCTTTTAAAAGTAACCTTACCAACCCTGCTAATGACCAAATGAGAGACTATATAAAAAAAGACAAATAACGTGCATCAGTGAATGTGTATATGCTCTTTAATTAATTTAGTGGTTTGTTTTATAAATGTTAAATAATTATTTGTGTAAAATTATTAAGAAGACTGGCAGCAGAAATGACACTGTAACTGTGACTCACCAGAGACAGTAACATTGAATCTGTATGTGGTGTCTGTCCTGCTGCTGATGGTTACATGATAAAGTCCAGAGTCTGTGGTTCTGGTGTTTGTGATGGTCAGAGATCCAGTCTGATGATCTGCCTTCAGTCTGTCTCTGAATCTCCCATCAAGAACATCATAAGTGGAGAATCTTCCAGTGTCTTTATTGATTTGAGCTATACGAGTCTCTGAAAGTCCAAATGTCCACGTTATCAGATCCTCTGTCTGTAGTTCAGTGTGAGTCTGTAGAGAGACTGAATCTCCCTCCATCACTGACACTGACTTCACTGCATCTGAATCAGCAAACACACCTGAACAACAAACAAAAACAGGGTTTGTCACAGATTAAGGCTTTTTAATATGTTCATGACTTTTTCTTTAAAGGTAGGGATCTTAAGCAAGATCCCCACCCTCCTTGGATAATCACTTTGCAAAGCCACACCTCTTTCAAAACACATGAACGCGCTCAGGTGGAATGGGAAGTGTGTTCAAACTTTTGACTGGTACTGTACTAATGTACACAAAGAATATTGGCTGATAGCTGACTTTTTTTTGGAAGGAATAGACGTTGCACAACTTGAAGATGTATAATACCGGACAGGAATCAAGGGGCAGAACACACTATAAATACTCAATTTAACGAGGGAATAATCAAGACACACCTGGAATCAAATGAACATAATGGGAACAGGAAGGCCAAATGTGGGCATGATATATTGGGAAACTACGTCAGGGGGAACATGTGGAACAAAAACAAACCAACGTGATCTCACAGAATTCCGTGTAATGTTCACGGACTTAATTAACCTCCAAATCTGTGGTGGCTCACAGAAAAAAATCCGTGATGGGCTCACAGAAGTGATGCCAATGTAAGTCAGTGACAGGCATCAGCCGTGCTCCACGCACGGAAACCCTTAGCATCAATATGCCGACGCGATACTGGGAAATTTATCGTCATCATTATTGTTCAGAACTGGGTAGGTTTAGGGTAGGGGTTGTCAGGTACTCCAGTGAAAGTATAACTGCATCGGAATCACTCTTTTTACATTGAACCAGTGAATCCGTGCATGGACCAGGGCTGATGCCTTCTGTGAGCCCATCACGGAATTTTCGGCGATTCCGTGATGCCACCACAGATTCGGAGGTTAATTAAGTCCGTGAACATTACACGGAATTCTGTGAGATCAGGTTGAAACAAACACACACACAACAGGTCCATGAACTAGTGACAGTTGGACGTTCTGAATTGATTTTTCACTTTATTGGGAAAAGTTTGAACAAAGGCTTGAGGATGTTTATGTGTGATGGGGACATCACTAACATTATCTAACTAACTTATTCTTCATGCAATCCAGAATGGCAGCACACCTGAAAAGTTTGTTTTAGCTGCGCCCTCTACTGTACAGATGTGAATTTATATTTCCTTCGGCTTGATGCTTATTAATTTCACTTTTGATGTGAAAGGGCTTGTACATTTGCCAAAAATATAACTTTTTTATGTTAAAAACATACAGGCAAGCCCAGCCCAGGTGAGAAAAAGTAACACAAAAGTTATATGGTTAAAAGCATTACTTTACATAATGTAATTACTTTCTTTTTATGGAGTAAAACAATATTGTAATGCATTACTTTTTAAGTAACTTTCCCCAACACTGGTCATAGAGAGGACACTCTGTGTCGACAAACACTGGCAAAAAGAATAACAGGAACTTCAGAGAGAGACAAGGAACCGCAACCTTAAGGAGGTTAATCTGGAAGAACAGACTACTGAGACATTTCAAGAACAGACTATTGAGACATTTTAAGAACAGAGACATTCTGAGCTACGAAAGAGATGTTTTATATTGTTTACATTTTATATTGTTGTCATAAGACAAGCTATATTGTTAATGCATTTTATATCCATGACTGGAAAGAAACAAACTGTTTAAAATTTTTGCTTTGGTTTTTAACATATATGCATGTTTTTTTTAAGTCATATAACTGTCATATGGAATTTAAATCCATGACGTTAAATTAATGCCCCAGAGCCGTGTGGATCACTTTTTATGATGGATGAATGCACTTTTTGGGCTTCAAAATCTGGACCCCCATTCACTGCCATTATAAAGCTTGGAAGAGCAGGACATATTTTATTAATATAACTCTGGTTGTATTCATCCTAAAGAAGAAAGTCATAAACACCTAGGATGGCTTGAAGGGGAGTTAATCATGGGGTAATTTGCATTTTTGGGTGAACTATCCCTTTAAAGTGCAAATTATTACATGAACATAAACATGTAAATAAAGCTCTGTAAAACCTTTACTTACATTTTACAACACTATGTTGTAAGTGTGTCACATTGGTTAATAAAAAAGTTTTACACTCTTGTGGTCTTCACAAACACTTGAAGACTTTATTTTAAAATATGTCATGTAAGTAGACTGCATAAGTGAGTAAGAACAAATTCATGTGTTATTAATATGTTTATTGTTATCATTTTGTTATTGTTATCAGAAAAAACTACACACTTTACTGCAAATAACCCAGGATCTTTTTTTTACCCACTAGTGTCACATGCTCATGCCGTTTGCATGCCACTTACCACGACTCCATGAAACAATGTGTGAAAGTATTTCAAATGACACTGAAGATAATGCAATATCAAAATAATTTTGTCTCTGCGCTGAGCACTTTTGACAGTTTTATGGCCTCTGAAGGAAAATATTTTAAATATCATTATGTTATGAACTGGCAGGAGAATTGACACTGTAATTGTGACTCACCAGAGACAGTGACATTGAATCTGTATGAGGTGTCTGTCCTGCTCCCAAAGATGGTTACTTGATAAAGTCCAGAGTCTGTGGTTCTGGTGTTTGTGATGGTCAGAGATCCAGTCTGATGATCCAGCTTCACTCTGTCTCTGAATCTCCTATCAGGACCATCATAAGTGGAGAATCTTCCAGCCTGTTTATTGATTTGAGCTATACGAGCCTCTGAAAGTCCAAATGTCCATATTATCCGATCATTTGTCTGTAGTTCAGTGTGAGTCTGTAGCGAGACTGAATTTCCCTCCATCACTGACACTGACTTCACTGCATCTGAATCAGCAAACACACCTCCAGAACAAACAGGCAGATAAAGACTTTTAAATAACTTGATGATTTACTTAAGTAAACGAAATGAATAATATTTGTCAAGCAACACAACTCATTAATAACTGCATCTGAAACAACTGAAATCATAAAATCACATTTCATACTCACCAAGATGCCACAAACACAACCAAAACCAAAATCTGTCAAACATGTTCAATGGTTTCAGTCCACAAATATGAAAAGACAAACTCTTCAGAAGTGATTCAGTAATGAAAGGACAGATGAGCTGAAGTGAGGCTGCTCTGTAGTAAAGTGATGTGAAACTCTGCTCTCAGCTAAATTGACAGTCTATGTATACTGTGTTGATGAGTGTGACCGTCTACCTACTTTCTTTGATATTTCACAGCATGCAAACTTTACCTGCTTTGCTCTCCGACTTCTGCAGATCTGTTCAGTGTTGTCATTTTCAACAGAAATAAACTGACCCATAACATGTTAAATGTGTCTTAAATCAGCTGTTTGATCATGAGATCCTGAGAGTGTTTGGCTCTGGTTTCTCCTGTAACTGTCTTCAGCTCGTTTGCTGATCATTTCTCAATTGTTTCTCCTCTCAGACTGATTTCAGAGTTTCTCTAATGGCTGTATGGAGCAGGAACAGATCACCTGCTATAACTGTGCATAGAAAAGTCATCTTTTGATATGAAAATATGATTCATATTCATATAAACATAATCTTGTGCCAGGAACAGGAAACACTGTTGCAATCATATCAAATGTTTATTATAGAGTAGAATAAAATAGAATAGAATAGAACATCTTCTAGAGTGAATATATGGGAGATGAACATCAAACATCTTAATGTAGAGATTCGAACAAAGATTCAAACTAACAAACAAAGTTCAGATTTAAGTATTTGAGGAAGAGGAATATAGCAAGACTTTAAAAACCAGTAATCAAACATCCTGTTCAGCTCTTCTGGATCTGATGTCATAAACCAGAACAACAACAATAGCCACGCCCACCAGAGCAGCGATGACCAATCGGATCACAGCTTCAGTAAAACCACAGCAGTGGACAGATTCTGAGGAATAAACACAAGAAACATGAGATCTGGGGCCTGTACCATGATGATCATCAACTTTCTTTGTCAACTCAAGTTTTGATCCTGGGTTTGTGGAGCATGTGCACAAGAGGTCTTCACGGGTCCACTTGGAACCGAAAACCTGAGGTTTGCCCCCTTGGGAGATGGTGCCCTACGTAAACTGCGTACTCTGCGTATAGGGAGCGGCGGTACTGAAAGTACTTGTCCATGAAAGAAGACAAACAAAAGAAATGATCTTGCTCTATCAGTGCAGTTAGTTTATATAGGTAATCATGGATTGCGGAACATACCAAAAGAAGGGGGGGGGGGTGCAGAATTTCGCACACTGGATGAGAAGCGGCATTATAAATTAAACATTTTAATATTAGACGGCAACGTAGGCAAACAAATTCACATTTCTATGGCGCCGAAAAAGTGTGGAATACAGCCATACAAAATCATTATGCATTAAACGTAAATAAATTAAAACAGCGGCCAGTAAACACACCTGCTCTTTCTGAGTCCATCATTTGTGCTGTTCAATAGGGTATGTGAATAATGGCAGGAAAACAAATTACCACAATTCTTAGCGAATAATAAGAATAATGGAAATTGCATGTAAACAGGGGTAAGAGCTTTGCTCTTGACATGTAAACATCATAATGCGATTAAATCCTTACTCTGATTATTGGAAATACTTGCATTATTCGTGTGCATGTAAACGTAGTCAATGATTGTTTTCGAACAACTGACTCTCTGTATTGGGTTACACTGAATATTTTGCTGATACTCTTACTGATGAAGGGGGGTGTTGAAATCAGTAATGGTTGATTTTATTATAATGCAGCTTATTTTAATGTTTCCAAAAACAGTATAAGAGCATTTAAGATCATCTTTTGTTCTCACCTTGACCATCTTTTTAAGTGCACCATTTAAGGGCTTTTTGCCAGAGACAAAATCAGTCTGACAACATCAAATGTCCTGACCATTGACAAATGCCATGTATGCGTTTGCTGTTTGTTGTGCCATATGGTCTTTTAAATGAGTTCACATCCTGTGTCCTGCCTCAGAAAGAGGAACATTGGGGTAAAGTCTTTTAAATGAGTTCACATCCTGTGTCCTGCCTCAGAAAGAGGAACATTGGGGTTCTGCCCCACTTCAATGCCTGCTCTTGTGGAGGTGTGAAGTATTCGATGGACGATTTGCATATCTATGAAGGGTGCAACACCATCCGATGAAGATCTCTCACACAGGGCTGAAAGGAGAACAAAGACTGAACAGCTGCAATTGCAACAAATCCAGACCAGAAGTCTGAAGATGACATCCGCACACAACAGAAAGCATGTTCCTATGTACTGTGTCACCTTTTGCCTCTTTAGGTGTGGCCAACGGTGCCAAGGGGGGACTTTGTAGGGTCAAAAATAATCAAAGACTTCTGCTTTCCTGTCCCAAACATATATTGTGTAACAAAAGGGCCATTTGGCATTCCTGAATGCACAGATGTGCTGATAGTGATCAAGGCCTGTAGTCCAAGATGTGTATACATTGGGGGTCTACTAATTGTCGCACCTTTTGCCCAATGAGTGAAGCTGTTATCTGCTGATTGGTCAGTTTGAATGTCTCACATTTGGGTTTTAGTCACATGGTCAAGGAAGGGATAAAGGGAGATTGCAACTGCTGTTCTGGCTCTTTTTTTCTTTGCTGGAGCTCTTCTTGTGGCTCTTTCTTTCTCTCTCTCTCTCAGGTAACGTTTTACATACATGTTGGTACAATTAACTGGTTATTTTTTACCATCCTTCATCTATTTTGTAACCAATTCAAGTGTAACCATAACGAAATTCTGTTGTTAAATCATTTAAATTATAAATCATGTGCTAACTAGTCTTGATTCAAGGTTAATATTGAAGTGCTACCAGTGGCGGCTGCTGGTCTTTCAAAGAGGGGAAGCTCATTTTCGGCCTACATCATAAAAATTGTCCATTTATTTATGCGTAAATTCTGCCCTACGTTCCTTTTCAAGAAAATGCTCTGTGACCCTTTCGTACCAACTAGGTGTCTTTTCCAGTGATGCTAGCCTAGCCTACTGTATGAATGAATGAATGAACAAACAAACAATCTAAAAAAAAAAAAGATATTAAACTCGACAGAGGAAATGTGGAATTAGGTTAAACTGAAACAAGGAATGTGGTATAATAGGGTTGTCACGATACCATAAAAATGTCTTACGATACTATACCAGCTTAATTTATAATTCAATTCTACAAAATGAATCAAAATTTAAAATAAAAAGATGTAAGTGAAAACAGACAATATTATTGTCAGAGAGTCACCTCAGTCACCGCAGTCTCCACTAACCACACTCCCCAGATTACTAATCACCGCCACCTGTCAACACTCATCAACAACACTATATCCCTGCACTCCTCCCGTTCACTCACAGTCTGGTCTCAAACTTACCGTGTTGACTAACCTGACCCACTTACCTGTTTGATCTACTTACCAGTTGTTCTTGTGTTCCTCTCCCTGCTCTCCACCGCTCCAGCTCTCCACTGTCTCCAAGCTCCGCTGTTCCCCCCGGATCCCCTGGAAATAGGAAAAGGACATTTACCCTCAGATAAGGCCCCACTGGTATCCCTATTCCCTTCCGCTCATCTCCTTACCCCTCTGCATATAGTCAATAACCCTGTTCACGTTACTGCACTTACCTCTGTGTCCTGTGTCTATCTGCTGACAATTATTCTCTGAATAATTAATGTGAATGAATGACTGGCTATTGTTATCCATGAAATGATCTAAACAAAACTCATCTTAGCATTGCACAGAAGTTGCATGAAGTGACATTTAGATGTGGCATTTATTCATTTAGACTGTATTTATAATTGCATAAATAATGTTATGAGATTAATGTTTTAAATACTAAATTCTGAATATAGGAATATGTTGGAAAATAATGTAATATGCCTACTTTTAGACGGGAAACTCAAAAACGGCCAGCAGGTGGCAGAAGTTTGTGATTGAATCACTGAGTCATTCAAATGATTCTTTCAAAACGGCTGAATCCTTCAGGAGCAAATCAAATGACTGTTTTTATGAATGGCTTCTTAATGAATCAGTGATTCGCCCAAATCAACGCGGATTTGGATTCGAGCACAAACTAAACAAAAACAGCACTCTTGCTCGTGTCGTATTGCCTAAGTGTCAGGAGCATTTTTTGCTCACATATCTTAAAAATTTCCGAGTTAGCAGCATGTATATTAAAACATAACATTATAAATGAATTAAAAAAATATATATATAATGATTGATAAGAACCAAGTGCAAAGCCACTATGGGACTGAGCTCGAATAACTTCAGCGTCAGTGACTTTTTATAGTACAAAATCGCTGTCAATCAAAAGGAGATGCAGTCTTTCGACAGACCCTCCAATCATCACGCAGAAGCCCGGAGTCCAGGCCAGCCCACTCCTCCATTCACCCCCCAGAGATGCTGAGCGTCCGTGGGCGGGACATAATCGCAGCATTTATCCAATGACCGTCTAGTTTCGAAGCACTGAAAAAAACTGTTCAAAGCAACCCCATTGAAGTCAATGGACGCTAGGCTTCAACAGGGAAATGCATGGTGACGCTATGGGAATGTATGAGAAGGAAATCCAGACATTATAGGGGAAGCCAATCTTCCCTTGCAGTCTTAAAGAAATCCCCACTGAGTGCTACCTATTGCAATACAATATAGTCACTTATTAGCAACCCTCTCCCACATATTTAGCTATTCTAACTGCGCTTATTTCTGTTGTTGATATAAGTGGCAGTGGGTGGTAATAGAATAGAAATGTACAGTTTTATACCACCGTGCTAATGATGTTTCTTTAGTCATTCAGCAATCCTTCAGCCTGAATCACTGTAGGGAAACCACCCTTACAACAGTGGAGGAGGAGGCAGGAGAGTGCGGGTGGTTGGTAATTTGTTAGCCTCTGGGCTCTCAGGGCTGCCCTCTGGGATCAGAGCCCACTCCTGGCTGGACTCGGGAATTGAGTCTCTCTATCAGCTGTACTGGGAAACTGGAGCCCCCTCCAGGCTGGACGTGGGGACAGGAGGCGAAGGAGGGCTGGACGGGACCAGCGGGGACGAAGGAGAGAGGAGAGGGGGCAAGTCAGCCTCAAGATCTGTTTCCCAGTCTGTTAGGTCCCCCTCTAAGTCCAACAGTCCCAGATGCACAATTAGCTCACCCTTGGCCGCGGTGCAGTGGGCGGAACTCCACTCCGCGCTCTCACTGTCCATGGCTAGCTCCCTCGGGGCGGGCGCTGTCACCGGCTCTCGCCCCTGGTCAGACGGAAGGGGCACTGCGTCTGGGGCGATCCTCCGCTCAGTCACTCTGTATTGCGCTGGCTGGTCGATCGTGATGGGAAATGTCTTTCCGTTATCGGTGGGCTCGGGCTTGGGCTCCGCATAGCGAGGAGATGGTGGGATGGGCTCTGGGTTTGGGTGTGTTCTGGATCGAAGATAGACGCTCTCCAGCTTAGTCCGGTGGTGTCTGGGAGGTCGACAGAGCTCGGGGTAATTAGCCCCGATCCAGAACAGTGAGTTCAGCGCAGCATCGTCGAATGCCGTTAGAACGGCAAGCTGGCTGAACTCAATCGCATACTCCAGGAGGGGAAGGTCCTTACTGTTATGGATGGACTCAGACACGAAGGTGGGAAAGGTAAAACCAGGTGTTTATTTACACAGGTGAGACACACAAGTGACTTGAAGATGCTTGAATGGTGAGTAGGTGACTTCAGGGTGGTTATGGACTGGAGTGAATCGACGTTCTGATGATGCTTCTTGTTCCTTTAGACGGAGGGTTTAGACAAGACAGGATCGATCCGGGGAGACACACACACACTTCGATGACGGAGATTCTATGAAGAGAGGAGAATACAAGGTGAGAGAACACAGCAGGTAAGTCAAACAGGGTAAGTATAGCTTAGCTTCTTTGAAGGATATGTTCTCTGGCTGAGACAGGATAACAGGGTGTTGAGTCCAGGTAACTCTGACGAGATTGGACGCTGAAGTGTGTGTGTGGTGATCCTTTATAGTGCGGGTGATAAGCATGGTGATCAGGTGCAGGTGTGTGTGATTAATACTCAGGGGATGTGGAACGATGTGATTGGTGGAGTGAAGGGCCTGACTGATCCGTGACACTTACGGGCAAGGGAGGTAAAAATTGTGGCGAGGGGGTGCATAGGGGAAAACAGAAAACAAAACACTGAACAAACGCAAAATCAAAAACAGAGGGTAGACACGGAGTTAACTGTTGTTGGTCAGGTCTTCTGTCACGGTCCCCTACTGTGAGGAACGAGGAGATCGTAGGAGAATACAATAATAACAGTCTTTATTTATCCAAATTTCTGGGAACAAAGGACAGGCAGGAACACACACGTAGCACAGCGAGGAAGACATATAAGACCCGACAAGGAAACGTGGGGCAGTCTACACATTAAATGCTAAACTAAACAAGAGATACACTGGTGAGGGGATCAACTAAAAATGACACAATGAGGACAGGAAAAGGAATGACCAAATAAGGGCACATCAGGGAGAAACTGGGTCACAGGGAGCACATGGGGAGCAAGACACAACAAAGACAGTCCAATCCTGACAAATTTAGTATTAGTTAGATGCCAGATATTATTTATTTTTAAGCTATGACTCTGGATAATTGATTTTTAGAATAGAGATCACGGTTCTCCGACAATTCTGAAAACAAAACACACAACCAAACAAATAATATGTAGGCTAATTTACTACATTTCTTACAAAGTTTTCTTACAAAATATTGTATTCAATGTTATAAATGAGTCTATCTATAAATGTCTAAAATGTTATAAATTAGTCTATTTAAATTAAAAAAAAAAAAAAAATGTAAAAAATCATTTGAAGTAAATAAAACTGGTTTCGTCCAGAGTTTCTGAACAAATCTCTTGAATGAATGATTCAGACATCAAATACATTTTAACAGTCACTAGTCGCCACGTACTGGCATAATGTAACATTTACAATCTTTATTTGAAGCGTATTAGTTCCAAAGGTCAATTTCTCATTTTGATCGCAGCAACATCAGAGTCTATATCCTTACTATAAACTTTTAATCCCAATACGTTCGTTATAAGATAATACTAGATAGTACTGTGTAGCCTGTTTGTGAAGCTGTTTCAAACATAAAGCTTACATGATGAATGCTGCTCTCTCTGGATAAGCGGCTGCACAAAAGCAGTTTTAAATATTCCAATGCAATTGTGATTTCAAAGGTTTAACAGACATACAGGAATCATTGTCATATACCAATAAGATTGTGTGTGTTTGAATCAAGATTGCAATCTTTTTTTAATGATTAATCTATATGAGCCTATAGCCTACGTATTTTTCTATGTCATAATTTGTACCAGACCTTCCGCGATGCATGGGTGGAGTTATGAGGTTTGACTGACAATTTCAGGATCCAATGGCATTACGAGGTTTAATGACAAGCTCTTTTGAATGCTTTTTATTGGTTAAATATTTGTAAAACCCACAAACAGACATAATGATGACCAATAGGATTGATTTAAAATAATAATAACGAAATACAATAGCGATAGGAAGTTTTTGATAATTTTCCAAGGCACACCCGACAACCTGTCACAGTACACTAGAGAACTGCGGCACAGTGGTTGGGAAACACTGGCCTAAACCGAACATGTGGTCTTCAATACAGTGCTATGGATGACAGCAAATATTAGGAAAAATAAATGAAGCGACTGACCAATCAGAATCAATTATTCCAAAATGTTGTGTAATAAATGCCAATATCAGCGCTGCTGTACCTGAACATGTGTGACAGAGTTGATTGATGTCCAGATGTTGAGTCTGGTGGCTGATGGGATTGGTGAGCACACAGCTGTAGGTGTTTTTATCCTGATGTTCCACCTCCAGAGGTAGAGAGAGACTGATGCTGAGATCAGACGCACTGATGCTGGACAATAAACTGTTTCCTTTGAACCAGGAGAGAGTCACATGACTCACATTCACCACTGAACACAGCAATGAACAATATGATGATGAAGAACAGTTTAAAGAGTTACAGCTCGTCTGCTGATGAAGGGAACCGGCAGACGAGCTGGAAAACATGAGGGAACAAGTCAGTGAGTGTTTAATGTAGATTCTGTTAGTCTTCATCTCAATTAATTTCTCAAAATTTATAATGCCTTTACACCATTGATTACTCTGTCAGAGAGGGAAATGTCATACAATAATCAGCAAATAAAATACTATTTGAAAAAGGAGAAAAACAATGTGCATTAGTAAAAATGTATGTGATATTAAATGACTAGGTTTGCTTAATTATTTATGTATAATTATTATTGAAGGCCAGCAGCACAAATGACACTGTAACTGTGACTCACCAGAGACAGTAACACTGTATCTGTATGTGGTGTCTGTCCAGCTGCTGATGTTTACTTGATAAGGTCCAGAGTCTGTGGTTGTGGTGTTTGTGATGGTCAGAGATCCAGTCTGATGATCCAGCTTCAGTCTGTCTCTGAATCTCCCATCAAGAACATCATATGTGGAGAATCTTCCAGTGTCTTTACTGATTTCAGCTATAAGAGTCTCTGGATGTCCAAATGTCCATGTTATCAGATCCTCTGTCTGTAGTTCAGTGTGAGTCTGTAGAGTGACTGAATCTCCCTCCATCACTGACACTGACTTCACTGCATCTGAATCAGCAAACACACCTGGAGAACAAACACAAACAGGGTTTGTCACAGTTTTTTTTTTTATTATTATTATTATCAAAAGTAAATAGTTATATGTTCAAATATCATTCACAAACAGGCTCAAATGAAAAAAAAAAAAAAAAAAAAGCTACATAATCTAATGTTTGGTCCTCTATCAGTTAAAAGTAAAAATACATGTATTGTGCAGAAGAACATTGGGATCTCATTCACATAAGCATGAACACAAAAATTTGTGCATAAAATCTGTGTACGCACATTTATAAACGGTTTGTTCATCATGCCCTTGGTTGGAGATGGTTTGGGTGTGTTTTCTGCAAATAACTAGCCTTGTGCATGTGGACGCTTATTCAGAAGACACAGAATTCGCATTAGAAAAGGTTAGGGTCTGTCCAGATACCCACACTTCTGAAGTGTGTGTGCAAAACCGTCCCAGGTCTGATAAGTTGCAAAACTCAGTGCCCTTAAAGGAACACTCCACTTTTTTTGGAAATAGGCTCATTCTCCAACTCCCACAGAGTTAATAAGTTGAGTTTTACCGTTTTTGAATCCATTCAGCCGATCTCCGGATCTGGCGATAGCACTTTTAGCATAGCTTAGCATAGATCATTGAATCCTATTAGACCAGTAGCATCACGTTAAAAAACGATCAAAGAGTTTCGATAGTTTTCCTATTTAAAACTTGACTCTTCTGTAGTTATATCGTGTACTAAGACCGGCGGAAAATGAAAAGTTGCGATTTTCTAGTCTGATTTGGCTAGGAACTATACTCTCATTCCGGTGTAATAATCAAGGAACTTTGCTGCCGTAACATGGCCGCAGCAGGCGCAGTGATATTACGTAGCGCCTGAAAGTAGTCCCCAGCTATATTATAACTAGTTACCTAGCTGGGGACTACTTTTCAGATCGTTTTTTAACGCGATGTTACTGGTCTAATAGGATTCAATGATCTATGCTAAGCTATGCTAAAAGTGCTATCGCCAGATCCGGAGATCGGCTGAATGGATTCAAAAACGGTAAAACTCAACTTATTAACTCTGGGGGAGTTGGAGAATGAGCCTATTTCCAAAAAAGTGGAGTGTTCCTTTAACACACAAACCCACACTATCTCAAATAGCACTTCGGCACGGTGGCTAATTCGAGGTTAAACGTATCCCATCATGCATCATGTTCAGGATCCTGTGTGCCAAAAACTCTGCAGTATAAGTTAATTTAATTATAGCACATACAATGGTACAGAGGCATCTGCTTTTTATCACTTAATTAGAATCACTACAATTAAATTGTCACATTTGATACTACTGAACAGAAATGTACAAGCTTATTTTAAAGTGCAACGTATTAATGTCGCCAAAACATGAAAATAAGCTCTGTAAAAAAAAAAAAAAAAAAAAAGACTTGCATTTACAACATTGTGTTGTAAATGTGTCCCATTGGTTAATATAAAAGTTCTACACACTATTGTTGTCTTCATGTCTACTTGAACACTCAGGCCAAATACAGGAAATATGTCATGAAAGTAGACAAGTGTCACACAACAGAGCCAAGAACCAAGGGTTAGTGATGAATGTGACTTTATTCAATATTAGTGAAATGATAGATATTGCACGTGGAGGTGAGTCTTTCAATGGAGGAGATTGCTGAGTACTGGATGGAGGGAGTCCGGAGAGCAATGAGGGTAGTCGTAGTGGGATTCGGTGGAGTATCGCTGCAGAGAATCTGAGGAGTAACAATAGGAGAAGTTTAGTAGTGAGGAGTCAGGTTACCGTTCCGTATGTGAACCGTAGACCGGACGATGAATGTCAGAGAGTGTGAATGCTTTATGGCAGTGCTGATGAGGGTGAGCAGGTGCAGGTGATCAGAACTCAGGTGACTGTGATCTCGTGATTGCTTGTGATGACGTTGCCGGTGACTCTCTGACACTACCCCCCCCTCCAGGGGCGGCTCCAGACGCCCTTACACAGCGGCGGGGGCGACCTCGACCTCTGGGTGCGGGACGGTTAGGATGGTTACGGTGGAATTCCAGGAGTAGTAGTGGGTCAAGGATGTCGTTCCGGGCCACCCAGGATTAGGGCTGTGACGGTCACCGTGACAACCGCATCACCGCGATGGTCGGTTGTCACCGCGGTTGTCTATTGCCACCGGCGGTAGTGCACGTGACGTCACACACTCTATAACAAGCATAACACAAAGTTTTCTATACAAGTGTAATAATATACAGTTGCTGATTGTTTTATTTAGACTATAAATTTATGCTAATTCACTAATTACCTCAAATGCCATGCACGGCATTTCCGTTAGATTGGCAGGTTTGAGCGCAGGAAAATACAGTTTATTCTGCATTTAGCAAATTTATTTCGTGATGAGCGATGAACCTTTTTGGGAAACCAAATACTACAAAGTCGATCTGGAATCATTTCCATTCATGTCACTCATCCGCGTTTGTACAAGCGTCTTCAAGTTCACGTGATCGCAAACGCCCGGCTGGTCAGGTTTGTATTGGTGAGGCTCTCTCCAAACTGGTCAAATACGAACGAGACACAGCGGTAAATGGAAGATGCTAACAAGTAATGTGGCAACACACGCCGCGATTCGTATTCCACAGAGAGCGCGTGCAGACGAGGAGTTAACGCGCCCGCGCGCTTGGTGGCGGAACAGTGAACCGTGTCTAAACCGGACGCCGCGTCGCAGCACAACAGGTCGAGTCTGTCTACAGGACATTTGAACTTCGTGTCAGTACATCATAAATAGGACGAGGCAGTTTACTATGAGGGATTTGTCGTGTCGTATCGCGCCGCATCTAGTGTAGACAGCATCACTGATTATAATGGGATCTCGCCGCGCCGCTCGCGTGAGGTAGACAGGGTGTATTTAACTCTTATTTAAGGCTACTTTCCTATTTAACTGTATTTCTTTGATATTTATTTTAGTGTTTTGCAGGCTGAGTGTTCACTGACGGAAGTGCTAAAGTAAACACGCACGTTTGTGTCACGGGTTGGGAGGAATGAAGACTCAAATGCTGGCAAAAGGAATCTTTTTTATTAACAAATTATAAAATAAACAAAAACACAACTGAAACCACCCCGAAGGGGAAAAAGCCAGAACGAGCACAAGCACTGAAAACAAGACATACACGAGGCACAGGGCAGACATCAGACACAGGCATACCTGGCACAAAAGTGAGACGAACGAGAGCAGAACAGAAAACACAGGGAGCTTAAGTAGGGACAGCAATCAGGAACACAGCTGGGGCAAATTAAACACTAATGAGGTGAGTGGGGAATAGCTGGGAGTGTGATGAGTGGCAGGTGTGTGTGGTACTGGCAATTGAGTCCGGGAAGACGGGAGGTGGCGACCTCTGGTGGTGAGGGGGAGCATCGTAGACCCGGACTCATGACAGGACCCCCCCTCTAAGGAATGGATTCCAGACATTCCCAAGTACCCAACTAGGGGGATGGCCAGGCGGGAACGGAGCAGAGGAAGGGGAGGGATGGGGGGAAGGGGAGGGATGGGGGGAAGGGGAGGGATGGGGGGCCAGGTCCATGTGCTGGTGGGGGACCTGGGGACTGAGGCAGCGCCGGCGGGATGGGGACCCAGGGCAGAACCAGCGGCCACCACAGCAGTGTGTGCGGAGCTGCCACCCTGAAACAGGCAGTGGCTGGCTCCGCTGCTTTGGGAGCCTTGTGTGCGGCCACCGCCGCCTCGGGAACCTTGTGTGCGGACACCGCCGCCTCGGGGATCCTGTGAGGATCGTGAGCGGCCACCGCCGCTTCGGGACGATCGTGAACGGCTACCGCCGTTTCGGGACGATCGTGAATGGCTACTGCCGCCTCGGGAACCTTGTGAGCAGACACCGCCGCCTCGGGAACCCTGTGTGCGGGCACCGCCGCCTCGGGAACCTTGTGTGCGGACACCGCCGCCTCGGGAGGACCGCGAGCGGACACCGCAGCCTCGGGAACCCTGTGTGCGGGCCCCGCCGCTTCGGGAACCTTGTGTGCGGACACCGCCGCTTCGGGAACCTTGTGTGCGGACACCGCCGCCTCGGGAACCTTGTGTGCGGACACCGCCGCCTCGGGAGGACCGCGAGCGGACACCGCCGCCTCGGGAACCCTGTGTGCGGACACCGCCGCCTCGGGAACTTTGTGTGCGGACACCGCCGCCTCGGGAACCTTGTGTGCGGACACCGCCGCCTCGGGAACCTTGTGTGCGGACACCGCCGCCTCGGGAACCTTGTGTGCGGACACCGCCGCCTCGGGAGGACCGCGAGCGGACACCGCCGCCTCGGGAACCCTGTGTGCGGGCACCGCCGCCTCGGGAACTCTGTGTGCGGACACCGCCGCCTCGGGAACCTTGTGTGCGGACACCGCCGCCTCGGGAACCTTGTGTGCGGACACCGCCGCCTCGGGAGGACCGCGAGCGGACACCGCCACCTCGGGAACCCTGTGTGCGGACACCGCCGCCTCGGGAACCTTGTGTGCGGACACCGCCGCCTCGGGAACCTTGTGTGCGGACACCGCCGCCTCGGGAGGACCGCGAGCGGACACCGCCGCCTCGGGAACCCTGTGTGCGGGCACCGCCGCCTCGGGAACCTTGTGTGCGGACACCGCCGCCTCGGGAAGCTTGTGTGCGGACACCGCCGCCTCGGGAGGACCGCGAGCGGACACCGCCGCCTCGGGAACCCTGTGTGCGGACACCGCCGCCTCGGGAACCTTGTGTGCGGACACCGCCGCCTCGGGAACCTTGTGTGCGGACACCGCCGCCTCGGGAACCTTGTGTGCGGACACCGCCGCTTCGGGACGATCGTGAACGGCTACCGCCGTTTCGGGACGATCGTGAATGGCTACCGCCACCTCGGGAACCCTGTGTGCGGACACCGCCGCCTCGGGAACCTTGTGTGCGGACACCGCCGCCTCGGGAACCTTGTGTGCGGACACCGCCGCCTCGGGAGGACCGCGAGCGGACACCGCCGCCTCGGGAACCCTGTGTGCGGGCACCGCCGCCTCGGGAACCTTGTGTGCGGACACCGCCGCCTCGGGAAGCTTGTGTGCGGACACCGCCGCCTCGGGAGGACCGCGAGCGGACACCGCCGCCTCGGGAACCCTGTGTGCGGACACCGCCGCCTCGGGAACCTTGTGTGCGGACACCGCCGCCTCGGGAACCTTGTGTGCGGACACCGCCGCCTCGGGAACCTTGTGTGCGGACACCGCCGCTTCGGGACGATCGTGAACGGCTACCGCCGTTTCGGGACGATCGTGAATGGCTACTGCCGCCTCGGGAACCTTGTGAGCGGACACCGCCGCCTCGGGAACCTTGTGTGCGGACACCGCCGCCTCGGGAACCTTGTGTGTGGACACCGCCGCCTCGGGAAGCTTGTGTGCGGACACCGCCGCCTCGGGGATCCTGTGAGGATCGTGAGCGGCCACCGCCGCTTCGGGACGATCGTGAACGGCTACCGCCGCTTCGGGACGATCGTGAACGGCTACCGCCGTTTCGGGACGATCGTGAATGGCTACTGCCGCCTCGGGAACCTTGTGAGCGGACCCCGCCGCCTCGGGAGGTTCGTGAGCGGGCACCGCCGCTTCGGGAGCCTTGTGAGCGGGCACCGCCGCTTCGGGAGGTTTGTGAGCGGGCACCGCCGCTTCGGGAGCTTTGTGAGCGGGCACCGCCGCTTCGGGAGCTTTGTGAGCGGGCACCGCCGCTTCGGGAGCTTTGTGAGCGGGCACCGCCGCTTCGGGAGCTTTGTGAGCGGGCACCGCCGCTTCGGGAGCCTTGTGAGCGGGCACCGCCGCCTCAGGAGCTTTGTGAGCGGGCACCGCCGCCTCAGGAGCTTTGTGAGCGGGCACCGCCGCCTCGAGAGGATTGTGAGCGGGCACCGCCGCTTCGGGAGTTTTGTGAGCGGGCACCGCCGCTTCGGGAGCTTTGTGAGCGGGCACCGCCGCTTCGGGAGCTTTGTGAGCGGGCACCGCCGCTTCGGGAGCTTTGTGAGCGGGCACCGCCGCTTCGGGAGCTTTGTGAGCGGGCACCGCCGCTTCGGGAGCTTTGTGAGCGGGCACCGCCGCCTCGAGAGGATTGTGAGCGGGCACCGCCGCTTCGGGAGCTTTGTGAGTGGGCACCGCCGCTTCGGGAGCTTTGTGAGCGGGCACCGCCGCTTCGGGAGCTTTGTGAGCGGGCACCGCCGCTTCGGGAGCTTTGTGAGCGGGCACCGCCGCCTCAGGAGCTTTGTGAGCGGGCACCGCCGCCTCAGGAGCTTTGTGAGCGGGCGCGGGAGCCTTGTGAGTGGGTGCCGCCGCTCCCCTCACCGACATCAGCGGAGGATCCTCCACGCTGCGTCTCAGCCCGGGGCGCCCAAAGAAAGCCCCCGAGACACTGGAAGTGGCTGGCCCGATCCGAGGAGGTTCTGGAGCAACAGCCCAGACTGGGAGGGGGGCACCCTCCCGCAGCTCCACCTCCTTCAAGTAGATGACGTGGTCGACCATCTCCCAATAGGACCACGTATCTATTTCCCCCAGCTCCTGCCGGTTGACAGGCTCATCCAGGCCCGCTAAAAACAGGCGGATGAGGGTGCTCCCTCTAATCCCCAGCTCCTGGCCTACCTCGAAGAGGTCTTCGGCGTAATAGCCAAAAGGGCGATTGTTTTGTGGGCAAGGATGCGGCCCACTGGCTGGGGCCTGATTCCTCTGTCGACCAGGAGCTGGGTACAAGAAGATTCCCATTGCCGCTGAGTCTTCAAGTGTCTCGTTCGTACTGTCACGGGTTGGGAGGAACGAAGACTCAAATGCTGGCAAAAGGAATCTTTTTTATTAACAAATTATAAAATAAACAAAAACACAACTGAAACCACCCCGAAGGGGAAAAAGCCAGAACGAGCACAAGCACTGAAAACAAGACATACACGAGGCACAGGGCAGACATCAGACACAGGCATACCTGGCACAAAAGTGAGACGAACGAGAGCAGAACAGAAAACACAGGGAGCTTAAGTAGGGACAGCAATCAGGAACACAGCTGGGGCAAATTAAACACTAATGAGGTGAGTGGGGAATAGCTGGGAGTGTGATGAGTGGCAGGTGTGTGTGGTACTGGCAATTGAGTCCGGGAAGACGGGAGGTGGCGACCTCTGGTGGTGAGGGGGAGCATCGTGGACCCGGACTCATGACAGTTTGTTAATAGATGATTGAGCCTCATTTATTTATTTTTGCGATTCAGAATTATATATATATATAAATATACACAACACCGCGCCACCGGCGGTAGTTCGTCCATTACCACCGCGGTGGTAAAAATCTGCCACCGTCACAGCCCTACCCAGGATCTCTCCTCTGGCCCATAGCCTTCCCAGTCGACCAGGTATTCCAATCAACCTCCCCACCGCCGTGAATCCAGAATCTCGTGGACTTGGTAGATGGAGGGTTGGTCCAGGATTTCTGGAGGAGGCTCGTCCAGTTCTGGTGGGCCTGGGGTGAGAGAGAAACAAGGTTTCAGTAGGGAGACGTGGAAAGTGGGGTGGATACGGTACCTGGGAGGAAGTTGGAGCTGATAGGAGACCTCATTAATCTGCCTCAAGATCTGGAACGGACCTATGTAGCGGGGACTCAGTTTTTTACAAGGCAGGCAGAGTCGCAGGTCCCTGGTAGAAAGCCACACTCGATCTCCTGGATGGTAAAGGGGAGTGGGCTTACTGTGGACATCGGCGAAGGCCTTATGTCTCCGCACTGCCCGTTGCAGGTGGACGTGCGCTGAGTCCCACACTCTCTCGCTTACCCGGAACCAGTGGTCCACAGCTGGAACCTCTGAAGGCTCTCCCGTCCACGGGAAGAGCGGTGGTTGGTAACCGAGTATGCACTGGAATGGAGTAAGGCCTGTGGTGTCTTGCCGGAGGGAATTTTGGGCATACTCGGCCTACGGGAGGAAACGGCTCCAGCTGTGCTGATCTTGATGACAGTATGCCCGGAGGTATCGTCCGAGCTCCTGGATCTTCCGCTCAGTCTGGCCATTAGTCTGAGGATGGTACCCCAAAGATAAGCTCACGGTGACACCCAAGAGGCGGAAGAAGGCTTTCCAGACGTGGGAAATGAATTGAGGTCCGCGGTCAGACACTATATCTTCGGGGATACCATAATGCCTGAAGACGTTGTGGAAGAGGTGTTCTGCTGTGTCCAGGGCGGTGGGCAAGCCGGGAGAGGAATCAGTTTGCACCCTTTGGAAAAGCGGTCCACTATTACCAGTACACAGGTGTTTCCATCGGAGTTAGGCAAGTCTGTTTACAAAGTCGATTCCTATATGGGACCAGGGTCTGCGAGGTACAGGGAGTGGAACGAGCTTGCCCACCAGTAACTGTCGGGGAGTGGAGGACATGGCACAGACTGAGCAACTCTGGACGAACCTGATGACATCTCGGGACATACTGGGCCACCAGTACCGGGCTTGAAGGAGCGAGAGGGTCCGTTGTCTGCCTGGGTGTCCAGAGCCCGGTACGGAATGAACTGAGCCCAGAAGGGGCAGTCGAAGATCCGTAGGGACGTAAATCTTCCCTTCTGGGCCTCCCGGCGGAGCAGGTTCATTGAGGGTGGCGGCTCGGATGCCGTTGTCGATGTTCCAGACGATAGGATTTACGATGAGGGCTGGAGGGAGAATGGGTTCAGGATCCGAGGGAGTTTCTGGGGAATGAAGGCGAGAGAGAGCATCTGCTTTACCATTCCGGTTTCCGGGACGGTAGGTGATGGTGAATTGAAAACGGGTGAAGAATAGGGCCCATCGGGCTTGACGGAGGTATTGGAGGTTTTTGTGGTCGGTGATTACTGTGAATGGTTGTTTTGCTCCCTCCAGCCAATGCCCCCACTCCTCAAGGGCCAGTTTGATAGCTAGGAGTTCCCTGTTTCCGATGTCATAATTCTGCTCCGCAGGGGTCAGTTTCTTCGAGTAATAAGCGCAAGGCTGGAGGCTGGGAGGCTCGCCATAAGGCTGGAACAGTACGGCCCCGACGCCGGTGGTGGAGGCGTCCACCTCGACGATGAAGGGTTGATCTGGGTTGGGATGACGGAGGATGGGGGCCGTACTGAAAGCATTCTTCAAGGCATCGAAGGCTTCGTGGGCACTGGGACCGAAGGACAGGGACTTGGGCTTTCCCCGGAGAATGGTGGTGAGTGGAGCGGTGATCATACTGAAGTTCTTTATGAAACGGCGGTAGAAATTAGCAAATCCTAGGAATCTTTGGAGTTCTTTGATGGTTTGGGGAACTGGCCAGGTGGAGACAGCAGTGACTTTCCCCTGGTCCATTAGTATTCCCTCCTTGCCGATCACGTATCCGAGGAACTGTACCGTGGGGCGATGGAATTCCCATTTCTCCAGTTTTAAATAGAGTTGGTGGTGTCGAAGTCTTTCCAGGACCTGCGCAACGTGTTGGCGATGGTCGGCCAGGTTCCGGGAGTAGATTAAGATGTCATCAATGTAGACCACAACAAATCGATGAAGGAACTCCCGGAACACCTCGTTCATGAAGCCTTGGAACACGGAAGTGGCGTTGGCAAGTCCATAGGGCATAACCAAGTATTCATAGTGACCTGATGGGGTAATGAAGGCTGTTTTCCACTCCTCCCCCTTCCTGATCCGAACGAGGTTATAAGCGCTGCGCAGGTCCAGCTTTGTGAAGATGCGGGCCCCACGGAGTTCCTCAAGGGCGGCCGGGACCAGGGGAAGTGGATAGGGGAGCTTGACGGTTTGTGAATTGAGGGTTCCATAATCGATGCACGGTCGCAAGCCCCCGTCCTTCTTACCCACGAAGAAGAAACTTGAAGCCGCTGGAGAACTGGATGGCCGGATATATCCCTGTTTGAGAGCCTCCTCGATGTATTCCTCCATAGCCTTGCGCTCCGGGATGGACAGTGGGTATACTCTACCCTTGGGGAGTTTGTACCCAGGCAGCAGATCTATGGCACAGTCCCACGGCCGATGTGGTGGTAGTTGGGTGGCTGCCTGCTTACTAAAAACATCCTGGAACGCCCTGTAATCAGATGGGACTTCAAGGACCTTGTCGGAATCAGGGCTCTCGATCTTCGTGGAGGCCACTTGGAGTTGTGGGGGTTTGCGCGGAGGTCGTGGGATTCCCTTGAGACACCGTTGATGGCACTCCTCACTCCAGCGAAGAATTTCACTCGATTCCCATCTGATTACCGGTGAGTGGAGGATGAGCCAGGGGCATCCCAGGATGATGTCCACGGTGGAGCCCTCCAGTACCAGGAATTTTATTGCTTCCTCATGCAGAACTCATAGTTGGAACCTCGTACAGGACGCGCCCACGTCCTAGCGGCTTTCCATTGATTGTCTCGACTCGGAGCTCCTGGGAACGTCTCTGGAGGGACAGGTGGAGGCGATTGGCGAAATCCTGGGAGATGAAATTTCCCGAGGAGCCCGAGTCGACCAGGGCAGTGGCTGGAACGGATTGAAACGGGGTGAGGAGTTGCACAGAAATGACTGACAGTTTCGAGATCAAAGGATTCATTTGAAGTGTACTCACCGCAGGACGTGGGGGTTTGATGGGGCAAGCCTTGATATAGTGATCCTTGGAGGCACAATAGAGACACAGGCCAGATGTTAATCTTCTTGTACGCTCGCGATTAGTGAGACGAGCCGTGTCAATGATCATGGGCTCTGGTACTGGAGGGATGACAGCGGGTGAAACGGGCTGGTGAGCGGCTTCTGAGAGGTCACAAGCAGTGAGACGCTGGGAGATTCTGTTGGCCCGCTGCATAAATCCTTCCAATCCCAATGTGTTGTAATATATTACCATTTGCCGGCGGATCGACGGCTCCAACCCCTGTCGGTAAGCGCTAAGAAGCGCCGCCTCATTCCAGCCGCTTGAGGCCGCCAGAGTGCGGAAATGTAACATGTACTCTTGAGTGGAAGAAGTGCCTTGACGCAAGTTCAATAGTGAGTCCGATACCGAGAGCGCTCCCGTAGCTGCTCCAAATACTTCCTTGAAATGACGAGTGAAAGCCTCATAGGAATTGATTATGGCAGTATTGGCATCCTAAATGGCCCAATTTAACGCCCTTCCGGTGAGGAGGGAAATCAAGAAAGCTACCTTGGAGCGCTCGGTAGGGAATGTTTGCGGTTGCATCTCCAAATAGAGGGACAGCTGTAACAAAAAGCCGCCACACTCAGCCGAATCACCCGCATAGGTGGCAGGCAGCGCCATGGGACTGGCCGAGGCAGATGGAGGAGCTGGAGGAGGAAGCAGCGAGGATCGCAGAGTGTTCACCAGCTCCTCCAAGATCTCCGATGGTGAAGATGGCCGGGGATCCATGCTGGTGACGGTGTCGGTGTTGGTCCGGTCTTCTGTCACACAACAGAGCCAAGAACCAAGGGTTAGTGATGAATGTGACTTTATTCAATATTAGTGAAATGATAGATATTGCACGTGGAGGTGAGTCTTTCAATGGAGGAGATTGCTGAGTACTGGATGGAGGGAGTCCGGAGAGCAATGAGGGTAGTCGTAGTGGGATTCGGTGGAGTATCGCTGGAGAGAATCTGAGGAGTAACAATAGGAGAAGTTTAGTAGTGAGGAGTCAGGTTACCGTTCCGTATGTGAACCATAGACCGGACGATGAATGTCAGAGAGTGTGAATGCTTTATGGCAGTGCTGATGAGGGTGAGCAGGTGCAGGTGATCAGAACTCAGGTGACTGTGATCTCGTGATTGCCTGTGATGACGTTGCCGATGACTCTCTGACAACAAGAAGTCAATGCATATGTGGGTATTTGGACAGGCACTAAAAACAAATTAATGTGTTATTAGTATGTTCATAAATATAAATGTGTTACTGTTATCAGAAAAACTTTCATTAACACAATTAAACACAGCATCTAGTGTCACATGCTTACACTATTTGCAAACTGCTCACCACAGCTTCATGAAAGGATGTGTAAACATACTGACTCTGATGGTGATGCAATATCGAAATAATTTTGTCTCTGCACTGAGCACTTTTTACATTTTTATGGCCTCTGAATAAATGACACTGTAATTGTGACTCACAATAGACAGTAACATTGAATCTGTATGAGGTGTCTGTCCTGCTCCCAAAGATGGTTACTTGATAAAGTCCAGAGTCTGTGGTTCTGGTGTTTGTGATGGTCAGAGATCCAGTCTGATGATCCAGCTTCAGTCTGTCTCTGAATCTCCTATCAGGACCTTCATATGTAGAGAATCTTCCAGTGTCTTTACTGATTTCAGCTATATAAGTCTCTGATAGTCCAAATGTCCACATTATCTCATCCTCTGTCTGTAGTTCAGTGTGAGTCTGTAGAGAGACTGAATCTCCCTCCATCACTGACACTGACTTCACTGCATCTGAATCAGCAAACACACCTGGACAACAAACACAAACGAGGTTTGTCACAGATTAAGACTTTTTAATAACTGCATCTTTGTGGTGAATTTGAATAAAACTCATTTGCTGATGCAGAAACTGAAGTTGATCAAACACAGAAAACACTTCAGATGAGAATCACATCACTGAAACTAAAGCTGCTGCTGCTTGAGCTTCAGTGTTTTTACATAAAGGACATTTAGAAAAAACAAACATATAAATACATATTTCAAACTCACCATCCAGACGCCACAAACACAAACAGAAGCAAAATCTGTCAAACATCTTCAACGGTTTCAGTCCACAAATATGAAAATATGAACTCTTCAAAACTGGTTCAGTAATGAAAGAACAGATGAGCTGATGTGAGGCTGGACTGCAGTAAAGTCATGGGAAACTCCACCATCAGCTAAATAACTGCCTATTTATTCAGTGTTGATGCATGTCATGACGCATGATGACTGTCCAGCTCTTTTGAGCTACAGGACACAGCTTCCTGTAGATCAATGGTGTCATTTTCAACAGAAATAATCTGACTGACCCATAACATCATAAAAGTGTCTTAAAGCAGCCGTTTGATCATGATATCCTGAGAGTGTTTGGCTCTGCTCTCTCCTGTAACTGTCTTCAGCTCATTTGTTCATTTTCACATGTCTCAAAAATTAAGCCTACAAACTACTGAAAGATACGCCACATTCATCTAAAAATAAACTTGCTGATGTCGAAGCTGTTTGTCAAGCCAACAGTTCAAAGCACATCAGATATAAATATATCAGACCACAATAAGTTTACCTTTGATTGCACTACATTCAGTGAATGACATGTAGGCTATTGTATTTATCTGTTGCTAGGCTACTAAGTTAAACAGTGAATGTCAATGAGTAGCCGTAAATCACATTTATTAATTTGAACGTAATAAGAATTGGAATTTGCATTCGGCTGCCTGTGAGATTTGGTTATGATGAGAAATGTTTGAGTTCATAATGATATCTCTGGCTTTTGATTGTAGACTTTGGTATTTTGGCGATTCATGAGCAAAACAACTCTTTGAAGTACCTTGGTCTTTTCTTCTGAAGAAACTGAGAAGTGTAAAAGCCTAGATCAGTGTTTTCTGATATTTAAGCTAAGTTATAATGAGAGCAGAGCTCTCCTGTAAATGCGTCCAATCAGAGTAGCGCATCGATGAGCAGCAGAGCAGCAGCAGAGAAGAGTGGCACGGTGAGATTGAATGGAAATTCTGATTATTATGTTTTAACGATTTCTGTCAATCGATTAAAAAATTTCATTGTGTTTATCAAAGTCATGGACTGTGATTAATCATGATTAATCACAAATTTAAAATACTAGGATTTACCTGTAAATGTGTTGAAATAAAGAAATGCATGACAAACTAGTTTAAGGAAACAGAACCTTTCACACTTCCGCCAGGTATTGAGACATAATCCTTATTATTCTTTTATCATTATTCTTTTGTTTTTATTCAGCCATTATCAGCCTTTATACTGGCAATAAAACATTTACCAAGCCACATCGCTTCAATCCCAGTATACATTTACCCAACTATTATCAGAAGTATTTCTAAATAAATACAATAAAACATTTTCTTGCGACCTTACGTGAAGTATTATGACAAAATGTATTATGAAGAAGAATTGGACCTGTTCTGAAGGTGCATTAGAGCTAACATTAGCATCATGCTACATAAGACAATTTATGAGATTAATAGTACACTTTTACTCAGAACTCACTTCAAACCACCATCGAGTGTTTGTAATAACTTCCTTTTGCGATCACATGTGGAATTTGGTCGTTTACTGTTGTTAAAATATGCTATTTATAGCCTTTTATATCGCTGCACAAATTAGCATAGATGTACACATTCCCCTCAAGAAAATCACATACAAATATCCTATCGTAATTGTGTGTTTATTATCTTATATAATCTATAGCGGCTGTTGTCATGTTTATTTCTACTGTGTAAAAGCCTGAACGTGCTCTGCTGAAACTCATGTTGTTCGTGATGACGGGAAGAAGTTGGGGTCAAACCTTATCAAACGATTAATTTGCGCTAAAAAAATATTAACGCATTAAAATTTTTAGATTAATCTTATGCGTTAACGTTGACACCCCTAATATATATATATATATATATACAGTGATGGGCAGTAGCGTCGCTACAAGTAGTGACGCTACTAGTTTAACTACATTTCTCAGTAGCGTGGCGGTAGCGTCACTGCTTTCTGAATCAAATAGCTTTTCGGTAGTTAAGCTCTTTTTTTGATCAAGTAGCGCGGTAGCGTCAACAAAAGCTAACGTTACATTTTCCAAAGAAAGCATTCTGAAACTCATGCTCAAATCAGAAATAACAGCTACCGATCACTGATCCTGGATCGGCAAGTGACACCTCCGCCACTAAAGCTCGTAACGCCATTGGCTCCTCAAACTGTCAGTCAAACCCCGTTATTCCTCCCGCCTCTTTCGTCAATGAAGTGCGGCGTGCAGTTTGGAGCATCTCAGCTTGTTTGCAGTCTGAAGGTAAATAAAGAACTGTTGATTGAATAAGTACAGTGGTTTCT